>CP136064.1:265371654-266586029 GCA_032622095.1 Siphonodentalium dalli | reverse complement strand
TATTAATGCTGTTTTTATGTCTTTTTTTATACATGACACACGGAGTAATTGTCCAAGTATTTACGTCGACGTTGCATCTTATTTTTGTACCCTCACGATCATGGCTTGTGTTTTGTTTACATTGGTTACTATCTGTGATCACGTGTCAACAACAGTTAATCAGATTTTTACAATGCTGGAATAAATTTCACAATGCATTTCCACATTTTATTGAATTTCGTTGGTACATTATTAAATGCAAATAAATAGAAGTTGGTTAACACTTTGCTAGTGATTGTGGAAAAGTGAAGGTAATTCTGGAAATCGAGGTTACAACGTCAAACTTCATACAAAATCTTCGCGGTGTTTTTGTTGATAAAATATTGGGGATAATTTTATTAAACGATGTCAAAGTATGGTACGCATTCATATGGACATGAACTAGAGTGATTGGTGCACATGTAGATGTGAAAATTTAAAGGAATGCACGCGTAAAACGATCTCATTATTTTATTAGTAAGTGATTGCTAACAGTAAAGAAAGTACGGCAACTGTGTTTCCTTGCCGTCTTACGTAATACACAACTCAATCGACGACGTTTTCTGTTTTGCAAATTTATATATGCAATATATAATGGGGGATAATTTTGTTTAACGATGTCAAATTATGGTACGCATTCATGTGGACATGAACTAGAGTGATTGGTGCACATGTAGATGTGAAAATTTAAAGGAATGCACTGCAAAACGATCTCATTTGTTTTATTTGAAAGTGATTGCTAACAGTAAAGAAATTATGGCGACTGTGTTGTCTCACGCAGTACCGTACACAACCAGATCTCCGGATGTTTTTGTTTTGCAATATTTCTGTTGATAAATTGAACACAATAATACGATAAATTTTCGGAAATTACCAGCTGAAATGACAGCAATAAAATTCAGAATCTGATACATTTCAATGTGAAATTTATTTTAATTCTATGCAACGAATCAGGGTCAAGAAAAATCCGGAAAGATACCTACCAACTCCATAGTGTCTCCTTGTTCTCCATCGCCAGATGGAATATATGATCAAACAAATCATCTTACCTGCTCTTCCCATACTAAGGATGTAGTATGAATTAAATAAAAACAAATTGCACATTGCCAATGGTGGGGGGGGGGGGGGGGGGGGACTTGACTTTCATAAATATGAAAATCAATTGTTACCAATTAATTAAAATAAAATAAACCATCCTTGCAGATAAACAAGAGCCACCATAAGATTTAATAATACATTTTTTCCTATAACTTTGACGTTACCAGAAAGTTATGTTGGCTGGGGTGACGACGTTCTCTCCTATCAGTATTGGTGTGGGTAATGACGTTACACATATTACTGTTGGGTAAAGGGTTAAAGAATCTTGCCAGGTTGTTCTTTATAGGTTTTTATTTGATGTAACAACATGGACAACAAAAAACGGTATATAGGCTAATATGAATATGAACGTGAACGAAGATTAAAAACAAAATTTAATAAGTTTAACAAACGAACAATGATTAATTTGGGGCTGCTGCTGGATGTCTGCCAGTGCATTGTGCTGGTCTCTTCTTTCGTCTCGCACCTCCAAATCGCAGTGAATGCAAGGAAACATGCTTGCAGAATGAAGATAACCCACACTCAAGAGATAATATACCCAGTTCCGTCAGCATCATTCAAAGGCTGTTTGTATACTCACCTCCAATCAAACATATAACATAGACACAATATACATGTAGAAATATGGAGATTTGTGAAGAGGATTAATTGGACAACAAGCAAAATGCTTTGACATAATTAATGAATAAACACATGTTTTGTTGGTCAAAATCTTTAATAATATATCATCAAAGAACATAATCACTATTAACAATTTCCGGACAACCCACCCTTATTTATCGGGACAACCCGCCCTGAAAATAGCAGAGGGGCGGGTTGTCTCGGGGCATGTAGTACCGTTCCCGTTTGAATGATGGCGCAAAATAATATTTTGTGCTGATACTAGTCGATCTGTACGAATGAGTGGTTAGAATAGCTTCTTGGGCATATTTTACCACCATGCCATCATAAAGTATCATTAATCGTATCATAATGGCCTCATAATGCCCATAACATGATATTTTGTTGCGAACGGGTCGGTACTGGTTTGTTTATCCACTTAACCAGTTATTTCAAACCATACTTTATCATGTTGCAATGTTTACATAAAACAATGCCTCCAACATTAATTGAGATATAGTTATATCATACGCTTGAAAATAGTTTGGCTCATGAACTTTGTGAAGGTTGACACTCATATTTTGTCCATTTTCTAAGAATTAATTGAAAGAAAAAAAAATATCAGCTCTCATATCGATACACCAATGGCTGACAATGAAACTTATATACAGTTTTGCTGCAGGTTAGGTAGTATTTTGCGTGAATAGCTCCATAATGTTGAAAAAAAATAGCTTTTTAAAAATTTTGGTAGGGGGTATAGTTTGGTTATCAAGAAATATTTCCACGTATTCGACACAAAAGTCTCAATTTTTTTTATCAAAATGTATTCAATAGTGTCTGATAATAGAAATAACACACAGAAATACCAAAAGTTTTTATAGTATATAATATTGTCAACATACTTGAGAAAAAGAAAAAAAAATTCATCTTTTTGATGGGGGTATACTTGGATTTTGATCAAAATTTTCTATTTTTATGAAGGAAAAGTTCCTATTTCTGCATTGTTTATGTAGATTGATCGTTCCCGATGAGAACAACATATAGGTTTCCCATAAGAATTCGAAAACTTTGCCGTTATGTTGTGTTGTCAGAATTTTGCCATTCCTCAAAAACTGCGAATTGTCGACCCCCTGACCCCAGTCCAATTATTTGAAAAAAACGTCATTTTTTTCAAACACTGCCATTACTACTGACTTTGTTTCATATTCCTAACACCTTAAAGCTGCTATAACTGCATCTGAATATCTGGAAAAGGGTTTTGAAAAAAATCGTTGCCTATTGCTATTCAAAGCAATGACGTCACTGAATCAGTCATCTGATTGACACCCCTCAGACTCGGTATTATTTCATGTTGAAATTTGAAAAGTGAACACGGCTATCGATAGTTAGTGTCCGTGATCATGATTAGGCTTCCCGCGATTTTGGATTTTCAAAATCGATTAATCGGTGGCTATAATCGACGATTAATCGATTTTTCTACCCATGAAATTAAATCTCATATAGAGATTTAATTTGTAGTAAATAGATGCCAAAAAAAGAGACTATTAAGAGGTGCGTCTGGTAAGTGTAAGATGGTAAGTATAACTCCCGCACGTCGGAACTGAAGGGCATTAGTTCTGAGAATTTGCTCCCATATAAATTCAAATGCCTCTATTAAACAATAAAAACAAAATAATTACTCGTAGTTTATGAACTTTATGTAAGCACTAAGCAGATTCAGAAATCATTTTGATTAAACAAATTGAACGAAAACAATCGGAAAAATACTCCCAACTCTCGTCGGGCCACGTGCTTCGTGAGACTGTTCGCGAATTTGGGATCGTGCATTAATTGAATTTGAAGTTCGGGATCGTGCCTTAATTCAAAGTCGGGAATCTCTCAAAAGCGGAATAGCACGTGACCGCTGAACATCTGCTATCACGCATGCCGCGGAGTATACAAATGCGTCGGCACATTAAAAGAAAAACCGCCGTGACGTGAAACCAAGACGGAACAAGATTACTCTGTCGGCCTGACCTCAAAAGACGCCGCAACTGAAAGTTACATTGTCACAAATGTTTGCGTGGGTGGGTTTCTGGGTTAGATTAGTGCTGTAAATACGGTGCAAAATATTGTCTCTTAAGTTGAGATAGGTTCTTTGCAAATACGCTGTATGCCAGCGTTCTTGTGTTGTTGTATAATATGCATTGTTATTTGAACTAAAAAAGTCGATTTTCAAAATGAAAATCGATTAATCGGCACCACTGACGATTGTTCGATTATTCCCAAAATCGCGGCAAGCCTAATCATGATACCGACGAATATTTCGAATACTGAATACTCTTGGGCTCCAAATAAACATGCATGCACGTTTATTATTTTCTTGGGTAATATCTCCCCTGCACAGTGCTTGTTTGGGTCTGCACGTTTATTAATTTTGAGGCTATAAAAATTGAAATCAGCACAAACTCTAGATTTCTATATGACTCTCATATCAAAATGGTGAGCTTACAGGTATAACTTTATGCATGTACATGTATATGGCATACATGTGAATATTTAAATATTGAATAAAACACCACATGACACATACTATGTTGATTCCTATACATTGATACTTATTCCTATATTATAAAAATACTTTGTTTAAACCAATAACCATCGTTAATATGTTGGATGTTTTGCTCCGAGTTCCCCCTGCACTATTATTTGGGTCTGCACGTTTATTAACTTCCAATGGAATTTCCCCCCTGCACTATTATTTGGGCCTGCACTTTTATTTGGAGCCGAAGAGTAGGACTGTGAGTCTGTGACCTAACTGACATTCCTTTTAGTTCTATAGTTATTAGTTATTACTTTCTTGTCCCCAATGGTTAACCGGTTAGAAGAATGGGTCAACCGTTTCAGCTCTAGTAGAGATCATACTCCTTGTGTTCAAAACCCGGGAACTTTTTTTAAGTTTTGACAGGGAACCGTATAAAGTCGAAAAAATAACGCGGGGAATGTATTTCTTTGTTCATACCTGTGCTCAGGCCTTCGATTATGAGCCGTGCGATCGCGCTCGCGCACCATAGCACGCCTGAAATTAAATCTTGGCGAGTAATTAATCACACTCCTCGGCGATATTAGGCGCACGATTGAAAAAGGGTTTATAATAACGATCAACCTTGTTTGCTGGAGAAGACTGACAGACATGCCGTATACGACGGAAGTAATTGTTTTAAGTTTTGCGCATGCGCTAGAACATTATTATAGTCAGGTGCGTTTAGCGATGTCGTCACATTCGTATGTAGGTCTGAGTAATTCTCGGCTAGATATTGTTACCAACATGACATATTTAAATTAATCCCACCGTGCACCCCACACCAATGCAACGTAATTTTGGTACCATGATTGTGTTGCGTTCTAAATGAAGCCGCCCCGATGGGCGGTGAAGATGAATAGAAATTGAAACTTGAGTTCGGGGCAATCAAACGTTATTTAAAAAAATATCGATAGAGTTCACACAACAGGAAACTCTCACGTGGTTACATGGTCTCTGACCGCATTTCATAACAGCTTACATCCAACGGAAGCATTACGACGCAATTCGAGAATGGAGTTTTAATTACTTCAATGTGGAGAATACATGTGTACAAGATGAATCACAATGGTGATAAAATTGATTTAATTTTGAGTCTTCGTTTGTCATTTTATACCCCCGAAATATCCACCAAAATCACACGCCTGGGTTTCAGGTTAGGCGAGTGACCAACCACACTCCTGCATTTTACAGAATCGAAGGCCTGTGTGCTTAATGATTTATTCATCGGTACGTGAAGTTCACAGCTCGATATTTCATTGTTTAGATGACTTTTGAGACCCGATTCCGCGATAAATATTTACTTTACTCCCCGTCACGAAAATTCAGGCCGTAAGCGGAAGCAATTCTGTGTCAAGCTCCCCTCACATTGACATGATTAGATAGCATTGTTAAAAAATTCATACCAAATTGCATAGCTATTATCCAAATTTGGGTAGCATATTGCGATGCGATACCAGTTAAATTGCTCCCTGTTCCTCCTACTTCGGCCATTTAACAACGTTTTGTCAACATGTTTTCCGACTGGATTTTTGGATTAAATAATTACGGAATTATACGGAATTATACACACTTTCTGGTAGGTGTCAGAGTTAATATAGATTGCAATATTGTTAACATTAATGACTGTGTTAGTTTATTCTTAAAATTAAGTGTATTTACAAAAATTAGCTACTCGCCCATGCTGAAGTGCGACGGCTGTCCGACCTGATATGGCATCATATTACCAGGTCGGAGTCTGACTTCTTTGCCAGGTGCTGCGAAAATGCAACATTAAAGTTTCAACGAGTAGGTGAGACAATGGTGGTTTTAAAGCGTGCTAATGCATCCTAAATGATGGGTTGAAAATTGGATGTCGCATTTTCGCGGCACCTGGCAAAGTCCGGTGTGCGTTGACAAAACACAAATTAAAAAGAGAGATTGAATTGGCTTACTGAACCAGATTTCGCTACTCTTGAGTGCCTAATAAAAGTACAGGGTGGAATAATAGTACAGGTTGGAAAATGTCGCGTAACTGAATAATAGTACAGGGCGGAATAAACGTACAGACTGGAAATATTAGTACCATACATCCCAACAAAACGCACCATCTGACTGGTTTACTGATGCCATGTGACAGAAATAATTTCGATGGATAGCCAGGTCTGTGAATCTACAGTGTGCTGATCACTGTCAACAATCAGAGTTCATTTATCTATGAATAACACAATTTAAGATTGGTGAATTATTTCTTTTGGTTAATTTAATAAACGTACAGGACCAAATAACGATCGTACAGGTGGGAATTTTACCTCGATTTTAATAATCGTACATGTATGTTTATTAGGCACTCAAGAGTAGTAAGCCAATTTTGCATCTTTGCCCGACCTATCTACACACTCTTCACTGACAATCACATCAGTCTCGCTGCCCTCAGCCTCAGAAATATTGAAACCCGTGGCATTGGATGTTCGCGAAAGTGCGTCACCAGGACTGATAGCCGAGAACAGATTGCCACTCTTTGGAAAACATTAAACTTGGCAAATTCATCTGAATGGAATAAAACTACCCCCACCCCCCAAAATGGCCAAATGGCAAGAAAGTTTAACAATGCATCAGTATCTGTAGATATTGCAGAGCAGGAACCTTTCAGTTATAGGAGCACTGGTCCTGGTGCTACCATGACCGGGTAAGTTTATAACCCTGTGGGGACTTCAGAGTCCAGTAGCATTCTTTAACATGCACACACAGAGGCGTGTATACGGGTCAGCCATTAATGTCCACACCCAATCGGACAGCATACTGCACCCACGACAACATACCTGGACAAATGCTGTAATGGGGGAAGTCGGCATTTTGCATTTGGCTGTTTATTCAGTGATCTCGAATGAGACTTTTCAGCCTGACAAACTTGGTATCTGACCGAGCTCCGATTTTTGTCAGAATACCCTGACCGGGTTGCGATCCCCGGTCTGCTAACACGAGAGACCAGTACGCTACCTCTTGGCTACCGACTTCCCATCTGTCATTTGTGACTCATTATCTGTATCTGTAGTGCAGGGACCAATGCTGGCCAAGTACTAGTAGATCCACCACCTAATTTGCTCAGTTTTGCGAGGGCATGACGCAACACTTGTTTACTGTCAACAGGTTTTTATGTTTACCCATACCATAGTATGGTAAACATAGTGTCGTCTGGATTGACCACTTGTCGTGCGTCCGTCTCTGTCCGTAGACACTATATGCATGGTGCGATAACTCAAATATTTTCTATCTGATCGGAACCAAATTTTGTAAATGAATTTCTCAGCACAAAAGACAGATCAAGTTCGAATATGGCTTTGATCCGAATATTTTTAACTGAGTTATGGCCCTTTTTCTAAAAAATATTTACTCTTAAATTTTTTTTTTTAGATTGAATTCCTTGCTCAATTTAACAAAAAAATAACTAAATAATATATGAACAAAAATATTTATTACACACTTAGCCGTGATTTATAAGGATTTCTTGGTGAATTAAAATTGATAATGTCACACCTGTGAATTACGTCACCGGTGAGAGCACGCGATTTCTGATAGTTCCGCCCTACGCCGGAACTATTTTCACTTTCTACGGCTCAAACATGGTTGAAGTTGAACAGAAACGAACTGCCAACGATGATGCAGAAGCAGTTAATAAACCGGTAAAATGAAGAAGAATCTTACCTATTATCGACTCCGATGATCCGGACGATGTCATATTCCAGTCAAATGAACTATGAAAAATTCCATGTGAACAATAAATTTATCCAGTTCCGAGCTGAATTTCCACGTGTTAATCTTCGAGTTTGTTTACGTCGATGATTAAAATATCGTCACTTCGAAACTTAGTTTTCTACTTTTAGCACAATTTCCTAACATTTCCTGTATGAACCAACTTTATTTACACACACCATCAGAATCTTCACAATATCCCGTTCCAAGTGCCATGATTGTTCGGTCAGAATAAACACAATTTTGACAGAAAATATCCTGTAATTTCTGAAACTTTAAAAATGAATCGCACCAAAGTGAATCAAAATAATGAGGTCAATCGGTATTGTTACGTCACAATTATTTAAATTATGTGTCCATCCGCGTAACTGCATGCGCAACTGTACGTTGGGGTTCAAAATGGGAGAATCAGCTAATCTGGGCTTATTTTGTCACATCTTCTCTTTAGAATTAGCAACTTTTAGTGGTTGAAAGTGTGTAATAAACAGAATAATCAATTGTTTCGATGATTACGTGACATAATATTATAGCCGGTCCTATTGTTAAAACCCTCGTTCGCTCCGCTCACTCATTATGTCATGTAATCATCGACACCAATTGATTACTCTCTATATAATAAACTTTTCTTTTTTTAAATAATAATTTTTTTTTGTTAAGTTAACAAAATTTGAAAAACTAACACCATTATAACTCTGTCAAGGGTACCCCGAGTCACCACACCAAATTTGTTTTAATTGGTCCAAAATCTTGTGTTATGTACTGGTAAATTTGTTTGGAGCGACATTAAATCCAATTCATCAATTCCATCCCATGCCTTTGGACTACTTAGCTATTGATAAGGCTATATTATTTTCTGATGTCTCTTATGCCAATGTGCATCTGAAAAAGAAAGCTATGGTTAGTGTTGAAACGATTAGTGAATTTCAGAGTCGAGGCCCAAAAGTCGCGTTGCGTCGACTAGTCGGTACCCGATATCAAAACTTTCAAACATAACATTGTACGGAAAATTCATCGTACATGGCATACACTGATGATCGATGCAATGACGGTCTATTGCTTTGCGCATTTCCCTGCATACACACCAATTTATTTGGGAATTAATAGTGTAAACATCTTGATATTTATCCAACACACTGAATGTAATTATATAATTAGACATGTGGTGGATAATGATTTAAAGATACACGCTCATTTATACAGGTTTTAAATTTAATATCAGCATTCGAGATTATTTCGTTTAGTCACGTGATCACCAATAAACCGGTGCCGAGCCGTGTCACTATAAAATATTAATGTTCCGACTAAATACGCCCTATAGTATAGGCTGCGTTGTAGAATACGATATCCAGTTCTTAATGTCAGTATCATTTATATACGGTAGCACCAATGACGTCACCTTAAGCGACCTTCACCCAGCGTCGCATCATAATCCGACGGTGCGAGATCAATGGAAATATACAGTGTCTGTATCAAAGCGGTCTCGGACAAACAACAAAGCCGTGTCAATCATTGCCATCATGTCTTTGACCTCAAACGACGAGTGAGACATTGTGTTGTCAATTTCATTCGTCCAATTAATAGTCGGGTCACCGGTCCGTGTGTGTCTCAGTCCTTCCCACGAGGAAAACACTGCGAGAACATTTATTTGCTCCCGTACTTCAGAAGACGGGTGTCATATTGCACCCTAGGTCAACATGACCGGTTTCGCAGATTTTGTAGAAGGATACGCACTACGTTCATGACTGAACTAATTGCACCCATACCATAATTGTCAGTTGGGTTTTTCTCAAACAAAAAGTCATTGTTGAATAGACCTATGTCTAGTTACACTTTAATATGCCATAGTTGTACTGAGATGGTAAAGGATCTCAATAAACATTAAAATAGTTCACTATTGAACCAACAATTACAGTCTCCATTAGTATTTTGAGATGAGGGACGGGTGCGAATTTTAGCACCCGTGATTTGAAAATTACGAGTGCGTACGAGTGCGAGAGCAATCACTCCCGTCTCCTGGGAAGGACTGGTGTCTATACTAGTAACACTGTCAATTCCGGGTGCCACCAAACGTTATACTTACCATAACTTACGCGCAGTTAACACCGTTTATGCCGGAATCGATCTTGAAAACGTTATACATGAAACTAATACACTATATTCCGACTAGTCGACGGCAAAATTCAGAGTCGACGTTCTGACATTTCAGCGTCGTCTACGACTAGTCGATTAATCGTTTCAACCCTAGCTATGGTATCTACTTTAAAATAAAGATTCAACAACTTGAACATCTTTGTTGCCTTGCACAGCTGAAGATATCACTCTACAGATGGTCTGAGGTCATTATAAATGTTATTGGTTTAATAGAGATGCCAGCTTTCAACATAGACAATTCCTGTGATTTGTTGACAGCTCTGCTACTAGTATATAATTGATATTTATGGGTCAGCAGTGATGTGGCTTATCTTGATCTATATTGTTGGTAGAATTTGATACATTATCATTGTAAACTTAAATTGGACTCTCTTAACCCAAGTATTCCATGTCCAGGTCACCTTTCACATTTAACCCACGGCTGTGGTGGTGCAGCATTAGAGATCCTGTACCAGTGCATTCTCTTATATAAATGCGAGTGACCCATAAATTCCAATAATTTGTGTTATGTACATTTGTCTATAATAGTACATAACAGTATACTCGATAATTCAACACCAAAAACTCTCATTTATGATTCCGATCATAGTAATTTACTATTGCTAAGGGATGGGTTAACATCTGCCGATCGTGATCGGCCTCTCGTTTTTTATGTCGGCTTATAGATAAGACGTTTGAATACTGGTGATTAGCAGTCACTACGTTGAATAGTAGTTGTTAATTGGTGAACAATGGGGATGTTGTAAACACACTACACTATGTAATGGATCTCGTTGGGCTCTTTTACATAATTATTTCAATTCATTCGATATATAATAACTGAAGTGTGGTGAATGCAGTCAACTGCATAATTATGTGTCAGGTGACATGTACTTTCGGGGTTTATACCTGTGTTAGACAGGACCTGGCTGTATATCATCATTTTTGGTTACACATTCCCCATGTTTACTGGTCATTTATTCAACAAAACATCGTTATATTTAACACAGTTTATGAAGAAAAACAAGCACCTGATTATTATTTAGACAATCGGAAATGCCGATGTTGAAACCAGAGTACCGATTGTCATCCGATGGGCCACAATCGGCTGATTCCGATTGTAGTTTCCGATCATCGGCTCATCACTAAAAGTGACACTAGTGTTGAAGCGACTAGGGTATTTTGTAGTGGACTAGTCGGCGG
Organism: Siphonodentalium dalli; assembly: GCA_032622095.1. NCBI lineage: Eukaryota > Metazoa > Mollusca > Scaphopoda > Gadilida > Siphonodentaliidae > Siphonodentalium > Siphonodentalium dalli. The sequence continues at coordinate 266,574,688 of CP136064.1, read as the reverse complement.
CCCTAACTAGCAGTCGACTACTAGTCGAATAGTCAACACCTACATGTACTAGTATAACTGTATATATATAAAACGATAAAAAAACACACACTGGATTATCAAAGTATTTTCTTAGACATTGATGATCTGCCCATTTCACAGAGCTGTTTGTCTTCCTAAATTTATCAAAACATGCATATTTATCATTATATTTATCGATATTGATAGCCTATAGTGACAGGTAAGTACCGGTATCATGAACATCACTCATATCATATAATATTGGGGTAAACTTCAGCATTGAAGTTATGTTCACGAGTGATTCCGACAAAGTGACGGTCATAAAATACTATAGAGAGAATTTGAGACAGCTGGATGAAACAAGCTTCCTAACTTCCGGCACATGAGCAGTATATTTTTCAGCCGATAATATCACAACTGTAACATTTTATGCAATGTTCAGCGAGCTATTCCGCTATACCATGTAACCATTGGTCTATTTTAGGGGTGTGTGGTTGTATGACAATTCATGAATCAAACTCAATGATTTGATTAGAAATCTGTCTTACTTATATTTTCTTGCACAATATAAACATAATTTTATACCAGCGCCCAGTCGGGAGTGAAGTAAACACGTGGTCATGTTGGAATTGGTTTGCTCTTGTATCAGTCATCGCGTTGTCAAAACAACATATCTATTGCAACATTGGACGTAGAATATCGTAGATCAAAGGTGCTGCATTTTGAATATGGGAACGTGTACAGTAAATCTGCTGTTGCGACTTAGCCGAACAATGATTGTTTTCCAATCAATCGATGAGACAGCATAAGGGTCCTTTTTTAGTGAATAACATACTATAACTATCCCTCCTGTGATGACTGAATATCTAGATCAGAAACATGTTTTTATAATACCATAACCGCGTCCAAGCAGTCTTATTTTGGGTTCCATCGCAATCATTTGTGCTTTATTCACATTGGAGACAATAAATATTGAAGTATACTGCATGCATCAATGATTGCTACCAATGAAACATTTATCTACATTTTCATGTATACCTTTCTGGGAAGTATGGCGATTAGTCGACTAGGAGATTTCTAATCGATTATTGCTGAAATTCTAGTCGACGTCGACTAATCGTTTCAACACTGAGTGACAGGTAAGAAACAAGTAAAATTTCAAAACATTTCGAGTCCTGTCAATGTGTATTAAAGCTTACGGTATAAACAGACAACACGAGGAGTAACAACACTATTAGAAATATGAGATTATGATATGTGCTGGCCAGCTGTTTCAAAGAATGAATCAAACACATGCTGGTCAGATGAGCTTCTATCGAGATAGACAAAAGATTGTAGTAGGGATGGGAGTCTTGGGACCATACATGTACATCAATGTATTGTGATACGCCCTTTCCTGATACTTGTATCGATACACAAGGAGTAGTATCGCCACATTGTGATAAACACCAGTCAGTGTATACTAGTAAGTCACTAAATTTGAACATAATTTTCCCCTAAAATTTCTCCCTGCCACATACACATCGGTAATGTCAATAGAGAACTGACAAAAATTTGCCCAACATACGTTGACCACAGGTACATGTGGGTTCTGAGTGGTCATATATATGGACAGAAAATTTTACCACAAAGTCGGCAAGAAATATTACTTAAACCATGTATAGGGCCGCTATTAATAAAATCTTAGCAAGTTTATATCTTTGGCTGAATAATAGTATAAAAAAAAAATTCTCTGAGGCTGATAAAAGTTTTTCAGTCGGAGGCTTTTCATTTGCGAGTCGGCAAACAAACAAAATTTTCGGCCCTATGTGTTTCTGATATCTCAAATATGAAAAATATCTCAAATATGAAACTTTGCCACTCTTACTTTTTTTTCTATTCCATAATTCACTCCTGTTCTCTTCAAAATACATGTTTCCAAATCTAATGAATCTGTCATGCTGCTGTCCCCTTGTAGCTCTATAAGGCCAAAGAAAATTAAATGTCTGGTTTGGGTTACAAGCCGAACAAAAATAGGGTCGGTAGGTACATGTAGGTTTGAAATTTTATTTTGTTAATTAATTATTTTATTTTGACATATTCTTATGACCTTTCATGTGCGTATTTTGCTCTGCAAGATTGACATAAAACTACTTTTGTATAAATTTGTATCGTACACAATACATTCACTTAGAAATCAACCTATTCTGAGACACATAAATGTGTTTTTTTGTGTTTTATGAAATTTTTTGAGAAAAAATTAAATAGATTTTCTTGAAAACCATTAAAAAAACATTAGGGTAGGGGGTTTAAAATAGGGTCGGTAGGGAAACCCAAACCACAAATATTTTTTTCTTTGGCCTAAAGTATACAAAAAGGGCAGGTTGTTCAGTTAAAAAAAACTTGACTATGACTTGAAAACAACTTGAACAACGTCCCATCCCTAGATTGTACATGTAGGAGGGCCAGTTTTGGGCACGACATATAAAACAGTCTTAACACGTTCACTGCTGACTCCCATTCAATTAGTAACAATTAAATGCAAAAAGTATGAGATACAAATGTAAATCATAGTTGGCAGTGAACAACATGTTGAACTGCATACATTCTTTTTGTTTTTTTTAGCTGGTTATGACCAGTATGGTTATTCTCAACAACAGTATAGTCAGACGCAGAGCTATGGGCAAACTGCTGCCCAGCCGGCACAACCAGCAGCAGCAGCAGCAACAGCATCGTACACAGCCCAACCTGCTTCAACAGATTACACACAGCCAGCTAGTCAGGATTACTCAGCGAGCTATGGACAGACATACAGTCAACAGCCCACAGCTGCAGTAGCTGCAGCAGCCACACCAACACCAGCAGCGGCTGCAACAACATATGACCAGTCATCTGGTAAGGCCACTATTAATAAAATCTTTCTTACCCGTTCCCTACCTAATGTGAAAAATTTGGATTGGTAGGTCATTTGAAGAATGTTATATATTTTTTACATTCTTCATTTTTGAAAAAGACTCCTAACATTGGATAAAATTGGGATCTGCTTTCAAGCTTGATTTGAGTCGAGGAACATCTCAATGTTCCAATCCTGATCAATACATGCCCATTTAATTTCAATGAGACAAAAAAAATAGGTCTGTTTCCTGTCTCATGCTCCAAAATATTAGGGTAGGTAGGCATTATGTTTTATTTTTTAGATTTTTTTATTTCTATTGTTCCTTGCAAAATATTTGGCACCCTGCTGGAACTCAACCAAAACCCATCAAATATAATAATATGTTTTATATATTTAATATAACTACATGTATTTACTTGTGTTTATTATTTTCCATATGACATGCTCTAACATGTAAGTGCTATTAATGCTGTCAGAATTCTATAACCTGAATGTAAATAATATATAAAATGAGACGCACTTCAAAGCAATTGAAAATTATTTGAAATTTGAAAATAATTCATGGTGAAAATTGAATTTGAACAAAATAACATATATGGCACACATATTAAATTAGGGCTGGAATCTATATGAATGTGATAAATAGGTATTACGCCAACTTGGAAGTTTGGCTTGGTTCAAAGAGGAGTGATATTGCATCTTCTTTGAAAGTCAGACACAAAATTTTGACAAACATGACAGCAGAACAACGAAACAGACAGTGCAAGGACTTCTTAATTTTGTTGGTGACAATTCCAAATTCAAAACTTTTAACTGCTGGACAATTAGCAAGCTCTACTGATAGAGCAGTGTGATACCTGTATATATTTATATATATCTGATCCATCTGTACCAATTTTCCTACATATCATCTAAGCTGATAAGAAACGCTCTTTATTACTGGTCACATGCAAAAAATGCCATGTACAATATACATGTGGGTCAGACAGAAAAAAATGCAATTTGCGCACGAATGACCAACCATCTCTCAGATATTCGATTAGATAATGATTTGTGTGTTGCAAAGAATTTCAATGTTCCTGACCATGATGGTATTAGATTCCATTTCACCTTTCAGCCAATCGACAATCACATGGTAATTCAAATGAGGAGGATGAAACTAAATCAAAACACATGGAACATGCTTGTTTGATCAGAGTGCGTGATGTTGAAAAATAATTAGTAATACTTCTCATAATCAATCACATATCAATGACAAATCTTAAACTCGTTAGCGAGTTCGAAAGTTACACTTACGTAAGAAATTGCGCCTGCGACCTGAGTCCGTGCCTACTTAATTTTTTCCAAATAATATAACTTTAACTCCGCCTGAGTTCTATGAAGTCTGCTGGTCCCAAGCCCTATAAGGCCAAAACAAAAATAATACCTGTGTTTAGGGTTACATGGTCTAAAATATTTAGGATAGGTAGAATTCCATTGGGTCATTAACAATTCAATTTAGAAAACTTCACAATTCAGATTAATTGAAAGGTTCTGTACTAAATATTGTTTAATATCTTGAATTAGTCAGAGCACCAGACTATTAAAACTTCTAAACGTTTTTATAGGAGAGGTTTGGAAATGGGTAAGATATCTTTCGATGCCCTTCCCACTGAGAACAAAAATATCTGTCTACAGTGCAATAAAAAGTTTTGGGTAGGCACTTTTTCTAGGGTACTGTAGGTAGGGAAACCCTAAACACAGGTATTTTTGGCCTAAGGCTTACAAGCCCTATTGGGAGACTCGCATATATAAGAGAATGCATTGGCACAGGGTTTTTGCAAAATTTCAGGAAGCTCCAGTCATGAAAGGGAATTTTAATCAAAAAAACATTGTTATTTCATTCAGGTTACGCAGCGCAGACTACTCAGTCTTACAACCAGACAACACCTGCCTATGGAACTCCATCTTATCAGCAATCGTCATCATATGCTGCTCAGCCTGCAGCTCAGTCATCAACATATGGACAAACAGCGCAGACGTATGGGCAGGCCTCCACACAGGATTATAGCCAGAGCTATAGCACGACAGGGACAAATTATTACAGCTCTCAAACACCAACAGCTGGTTATTCAACAACAACCCAGGCGCAGACAGCAGCAACTCCGAGTTATACTCAGACACCGGCTAGTACTTCGTCATATTCCAGTCAGTATCAGACACCTGCAGTATCAAGTTATCAAACACCAACAACGTATCAACAAAGCACATACCAATCTACGGCCACGTATGGCACTGCAGGTTCATATTCAACCCCGACCACCACACAGGCGTCATACACACCATCCTATAGCAGCAGTACAACTAATGTAGCAGCACCGACAACATATAGTACCACTACGACTCAAGCTTCAACTGCCTATGGTCAGCAAAGCTATCAGACAAGCAATACTTACCAGGCTGCCCCGGCAGCAGCAACAGCGTATCAAGCTCCGTCAACATACCAGGCACCGACAACTCAGTCTTACCAGTCATCATATACAGCGACAACCCAGAGCTACCAGACGCCAAGCACCTATCAAGCTCCTCAGGCTACCTATAATCAAACGACGTCCTTCACTGCACAGGCACAGCCGACTTATAATCAGCCTTCTACAAACACCTTCGGTCAGCCGAGTTCTTATACTGCTCCAGCAACGACCACTTCTTACTCCCAGCCTCAATCCACATACAGTTACCAGTCGTCAACTTATACGAAACCGACAACATACACCAGTCAGACGCAGTCAGCATATAGTACTCCCGCCCAAACTACATTCACTACTGCATCGCAGACCGGTAGCTCATACAGCTCGAGTGCATATTCGACACCCACTAACAACAGCTACCAGTCAAAGTCAAGTTACAATAAGCCTTTCTCGCAACAGAATAATAGGTCAGGTGGCAGTGATAACAGATCTGGTGGAAACTGGTCTGACAAAGGTGGCCGAAATGATTGGAAATCGAGTAATAATAATAATAGCAGAAGTTCAAGTAGTAGCAGCTTTAATCGTAACCAAGGTGACAATAAGTTTGGAAACAAGTCTGGTGATAGCAAAAGTAGTAGCTTTGGTAACCGGGATTCAGGGTCGAGAGGTGGAAGAGGCTTCGGTTCACGTGGATTCGAGAGCAGAATTAACATAGATACCACTCCAAATAAGCCTGAGCCGTCAAAACCTGCAGATACTAGTACTAAGGAGCCAGAGAAGAAAGAGTTCAATCGAGATCCCATTAAGAGTGAACCTCCGGCAAGAAATCAACAAGATGGTGGAAACTTTGGTAATAGAGATAGAGGAGGCTTTAATAGAGGACGTGGATTTGATCGTGGTGGACGAGGAGGGGACCGTGGGGGTCGTGGCGGAGATCGCGGAGGCAGAGGAGATCGCGGTGGACGAGGAGGTGATCGAGGTGGACGGGGAGGCGATCGTGTCGGGAGAGATAGAGGTGGACGTGGAGGAATGGATCATGATCGGCGTGGTGGATTTGATCGAGGTGGTCGTGGTGGGTTTGATAGAGGTGGTGGCAGAGGTGGGTTTGACAGAGGCGGTCGTGGATCGGATAGAGGACGTGGTGGCTTTGATCGCGGAGGTCGGGGATTCCGAGGTGGACGTGGAGGTGGACCACCAGGAATGGATGGTGGACCTGGAAACTTCAACCGCGGTGGTTTCAACAATCGTGGTGGCTTCAACAATAATAGAGGTGGCTTCGATGGGAGGCCGGGTCAGATGAACCAGGAAAAGCCACCAGATGCGATGAAGCAGGATCTGTCAGCCGATGAGAAGAAGGGAGTCACTCTTCTCAGTGCAGATTTCAAGGCTAAAACTGGTATCAGCGAGGTTCCTGTAGGAGTAGGACAAGAATTTGTTGTTAAAACAGCTATTAAAGCAACAGATGCTACCGGTAAGACTGTGGCAACAGTTGTCCCATCAGTAGATATCGAGAATTTTAAGAATCCTTCTGAAGGTAAAGTTGTCGATGATAGTGGTGGTCAAGTGTCCAAAGAGGTTCAAGATTTGCTTATTGCCATGACGACAGCTACAATATGCAAGCTTTGTGGTGTCAGTATGAATCATGTCTCACAGACTGAGCAGCACTACAACGGCAAGAATCATGCCAAGAAGCTCAAGATGTTTCTGAAGAATGACGCTAATAATCTGATAGCAAAAGTCAAAGCAGGGTTAGGAGATGTTGATGTTGCCAAAACAAATGGGAAGATTGAAGAGAAGAAGGAAGAAAAGACAGACACAAAGAAAGAAACAAAGAAAGAAACAAAGAAGATAGAAGCAAAAGAAAAAGAAGAAGTTAAGGATTCGAAAACTAAAGAAACAAAGGTTAGTCTCTTATACACTACCTACTTCTATTACATACCCGCTGATGTATTCTCAGTTCAAGACTGTGGTAATTTTGACAGTTCGCTCTTGGGCGATCCTGGACTCTCCCTGGAGTTGCATGATGTAATTACATTGCTAAAGACGACATTTCGGGCATTTTAGAAGTTTTTGATAAAAAATATTATTGCCAAAAGAATGAATATGATTTATATGAACTTGAAAAGCTCAGAATGATCTGCATGTTTGTTTGTGTTTGTGGTAAGTAATAGATATCGAGCCACGCTCTTGTTTGTTTGTGTTTGTGGTAAGTAATAGATATCTAGCCACGCTCTTGTTTGTTTGTGTTTGTGGTAAGTAATAGATATCGAGCCACACTCATGTTGTATTAATTGGTTTACATGTAAACTTTGAAGTGAAATTTATAAAGTCAAAAGACTTTATTTTATTCGAGTTCATGTTAACCCTTTACCCAACAAACCGGCCAAAAACGGCCAAATAAAGCTGCAACAGCCTAAATTATCTTGGGTCTGTCTCAATAAAACCATACAAATATGGATATCATTGGAACCGGCTCATTGACCACATTGTGATGGTTACAGTTATGCCCTGTGCCAATGCATTCTCTTATATACGCGAGTCGACCATAGGTCGCCTCGCATATATAAGAGAATGCATTGGCCTAAAAAAAATCTTTTTTTAACACTTTTTACCATTTTTTCTTACATTCTTTAACAATTTTATAATTTTTAATGTGTTAAGCTAATGCATTCTCTTATATATGCGAGGCGACCTATGTTCGACTCGCATATATAAGAGAATGCATTGGCACAGGGCCGTTCTGTTGGGTAAAGGGTTAACCAATCCCATACAAAACAACAGCTCTTCATTACATGTCAGCACAGGGCCGTTCTGTTGGGTAAAGGGTTAATGATGACCATAACTATTGACATACAATTATAATTGGACCACATGTAGGCCTAGTAGAATTTATAGAACTACCTATCTTCACAACTAAATAATTAACAATTACATTCTACACACTATATTTGATTGTCTTTAAATCTACCCCCATGAATGAATAACACTTTCATGATGGGAGCTGCGATGGTGCAGCATTAAAGATCTTGTGCATGTTCATTCTCTTATATATATATGAGAGAATGCACTGGTTTTCAAGTTCAAGTTAAATATTGTTAGGCCAATGTTTTCTCTTATATATGCGAGGCTCCCTATGGGAAACTCGCATATATAAGAGAATGCATTGGCACAGGGTTTTCGCAAAATTTCAGGAAGCTCCAGTCATGGAAGGGTTACCGTAACTGCATGCCATCAGTTACATGTGTTTTACAGAAATATTTTTATCAGTTTTGAAATACACTCATCAGGGTGTTAGAATTCAAAGCGCGTGTTTTTAAAACTGAGCGAAAATAATACTGCACTCATTTAAATAGGAGTACAGTACAACTAGTTGTATGAACATGTTTGTGTTTATTTCTTTTAGGACACTGAAGGTGAAAAAAAGAAAGACGAGAAACCTGCTGAGAAAGAAAAAGAAAAATCTGGGTAATTAGAATAATTTGCTGCACTTACTTACCATGTAATGACAGGATATCTAGTTTTTGAGTGGATACCAAAAATTATCTCAAGAGTGTCTGAGACAAATGTTTATTTTCTCGAGCAGTTTGCTGTGACATACTTTCAAAAACACTAGTTTTCACTTCATTATATGTATTTCCAAAGAAATTCACTATTCACATCAATAAATGTTCTCATAATCTCCTTCAGTTGATTCATCGAAGTGGAGAGCTGATCTCTGTCGACTTACTCAGTGTTACATCAGTGTTCACACTGAGCTGATCTCCATCGACATTCTCAGTGTTACGTCAGTGTTCACGCTGAGCTGATCTCCGTCGACTTACTCAGTGTTACATCAGTGTTCACGCTGAGCTGATCTCCATCGACTTATTCAGTCTTACATCAGTGTTCACGCTGAGCTAATCTCCATCGACTTATTCAGTCTTACATCAGTGTTCACGCTGAGCTGATCTCCATCGACTTACTCAGTGTTACATCAGTGTTCACGCTGAGCTGATCTCCGTCGACTTATTCAGTGTTACATCAGTGTTCACGCTGAGCTGATCTCCATCGACTTATTCAGTCTTACATCACTGTTCACGCTGAGCTGATCTCCGTCGACTTACTCAGTGTTACATCAGTGTTCACACTGAGCTGATCTCCGTCGACTTATTCAGTCTTACATCAGTGTTCACGCTGAGCTGATCTCCGTCGACTTATTCAGTCTTACATCACTCTTCACGCTGAGCTGATCTCCGTCGACTTATTCAGTGTTACATCAGTGTTCACGCTGAGCTGATCTCCATCGACTTATTCAGTCTTACATCACTGTTCACGCTGAGCTGATCTCCGTCGACTTATTCAGTCTTACATCAGTGTTCACGCTGAGCTGATCTCCATCGACTTATTCAGTGTTACATCAGTGTTCACGCTGAGCTGATCTCCGTCGACTTACTCAGTGTTACATCAGTGTTCACGCTGAGCTGATCTCCGTCGACTTTCTCAGTCTTACATCAGTGTTCACGCTGAGCTGATCTCCATCGACTTACTCAGTCTTACATCAGTGTTCACACTGAGCTGATCTCCATCGACTTTCTCAGTCTTACATCAGTGTTCACGCTGAGCTGATCTCCATCGACTTACTCAGTGTTGCATCAGTGTTCACGCTGAGCTGATCTCCGTCCACTTATTCAGTCTTACATCAGTGTTCACACTGAGCTGATCTCCATCGACTTACTCAGTCTTACATCAGTGTTCACGCTGAGCTGATCTCCGTCGACTTACTCAGTGTTACATCAGTGTTCACGCTGAGCTGATCTCCATCGACTTTCTCAGTCTTACATCAGTGTTCACGCTGAGCTGATCTCCGTCGACTTACTCAGTCTTACATCAGTGTTCACGCTGAGCTGATCTCCGTCGACTTACTCAGTCTTACATCAGTGTTCACGCTGAGCTGATCTCCGTCGACTTACTCAGTGTTACATAAGTGTTCACGCTGAGCTGATCTCCATCGACTTACTCAGTGTTACATCACTGTTCACGCTGAGCTGATCTCCGTCGACTTACTCAGTCTTACATCAGTGTTCACGCTGAGCTGATCTCCGTCAACTTACTCAGTCTTACATCAGTGTTCACGCTGAGCTGATCTCCATCGACTTACTCAGTGTTACATCAGTGTTCACGCTGAGCTGATCTCCGTCGACTTATTCAGTCTTACATCAGTGTTCACGCTGAGCTGATCTCCATCGACTTTCTCCGTCTTGCATCAGTGTTCACGCTGAGCTGATCTCCATCGACTTACTCAGTCTTACATCAGTGTTCACGCTGAGCTGATCTCCATCGACTTTCTCAGTCTTACATCAGTGTTCACGCTGAGCTGATCTCCATCGACTTACTCAGTCTTGCATCAGTGTTCACGCTGAGCTGATCTCCGTCGACTTACTCAGTCTTACATCAGTGTTCACGCTGAGCTGATCTCCATCGACTTACTCAGTCTTACATCAGTGTTCACGCTGAGCTGATCTCCATCGACTTACTCAGTCTTACATCAGTGTTCACGCTGAGCTGATCTCCATCGACTTACTCAGTCTTACATCAGTGTTCACGCTGAGCTGATCTCCATCGACTTACTCAGTCTTACATCACTGTTCACACTGAGCTGATCTCCATCGACTTACTCAGTCTTGCATCAGTGTTCACGCTGAGCTGATCTCCGTCGACTTACTCAGTGTTACATCAGTGTTCACGCTGAGCTGATCTCCATCGACTTACTCAGTCTTACATCAGTGTTCACGCTGAGCTGATCTCCATCGACTTTCTCCGTCTTAAATCAGTGTTCACGCTGAGCTGATCTCCATCGACTTACTCAGTCTTACATCAGTGTTCACGCTGAGCTGATCTCCATCGACTTACTCAGTCTTACATCAGTGTTCACGCTGAGCTGATCTCCATCGACTTACTCAGTCTTGCATCAGTGTTCACGCTGAGCTGATCTCCATCGACTTTCTCAGTCTTACATCAGTGTTCACGCTGAGCTGATCTCCATCGACTTACTCAGTCTTGCATCAGTGTTCACGCTGAGCTGATCTCCGTCGACTTACTCAGTCTTACATCAGTGTTCACGCTGAGCTGATCTCCGTCGACTTACTCAGTCTTACATCAGTGTTCACGCTGAGCTGATCTCCGTCGACTTACTCAGTGTTACATCAGTGTTCACGCTGAGCTGATCTCCATCGACTTACTCAGTCTTACATCAGTGTTCACGCTGAGCTGATCTCCATCGACTTACTCAGTCTTACATCAGTGTTCACGCTGAGCTGATCTCCATCGACTTACTCAGTCTTACATCAGTGTTCACGCTGAGCTGATCTCCATCGACTTACTCAGTCTTGCATCAGTGTTCACGCTGAGCTGATCTCCGTCGACTTACTCAGTGTTACATCAGTGTTCACGCTGAGCTGATCTCCATCGACTTACTCAGTCTTACATCAGTGTTCACGCTGAGCTGATCTCCATCGACTTTCTCCGTCTTACATCAGTGTTCACGCTGAGCTGATCTCCATCGACTTACTCAGTCTTACATCAGTGTTCACGCTGAGCTGATCTCCATCGACTTACTCAGTCTTACATCAGTGTTCACGCTGAGCTGATCTCCATCGACTTACTCAGTCTTGCATCAGTGTTCACGCTGAGCTGATCCCCGTCGACTTACTCAGTGTTACATCAGTGTTCACGCTGAGCTGATCTCCATCGACTTACTCAGTCTTACATCAGTGTTCACGCTGAGCTGATCTCCATCGACTTTCTCCGTCTTACATCAGTGTTCACGCTGAGCTGATCTCCATCGACTTACTCAGTCTTACATCAGTGTTCACGCTGAGCTGATCTCCATCGACTTACTCAGTCTTACATCAGTGTTCACGCTGAGCTGATCTCCATCGACTTACTCAGTCTTACATCAGTGTTCACGCTGAGCTGATCTCCATCGACTTACTCAGTCTTACATCAGTGTTCACGCTGAGCTGATCTCCATCGACTTACTCAGTCTTGCATCAGTGTTCACGCTGAGCTGATCTCCATCGACTTACTCAGTCTTACATCAGTGTTCACGCTGAGCTGATCTCCATCGACTTACTCAGTCTTACATCAGTGTTCACGCTGAGCTGATCTCCATCGACTTTCTCCGTCTTACATCAGTGTTCACGCTGAGCTGATCTCCATCGACTTACTCAGTCTTACATCAGTGTTCACGCTGAGCTGATCTCCATCGACTTACTCAGTCTTACATCAGTGTTCACGCTGAGCTGATCTCCATCGACTTACTCAGTCTTACATCAGTGTTCACGCTGAGCTGATCTCCGTCGACTTACTCAGTGTTACATCAGTGTTCACACTGAGCTGATCTCCATCGACTTACTCAGTCTTGCATCAGTGTTCACGCTGAGCTGATCTCCGTCGACTTACTCAGTGTTACATCAGTGTTCACGCTGAGCTGATCTCCATCGACTTACTCAGTCTTACATCAGTGTTCACGCTGAGCTGATCTCCATCGACTTACTCAGTGTTACATCAGTGTTCACGCTGAGCTGATCTCCATCGACTTACTCAGTGTTACATCAGTGTTCACGCTGAGCTGATCTCCATCGACTTACTCAGTCTTACATCAGTGTTCACGCTGAGCTGATCTCCATCGACTTACTCAGTGTTACATCAGTGTTCACGCTGAGCTGATCTCCGTCGACTTACTCAGTGTTACATCAGTGTTCACGCTGAGCTGATCTCCGTCGACTTATTCAGTCTTACATCACTGTTCACGCTGAGCTGATCTCCATCGACTTTCTCCGTCTTGCATCAGTGTTCACGCTGAGCTGATCTCCATCGACTTACTCAGTCTTACATCAGTGTTCACGCTGAGCTGATCTCCATCGACTTACTCAGTCTTGCATCAGTGTTCACGCTGAGCTGATCTCCGTCGACTTACTCAGTGTTACATCAGTGTTCACGCTGAGCTGATCTCCGTCGACTTATTCAGTCTTACATCACTGTTCACGCTGAGCTGATCTCCATCGACTTTCTCCGTCTTGCATCAGTGTTCACGCTGAGCTGATCTCCATCGACTTATTCAGTGTTACATCAGTGTTCACGCTGAGCTGATCTCCATCGACTTACTCAGTCTTACATCAGTGTTCACGCTGAGCTGATCTCCATCGACTTTCTCCGTCTTACATCAGTGTTCACGCTGAGCTGATCTCCATCGACTTATTCAGTGTTACATCAGTGTTCACGCTGAGCTGATCTCCATCGACTTACTCAGTCTTACATCAGTGTTCACGCTGAGCTGATCTCCGTCGACTTACTCAGTGTTACATCAGTGTTCACGCTGAGCTGATCTCCGTCGACTTACTCAGTCTTGCATCAGTGTTCACGCTGAGCTGATCTCCGTCGACATTCTCAGTCTTACATCAGTGTTCACGCTGAGCTGATCTCCGTCGACATTCTCAGTCTTACGTCAGTGTTCACGCTGAGCTGATCTCTGTCGACATTCTCAGTCTTACGTCAGTGTTCACGCTGAGCTGATCTCTGTCGACATTCTCAGTCTTACGTCAGTGTTCACGCTGAGCTGATCTCTGTCGACATTCTCAGTCTTACATCAGTGTTCACGCTGAGCTGATCTCTGTCGACATTCTCAGTCTTACGTCAGTGTTCACGCTGAGCTGATCTCTGTCGACATTCTCAGTCTTACATCAGTGTTCACGCTGAGCTGATCTCTGTCGACATTCTCAGTCTTACGTCAGTGTTCACGCTGAGCTGATCTCCGTCGACTTACTCAGTGTTACATCAGTGTTCACGCTGAGCTGATCTCCATCGACTTTCTCAGTCTTACATCAGTGTTCACGCTGAGCTGATCTCCATCGACTTACTCAGTCTTACATCACTGTTCACACTGAGCTGATCTCCATCGACTTACTCAGTCTTACATCAGTGTTCACACTGAGCTGATCTCCATCGACTTACTCAGTCTTACATCAGTGTTCACGCTGAGCTGATCTCTGTCGACATTCTCAGTCTTACGTCAGTGTTCACGCTGAGCTGATCTCTGTCGACATTCTCAGTCTTACATCAGTGTTCACGCTGAGCTGATCTCTGTCGACATTCTCAGTCTTACGTCAGTGTTCACGCTGAGCTGATCTCTGTCGACATTCTCAGTCTTACATCAGTGTTCACGCTGAGCTGATCTCTGTCGACATTCTCAGTCTTACGTCAGTGTTCACGCTGAGCTGATCTCTGTCGACATTCTCAGTCTTACATCAGTGTTCACGCTGAGCTGATCTCTGTCGACATTCTCAGTCTTACGTCAGTGTTCACGCTGAGCTGATCTCCGTCGACTTACTCAGTGTTACATCAGTGTTCACGCTGAGCTGATCTCCATCGACTTTCTCAGTCTTACATCAGTGTTCACGCTGAGCTGATCTCCATCGACTTACTCAGTCTTACATCACTGTTCACACTGAGCTGATCTCCATCGACTTACTCAGTCTTACATCAGTGTTCACACTGAGCTGATCTCCATCGACTTACTCAGTCTTACATCAGTGTTCACGCTGAGCTGATCTCCGTCGACTTACTCAGTGTTACATCAGTGTTCACGCTGAGCTGATCTCCATCGACTTACTCAGTGTTACATCACTGTTCACGCTGAGCTGATCTCCATCGACTTACTCAGTCTTGCATCAGTGTTCACGCTGAGCTGATCTCCGTCGACATTCTCAGTCTTGCATCAGTGTTCACGCTGAGCTGATCTCCATCGACTTACTCAGTGTTACGTCAGTGTTCACGCTGAGCTGATCTCCATCGACTTATTCAGTCTTACATCAGTGTTCACGCTGAGCTGATCTCCGTCGACTTACTCAGTGTTACGTCAGTGTTCACGCTGAGCTGATCTCCATCGACTTACTCAGTCTTACATCAGTGTTCACGCTGAGCTGATCTCCATCGACTTTCTCAGTCTTACATCAGTGTTCACGCTGAGCTGATCTCCGTCGACTTACTCAGTGTTACGTCAGTGTTCACACTGAGCTGATCTCCATCGACTTTCTCCGTTTTGCATCACTGTTCACACTGAGCTGATCTCCATCGACTTTCTCAGTCTTACATCAGTGTTCACGCTGAGCTGATCTCCGTTGACTTACTCAGTGTTACATCAGTGTTCACGCTGAGCTGATCTCCATCGACTTTCTCAGTCTTACATCAGTGTTCACGCTGAGCTGATCTCCGTCGACTTACTCAGTGTTACATCAGTGTTCACGCTGAGCTGATCTCCATCGACTTACTCAGTCTTACATCAGTGTTCACACTGAGCTGATTTCCGTCGACTTATTCAGTGTTACATCAGTGTTCACGCTGAGCTGATCTCCATCGACTTATTCAGTCTTACATCAGTGTTCACGCTGAGCTGATCTCCGTCGACTTATTCAGTGTTACATCAGTGTTCACGCTGAGCTGATCTCCGTCGACTTATTCAGTGTTACATCAGTGTTCACGCTGAGCTGATCTCCATCGACTTACTCAGTGTTACATCAGTGTTCACGCTGAGCTGATCTCCATCGACTTACTCAGTGTTACATCAGTGTTCACGCTGAGCTGATCTCCATCGACTTATTCGGTCTTGCATCAGTGTTCACACTGAGCTGATCTCCATCGACTTTCTCAGTCTTACGTCAGTGTTCACGCTGAGCTGATCTCCGTCGACATTCTCAGTCTTACATCAGTGTTCACGCTGAGCTGATCTCCGTCGACATTCTCAGTCTTACATCAGTGTTCACGCTGAGCTGATCTCCGTCGACTTATTCAGTCTTGCATCAGTGTTCACGCTGAGCTGATCTCCGTCGACTTATTCAGTGTTACATCAGTGTTCACGCTGAGCTGATCTCCATCGACTTACTCAGTCTTACATCACTGTTCACACTGAGCTGATCTCCATCGACTTATTCAGTCTTGCATCAGTGTTCACGCTGAGCTGATCTCCGTCGACTTATTCAGTGTTACATCAGTGTTCACGCTGAGCTGATCTCCGTCGACTTACTCAGTGTTACATCAGTGTTCACGCTGAGCTGATCTCCATCGACTTACTCAGTCTTACATCACTGTTCACGCTGAGCTGATCTCCGTCGACTTATTCAGTCTTACATCACTGTTCACGCTGAGCTGATCTCTGTCGACTTACTCAGTCTTACGTCAGTGTTCACGCTGAGCTGATCTCCATCGACTTTCTCCGTCTTACATCAGTGTTCACGCTGAGCTGATCTCCGTCTACTTACTCAGTGTTACATCAGTGTTCACGCTGAGCTGATCTCCGTCGACTTACTCAGTCTTACATCACTGTTCACGTTGAGCTGATCTCCGTCGACTTACTCAGTGTTACATCAGTGTTCACGCTGAGCTGATCTCCATCGACTTTCTCAGTCTTGCATCAAGTGTTCACGCTGAGCTGATCTCCGTCTACTTTCTCCGTCTTGCATCAGTGTTCACGCTGAGCTGATCTCCATCGACTTTCTCCGTCTTACATCAGTGTTCACGCTGAGCTGATCTCCGTCTACTTACTCAGTGTTACATCAGTGTTCACGCTGAGCTGATCTCCGTCTACTTACTCAGTGTTACATCAGTGTTCACGCTGAGCTGATCTCCATCGACTTACTCCGTCTTGCATCACTGTTCACGCTGAGCTGATCTCCGTCGACTTACTCAGTGTTACATCAGTGTTCACGCTGAGCTGATCTCTGTCTACTTACTTCCCATGTTAATTCATCGGTCTTCCCATAAGATATTTCAAAACAATTTCAAAACAAAACAACTTTTATTATAACTTTTAAATAATTGGGGATAACTATCAATATGTGATAATTTTGAAATTGAATTATTTCTTGTTATTATTTTCAACTAGCTAATGTGGCCGACTTCGTCACGGCTATTTAGGGATTTCTTCAATGAGAGATTGATCTACTAATTCAAAGTGACAACGTTGAACAATACTGGACGAACAACATTGAAAAGTATTAGGAGAAAAAGTATTGTTCGATCAGTCCAGAAACATGTCTATATGAGCAAATATGAGCGAAGTCAAGATCAAGGATACAGTCACACATGAAATTGGACCCGCCCATATTGTTCCCAGGATCAAAGTAGGCCTACATACCGAATATGAGTCAGATCGGTCAAGCAGTTTTCAAGTCTATAACATACATACAGATAGACAGGCAGAAGTTCCTACATATATATTAGATTATATTAGGCCATACACACAAAATAGTTTGTTTCTCAGGGATTTTTTTTTTAAAGTGATGAGGGAGGCAGTTATTTATATTTATTATTTTTTTCAAATTAATTTTGTGGTGAGGCAGGTATTTATTTATAAAGTATTTACCGGAATCCCATATTAAGCTGTAATACTGAATATGGGCAATATACCGAAGCAGGAAGCTGACCATCATATATCCCCTTAATAATCTAGATTTGTAATAAAGTTGTATAGAGGAAACAGTTTGAGTTATTCACTCATGGCAGAAGATGTGGAAACTACATCGGTGAAATTTGATGTAACTCATGGAGTCATGGTGACCACTAGATCATGCCATGAACCTCTACTAATGCTAACGGGCGTTAGCATTAGAGGTTCATGGCATGATCTAGGTGACCACCAACCAGATCAAGCTTTATTGGATGGAGTTCCACTGGACTACACATGAATTGATATAACATTAAATCACAACAATAATTTATGAAATAAAAGGTTTATTTTCTAATTAATCAGACTTTCATAAAAATCTTGAAGTTTGGAATAGTGCTGATCCACACCAGAGTGCATTAATTACAATAGCCACACACCTAACCACTCCAGTCAATGAATGAATTGCACGTTTGTTTTTCACATTTGTCTTACTGGGCAACACCACCTCCTTGCAACTTGTCATCAGCAACGCGAATACATCAACTACTTCTCCCGATTTCTTCTTTGGTCACTCGAATTTGAAAATATCGTCCGAAAAATTGCGTGACTTCAGAAAACATGATCATGATGTCTCAGGACTGCAACAGTTTTTGATCTGTTGACTGATATAATTGTCCATTTGCCTTCCGACGCATTCTGCACGATAAAAATGTTCACCAAAGTCGCCATTTTGTTATTATTTTAAACAGGAAGTTCGTCGAATTATCCGCCCTTGTTTCTGAATGTAAAGTCTGGATAGACTTGCAGTCCGGTTAGATTTGCAGTTTGCGTAAAGTTTCAAGACGAAGTTATCGGTCTGGGGCGGTTTGGGATATGCGGGATTTATATATTTATTATTTACAGCTGCCAATAAATAAGGGGTAGCGCAGGGTTTATTTGGGAGGCGGCGATCCCTGAGAAACGAACTATTTTGTGTGTATGGCCTTATTATATATTTATCTTCCAGAACTGATGCACTTAAATGTGACCTTTGCAACATTTCAACAACTGGCAAGGAAGCAATGGATCTTCATCTGAACGGAGCTAAGCACAAGGCCAAGCTGGCCAGTCAGGGTCATTTTGATTGTGGTGATATGCGGGGCCGTGGTGGTGGTAGAGGTCGTGGCAGAGGTATGCGTGGTGGTCCACGTGGAAGAGGTGCGGCATTTGATTTCATGGGGCCTCAAGGACCAGATATGGTTGGAGACTTTGAGATGTTTGGACCTGACGGGCCTCCATCGTTGATGGAGATGGGTCCAGATGGACCTCCATTCAGGCCAGGTGGTCCACCTTTTGGACCAGATGGACCGCCTTTCTTTGATGGACCTGGACCAGGACCTGGAGGACCAGGACCTGGAGGACCACCTTTCTTTGATGGACCTGGAGGACCACCATTTGGACCTGATGGACCAAGGGGGCCAATGGGACCTCCACCGTTTGATGACTTCGGACACCCATTTCCACCATTTGGACCTAATGGACCACCGAGAGGAAGAGGAGGTCCTCGTGGACGGAGGGGTATGTTTTCTACTCATTTGAGGAATGGCCCCAGATGTATTATGTGACACAAAAATTTCCATCTAGATTTATTTCACTAAATTCACCCTCTGGGGGACCTCATTCTGCAAATGTCCAGCAAGATATTTTCAGGCCTGGGTGAAAGACCTTCTATCACCTGCAGTGAGT
Source organism: Siphonodentalium dalli (assembly GCA_032622095.1). Classification (NCBI taxonomy): domain Eukaryota; kingdom Metazoa; phylum Mollusca; class Scaphopoda; order Gadilida; family Siphonodentaliidae; genus Siphonodentalium; species Siphonodentalium dalli. The sequence goes on along the minus strand of CP136064.1, from coordinate 266,555,220 downwards.
TCATATTTAGAGGATATTACTTCGTTGGTTTGATATTAGTCTCAATATCAACCCAAGGTAACCTCATATCAGCCTGAGACTGAAGGTCGAAGGCTGATATGAGGTTACTGAGGGCTGATATCAGGCCTAATATCAAACCAACCAAGTAATACCCTATTTATTAATTAGATCGCCTCTTAGCAACTGTCAACTCTTTCAAATGAGTGATATGAAAATATTTATAATCTACACATTAGTTTATCAGAGAGGTAGATTTGCTGCATGTCTTAAAACGATATTACTCGTATTTGTGATATCGTAAAACTATATTACTTGGATTGGTGACTTCGTAAAATGATATTACAGTACTCGGTTTACGGGCCAATTGAAGTGATATTCACATAGTTCGATAACAGGACTTTCTGGACAAAAATGTTGTATCTAATTAATAATTAGAGAATATTGCTTACTTATTATGATATCGACCGGGATATCAGGCAGAGGCCTGAGAATGTAGGCCGAAGGTTGATATGAAGTTACCGAGAGCTGATATGTCTTAGCCAAAATCGAACTAACCAACATGTAGAATGTAATCAAAATCACTACATTTACATCAGAATTAAAGGGGTACTGTACATTACATCCAGCCATTTATGGGACCATCTACTTTTATACTCAGCAGAATATATGCAAAAAATGAATGAATTTGAGCCAAGGATTAGTGCAAAAGCACACAAGTGTATTTTGCATTAATCCACTATAATTATCTGAATGTGAATGAATGATATATTCAAATTTATTATATTTCTGTCTCACCAGGTCCTCTTGGGAAGAGATTTTCAGATTTCCCAGATGACGGTCGACGACCAAGGAAGATGAGGCGAGGGCCGAGAATGTGATTCAGTAACAGGTTCAGTATTACGCATTTGTTGGACTCTCTTGTAGCAATGATTGAACTGAGGGTTTGTGAAATTCTCCAGGATGTTGATCTTTACATGGTTACATTTATGAGCATGGGTTATATCATGCCATGAATTTCTACTCTGGCTACGCACTTAGAGATCGTATTCCACCAGTTCAAAACCTGGGAACTTTATAAAATTGAACAAATAATGCAGGTATTATATTTCTTTGATAACTGGAGCTTCCTGAATTTTTACGAAAACCCTCTGCTAATGCATTCTCTTATGTATGCGAGTGGACCACAGGTCGCCTCGCATATATAAGAGAATACATTGGCCTAACAATATTTACCTTGATATTTTGAGCCAGTGCATTCTGTTATATATTCACAGTAAGTGAATGTCCTAGTTTGAGATTATATCATTTACTAGCCGATGAGCCCGACGTTGTCCGGGCTATTCAAAAACCAAATTTCAAGTCGATAGCTCCACCCGTTTCCGAGATCTGGTCTGCGCATGCGTGAAGCTGGCGTCGCAAAGTTGTTCTGGCTATTCAAAAACCAAATTTCAAGTCGATAGCTCTACCCGTTTCCGAGATCTGATCTGCGCATGCATGAAGCTGGCGTCGCACGGGCTCGGCGACCCGATAAAATTCGTATCCGGGGCAAGATGCATTCACATAGCAAATTTCAAGTCGATAGCTCCACCCGTTTCCGAGATCTGGTCTGCGCATGCGCGAAGCTGGCGTCGCACGGGCTCGGCGACCCGATAAAATTTGTATCCGGGGCAAGATTCATTAACATACCAAATTTCAAGTCGATAGCTCCACCCGTTTCCGAGATCTCGTCTGCGCATGCGCGAAGCTGGCGTCGCACGGGCTCGGCGACCCGATAAAATTTGTATCCGGGGCAAGATACATTCACATACCAAATTTCAAGTCGATAGCTCCACCCGTTTCCGAGATCTCGTCTGCGCATGCACTGCACGGGCGCCGCACGGACTCGCCAATATGACAACGTCGACCGCCTGGTCAAACTACACACACGTACCAAGTTTCGTCCCGATCGGTCGAGAATAGTAGATTTGTATAAATGACAGACAGACAAACAGACAGAGGTCTTCAAAATATATATGAGATAGCCGATGAGCCCGACATTGTCCGGGCTATTCAAAAACCAAATTTCAAGTCGATAGCTCTACCCAGCCCGAAATTTCACGTCGATAGCTCTACCCGTTTCCGAGATCTGGTCTGCGCATGCGCGAAGCTGGCGTCGCACGGGCTTGGGGACCCGATAAAATTCGTATCCGGGGCAAGATACATTCACATAGCAAATTTCAAGTCGATAGCTCCACCCGTTTCCGAGATCTCGTCTGCACATGCGCGAAGCGGGCGCTGCACGGGCTCGCCAATACGACAACGTCCACCGCCTGGTCAAACTACACACGTACCAAGTTTCGTCCCGATCGGTCGAGAATCGTAGATTTGTATAAATGACAGACAAACAGACAGACAGAGGTCTTCAAAATATATATGAGATATTATCTCGAGCAGGAACTTCACCTACTGTGAAATACATTTTTATCAAACAGGTATTTCCTGAGATTATATCATTTATATCATCTCGAGCAGTAACATTCACCTAATATGTCGGGTATTAACTAAGAAATATATTACCTTTGTTCTTATTCGATGTTATAAAATTCCCCATCAGAACGTAACAAAATTTCCCAGGTTTTGATCTGGTGGAACATGATCTCTATGGGCATAGCCAAAGTAGAGATTTATGGCATGATCTGGAGCAAGGTTTTGCTCATCAGTAAGGCAGCAGCGATGCAAATCTTTTTGATTTTGCTTCAACTCAACTTTGCCAAATTGAATTTTTGTGTGTTCATATATGAATGGCCTTCCCAAGTCTAGTCAAATGTAGATGGGTTGTATTGTTCGCAATGATATTGGTACTTTTGGGGCAGTGTATGAGAAATTGCCTTTACCAATATATAGCATCTACCTTTAAAATTATGATTGTCAGTTATGATGGGCTTGATGGAGTTGTCCCTTTATAGATGACCCATAGATGTCATATGCTCCTGAAAAAATGTTTGCACAATTTTCTAGCAATAATTGTGAGCCCATCAACCGAGTGTATATACTTCACTAGTCTTTCCACTGCGGTGAAAAATTATAGTCAAATCCATTCCAGTGATATTTTTTTATATCAGTATTAATTATTTTTTGAGCAATTTAATACATTTAGTACAAATATTTCCAGTTTTATACATGGCGTTTTCATATTTTTATCCCAGTGATTGATGTTCTTATCCCTTCATCTTGTTTTTAACTTCGTTTCATATGTCATATTCTGTGGAGTGTATCTCATTCAGTATCAAATATGAATGCTTAAAGCAATTGATGGAACAGCACGATTCCGTACATGATCTGTTTAGGAGAAAGGGAAAGAATTTCCAAAGATCAAATTATACCATCGATATAATTTGACTTTCAGTACTCCAGTCTGTGCCTTAACAACAACTCCCAGGCTAAGTTATGAAATATATTGAGAATAACCTTTCAACAGCTTTGAATCTGTCTTTTTCCTATCCCGCCCTTCAGTTTAATTTTCTGCAAATGACTTTTTTCCACCATAACAAGCCGCAATATGTAAAAGTTCAAATTGAAATGTTCTTAATGAAACATTGCAATCCTTATTTGCAAAGTAAATCCCAAGTATCGTACCATAAGTGGATCTGTCTGCATGACTTCACTTGGTTCTAGTGATGAGAATTCAAATGAAATCATGTTAGTCGTTCCACTGGCCCTTTTTACTGCGGCCAGTAACTAGTTGTGAACACCCAGTTTGTCAAACTGAGAATGGCAAAAAGGAAAATTTACCCTTCATGTAATTATTTAGAGCTTTTTAAATTGCCACTGGCGTCAGATGCAGTAATATATTGCCGATTAGTACATTTACTGGCTGTGATACAGAGGTTGATCTTTTGCTCTGCTGCTTTTGCTTTTGATTTATAATTCAATCAACGACTCAGCTTCCAAATAATGCGTGTTACAATGATTCACCATGGTGGGGCCTGTTTATAATAATAATATGGTATTAAATATATGAAATAGGTCAAAATTATTTTTTCACATCATTGAAATATTTATGCAGAGTTAGTTACATATGTTCAAATCTCTACATGTAGGCGATATGTTGCATTAAAGGACCATTTATTGTATCCTATATCTATCTATTGATTATAAATATATATAAATATATAAATCAATGAATAAATTGACAAACCATTTGACCCACAATGTAACAGTGGTGATTCTATTATGGGTCCGATATCCATATTTCCACCCACAAGTGATTGTATAAAAACTATAGAATACATTCTCCCATCATTACAGTGCTTGTTTGTCATAAATAGATACTGTATTTTATCAACTATTGTCTGCCGAAAGTTGTTGATGCAAAGGTTTTCCCTAACACTCAAATGCCTAACCTGTCACGAGCTCAGCAGCTGACAAAAGTTTCATCTCTGTCTCTCTTGGCCTTTAAAAATCGTACACAATTCCACAAACAACAAATAGGCATGAGCTTGATGAGTGTTAAATAGGCACATTGTTCGCTACACTTCTGTCCTCAATCATATTATTCAGGCATCAGAGTGAAATATATTCCTGGAATCAGGGTTTCTGCTAGGGGTTGTGGAAAGGTCCCCCAATAGTCCAACATTGACTATACATTGAATGTATAGTCCAACTTTCCCCACCGCTGTCAACGCAGGGTTTTGTTCAAGTCCGGAAAAGTAAAATATGACAGAAGACATGACCAAACTGCGATTTTCTCCAGACAACACACATACTAATGCGTCACTTTGACATGCCATTTACCTTCCTTTTCTAAAAAAGAGACATTTAACAAGTCTTTTTCATGATCAGGCAAACGACTCCCGAAGTATTGTGGCCATTTTTCGGGTCTGTTCGATCGAGAACTGGCATATTTTCCCCCTCGATACTGCATGGTATGCCCAGAACTCGATCGAACAGACCCGATAAATGGCCGAATTGCTTCACTGTTATGCCATGAGATATTCCAAAACAAGCATCGCCATTGTATTGTACACAATACATGTCGTTGTTTGTATTTTTGAAGGAGATATTATTTTACATGAATTGAGTAAAATGGTTCAATAGTGGTGTATCTTTCTCTTGGTTTTTATTTGGTGGGATGTAAACAGTTACTCATGTGATGTCGGCATTATCTCTGGGCCGGGTATGAGGAATATGTTACATGGGAAATATGGGCTGGGGGAAGGGGACCCACTGCCCTCCTAGTGGAAACCCTGCTGGAATGATAATCATTGCCGTATTATGGAGGAATATAATGGGTGATCAGCATCCATCTATTATAATTCAAAGAAGATGTCACTTCTTTCAATAGAATAATGATGAAACAATTATAACTTGATGTGCGAATAACTAAACAAATGACTTGTCTTCAAAAGGCCATATGAAGCACTCTCTAAGTGTAGTTTCCTATATATGAAAGGCAATATTTTTCTTGGGGCCAGTGTGCCACATACTGCGGCATACTGTGCAGTTAACTTCTGATATCAATAACTATTTCTCCGGACCATGTGTTGATATGCGTTAAATGATAATACGATTGAGCCATTGCTCACACCTGGGACTCTGATCAAGTATTTTCAGAGAATTCAGATTTTCTCATATAAAAAAACATCTATACCCATACAGAAGGAATAACTATATCACTAACGGTGAAGAATCATGGCCCAAATTAATATTTTCTAGAGTTTTTAATGTCAGTCAATACTGAACAACACTCTCAGAAAGCTTGTCTGCCCTGTCCTCTTCAATTCATGAGATTTATAAGTATATTTTGTTCAGAAGATTGAATATACTTTTCTTATTACTATGAACAGTTAAGTTGTGAATAATATTCTCTTTTCACAAGTAGAAAATGGTTCCCCTTTATACGAGTTGAATATTATTTTTGGGATTCTGCATTTAGAGATATCATATTGGCTGAAACTTTGAAGAACAAAATCTTTTATAAACTATTGTGGTCTCGACAAGCTTTTAATGTAACATCAATGGTAGATTCAACAAATGATTATATCAGCAAACAAGATGCCAGTTAAATAGACACTACAAATTGACCTCACACTGTCTTGATGTATACACAATTCTCATTCAGTTGTCAAATAATTTCTAATAATTTTTACATTCTAGTTCTACACTATTAATTATTTAGAAGAACTTATGGCTTGGTATTTTTGAGGAGTGCTGCTAGCCGAGTTTATTTTGAGTGCAATCATTTGTACCACTAAGAATTAATCGATTATCTAGCATCATTTGATGTTCTCTTTACTAACTTCATAATAGAAGATTATTTAACTTCACTTGGTACATTGTATACATCAATTTGAGTTTTGGAACATTACTGCAATGTTTTGTTTCAACTATCGTTAAGCCTGAGAATATAGTGCTGGACATTTGCAGAATGACGTCCCCAGAGGGTGAGTTTAGTGGTGCTTCCCCGCACAGTGGGCGAGCATCACAACTTCAGCCTCTGGGGTCCTCATTCTGCTTAGGCCTCATCTTCTCTGGAAAGTATCTTTATTATCAAATTTAAATTAACAAGTTTTTTAGATTCTTTAGTAACACTTCACAAATTGTTTTCTTTTTTAGCTTAGTTTCTCTGTATCCCCAAATTGGCCGATGACACATAAAAGTCATTGCATAATCGAGGTGCCCAATGGGTGCACATCTCAATATTCACCATCTAGGAACTTAAATCTAAGTCTAGGTCCCCATACCAGATGAGGCCATGCAGAATGAGATCCCCAGAAGATGAATATGGTGATGCCAGCCTGCATGGTGGGATAGCGTCACTAAATTCACCCTCTGGAGACCTTATACTCCAAATGTCCATCACCATATGCTCAAGTCTGACTATTGTATCATCAAAATGGTTGTGAGGTCATAAAAAGTCAAGTAGAATATACTGGTACTTGCAAAAGAATAGCAAACAAGACCAATAAGTTTGACTCATACATGGTCTAAAAGTTAACTAACATCAGTGTCTAAACTAATGGTACACATGTGGTTTTATTGTAGTCAGTAGATTATATACTTTGAGATGTCGACTGAGAAAGCAGCAGTAGCTCTACAGCCTTAAAGGCAATGCCATAGAAAAAGCCATGGAAGCCAATATAGAATTTCCTGCAATTCTAAGAAAATTTTTAATTTCATGGGCTCGCTCTATATAATAATTACGAACAAATAAGAACTTCTTCTGATGACAATAGCTTTGGCCATAGTCCCTTTTTAGACCACATAAAGTAAAGTCTTTGTTTCTCAGTTATTTTTGAAAATTGGAAAGTGTTTTTGTACATCTTGTCAGATGAACCCATTCAATGCACAATATGAATGCTTTCAAATCCTTCAGAAAAATGTCATTGATTGTAATACTAAGTCCTCATATGTAGTACTACACAACAATGCTGTATATGAACAGTCCTTATAATTTGCTATGGCAATCAACAATGCCGAAGCCATTTGCTGAAGCAAACTGGGCCATGATAAAGGGATGCCGTAGTGGATTGCCGAAGTCATACAATCTGAATTATGAAGGCTAATATGAATAAGAAAACAATATCTGCAGAGGACAGTAAAATGGGTATATACAATGGATTTCTGGAGTATATGGACATGTCAGAAACAAAAGTTTAACTTTGTGTGGTCTTAATATTAGTGATAACGGTTATTGTAGGACAGGATTATAGAAAGCATGGTAAACTGTAACAATATAATATGCTTTTAAATGTCAAGAGTTGCCTCTACATATTTTTTCATATTAAATGTTGATGGCTTGGAGACATAAAAATTAAGTTATATTATACACCACTTAAATTGGAAGGTCTGAAGATAGGTATGTCAAAGTAATATCATTTGAAACTGATTGACATAGATACACGCAATACAAAAATTGTGTTTTAGAATGGTTTGTTGCAAACTCTGTTGTGAATACAGGTACCCCCAAATTATCTTGGTTTAATCATAATTAGTTTTTTATATATGTGAGAGTTTATAAGGCCCATGAGAAATTGAGAGGTTACTGCTGCATCTTGGTTTCCATCAATGATATGAGTTAATCTATATGACAGATTATCTACTGCATAAACCACGTACCATTATGGCTGAAATAAATGTTTTACTACCGATTATATGTCAAAACAGTTGATAATGATGATAAAACTGAAATTTGATTACATGTAGCTATAGTGCTAACTCGAGGATACATTTTGCAGTCTACCTATATCTGAGTCCTGTGAAACTTCAATGTATGGATACTAGTCTATGATTTCTTGTGCTGTTAATGTTTTTTTCCAAACAACTGTCCATCAATTCTAAGACGACCCTCCTCCCAAAACTCAAATCAGATGGATTCCAATGCTGATTTGATTGTGCTGACCTCCCCCCCCCATGCTATATTGTTTCTAGGGTTTATTTGTAAAGAAAGAATTTGATCTTTATGGCATTTATCCAATACTACTGCCCTTATATTCCATATTTCCCACATGTAAGAAGTAAAATATCTTGATTCAAATTTATTGAGGCCAAGCCTTGAAATAGGGTGTCTGTCATTTGCAGAATGAGGCCCCCAGAGGGTGAAATTAGTGATGCTACCCCGCATAGCGGGCTAGCATCACCAAATTCACCCTCTGGGAACCTCATTCTGCTGAGGTGTAAGCAGAATGAGGTCCCCAGAGGGTGAATTTGGTGATGCTAGCCCGCTATGCAGGGTAGCATCACTAAATTCACCCTCTGGGGACCTCATTCTGCAAATGGCAGACACCCTATTTCAAGGCTTGATTGAGGCACCATATTTTGAGACCCCTTGTATTCAGCCATATTGTAATGCTTGATATCCACTATACATGGAGCAAAATATCAACTGCCTGCTTTCTACGTGGAATTGTTTACATTTCCCATTCTCACAGTGTATAATACACCTACATTTAAGGATACTTTGAAATATGGCCCTCCCACACCACAGGCTATGTTTAATATATTTGAGCCAAAATAGATATTTTTGAGAGTGTATCTCTGACCTGTGGGTTATTTGGATGCCATATATAGACAGAACACAATGCACATCTTAATCAAGATTCTTATCGAATGAGTTGCAGATGGCGCTAGGATCTATTTCTCGACAGCAGTTTTCATCCGCAACGCGTTGGATAAAAGATTCTAGATTATAATTCATGTTGTATTCTGTATTTATTTCACACCCTTGTGTCGGATTAGTTTCATCCATGACTACATCTACCATTGATATTATATAACTACCTTCTATTATGATTTATGTCTGGTGAAAAATCAGTGCATCACCTAAAGCGGATCATTGACATGTACATTAATGCCCTAAATAATCAACTCCTTAACCACAGCAGAATTATGGGTAACTTTTCAGAATTTTGTCGGAAATATGGCTTGTTACCATTCATAGGAAAGCTCTCAGTGAGAGCTTTCCGATGAATGGCAACAAGCCATATTTCCAACTAAATCATGAAAAATTACCCATAATTCTGCTGTGGTTAAGGAGTCGATTATTTAGGGCATTAACGTACGCCATCGCTCTTGGCAACGTCATCTCAAAGTAGTTCTGGCTTGTATTCCACTTGTGGTATACAATAATATATATTCAATGGCTGGGATTCCGTTTAATACATGTGTCTGACATCAACGGGTGTGGAATAATGGGACACTATCCACTGTAGAAAGATCAATTAGAGTATTAGGAATAACAGCACAAGACATCATGGATTTATATCTCATACAAAAATAACATTTGAGTTCAGTTACGGTACCTAATTGAAAAGAAGAGATATATCATTCAATATTGGTATTTAAATTATATTAGGAAGCAAGCAGTTCAAATTGAAATTGACGGTTCATTATTACATATGGTTATTCGCAGTATGATAGTGAACGTAGTATATACCGTCGTATTTCAATTCAGCTGAGAAGCAAATACATACACAGAACGAATCGAGTGTGTTAATATGTTTGTTGATATGGCATGAGTGCTAGCATGGAAGGATAGAACAAAAGGCTCCGCGATGGCACAAGTGCCATAATGAAAAACCCATTAACACACATGTCGTTCTGTGTTTATTACATGCACCCGTCCTATAACTGTGAAAAAACAGACTGACAAGGTTTATTCAGGCACATACAGAGCTTATTTTGTCGTGAATGTTGATGCTTATATTTTATAGTTACGGTTTCATGGTTGAGAGGAACGGGATGCATATTAAACATATGTTCCAAACAGATTTGAAAATATGGATTATCAGGAAACTAATTCTGGGAGCAAGCGTCATTAGTATGCGTCATTAGTATGCGTCATTAGTATGCATGTTCGTTGTTAGTGGGATACAGTGAGTTGTATTAAGTTTTTTTGATGATGAATAAGTATTTTCTTAGCAGAATCCTTCGGTGTTCTGTATGTTGAATAGTTCCTCGTGTGTTATATGGTAAAGCCTTCATTACAAGTCTTGTACTTATTAGAATAGATATAAAATACAATTATTTAAAACCCAAACGCCAAGCCGGGTTTAATACTTTACCATCAACGGTAGATATAACATCTCTATGGGCTCAATGTAACTCGATCTCCGCCTCTCTGTTTCTACATGTTTTGGAACTGATATATCTCCTCCACTCATTTAGTGTACCTTGAATAATAAAAGTACAGGTATTACTGCCACAGATTGAGAAAAATACTAATAACAAGCTTCCTTAAGACTGCATGGAGTTAATTTCTATTTTTGTAAGTTACTTTTGCATATGTCTGTCCGACAATAAATAATAATGCAATTTACAACAAGATGAGTTGCAGACATTAAAGTTACATGCTAACCATAAATCTAATAAATTTCTGTAGAAGAATAGCATTTCCATAGAAAAGTATCCATCTGTTAGGTGAACTGAACCAATTGAATGAGTTTGAGAACTATGCTTTAGTGAGTTCAGTGAATGTCAATAAAATAGAAAAAGTTTTGGATATTGCTACTTCTGCTCAGTTTAGAAAGTTCCATTTTCTGAGACATCTTTCCCATTGCATTTTCTACTTATATGAGTGAAGATATATTGTTGAAGTTTCTATCTTAATTATGTATATGAACAATTTCCATTTTTCATAACATGGCTAAGAATAGTTAAACAATAAAGAATATCTTCTTGAAAAAGTCGTGCCCGCTAATATATAAGCCACACAAGAAAACTTGTGGGTTTAGAAGTATCTCTTACACTAAAGTTATCTTGTACATTTCTCCTTTGTCTTGAAACCATTGATTTGCACATGTCATGTAGATATTCATCTACAATGCATGTCCAGTGACAACAACAGTTTATGAGAAGACACTTTCCCCCAACATAGAATTTTTTTAATAAAAATTCACCCCCTTGAACACAATGATGGAAAGAATTTTTTTTTTTAGCATTTAGCATTTAGTTTTTTAGCATTTAGTCTACCATGAAGGTCCTATATTAAGCTGTTAGTGTTTTAATGCTATTAAGTTGTTAAAATGGAAAAACAGTTCAACATTTAGTATGGCTATCATGGGAAGTGAATGGACCATCTTTATGAACAAAAAAACTCCCAAAATAAATGTACAATATAACTTTACTCAAGAATCTGAATGCAAACCTGATCCAAATGTTGAAATACATTGTGATAGAAATGGAATGTGTGGTAGCTATTTTTGCTTTCTTGTTGACTCTTTGAGGATTATTAGAAGCCTAATGTTTCTGCTGGTGATCCATCAATGTTATTACTGGCTCCCTGGTCACTAATGCTTGGCTGCTGATTTTCTCTCTTGGTTCTCCACTGAAACTCGAGCTACGCTTTTGTTAAATCACATGTGATATATATTACTCTGTAAATCACAAACAACAAAGGTACAAATTGAAACATGTTGAAACAGGCTCAGTGATGGTAGACTGCTTTTGATATTATAAAATAAATTTCTCGTATGTTACAAATAATCGACCTATTTTACTATTTTAGGCCGAAGAGCAAATTAATAGTACATGCGCTGTGATATTTTTGTCAAGAAGAAAATGTGCGGAAAAATAAACAGGTTCATTAGTTTCAGTACTATTAGGCGACTCAGGTTATTCCCTTTTGAATGAACACACAACATGGATGCCTTCGCAAACAAAACTTCACATCAAACCCCACATTGTTGGTTTTCCTCCGGTGGCCATATGATTTAATGGAACTACCAATTAAATTCAATTAGTTTATTCTCTTAAAACTCATATTCTACAATTTCATGAGTATAGAGACATAACATGTTTACAAATGAGAATAGGAGAACGTTGTTATATACAATACCATAGCTATTATATACACAGATCCGAGATCGTATATAATAAGTCATAAAGCTTGGTATAACCTATACTTGCATCAAGAAAAGACTCGCCAACCTGCTTGATCATATGGCGTTGATAATTTTTGTTGTTCTGTCCCCATCAGAATGAATTATCTCCCCCTCCTGTTATCACATCTTAATGCCTTATAAAAAATTGAAGAATTATATCCTAAAAATATCCTTGTAAAGTATGGTGAAGTTTTAGAAATCTGTTGATAAGTTTCTGTAGCCCCTGATTTGCTATTAGGCCTATCCTTGTTGTTGTATATCCCAGGCAGTACTTCATATTTTCTCAGCCCTTAACCACTCGTTTCTGGATTGCCAGTCAATTCAGATTTTGGAGGAGTATACCATCATACAAGGTAATGTTATCCCAAATGTAGAAAATTTTGGTTTCATAGCAGTGTAAATCTTGAAGCTACCAATGAAACCTTATCAAATACTCTTGATTGAGTTAAAATATAGGTTTCCATGGTAACACTGTAGAACGTCTGTGTAGAACAAGTCCAGCATTTATTATTACTAGTAACGGTAGTGCAAATATCATACTTGTGTTTGTCCATCCATCAGTCCACTTTGTTTGATAACAACTTTAGTTTTACTGGTCAAAATGAAATGAAATCTTGTGTACGAGTTTAGAATTGAAAGATGCAGTTTAACTATGAATGGTCAAATTCAATAATGGGCCTTTTTCGACTCTGAAAAGGGGGGGGGGGGTTATGGGTGGGTATTAAATTTTCTGTTTCCACTATTTAAGGGAAATTTAAGTTAAAGCTTGATTTCCACCAAACTTTGTATGTGTCTTGAAATACAGTCTTATTTCAATTCTCAGATATGTTTGATCATACTGGTATATCCCAGAGTTATTGGTCTTTTTCTACTTAAATTTTTTTTGGGTGTTTTTGGATGGTAAATCCATTCAATTACATTAAAAAAGTATGAGATAACTCAAATCGACAGTCAACGTGTTAAGGGACTGTTCTGTGCATTGCTCCATAAACATATTGGTTTCCTGATGATATCTTATCTATTAATGATTGTCAGCACCTGACACCGGACATTGTCAGATGCAAAACAGCCCAATGTCCGGTTGTTTATATTTGAGCCTCACATTACATCGACAATATTTTTGTGAGCATAACCACAAACATTTCTTATATATTTTGATTTGTATGATTAGAAGTCAGAAAATAAACAAAAACTAACAAAAATTTTGTCACAAACAAGATACAGGATATGTTAAAATAATTGGATTTTCTTGGGTTATAAATAGAACACGATTCTGTTCAAATGCTGGAAACAGAGAGGAAAAATTAAACTGAAAGTGAACATCTTACACGGGTCGGAAATTGACCAATATATGTACAAAAATATGCTGATGTAGAGATATTTTACCACCAAAATGTATCAATTCTGTATTGTAGAGCATCAATATAGAACACGAAATAATAGCTATAATTTTTTTTAAAGAAATGGAAATTTTATTTGCTAAGTTAATAAGGTCAGGCACACTTTTGAAAATGTCAGACAGTCTCCTGTTTGTACCTGACATGTGTCAGAGGTCCCAAAAAATATTAATGCAGACTTGATTGTTAGTGTGAAGGTGTGAAAGATTTAAGAGTATGAATGTTTCAAGAGTGCATGATTCAGAACATGTTCAACTTTCAAACATACTTCAGATGAAAGTAGAAAAATAACTGTTTTAATAAATTTTCAAATGACACATTGAGTATTGTTTCTTTGAACAAAACAGTTATGATTATTATTAAGTTAAGTATATATAAATTACAATTTATTTAGGACTACTGCTCTATCTGAAAAGTTTTCTCAATGATGTGGAGTTTGGAATTTTCGTTCTAAAATATTTAAATTTTAAATAGATTGAAAGTTTTTACTAGAGATATTTGGCTATTGATGGATAAAAGTTTTCAGTTGAACATTTTGAGAGGCGAAGGATGAGTGCTATTATAAGTCCATTGAAACTATTCTAATTTAATTACTCTTCTTTTTCCATACAGGTTGGTGTAACATAAATCGTAAGAAGTTTGTTGCTGATTTGAGAGGAGTGTAAATAGTGGAAACCTACAGTCTATCATTGATGTTAATGATGTTCTTCGATGAATTCTGCAAGAAATCTGTCAGTCATCTTGAGATGGAGCATTCGTCTTGTGTCCAATTTGGAAGCATTGTTGTAAAAACCCGCATTTCATGTCAGGATATTTTTTTTCCACAATTTCTCTGACTTTGTATATACGGTAGCAGAAAAATAGATTTATTTCAAATGCTGTATATTTGCTTCAATCCAAACTTTGAAATAGTGTGTCTGTCATTTGCAGAATGAGGTCCCAAGAGGGTGAATATAGTGACACTATCCCACACACCCGGCTAGCATAGCTAAATTCACCCTCTGGGGACCTCATTCTGAAACTTCTGGGAAGTATATAGTCTCAAATTAACTTTGTTGTAGCTAGTTTTTCCCTTTTGTTCAGTTTCTAAATCCCCTATTTTTCAGAAGATAAAATGTATAATCGGGGTAACTAATGTGTGATCATCATCAACTTCAACTTCAATCTGATCCTAGGGCTCTGATAGCAGTTTAGGTCTAAGCAGAATGAGGTTCCCAGAGAGTGAATTTTGTGATGCTAGTCCACTGTGTGTGATAGCAGCACTAAATTCACTCTCTGGGGAACTAATTCTACAAATGTCAGACACACTATATCCAGGCTTGCTTCAATCATAGCACATTTGGTCATTACAGTAATACCCTAAATAATCGACTCCTTAATTAACCACAGCAGAATTATGGGTAATTTTTCAGGATTTAGTCGGAAATATGGCTTGTTGATATTCATCGGAAAGCTCTCAGTGAGCTCAGTAAGCTCTCAGTGAGAGCTTTCCGATGAATGGCAACAAGCCATATTTCCAACTAAATCCTGAAAAATTACTCATAATTCTGCTGTGATTAACCCTTTACCCAACAGAAGGGCCCTGTGCCAATGCATTCTCTTATATATGCGAGTCGACCATAGGTCGCCTCGCATATATAAGAGAATGCATTGGCTTAACACATTAAAAATTAGAAAATTGTTAAAGAATGTAAGAAAAAATGGTAAAAAAAGATTTTTTTTAGGCCAATGCATTCTCTTATATATGCGAGGCGACCTATGGTCGACTCGCATATATAAGAGAATGCATTGGCACAGGGCATAACTGTAACCATCACAATGTGGTCAATGAACCGGTTCCAATGATATCCATATTTGTATGGTTTTATTGAGACAGACCGAAGATAATTTAGGCTGTTGCAGCTTTATTTGGCCGGTTTTGGCCGGTTTGTTGGGTAAAGGGTTAAGGAGTCGATTATTTAGGGCATTACTGTACGTGACTTTGATTTTAGGTATCATTCTGGTAGGTATTGTTTGTTGTAAATGCTGTTAGCATCAAATCAGTGAGATTTTTTAAAACTAGAATTATACTGAGAAGCTGAAGATACAGAGACTATCTTGTTTACAATGGTTATTGTCCTGTAAGCCAAACATAGTGTCTAAACCTTTTAATGATATACTTATAAATTATAGCCTTAAACAACTGTTTAGTTATCAATCGTGGATTAAAATAGGAATGAAAATACATACATGGCCATTAAATGAAACCCACATGACCTGTGTCTACAAAATGATTGAATCTCACCTCAATTTAACCCTTTACCCAACAGAAGGGCCCTGTGCCAATGCATTCTCTTATATATGCGAGTCGACCATAGGTCGCCTCGCATATATAAGAGAATGCATTGGCGTAACACATTAAAAATTATAAAATTGTTAAAAACAGATTTTTTTTAGGCCAATGCATTCTCTTATATATGCGAGGCGACCTATGGTCGACTCGCATATATAAGGGAATGCATTGGCACAGGGCATAACTGTAACTATCACAATGTGGTCAAGGAGCCGGTTCCAATGATATCCATATTTGTATGGTTCTATTGAGACAGACCGAAGATATTTTAGGCTGTTGAAGCTTTATTTGGCTGGTTTTGGCTGTTTTGTTGGGTAAAGGGTTAAGCCAGTTTGTACTCCAAAATGTGAATGTGTTAAAAAAAATTGAACCGGCACAAACAAAACGATCTCAAATTTATCAAAAACATATGAGAAACAAACCACATATTTTCAGCGCTATATTGATGAAGTTGTTCAGAAATCTTCCGCGAAGGTGGTATGGTCTCTGATTAGATAAGCGTAATGATTGGTGCTCATAGCAAACTGATGCTCCTTCAATAAAGTCAATTTGTTTGTCAAAGCATTTTAGTTTCCAAATGTTACTTTACTTTTTGAACTCGAAAACTAGCCGCATAGTTTACTTCTGAGCTTGCTCTACATATAAGTTACACATTTGTTCCAGTTAAAGCATTAATGCTTTATATGGGTATATACAAATTATTCACATTTTCATTTTGTTCTAGATCGTCAATTTGGTTCTACATTCATTTTTGCTATGTTCTAAATGGCACATAAATTTGTTTTCTTAGTTTTTTTCTCACTTGAGAGAATGGAAAATTAGTAATATATGTTGAATAAGCCTGAATTTGTATTGGAAGGAAATGTTCATTAAGTCTTTGATTTGTCATGTGACATAGCCAATATTACAGCTAAAATCATGCTCGGAAATTTAGTGTTATATCAGTATATCATTGCGGTACTGCAATGGGCAAATTAGGTTAAGTCACATGTGATCTAAACATTGATTGTTTATCCTTTCATGACAGGAGCTGCACTGGTGCAGCATTAAAGATCCTGTGCCAGTGCATTATCTTATATATGTGATTCTCCCATAGGGAGCTTCACATATATAAGAGAATGCACTGGCTTACAAAAGGTCAAGGTAAATATTGTTAGGCCAGTGTATTTTCTTATATAAGCGAGGCTCCCTATGGGTGACTCGCATATATAAGAGAATACATTGGCATAGGGTTTTCGCCAAATTTGAGGAAGCTCCAGTCATGGAAGGCTTAATACATTACCCTTTGACATTGGTTTGATGATGAGTTTTAAACGACCTATAAATTTGAGGATTCATATTATAGTAACAGAATTAACATTAAATTCTTGGGTTGAAATCTCTTTTTGTTTTTCACTCACAACTCCCCAATTGGTAACTTTCACAAACCCAGTTTGACAAAGTACAGACTATATTAACTGCCCTGAGAGTCTGAAATGAATGGGCTACTCAACATTATCACAGGACTGTAACATACTCCTTGTACTTCTGTAATAAGAAGGAAACAATAGAAATTAATCTGATTTACTATCGTCGGATAATTAAAAAAGTTGTTGTTATTCCCAACAGTGATATCAAAACTAACAGTCGAATCAGTGAAGAAATCCTCCTTAAAATAATACCATACACAGCCCCCAATCTCGTGTCTATTTGGAGAATTTTAGTTGCTACTACTACACATGAACAATTGTTGATTATGTGCCCATGTTTTCCAATTGAACGCCTCATGTATCAATGTTGTCATAAGTACCACTCTCGTCCTTTGAAACCAATATACCTTCGAAAACCTAGATACAATGATCTTGAATAAATTAGATTTTGATTGGAAGATAATTAATCCTACACATACGTATTAAAAAGTATATCCAAGGATGATTTACAATGAAGATATCAGCTGAAATTTATGTTTTAAATATATATTATTCGTGCTCCAGTGCATGCAGTGACTCCAAATCGACTTTTCAGTCCTGACAATCTGAAAATGCTGAGCACAAAATCTCCAATCATGTGTGTTGTATAAAAACGGAGCTACTGAACAGTTACAAGATTTTATATTACATACAGTACAAGGCTGTATAGAGGTGTGTTTTGCGCTGGACATTTATTGCACATGCTCTTTGAAAAAGTTACATCTCTGGCGAATTTGTGGTTTGCTTACCAGGTGGTGGACACAGGGATGTGGTCTTCGTTGGGAGGTAGCCACCTTGAAATTTACAAATTCTCCCTTCCCCTCCCAATCTACCACGTTCGCAAAATACCATTTTAACCAATTGGGTTAGACATGACATATCCTACTGGTACCTCAAACTTTCCATGTGTTGAAATTAACAACCCACCCCTAAGTTTGTAAAAATTCCAAATGATGACCATTTCAGACAAAATATTTTACCAAAAGTAGAAAAATATGCTGCTGTTGGGCTAAAAACAACATATTCCCCACGATATAATTACTGGTTGGAAAATCAAATGATGAGAATAATTTCAATGTTATGGTGTAAAATTTCCAACTATTAATGTGTCGGCTTGACCTTTCCAACTGTTGAAATATTTTACTCAATGTTGTGGAGTGACAGATGTGGGTCCGTCTGTCAACAGTTTCCTTTGGCACACTCTACAGGTCATATCCCTCATCCGATCGTCACGAAACGTCATCTGGAACTTCGGGGTGACCTCCAGAAGGGAGCAATCAATTTTTTATGATATTCGTTAAAAACATGGCCGCCACCACCAATCTTGGATTTCACATTTGAATTCATCGACACACCCTGCAGCCCACATTATTGAATTGTTTTGAAAATGTACAGATATTAGGATCACCTCTATTTATGAGCTATCGAATTTGTACGATTTTCGATCAAAAACATGGTTGCTGGCAGCCATCTTTGATTTTACTCTTTACATGACTAATTCCTTTGTACAACATACTGTACACCCTACAGAACATATCCTGCATCCCATCATCTCCCAAACTTCATATGAATCTTCGGGGTCTTAGTCAAAGGAGCGATAAGGAATCCCAAATTTTTAATGTGTAATACCAGAGGTCAACCAGAATGGTTTTTTTTGTCCCCCGAAATATTTTTTTTGGGGGACTATTAAAATAGCCGGTGTCCGTCCGTCCGTCCGTCCGTCTGTCCGTCCGTGCGTGCGTCCGGAAATGGTTTCCGGATGATAACTTTAGTTTCGGTTATTAGATCAAAAGCAAATTTCATAGGTGAGTTTATCAGACCAAAATAAAGGTCAAGTTCGAATATGGATTTGCTCCGCCCATTTTTGCGAGAGTTATGGCCCTTTTTTGACTTGGAAAACCCCTGAAAGTTGGTTTCTGGATAATAACTTTAGTAGAATTAATCGGATTCAAACCAAATTTGGTATATTACTTTCTCCCAGCAAAACACAGGTCAAGTTCGAACTTGGGTTCTGCCCGACCATTTTTGGCAGAGTTATGCCCCTTTTTCGACATAGAAAATTCAATTTTACTTCTTTTTTTTGGTTTCCAGATGATAACTTGATTTTGGATTGTTTATATGCAAAACCCGTTTTTTGTGGATTACTTATCTCAAAATACAGCTCAAGTTCGAATTTCGGTTTAATCCGATAATTTTTGCGAGAGTTATGGCCCTTTTTTGTCCGCCGACCTGACATAAAACCCAAAAAGTTGGTGTCCGGATGATAACTTTAGTAGAGTTAATCAGATTTAAATCAAATATGGTATGTCTCTTTCTCCCAGCAAAACACAGGTCAAGTTCGAATTCGGGTTCCGCCCGCCAATTTTCACCAGAGTTATGTCCCTTTTTTACTTAGAATTTTTGCCAATTTGAGGTTTCCGGATGAAAACTTTAGTAAATGTGTACTGAAAGAAATTAAATTTGGTATATGTAGGTTTACTAGCACAAAAGACAGATCAAGTTCGATGAATTTGAGTTTGAACCGATGATTTTGCTCTGAGTTATGGGCTTTTCGACTTAGAAAATTCAATTTTTCTTGTAATTTTCTTCATTTTGTGCCAATTTGAGGTTATATTTTGACTTTAAGAGTTTTTTTAAGATTTGGTTATTTGTATGCATGACAGTAATGAGACAATGCACAAGTGTCTTATCCATATAGTATACTTCTACAAAGCCTCCGCTCCAAATGAAGCCACCGGTTCGGGGGACACTGTGGCCGAGCGGCCTTTTATTTAATTTGGAAAAAACTGATGGCTCCCATCTGGTGGTCATATGAAGACTTATACCCTCTTCAAATGGAGCTAGAGTGTCATTCATAGTTTCATTAAGAGAAGACCAACACAATGGATATTAATACATTTGCAAATAGCATTTTTATTTTTGTCCCTTTTAGCTCACCTCACACCTCGCTGCGTGCTCCCATCCACTCTGCCCTTAAACGCCGTCCCTGTTTAGCTTGTAGCTCTAGGGGTCATTGTCGCCACATTTTTGTGTTTTGGGCGCCCAGCTTTACGATATGGGGTTTTGGATACTCAGCTTGACCTTTGAGGTTTATGCTTTAGGAATTATCACATTTATTCTGGTTATGTCGCCGATAAAAAGCAAATGTGAGGCAGGAATAACAGTTTTAAAGATGACTACCCGTGGCAGAATGATGTTGGTGTCAAATTTGTGCTGAAAACAGCAAAGGTCAAGCCGGGTACCAAAAACACCTTTTTGAAAAGCTGGGCAACAACAGCCTACAATAACCCCTTCAGCGATGTTATACGTGCAGTACTTTAAATCATGGTGAGTATACGAGAGAAAAGAAAGACGATCAAATTGCTCCCGATTTACCATCGCTCGGAAAACTAACAAATTTAGTTCATTTAATACGGATAATAGACTAAATCTGTTAGTTTTCCCAGCGATGGTAAATCGGATCCGAGCTATGGCATCGATGTCGGCATGGGCGGATCGGCGAAGATATTCCTCTTTCAATTAATAATGTCACCAATGCCCCTCAATTCTATTTATATATCCATAGAATTTGATTTATTTTTTAATACTGAAGATGGTCATTTTCCCCCGACTTGACGTACGTACTACTCACTGAGCAAAACTGGATAATAGCAACCACCCAGGTGGGTGTTTATACCCAAGGCGTGTGTGAATGATGACGTCATATAATTTTTCTATATATATTTCTATACGATGGAACGATTTTCAGGAAAGAGTGTATGCTATTTAGCGAAATTGACACGTGACTTCCGATTAGCAACTGTTTAAAATTGCGGAATCGGAAGTGGAACAACGAGATGAAATGCCGCGGCTCATGACGTCATTTACGTCATGTTTGCTTCGTAGGTGCAACATTAACCCTTTCACGATGGGAGACGCGCTAGTGCAGCATTAATGTTTTTATTACGGGAGCTGTGCTGGTGCAGCATTAACCATTTCACGACGGGAGCTCTGCTGGGCAGCATTAACCCTTTCATGACGGGGAGCTGTGCTGGAGCAGCATTATCCCTTCCATGACGGTAGTTGAGTTGGTGCAGGATTAGTTATTTCATGAAGGGAGCTGCGTTGGTGCGGCATTAAATATTTGATGATGGGAGCTGCGTTGGTGCAGCGTTAACTCTTTCATGACGGGAGCTGCGATGGTGCAGCATTAATTATTTCATTAAGGGAGCTGCGTTGGTGCAGCATTAATTATTTGATGATGGGAGCCCGAGTTGGTGCAGCATTAACTATTTCATGGCGGGAGCTGCGCTGGTGCAGCATTAATTATTTCATGACGGGAGCTGCGTTGATGATGGGAGCTACGCGTTGTTGAGGATTAACTCTCTCATGACGGGAGCTGCGCTGGTGCAGCATTAATTATTTGATGACGGGAGCTGCGTTGGTGCAGCATTAACTATTTCATGACGGGAGCTGAGCTGGTGCAGCATTAATTATTTCACGACGGGAGCTGCGTTGGTGCAGCATTATTTATATGATGGGAGCTGCATTGGTGCAGCATTAATTATTTGATGACGGGAGCTGCGTTGGTGCAGCATTAACTATTTCATGACGGGAGCTGCGCTGGTGCAGCATTAACTATTTCATGACGGGAGCTGCGTTGGTGCAGCATTAACTATTTCATGACGGGAGCTGCGCTGGTGCACCATTAATTATTTCAGGACGGGGCTGCGTTGGTGCAGCATTAATTATTTCATGATGGGAGCTGCATTGGTGCGGCATTGACTCTTTCATGACGGGAGCTGCGCTGGTGCAGTATTGATACATTTCATGACGGGAGTTGCGTTGGTGCAGCGTTAATTATTTGATGATGGGAGCTGCGTTGGTGCAGCATTTCTTTCATGGCGGGAGCTGCGTTAGTGCAGTATTAATTATTTGAATATGGGAGTTGCATTGGTGCAGCATTAACTCTTTCATGACGGGAGCTGCGTTAGTGCAGCATTAATTATTTGCTGATGGGAGCTGCGCTGGTGCAGCATTAATTATTTCATGACGGGAGCTGCGTTGGTGCAGCATTAGTTATTTGATGATGGGAGCTGCGTTGGGGCAGCATTAATTCTTTCATGACTGGAGCTGCGTTGGGCAGCATTAATTCTTTCATTATGGGAGCTGTGCTGGTGCAGCATTAACCTTTTTATGACGGGAGCTGTGTTGGTGCAGTATTAACCCTTTCATGACGGGAGCTGCGCTGATGCAACATTAATTCTTTCATGACGGGATCTGTGCTGGTGCAGCATTAATTATTTAATGACGGGAGCTGCGTTGGTGCACCATTAACTAATTCATGACGGGAGCTGCGCTGGTGCAGCATTAATTATTTCATGACGGGAGCTGCGTTGGTGCAGCATTAACTATTTTATGATGGGATATGTGCTGGTGCAGCATTAACCCTTTCATGACGGGTAGCTGTGCTGGTCCAGCATTAACCCATCCAGTGGGACCATGACGGCAGTTGCGTTGTTGCAGCATTAGTTATTTCATGAAGGGAGCTGCGTTGGTGCAGCATTAACCTTTTTATGATGGGAGCTGTGTTGGTGCAGCATTAAATATTTGATGATGGGAGCTGCGTTGGTGCAGAATTAACTCTTTCATGACGGGAGCTGCGCTGGTGCAGCATTAATTATTTCATGAAGGGAGCCCGCGTTTGGTGCAGCATTAACTATTTCATGGCGGGAGCTGCGCTGGTGCAGCATTAATTATTTCATGACGGGAGCTGTGTTGGTGCAGCATTAACCCATTCATGATGGGAGCTGCGTTGGTGCAGCATTAACTCTTTCATGACGGGAGCTGCGTGGTGCAGCATTAATTATTTGATCATGGGAGCTGCGTTGATGCAGCATTAACTCTTTCATGACGGGAGCTGCGTTGGTGCAGCATTAATTATTTGATGATGGGAGCTACGTTGGTGCAGCATTAACTCTCTCATGACGGGAGCTGCGCTGGTGCAGCATTAATTATTTGATGACGGGAGCTGCGTTGGTGCAGCATTAACTCTTTCATGACGGGAGCTGAGCTGGTGCAGCTTTAATTATTTCATGACGGGAGCTGCGTTGGTGCATCATTAATTATTTGATGACGGGAGCTGGGTTGGTGCAGCATGAACTATTTCATAACGGGAGCTGCGCTGGTGCTGCATTAATTATTTCATGACGGGAGCTGCGTTGGTGCAACATTAATTATTTGATGATGGGAGCTGCATTGGTGCAGCATTAACTCATTCATGAAGGGAGCTGCGCTGGTGCAGTATTAATACATTTCATGACGGGAGCTGCGTTGGTGCAGCGTTAATTATTTGATAATGGGAGCTGCGTTGGTGCAGCATTAACTATTTCATGACGGGAGCTGCGTTAGTGCAGCATTAATTATTTGATTTTGGGAGCTGCGTTGGTGCAGCATTAACTCTTTCATGACGGGAGCTGCGTTAGTGCAGCATTAATTATTTGATTATGGGAGCTGCGTTGGTGCAGCATTAATTCTTTCATGACGGGAGCTGCGTTGGGGCAGCATTAATTATTTCATGACGGGAGCTGCGTTGGGCAGCATTAATACTTTCATGATGGGAGCTGTGCTGGTGCAGTATTAACCTTTTTATGACGGGAGCTGTGTTGGTGCAGTATTAACCTTTCATGACGGGAGCTGCGCTGGTGTAGCATTAATACTTTCATGATGGGAGCTGTGCTGGTGCAGTATTAACCTTTTTATGACGGGAGCTGCGTTAGTGCAGCATTAATTATTTGATTTTGGGAGCTGCGTTGGTGCAGCATTAACTCTTTCATGACGGGAGCTGCGTTAGTGCAGCATTAATTATTTGATTATGGGAGCTGCGTTGGTGCAGCATTACTCTATCATGACGGGAGCTGCGCTGGTGCAGCAATAATTATTTCATGACGGGAGCTGCGTTGGTGCAGCATTAATTATTTGATGATGGGAGCTGCGCTGGTGCAGCATTAATTATTTCATGACGGGAGCTGCGTTGGTGCAGCATTAGTTATTTGATGGTGGGTGCAGCATTAACCCTTTCATGATGGGAGCTGCGTTGGTGCAGCGTTAACCCTTTGGTGACGGGAGCTGTGCTGGTGCAGCATTAATTATTTCATGACGGGAGCTGCGTTGGGGCAGCATTAATTCTTTCATGACGGGAGCTGCGTTGGGCAGCATTAATACTTTCATGATGGGAGCTGTGCTGGTGCAGTATTAACCTTTTTATGACGGGAGCTGTGTTGGTGCAGTATTAACCTTTCATGACGGGAGCTGCGCTGGTGTAGCATTAATTCTTTCATGACGGGAGCTGTGCTGGTGCAGCATTAATTTTTTAATGACTGGAGCTGCGTTGGTGCAGCATTAACTCATTCATGACGGGAGTTGCGCTGGTGCAGCATTAATTATTTCATGACGGGAGCTGCGTTGGTGCAGCATTAACTATTTTATGATGGGATCTGTGCTGGTGCAGCATTAACCCTTTCATGGCGGGTAGAGCTGTGCTGGTCCAGCATTAACCCTTCCATGGTGGGAGCTGCATTGGTGCAGCATTAACCATTTCATGACGGCAGCTGTGCTGGTGCAGCATTAATTATTTTATGACGGGACCTGCGTTGGTGATGAAAAGCAAATTCGGGATACAGCAGGTGTGGTTGCTCCACTACGTGTCACGTATGATTCATATTATTATGCCATAGCTATGGTCTATATACTGAAATAAACCTTGTAAGCCTGCATTTTTTTTAAATCCACAGATCCTAGGGCAGGTGGTGTGTAATAAACACAGAACGACACATGTGTTATTGGGTTGGTTGATATGGTACTGCACTTGTGTCGATCATCGTGGAAGGATAGATTCGAGGCTGTGCCACTCGTTCTATCCTTCCGCTCTAGCACTCTTGTCATATCAACAAACCTATTAACACACTCGCGAGTCGTTTGTGTGTGAATGCCAGCTAAGTGGGACCTTGACCAACTGGGACCTTTGCTAACTGGGACCTTCAGATTTATATGTATCAGCGGTTGCACTTTTTGCAGTATGTATAGTTTAATTTGCGTATGTGGCCCTCGGTAGATTAATCCTGTATGTGGGGTTTCAACCAGTAGAAATTAATTGAGTTTCGTGGTAATTGCGTATATGTTAATATAAGATTTTGATGGGGTTTTGGAGTGATTAATGAAACATTGAGTGTTTTTACAAATTGGTAACAAAACCGCATTAAATTATCTAAATATATGTCTTTTCATAATATTTTGTTCGTCAGAAGCCATTTATTGTGTAATCGCCCCCTATATTTGATTCTGAAATAATTTGTTGGATGGCGCGGGCCAAAATGAAAACACACACATAAAGAGCACTCATCTGGTCTGGAAATAGGTTCATATTGAATCTAAATATTCACATTTATTTGATTCTAATATAGGCCCATAGTGAGTTTATTTTAATTTGTGTGTTTTTATTATTTATTTATTTAAATATTTTTAAATCAAAATTTTAAATACTAACACCGATATAACCTCCGACAGTGTACACTGAGTCACCACACCAAATTTGGTTGAAATCGGTCTAGTGGTCTGGGAGAAAAATCTGGACAGACAGACATATCCTACACTTTTATATATAGATAAACGTATATAGTTTTAATTAACGTTTGTTTCGATTATGCACCCCTCAATTACTATATATTTGGATTCGGGGGTAAAAAAATATTAGATTCGAGTCGAGGAACCCACCTATCAAAGCTCAAGAGTTATTAGATATCGATTTTTGAATCTCTTATTTTTCACCATCGATAATTATTAGTGGCCAAGTAAACAGTCGAGAGCCGACGGCGTCGGACCAAATTGAGGATGAAGAAGGATAACTCGAAAATCAAGAGGCTTTCTGCTAATAATAAGGACAAACTTCGTGGAACAACATGTTGATAAATAACATGTTTCGGGCAATTTTATACGATAGTTGACAGTGGTTAGCATTATGGGCAATTGTTGTCGGAATCTGATTATATGGGGACCATCGGATCGGACTGAGTACCTTTAATTTATTTAGATAATGTGCTTAAAAAACATAAGTTAGATCACACTCTAATCGCCTTTAAAACGAACTCACACCTTCAATTTTAATGTCCTGATTAACAAACACTTTGTTATATCTTAACTGTGAATGCCATGGTTAACCGTCCCTTTATTATTTTGATAGATATAATAAGTTGGCAACCGCCCTATTCAATAGCCTGGTTTACGAACCCCTCCTATAACATTGTTATATGGTTGGTATAGCTACCAGAAGGCCTATATGTGACCCGCCATATCAAATCCAGTCGTAAGTTGGGATTTTTTTTACCCTGTGCCTATGCATTCTTTATATATGCGAGTCGACCATAGGTCGCCTCGCATATATAAGAGAATGCATTGGCCTAACAATTTTTTACAATTTTAATAATTTTTTCTTGTATTCTTTAACAATTTTATAATTTCACCCATACAGAGCCCCAGACAAACATGAGCAGAAGACACTCTTCTATATGCTTCTATATATGTGTGGGGCTCCCTGCGGGGTAATGAATGTTTTTTTTATTTTATGTCCTAAAAAATGTAAGAAACATTTATTTAAAAAAATTGTTGGGCCAATGCATTCTCTTATATATGCGAGGCGACATATGGTCGACTCGCATATATAAGAGAATGCATTGGCACAGGGTAAAAAAATCCCGACTTACGACTGGATTTGATATGGCGGGTCACATATGTTCACGCTGATTAAAATATGAACCATGTGGTCACATCACTTAGTGAAGAAAATACTTGATGGTAGAGTCTCATTTGTACGGAAGTGTAGAGGCGCCAGATGAATTATATTGGTATCTTGCTGCAGCAAGTTAACTATCTTGCTGCAGCAGGTTAGCTATCTTGCTGCAGCAAGTTAGCTATTGTAGCAAGTTACTGTTAGACAACGTGTTCAACACATAGCTAACTTGCTGCAGCATGATAACTAACCTTCTGCAGCAAGATAGTTAACTTGCTGCAGCAAGATACCAATATAATTCATCTGGCGCCTCTACGCTTCCGTACGTTTGCTTTCACCTTGTTTGCCATTTATTTTTATAATTTGAGTAAAACTTATACTTCTAAAATAATAATGTGACAGTGAAATTCTGCAATTTGTCAATTGTTGTTTTAAACCCAAATGTTCCTAATGGGCTGTTTTATCGTTATGGCTGAAGTGGATAAAACAGAATAAAAATAACTGGTACCTTCGTAATGATCCGACCAAAGGTACAGGTTAAAACAAATAAAATTTAAAACATTTGAAAATAATAACATATACAAACTTTGTATTGTTGCTAGCTGTGGTCCAATTTCAAGAAAATTACTTTAAAGGCCCGGGTGGCGTTCGTTGTAGAAATATTCATATTTGTTCAAATTGCCATCAACGGAAGGAATATTAATATATATATAGTTTTGTTCATAATTATGCCAATCATAATCAGCGCGTAAATAGTATATTGTCAATACGTATACGATGGTGTACGTAAACAAGAACATTCTCGCGTTACAGAAGTTTTGCTTCTGTTTACACAACACGGTGCAATTCTATTGGTTAATCACACACAAGTGATATTATTTCCATATCTGGAAAACAGTAACAAATAACGCTCTTTATGTTTACCATATCCGGATCTAAACAAAAGCCATGAAAAGTAACGTTTTTTGCTTTTGTTTACATAACAAAGGAAAACATTTGACAATACCATACTGTTTATGCCATATTTCTTATTGGTATAAGTACAAAGTCTGTCTATATTGTACTATGCTTTCTGTTTATGGCGGCTTTTGGTGGTGCTGAATAATTTAACAGTATACCCACCGCCAACGCCGCCCGTATCTTTAAATAAGCTCAATGTGTGTTACAATAATGCATATAGACTATATAGTTAGGGAGCCCGCATATGTTCCATTTACACTTTTGCGTACAAATGGTTTGACCCCCTAAAGTTGGTACCAATAATGGAACATTCTGAAAAACCGATTTCTTAAGTTGCGCATTCCTGGGGTTTAGGGGCTGCTGAACCCCAAAAAGTGCCAAAAATCACTTCTATTTACACTTCCGCGTACATCGATGAATTTTGGTTTGATGATACTCCTAAGTGTACTGATTAAGAAAACACATTTTAAGAAATGGATTTTCCTAGGGTTTTCAGATAAGAAAGGGGGTCCCATGCTGAACCCCAAAACGTGATTTTTCCCTTTTTTTTTACACTTTCGCGTACATCCATAATTTTTGGTCTCAAAGTACTTAGATATATACTAATTATAAAAACACAACTTAAGAAGCAACTTTTCCTGGGGTTTTAAGACAAGAAGGGGGTCATCGGGTCACCCCTCAAAACGTAAAAAATCACTTTTATTTACATGATTGCATTCGTCCAACGTGTGTGTATGTGCGTACACCCCTGGAACGTTGCACTATTACAACCAATACATCCCTAAATCGATACGACCAACTTAAGAAATATATATTCATGTCGTTTTCTGATAAGAACGAGACTTGTTACCCCCCCCCCCCCCCCCACCCCCCAACCACAACACGATCCATTTTCTAGAACTGTAAGTGAGCCAGTTTTATGAAAATTATAGCGCGAAAATCTAGTAAAATGTATACAAATGTATATATTTTCGTGAAGCTAAGACATAATGACACTTTTTTGGGCCAAAATTGAAACTCACCATCCAAGATGGCCGCCAAAATGGCCGCCGAATGTTGAAAATATGACATTTTTTCACAAATATCTTCTAGATCAATTCATGCTGTTTGGAACTGGTTGAGTAATGCAACTTTATTTTGTGTTTTTTATATTAACTGATCATTCGAGCAATTAAATATGCATTTATTGGGGTCCTAACCCCTTCCAATCCCTAAAAAATTCGATTTTACAGAACGCAGTACAAACTTTTACAAAAAATCACAATTGGGATTCTAGTCATATTTCAACAAGAAATGAAAAGAACATTGTAATGTAAGTGAGGCATATCATTACCTATGAATATTCCAAATCTCTGGAACCATAAATCTTACCTTGGCTCAAAATGGCTGCGAAAATGGCCGCTAAAATATGGAAAATGGTAAATATTGCCCCAGGTTGTCCTGCAATCGCTTACAAGTTGTGGTTGATGTACACAATTGGCTAATCTCTTTTCTATACATTGCATACTAACATGTCTGATGCACCATGGATCATTTTTACTATTGTCACCACTGACATTTACCAGAAATATTGGACACAAATATCGGCAAGAATTCACTTTTCAGGGTTCGACCATTTGTTCAAGTAAAATGTAACTATCTTTGGATTGAAAGGTGTTTATTGTTTTGGTCTATCTTAAATGTGTCACACTACGGTGTTTATAGACTAAATTGCTCAAGATGGCTTCCAAAATGGCAACCAAATTTGTAAAAAGTTAAAAGTTAACATATCCCGAATATTATTCTCTGCGTTATCCGAAAAAAAGTGGCAAATTGTGACTCACTTGGTTATTGTACGTGTTAGTTACAATGTAATTAACTGACAACTACGTTCTATTATGTTTGTCCCAGTTCCGTATGGGGCATGACCAATTCATTTTAAAATTGCAGTATGGAATTTTGCGGAGAACCATATCATTGAAAGGAAATGGGCAGAACTTTGAGACTGAACTGAGATGAACCATGATATGTGGGTATACTGGCCCATTATGATAACAATTTATCAACTGGATACAGGGTGGAAGCCAAGATGGTAGACAGGGAGTTATGATCATAGATGAGGATAATAGGTATACAGGGAGTTATTCTATGGTCATGAATGATGTGTTGGTATATAGGGAGTTCCCTGTTGGTAACGGTGGGACGTATATTTATATATGTTGTGGATGTGTTATCATTGGTGGTGTATGGGGAGTAGGTTTATTATCATGGATGGTGTGTATGAGTATGGCAAGTATGGAACTTATGAGTGGTCGTATGTGCGGATATTGGTATATCTGGAAGGGCTCACCATTGGTGATGTGCATATGTATACCTGGATTGACTCCATGGTCATGGGTTTGGCGAATAGGTATACATGTAGTGGCTGTATGGTCCACGTTGATGTGAATATGTATAAAATGAGTGACTATGATCGTGAATGTAGTGAATATGTATACATAGAGTGACTATATGGTCGGGTGTAGGTGTATACCTGGTGTTCATGACTCGTGGCTGTATCGTCATTTGTGGTATGTACGGGTATAACCAAGTATGGCTGTATGATCAGGTGTACTAGTACATGTACGTGTATAAAGTGGGTGACTATGTTGTCATTTGTGTGGTGTTTATGTACATATGGAGTGACTGTGGTAATGGGTGGGTTGTACATGTGTACCTTGGGTGGCTATCGCTTTCCACAATAACTCAAGGATATGTTAATCAACAGAGAGGTCATGTCATATCGTGGAAAGCGATAGCCAACCATTATCACACAGTCATTACATATATACATCAACACCACAGACATAACAATATAGTTACTCACTGTATACATGTACACCTGGCCCATGACCACTGATGACCATACAGCCACGCGTCACAATGCAGGCACACTGGGTATACTCCTAAACATGACCCATAACCATATAGTCACTCCATGTATACCCATTCATCTCACCATTGGCCATAAGGTCATCCCCTGTATACCTATTCTCCAAACGCATGGTCAAATGGACAATCAATATATACATCAACACCACAACAATGACCATAAAGTCATTCCGGTATACATATGCACATCACCAATGGCCATATAGCCACTCGCTTCATACGCATACCCTCACACATGTTACCTGGTATACTCCTTCACCTGACCTATGGCCATATAGTCACCCCGTGTGTACCTATTCAAAACATTCATACACGATCGTGGTCAATCCTTGTATTCATATTCACCCCAACATTGGCCATGGCAATCCCTGTATCCCTATTTGTCACACCATATCCGAATAGCCACTCAATATATACTAATACACCCCAGCCATGTCAGTATAGTCACTCCATGTATGCATATGCACATCATCCATGACCATGTAGCCACTCGCTATATACACATATCCCTCGCCCATGACAATAAAGCAACACGTGTGTGTACTGGTATACACATGGCGATACCGACACGAGTCACCAAACAGGAACACCAGGTACATGTATACTCATACGCCTGTCACCCCCTGTATAGATTTTCATTACATTTATGATCATACAGCCACTACTTGTATACCTACATGTACTCATCTCACCATTAACCATACATTCACTACCTGTATACCTATTCGACACACATAGTCATATAACCACTCGATATACATATGCAGCCCACCCTAGACCATAGATTCACTCCAGGTATACATGTAACCCTCACTAATGGCCATTCAGCCCTTCCAGATATACAAAAAAACCCGCACATACGACCACTCAAACAACCCATCCTTGCATATACACCTCACACATGACAATTCAGCAATTCACTGTATAATCATACACGCCATCCATGATAATACAGCTAAGTCCTATACACCCACCAATGGTAATACATCCACGATATATATAAATATACATCCCACCCGTTACCACAAGGACACTTCCTATGTACCCACACGATCGATAATGTCCACCCAGCTTACTCCAGGTATTCATATTCAATCATGACCGTACAGTCATTCCATGTATACCTATACACATTACCCGTAACCATAAAATCACTACCTATTTATCCACACACCCCATCCATGATCATACAGACAACACGTGTACATCCCACCCATGACCTTACAGTCACTCCATATATACATAATCAACACATATATGACCATGTAGCTATACCCATACACCACACCAATGACCATACAGGCACACCGGATGCACCCGTACTGGATATACACAATCATACACCATACAGTCACCCCATGCATACCGATTCACCTCACACCTGACCATGACCTCTCCCTGTATACATAGATGCATCTTACCATGGACAACCCACTTATAACCATATAGTCACTCATTGTATACCTACTCACATCAGTCATGACATACAATAACTCCCTGCAGACCTATTCACCTCACATATGATCACAGAGTAACTCCCTGGCTACGATCTTGGCATCCACACTGTATCCTGTAGACATTTTTTTTTATCATAATGGACCAGAATAGCCAAAGATTATGGTCCATCTCAGTTCTGTCTCAAAGTTTGCCCATTTCCTTTCAATAAATATGGCCAAAATCACAAAAGAGGTTCTCGGCAAAATTACATACATTAAAATGAATTTGTCATGCCCCATACGGAGCTGGGACAACTGGGAATAGAACATGTAGTTGTCAGTTAATTAACTAACACGTATAATAACCAAGTGAGTCACAATTTGCTACCTTTTCGGATAATGCAGAGAATGTTCGGGATATATGTAAAACATTAGCATTTTACAAATTTGGTTGCCATTTTGGAAGCCATCTTGAGCAATTTGGTCTATAAACACCGTAGTGTGACACATTTAAGATAGACCAAAACAATAAACACCGTTCAATCCAAAGATAGTTATATTTTACCTGAAAAAATGGTCCAAACCTGAAAACTGAATTTTTGCCAATATTTATGTCAAGTTTTTTTAGAGAAAAGTCCAATATTTTTGACGATGTCAGTGGTGAAAATAGTAACAATTAACCATGGTGCATCAGACATGTTAGTATTCAATGTATAGAATGCAGAATGGCCAATTTTATACATCAACACAACTTGTAAGCGATTGCAGGACACGCTTGTGTAATATTTACCATTTTCCATATTTTGGCGGCCATATTGGCAGCCATTTTGAGCCAAAGTAAGAATTTTGGTTCCAGTGATTTGGAATATGCATAGGCAATGATATGCCTCACTCACATTACAAAGTTCTGTACATTTCTTGTTGAAATATGACTAGAATCCCAATTGTGATTTTTGTGTGTGAAATTTTATACCGCATTCTGTACAATCAAATTTTTGAGGGATCGGAAGGGGTTAGGACCCCAATAAATGCATATTTAATTGCTCCAATGATCAGTTTAATATACAAAATACAAAATAAAGTTGCATTACTTAACCAGTTCCAAGCTGCATGAATTGATCTAGAAGATATTTGTGAAAAAATGTCATATTTTCAACTTCCGGCGGCCATTTTGGCGGCCATCTTGGATGGTGAGTTTCAATTTTGGCCCAAAAAAGTGTCATTATGTCTTAGCTTCACGAAAATATATCCATTTGTATACATTTTACTAGATTTTCCCGCTATAATTTTCATAAAACTGGCTCACTTATAGTTCTAGAAAATGGATCGTGTTGTGGGGGGGGGGGGGGGGTAACAAGTCTCGTTCATTTGGGAACGAGTCATTTTGGGGTCATTTGGCCAAAAAACATGGCCGCCAGCAGCCATCTTGGATTTTACTCTTTGTATGACTAAATCCTTTAGCACGGGCTACAGGTCGTACCTTTAGTCTGATCATCATAAAATTTGTCATGGCTGTTGAAATTGGAATGTAAATGGGAATGAGTCATTTTGGGGTCATTCGGACAAAAAACATGGCCGCCAGCAGCCATCTTGGATTTCAAAATTTAATCCATTAGCACAGGCCACAGGTCGTACTGTTCGTCTGATCATCATGAAATTTGTCATGGATGTTAATATTGACATGTAGATGGGAACGAGTAATTTTGGAGTCTTTCGGCCAAAAAACATGGTCGCCAGCAGCCATCTTAGATTTTACTCTTTGTATGACTAAATCCTTTAGCACGGGCTACAGGTCCTACTTTTAGTCTGATCATCATAAAATTTGTCAAGAATGTTAACAATGACATGTAGATGGGAACGAGTCATTTTGGGGTCATTTGGCCAAAAAACATGGCCGCCAGCAGCCATCTTGGATTTTACTCTTTGTATGACTAAATCCTTTAGCACGGGCTACAGGTCGTACCTTTAGTCTGATCATCATAAAATTTGTCATGGCTGTTGAAATTGGAATGTAAATGGGAATGAGTCATTTTGGGGTCATTCGGACAAAAAACATGGCCGCCAGCAGCCATCTTGGATTTCAAAATTTAATCCATTAGCATGGGCCACAGGTCGTACTGTTCGTCTGATCATCATGAAATTTGTCATGGATGTTAATATTGACATGTAGATGGGAACGACTAATTTTGGGGTCATTTGGCCAAAAAACATGGTCGCCAGCAGCCATCTTGGGTTTTACTCTTTGTATGACTAAATTCTTTAGCATGGGCTACATGTCTTACCTTTAGTCTGATCATCATAAAATTTGTAATGAATGTTAATAATGACATGTAGATGGGAACGAGTCATTTTTTGGGTCATTCGGCTAAAAAACATGGCCGCCAGCAGCCATCTTGGATTTTACTCTTTGTATGACTAAATTCTTTAGCATGGGCTACAGCCTACAGGGCGTACCTTTAGTCTGATCGTCATAAAATTTGTCATGGATGTTAACGATGATATGTAGATGGGAACGACTCATTTTGGGGTCATTAAGCGGAAAATATGGCCACCAGCAGCCATCTTGGATTTTACTTTTCTCTTCATGTCTATAAACTAGTATTAGACATTCAACTTTCCACATTCCTAATCGCTCCATTGACTGTAATACATTAAATTATTCCATTTCCAAGTTGAGCTACAGTGTCATTGACACTTTCATTAGAAAGTTGTAATATTTTACTTAAATAAAGGGTGGTGTACGGTGGCCCACAAGACTCTTTCCAAACACATCCCACCGAGCCATCATGGCCGCCGCCCAGAGGTATTCAAATCGGTTGACATTCATCAACGTTGAATATGTGAGTGTATCATAGTTATTAGATGAGATGTGTTCTATTGGAGACACAGTCTCACAGAACTCGTAAAAGCTACCACATAAACCATTGGCAACAATTTTTAAATTTGTTATACACTCTATATGTGTCATAACTGAAAAGCAAATAATTGTGTAGCACAAAGTTCTAAACCTGCTTGTAGATTACTACGGTGACATCGGCTACTTATTCCCAGTTCCTTATTCCTTATTCGGAAACATTATATATTGACCAAATAAACGGTGCGGTAGGGTGGCCCACCCCAAAATTAGATATAAAAACCGAAAACCGCACCCCTCTAGCCCATACGGTTGCCACAGTAGGTGGCCAAAGTGGCAACCATAGCCGTTTTGGTATTTATGAACCGATTTTGACCAAATAAAAAGTGCGGTAGGGTGGCCCACCCCAAAATTAGATATAAAAACCGAAAACCGCACCCTCTATCCCATACGGTTGCCACAGTAGGTGGCCAAAGTGGCAACCATAGCCGTTTTGGTATTTATGAACCGATTTTGACCAAATAAAAGGTGCGGTAGGGTGGTCCACCCCAAAAAAATTAGATATAAAAACCGAAAACCGCACCCTCTATCCCATACGGTTGCCACATTAGGTGGCCAAAGTGGCAACCATAGCCGTCCAAACAATTTGTTTCCACTAAAATGTCTGGAAACAAGTAGACTCTGAAAGTAGACCGCCATATTTGATACTTTTGTTAATTTCAACTCGCACAGTCCACCAGAAAGTTAGTTATGAGGATTAATATTTGTATAATAAGCAAACGCTCTTTAAATTCTTAAAACAGTCCAAAAACACTTTTTTCCAATAAAATTTCAACTGGACACAGATAAACTCTGAAAGTAGACACGCTATTGACAATTAACCCGTTCGCATGTCGTCTTCGACAATCCGAAATGGCGTGACCATTGTTTTCGACCAAAGGAATCTGACTTGTGAAATCAGCGAGGGTGGGGGTAGGGTTAGCTTTTCTGCGATATTTTTACCAAAAATCGATGTATCGAAGTTTTGTTTGTGGCATATGATCAAGATATCCTTGTATCTGGAAGATTTGTAATATGGTATATAGCTTTTAAGAGGTTTGTGTCTCAAATGGAACTTTATCTCATATACTAACTATGATATGCTCACTTATTCACTCATATTTAAAGGTACTCAATCAAGTTCGATGGTCCCCATATATCATCAGATTCCAACAACATTTTTTTTAGAAATACCGCTTCAGTTATCAGAATCGATTAATTTCCCAAAAATAATGCTAACCATAAACACTGTCAACTATAGTATAAAATTGCCAGAAACATGTTATTTATCAACACAATGCAAATTTTGTTTGGATTGGGTGGGATTCAAACCCCGGCCCGTGACGGCGAGCGCGCCTTGCGACTCAAAGTCCGACGCCAATACCACATGGCCACCGAAGCAACCAAAAAAAGGAAGCTCGAATGGCCGCACTTAGGACACTATATGCACATTTAAAGGTCTCTATAGTATATATATATAGTATATTTTAAATAGGCACCTGGTGTGTTGTATAGTCCCAAGCATGTTCTAAGGGCCAGCTCGGCTCGGCATGTTTCGGAGACAATAAATATAACGTTGCTACTGTGCTATATATCTCATATATATGTTATTTATCAATAGGTTGTTCGGCGAAATTTGACATTATTTTCAACACAAAGCCTCTTGATTTTAGAGTTATCCATCTTCATGCGCCGTTTGATCCGAGACAGTCGGCTCGTCGACTTTTTACTGGGCCACCAATCAGTCTCAATGGTGAAACAAAAAGGAATTCAAAAATCGATATCTAATAACACTGAGCTTTGATAGGTGCACATGGGTTCCTCGACTCGAATCAAACATTTTTACACCCCCCCCCCCGAATCCAAATAAATAGTAATTGAGGGGCGCTTATATAATCGGATTATGCATCTTTAGTGTTCGGGGAATTCCGCCGACACATACATAAGTAATGTGCCATCTCTACATAATTTTGTTGACGAGCAAGTGTATAATTTAACACAGTTGTTATAAGAATGTAGATCGATAAAACAAAGAGTGGTGTAGGTACGTGGCTACCTACCCAAGACACCTCAAATACTCACCAAACACACCAGATTCAAAATGGCCGCGACCCAGAGGTGTCCAAATTGGACGATCCCAGGGTTTGAACTTTCCAATTGTTGGAAATTTCCAACCAACCTGACATCCCTTAAAGGTACTCAATCCTATCAGAGGGTCCTATATTACTATTTCTTTTGCTTTGGGGGTAAAAAATAATTGATTCGAGTCGAGGAACCTACCAATCAACGCTCAGGTTGATCAGATATCGATATTTGAAGTTTCGTTATTTCTGTTCTTTCTGTAAAAGAACACAGTCAAAATTGCGTTATTATTACCACTTGATTTTATAGTTATCCATCCTTGTCTGTTTGAATAGTGTTTTGGTGTACACATCTCGAGCAGATTACGAAGTTAAGGGCAATTATTAGTACTCATCTCGAGAAAATAACAAATTTCAAAAATCAATATCTAATAACTCTGAGCTTTGTTTGATGGGTTCCTCGACTCGAATCAAATATTTTTTACCCCCAAAGCCAAAGAAATAGTAATATAGGACCATCTGATCGGATTGTTGTTGTTGGAATCTGTTGAGATGGGGACCCTCTGATCGGATTGAGTACCTTTAATGTTGGTATATTTCCAACTGATTGCAAATTCAGACCAAATATAGAAAATATTTGCTGGAGTTGGCCTAAAACAACAAATGTCCCACTAATTAGTGGTTGAACATGCAACCAACTAACAATTTCAACATATAAGTGGTGAAATTTTTCAAAAATTGGTGTGTGCGGCATGTCTGAAATTTCAACTGTCGCCACGTCCCTGGGGGTCGGAATATACCACTATACCCCCCCCCCCGTCATCATATCCCTGCATATATCAAGAAAAAATACTTCATGGAGACCGTGAAGCATTGCAATAAGACGAAGGACACTGAGGTGACGATTTCGCACTGTGCATTTTCGCTGAATGCGCATCAGTCGTGTATATCTTGTTGTCGCAAAAGCAACGTATCATTTTGTGATATCGTATAAACGTTGGATTTATTTACAAACTTACGAACCCCACAAGACAATGATTCTGTTCGTTAATATTAGAAACGATGCCAATATCTAACAAGATCAATCCAATATGCTGAAGACTGTAGTAAAATTGAGCGAATGTTCCACTCGCTGCTTTCGGATTTGTCATAGTAAAAAGCACTGGGAATTATGAGGTTGGGGATAAATACAAAGAATTGCAGGTTTGTCGAATCATGTGAACAAATAGCCACTTTACATTATACATAATGGATGAATGACTTCGCGCTGTTGACATGCAAGCCACTGAATCGTGAAATCAACATGCAGGCCCAGACTTTTGTTATTTGCATGGATTAGAGTGGAAATATCGATGTGACGGTTTGACTCGAAATGTTCTTGAAGAAAATGTACATTGCGCTACCGGGAAAAAGGCGAAGAAGGTTAGCTTTTTGTAAGTATGGTTTTATCATTTCGATTTTTACCGCAGTAGCTAAACCGCTATAAGTCTGATCATGCCACACTACTGTGCCAATGACCTTGGCCTTGGTATATCGGGCCGCACTACTGTGCCAACATTACTTTCAAACATGCAAGATAGAGTTTCTCCCTTTAGTCGGATTCCTTATGTCGAAAAAAATGGTCGCGCGTTTTCGGAATGTTAAAAGCGATATGAGAACAGTTTCTACATCACCAGTGTGTCTATTTTCAGAATCTACCTGTTTCCAGCTTGATATTTTAGTGGAAACAGGTTTGTGTGAGGCTTTTGTTTGTGTACCCCTCTATTTTTTCCCCGTCCAACTGGTAATAAAAACATGATATTACGCATAGCAAGTTCGGTAAGTGGCTTTCTTTGTTCTTGGAAATCGAAAAACATGGGGAGGTCTTGCCACAAATTACTTAATTACATATCTTAATAAGGAATAGTGTCATAATATCATCAGATGAATTGGATTTATGACTGCATTTTCAATTTTCTTTCCCAAATATTAAGGTATTGTATATTCTTAAAATGAGCTACATCACATATAGACGAACATGAACAATCTACAAGGATATCTTGATCATATGCCACAAACAAAACTTCGATACATCGATTTTTGGTAAAAATATCGCAGAAAAGCTAACCCTACCCCCACCCTCGCTGATTTCACAAGTCAGATTCCTTTGGTCGAAAACAATGGTCACGCCATTTCGGATTGTCGAAGACGACATGCGAACGGGTTATTTGTCAATAGCGTGTCTACTTTCAGAGTTTATCTGTGTCCAGTTGAAATTTTATTGGAAAAAAGTGTTTTTGGACTGTTTTAAGAATTTAAAGAGCGTTTGCTTATTATACAAATATTAATCCTCATAACTAACTTTCTGGTGGACTGTGCGAGTTGAAATTAACAAAAGTATCAAATATGGCGGTCTACTTTCAGAGTCTACTTGTTTCCAGACATTTTAGTGGAAACAAATTGTTTGGACGGTTTAAAAAATTTCAAGAGCGTTTCCTGATTATACAGATATTAACTAACACGATTAGCCTTTTCATGAATTGTGCGAGTTTAAATTATGCACATATGTCAAGTATGACTCTGAAATGTATTTTTGAGAATGGTGTCGTCAGATAAGTCTCCGCGGGTGCAGTACTACAGTTGCGAACAAAACTAACGTTGAACCCTATATATAGAGAGCGTTTCGTGGTTATAAAAAAATAACTAACACGATTAGCCTTATCATGGATTGTGCGAGTTCAAATTATGCAGATATATCAAGCATGACTCTGAAATGTATTTGTGAGAATATTGGTATCGTCAGATAAGTCTCTGCGGGTACAGTACTACAGTTGCGATCAAAATTTAACGTTGAACCATATAGATAGTTTGAGAATTTACTCAAATGTTCACAGTGGTGGAACTTAATGGCTATCATATATGCATGGCTCTTTGATGTAATCTATCGTAACTACATGTGATTTTACAAAATTAACTTGCAATATAGCCAGGCCACCAGATACAGTAGTTGATAAAAAATGTGGTTCACATCAATCATATACATGTACATCACAATCACGTGCTTCATTGATAATGTCCACTATTCTACAAATGTAATGTGTATCAAGACTAAAGTTTCAGGATATCGTTGTAAAATTGATTGATGGTGTTTTTTCATCAATTGACAAAATTAATGTTTATTGCCAGGACGAAGTACCGCATAATACGGAGTTGTGTGCTAACAAATCTGCGAGTCATATTTATGTAAGTGTCAGTCAAAACTTTTAGAACATGGGAATATTTTTTTTATTTCGTGACCACGAAATACTAATTCGTGTCCACGAAATAACTTATTCGTGGCGACGAAATAAATAATTCGTGGCCACGAAATAACTAATTGTGATATACGATCGTCAGTCCCATTGTTGTAATGGAAGCGGATAGAGATGATCTGGTTGTAGTTGTCCACCATATTGGCATGAGCCACGGCGATTTGAGATAAAGGGTGTTGTAAGGTGGCCCGTAAAACAAATTAAGTAATCATCCCTTTCACCAACCCGATCCAATATTGCCGCCGTCCTGTGGGGGTGGGTTAAATAGGCACCCACGACATTCAGTATATTTTGGGGCCACCCTATATACCAGCACCAATTTATACCACATCAAACGGATAAGGGGCCGAGAAATTGTATAGGTGCCATATTTGGACCCATCTGGGGTGGCCATTTTGGGTCGGGGATGGTGGAAGCGGGTGAATATTTAGTTTGTCTCAGGGGTCACCCTACAACACACTGTACCATATATGGACCCCTCTGATCAGTTATCATTTTCGCTAGAGTGCATGGGCTGAAGGTGTGAAAATTTAGCTTGCTTTGCGAGCCACGGTACAACACCCTTTATTTGATCTATGTCGTTCAAGTGACCGAGAAATAATGTGTACCTCTTTGACCCCTTCTGAGCGGCGACCATTTTGGATCGGGTATTGTTGAAAGGGGTGAAATTTATAAGTTTGTTTTGGGCCCACCCTACTAAACCCCTTATTTTACTTAAATTGGCCAATATGCCGAGAGAAATGTCATTCCCATTCCATCCCTTGTGGTAAAAACTAATGAATATTCAGTTTGTCTTGGAGCCACCTGACCCGTGTTTCCCCATTCTCTCTGGGCTAGTTTATATCGGACGTTCCTATCCCCATATATAGAGCCCGGGTCCCACGCCATAAGGTTGTTTGTAGTAGCTTCTTTGCGATCGTATGCATTGTTTCTAAAACATCAACTTAGTGTAACCATACTGTAAATGTATCTGGATATATGCAAAGGCCACGAATTAGTATTTCGTGGCCACGAATTAGTAATTTCGTGGCCACGAATTAGTAATTTCGTGGCCACAAAATAGTTATTTCGTGGCCATGAATTAGTATTTCGTGGCCACAAAATAAAAAAAAATCCCATGTCCTAAACCAGCCACAGTAGCTTATGGATCATTCTGTTTTAGTATTAAATTTGGAGAAACCCGACCAGCATCCATGTAACAACTACAACAACTCATCTATGCCAATGATATGTTTAGCCATATACCTGTGGATAGGGTGGTATTGTTTAAAAATGTTAAACAATGTTATCATGTCCAT
Source organism: Siphonodentalium dalli (assembly GCA_032622095.1). Taxonomy (NCBI): domain Eukaryota; kingdom Metazoa; phylum Mollusca; class Scaphopoda; order Gadilida; family Siphonodentaliidae; genus Siphonodentalium; species Siphonodentalium dalli. The sequence continues at coordinate 266,513,053 of CP136064.1, read as the reverse complement.
ATGTATTGCTAAATATTGCTGGGCTTATATAGATGGTTGTTCTATAATTCCTGGTCGGGTTTATCCGATGCAGTTAATACTCAAATGTGAAATTTGAGATATACCTGGTCGTCAAAGTGAACGGTTGCTAATCAAATACCACAATGGTGTACTAATCAGTCATTGGTATTGCCTTAATTTAGTCAGTGTCTAATCACATGGTGCTGGTTTTGTTCAAAGTTGGGCACATGCATGTCTAAAACTATGCAGCCATGTTCTGCATATAGGCCACTGATCATTATAAGATCGGGAGACTTTGCCACCGGTCCCGATAGCTCCTTAGTAACGGTTACTAAGAAAATGCAACTATGGTTGATATTTATTTTACTCATTAAGCTCTACTTTATTGGAAATTCGAATTTACTTGATTTTCACAACTATACACCAAGCGTGGAGATTAACTGTGGTCAGAATATTGATGGTGAATGTTGGGTTTCAGTCACTGTACTGAAGTTGGCCAAAAGTAACTGGCGTGGGAAGTGTGAAAGCAAAGCATATACTGCTATAGTAAAGATCTCAGCTGCACCGAGATGTCCATTTATCAGTTGCACAAATCCTGCAAAAACACATATTCTCTCAGTGCATGTGGGATAAACTCCGATGACAACAATTGAGTTAATGACAACGAACAACTACCATCTATGCATGTGTATTTGTGACACTACATCCCGTTATGATCAACGATGTGGTTTTAAAACTAGTCAGTGGACAACAGGACAGACAAGTATAAAATAAAACAATAATATAATATGTAATCACATCGTGAACAGTCTTGTTGTGAATATTTTCATTTGATTCAACAGGCTGCATCTTGTCGAAATTAAAAAACCAGTCAACACTTACTTTTGCCAATTACTGTATCTTGAGGCATAACTATATCATATCTTGCTACTATTAAATCACGGATAGTTACTGTGGGTCAAACACGAGTGTTAAACTTCATATATAGTTGCGCACGATTGCCAATAAGTGATATTACAATCAACGTTTGAGCATAACACGAAATTCTCCATAGGGTTAAGTGTTAAATTTTGATCGCAACTGTAGCCAGTAAGAATCATCTGATCACGTCCATTCTTTTTAAAACTAAGTCTGTGTTTCATACTTAGTATTTTTTAGGAATATCAGTACATGTACGCGCATATCATCATACGCAAAGTTGCGCCATTTATCCAACAGTGTTAAATTTTGATCACAACTGTAGCCAACAAGAATTAACCGATCACATAAAACATTTCCAAAATACATGTAACGGTCATATCTAGTAGTTTGGAGAAGTTTCAAATCGCACCGATCACCATACGCCAGATGGCACCATCTATCGTTTTCTGTAAATACGAAACGCTCTCTAAATTATGTTGACCCCGATTTAGGCCGACCCGCCAAAATTCAAGAATGGAAACAAGTCAATCCTGAAAACACACCTACTAGGCATACAGAATCCGTTTTCAGATCGCTTTTAACAAACCAAAAATGCAAAATGACATAAGGAATCCGACTACTTGGCACGGTATGGTGATCGAAGGGTCGAAAGCCCGTCTATTACTGACCTGTAGGTTTGTTTTTAATGTTTTTGCGTTTGAAGCATGGTATATGAAGGTATATTTGGTAAAACTGTTTGCAAACATTAAATATAATATGCGACGTGTATGTTGTTCTAATGCAATAGAATCAAAATATTTTAAAGAGCGTACCGGTACGTGTATTTAAAATTTGACTCAGTGGACCACACAACTGACACGTATAATAAAGAGCGCTTTGTTCCATGGCGTGGGAACTTGTACTAAGATGCAGTTTGATGAAACAATAAATTATAATCTGCTTTCTATTTGTATATTAAAGTCACACTGATCAGTGTTACACATTTCAGAAAATCAATTAGATTATATAGCGTAATTGAACGCCCTACTTGTCGTGTAGTTTTTAACTGTTAATTAGTGTTGAACTATATATAGGATACTGAACTATAAAGATAGGGAACTTTGGGAAGTCTAATATTACGCTCTTATTTTGACGCTAGCTGGAGAATAGAAAATTATGAAGAAAAAAACCCTCTGTATTTATATATAGTTATACAATAAACCAAAATTTTATCATTGGTGAGTTTGTTCAGCCATGAAAGCCCTTTATTGTAACAATCAGTAGTTTAGTTTACATATAGCACACACTTACATGTATGTGTGCCACTGATTTAACGCTCTTTATTTTAGGTAGGCAATTGAATAAAGAGCGTTCACGATATAGTTTCGACGATTCTACGACCAATTCCACGATTCTGCGGCTTGACAACCACGGTGCTACGGCAGTTTAACGATTCTAGATGCGACCTTATTATATGTGATATTTTATGACAAACTTAGATAAAGGGGCTTTTTACTGAATTGAGATGATAAAAGTGGGCTTCTTCTTGTATTCGTCGTGTAGAGTAGACTTTGCAGGTCCACCGGGTTGACTCACGGAATACACACGAAGATGAGATATATACATAAAATGAGTCACAATCGACTCGGTCAAATCTGGATAATCAGATAAAACCGCGAACTGATCGCAAAAAGTCATTTCTTGGGCCACAAAGGGACCTTAACAGTGCGAAAATTAACATCCAACGTAAGCTTTGATAAGCATAAATGTATTATTTGTCAAATTCGTACCTCTGTTGACGCAATATTCAATTAAACTAAACACAGAAATGCAGTAAAAATGTCAACTATTTGGCAACGCCCCGCTTCGACCGTGACAACGACGATTGTGCGACTCGTTGAACGGTAATTTTCATTTGTATACGACGTACCTGTCACTGATCGGGCAGCTTAGTTCTGCGTGTAAGCCCATTATGCTGCATCAATAATGTTTGGAACTGTGCCTTCGTTATACAATGCACATGTCCTGGATTCAATATAGTACTGTGTATTTACTGGTCCCCACGTGTGAAGATATAGACACCAAGTCACATAAGATATTTGTCGCTAAACGAGCATTCTTAGATTAGAACATGATAAAATGCCCAACTTACATGTACCTGAACATTTACCTTCTTAGTGCACCCAGCGGTTTTGTAATTTCTGTAAAGTTGACTTGTTCATACGAAAATGTCACCACTTAGCCTACCATAACATGAGTTATTTTAGTCATATTCTGATTAGCAGGTAGGCCCTGCATATAAAGATGTCATCGAAAATATTATTGATCGTTTATTTACTTTTATAAAGGTGTTTGTATGAAAGTATTAGTTAAAATTCTTCGAAAGAGGGGGCAGGTGTGGTTAACAGAAACTGAAAAATAATGAGCAACAATTTAAAAAAAATTAAAATTAAAGGGATATAGAGATAACAGACAAATTGCGGTTTTAGTCTACATGTCAAAGTTCTGGAGGTAGTCTACGTGTCAAAGTTCTGGAGGTGCATTCCATATATGGATTTTTCTCAATGTTGTTGTTCGTGTTTATCGCAGCAGCCTGGTCGCAGAACCGTTAAACCGCCGTAGCACCGTGGTTGTCAAGCCGCAGAATCGTGGAATTGGTCGTAGAATCGTCGAAACGATTGTGCCGTGTGATTATGCATTTTACCAATTTTGTCCTCTTGACAGAATACCACCGTTAGAAATCTATCAAATTCATTTATAATGCATAATAAGTTTGACATAGTTTCTCGTTGACTGCGTTCGCTATATATACAATGATCTTGTTTGGTTATCGATGACGAGTTGAACAGTCCAACGCGCACGGAGTATACTGTTCAATGATAGCGTGTTCCTGCACGGGAAAATATCAATCATGAGAGCTAAAACGCCTCTTATTTAATACGCTCTCTTCAATTTTCTTGAGTTATCAATGTGTACCAACGAAGAACGGGTGAGAATTTGTATGGAAATTGTCAGCGCATCCGCACACAATCAGACTTAAACGTCAGGTGCTAGTGTACGGCGAATTACAAATTACAATATATTTACTGTCTTATTATGATAATAAGAAGTTCCCATGGATTTCTGGGCAGCATAACACCCTTAACGCAATCGGCATGGGTAACAGCTGGACCTATCAGCTGGTCGATAACCTCAATCAATTTCGCGACTCTGTCAGAATGAGACTAACTGATATATACTCACAACAATGGAGAACCGCAATAGCTGTATCAAACAAATTTACCTTTTATCGAGTCGTGAAAGATAACTTTGTCCGCGAACAATATTTGTCATCCAGCGATACATCTATGATACACGCTCTCATGAGATTCCGGACAAGAAATCATAAATTACCAATCGAAGAAGGATCATGGACAAATCGAGACTATTCGGAAAGAAAGTGCAACATCGTCTATCGCAACACTTACTTCGCGTGACTGTAATGGAGGGTGTTCTTATCCAATCTGACCAAATATTAAATGGTCTCGATGATTTCGAACATTTGCAGCTAAATATGGCGGAGCATGATGTATACGAACTCCAACAAATTGGAGAGATGCGAAATGAGGAACTTGTTGCAAAGCAAAACTCTTCCTCACTCAACGCTTGCCTGCCTCCAATGTTAAATGCACAATCATGCATTTCAAGCCCCATTGTGCATACGATCGACAAATCTGAAGCAACAGAATCGCCACCTCTTCGAAGTCTTTTGAACCTCCCAAAAGACAAATTTATCAATGAACTGTTGCATGTTATTCCAGACGAAACCGGTCTCAACGCGTTGAGACATTCCGTATTTACGGAAGCTAGACATAACAGCGAGGAACTTCAACAGTGCAAACTGAAGCAACGATTCCAACGAGACTCTGGAAAGCCAAACCGCGAAAAATACGCTAACGATATTTACAACATAGTGCAGTTTATTCGGGGTGACAATTTCAGTGTTATACGCGATGTCGTTACGAAAACACTATCTGTGAACAGTAGCACAATACAACCTGGTAATGAGCCCAACAAAAGAGAGTCTTCGGAGCCGTGCAAATGTAATACGATCTGTATACAAGATAAACTCACTGAAACTCTGACCGATTTGACTCTTACAAAAAAGAACCAATTGGAACGTGAACAAAAATGGTCAGACGACTTGTCATCAGTGAATAGCTCTATAAACACACTGACAAAAAACCAGTCAGACATTATGGAGAAACTAACTCTCTTGGAGACAATTGTTTGTGATGTCAAACTGAAGTGCAATTCTAACTCAACGTCTATTGGTAGCACCATTGGCAATGTAGCTTCAGTCAGTCTCGGACTGGATCGTCTGCGAAATGATAAGTGCATGGGTATCGACAATCTAAAGCATCGCGTTAAGATGTTAGAAAGCAACGTCGGCTCATCACAGGACGACTATCATAATTTTATCAAATCTGTGAACTCCAAAGTGTCCGACATGTCGAAGTCTTTCGTCAAACACGAGTCGTTAGATCGAAGACTATCTTCTCTCACAAGCAAATGCTCATCGACGGTTGGAACTATTAAGCAGCATGTTGACGGTGTAGAGAGACAGTTGTCTACAATGTTTGAGCTTTTGGCCCAAGATACTGTTGTGAAGTACAATAAACTGGGAGCAGTGGTACAGTCTTGCATGCAAACTGATCCCACTCAACCAATCGATTTGCTGTGGAAAGCTACCGACATGTCACATCATAATTTGTCAATAGGAGATCCTCAGGCAAACAGCAGTACAAACTCTGGAACACAAAACCAACCTAGGACACCGGGTGCTCTTGCTACAAATTCCAATGATATAATTATTGACAGTGTAGTGAATAACAGTGATGTTAGCCCTAAAATCCTGCCCGAACCGTCGGTCGATCCACTCGACCACTTATCTCCTATAAATTGGTCAAAGGATACCAGCTCCCTAATGAGGGAAATTCTTGTCAAGACCAAAAAATCTACTGACTTTACTACCACGAATCAAGCTGACACTCAGTCAAGATCTCCAACATTCAGTAATATGCTGGCGAATACCGTAGGTGTTGGCAATTCGATTGCCTCTTCGAAAGCGCAATCTGACAATGTCGCATCGGGACAACATTCCTCGCATTCTAATTCAAACTATAACGAAAGTTTAAATAGCATTCCTGTCATTTCAACAACCGAGCAGAATGAGGAGAGACAACGAACGTCCAACACAGACCGCACGCGCGACGACATGAGAATGGCCCACAACTCGTCAGTTCGTAATAAATATGACAACAACTCGAAAATGCAAGTATTCAATTCATACCACCAACAAACTTCAGCATCAGAAACCGATTCGACGCACATATTCCATGATGTCCCACCACGCGATTACCACGATGAAGAATATCGTCACGACGATACATGCGGCTTTAAAGGCGTGTTACCTAAAAGAGGTCGGAGAACCCGTAAAATCTTTATAGGAAGGATTGCTACAACTGCCAAAGAACGCGATCTTTGGACATTCTTCGAAAATAGAGGCATATTGCCCACATTCGTTCGACTCATGGCCAGTACAAGGAATGGCACACAATCAGCCCGAGTTAATTTATACGCAGATGATATAAAATTGCTGTACCAAGAAGATTTCTGGCCCAAAGGCATCATTGCCAGACCATGGCGTTCTGATCCACCTCAGCGTGACTATCATGGAGATACAGCCAAATAAGCTTAATATATTGACGTGGAATGCCACAGGCTTCATGTCATCCCAGCTATACATTTGTGATATTCTGAAAACATTAAAATACAGCTTCGTCGGAATATCTGAGCACTGGCTTAGTGAACAAAATGTTATTTCACTTGAAACACTACATCATTCTTATTCCGCCGTGGTAAAGCCGGGGCGAACAATCAAAACTAAAACTAACGCCACGTTCACAAGAGACGGAGTAGCCATTATGATACGAAAAGACTTGCTCAACAGATGTACAGTGATCGATCTACCACACGAATGGTGCGCAGGCATCAACTTCAACGTTTCCCCCAGCATGTCACTGGCATTCATTCAAGTATATATGCCAAACACAAACCATGGAGATGACGAATTTCAGAAGTGTTTAGCATCTCTGTTGGACATTTATTCCATGCTATCACAAGAAAGTTCTGTTATTTTAATGGGTGATTTCAACGTACACCTAGGAGATGACAGAGGTGAAAATCTTCCCACGCGTCACTCGTTCCGTTCTACGGTTATGAATACATTTTCCAAAGACACATGCATGTGGTCTACTGTTTGTTCGCCTTCGTGCAAGGGACCACGATTCACATTCTTTCCTTTCGCTGCAGTGGCCAGTCCAACCACTATTGATCATATCTTCATACCAGAATGTATGGTACATTTGTTATCGTCATGTCGCGTCTTGGATGATGTACCATCGAATGTGTCAAACCATCTGCCTGTGACATGTGCCATTACCGTGGACTTGTATGACCACCAAACCACAGCCACCCGCAAACACATCCGCACTGTGTATAAATGGAAAGGTGGTGACACTCAGGGATACCGTATAATCCTGAATACGGCGTGCTCCGAGATGTTAAAGCGACATATCGTTGACAATTCTGACGTTGATAAATTGTACGCGGATGTTGTATCCTCACTCCATGAGGCTGCCATGTCAGCTATTGGTGAACGAAAGTTCCAGACACACACGAAGCCCTACTGGAATTCTGACCTATCTTCGCTACAACAAAATGTGAAAGCAAACCGTTCAAAGTGGTTATTGTCTGGGAAAAAACATTCTACGGAATCAAGTGATTATCTGAACTACAAGGACTCAAAACGTCGATTTCGGCGGGCTCTAAGGATAGCCGTGCGCAATCACGAGTAAAAATTCCTGTTAGATGTTGAAACTGCAGCAAACGAAAATCCCACTCGTTTCTGGAAAATGACGAAGTCTAAAACTAACTCCCATGCAGTTACGAGTGGTATGGATTTCGGAAATGGTATGTGTAAAGAGCCTAGTGCGATCTTATCAGGCTGGAAATGCTATTTTGAGAACTTATACACTCCCACAGTACACGCTGATCCCGAGTTCAACAAATTCATTACCAACAGCCTCTCGTCGGAATTCGATCCCTCCTGCATAAATTATGACTCGACAGTATTTTGCAATGAAATTATGTCAGAAGATGTCAATGCTCAAATAAAAAACATGAAGAAAAACAAATCATCGGGTCCGGATGGTATTGCTAACGAGCACCTGATATTTTCTTCTAAACTCATGGTGTCAGTGATTTGTAAACTCTTCAATGGTATTCTTTCACGGGAATGGATTCCCACGGTTATGAAATCTGGTATCATTATTCCTCTGCACAAAGGCGACCCGAAGCCGCGGACTAAGCCAGACAGTTATCGTGCAATCACACTTCTCTCCTCATTGTATAAACTATTCGAGTCGGTCATCTTACACAGATTTCTGAAAAGTCCATCCCTTAATAAATTTCCACATGCTCTGCAATTCGGATTCCAGAAGGGAGTCAGCTGCACTATGACGTCATTCATTGTGCAAGAAGCTATACACTATGCACGCGACAACCACTCCAAAGCTTATGTTTGCTACCTTGACTCTGCAAAGGCATTTGACTGCGTTTGGCACGAGGGCCTCCTGTACAAACTGAACAACCTCGGATTCAATGGGAAAATACTTCGGATAATCCGCAACATGTACTCAAATTGCGCTAGCCGTGTGCTCCATAATGGTGATTTGTCAGAGTCATTTGAAATTCGTCAAGGAACAAGACAAGGGGCCGTAACATCGCCTTTTTTCTACTTGACATTCATTGACGATCTCTTGTCTACTCTGGAAGTTTCAGATCAAGGTGCATCTATTGGCTAATCAACACTACCTCACCAACAACTGCAGATGATATTACTATAGTTTCCCTCACAAAAGCTGGTTTGGACAACTTGATGAAAATCTGCTTCAACTACAGCAAGAAATGGCGCTTCTGTTTTTCAAAATCTAAGAGTTCCGTTGTCGTATACAACGAAACGAAACAACAACACACAAACCAACAAAGATCGTGGATTCTTGGGAATGACACGATCGATGAAAGCCCCGACTGTCGCCATCTGGGAATTTCTCAAGGAAAATTCGGCAACACTGTTAACCGTGCTACAAATATATCTGAAGTGTTCAGAAAAACATACTTCTCTATCGCTGGTAGGAAATCCTTAAGTATGTGCACCCCTCTCACAATGAATAATCTCCTACACACAGTTGTGCTTCCAAAGGCTCTTTATGGCGCTGAACTCCTATATTCAACAGATGACAACGCTCTCTGCACAATTGAAAAGGGTCTACGTACATGTATAAAGCACATACAGAATCTTCCAACAAGGGCGAGCACAAACCTCTCACTCAGTCTCCTGGGTGTTTTACCGATGAGTCGCCAACTACATTTGAGAAAACTTCTCTTCCTCGGCGAACTTATCCACTTGCCTGCGACTCGAGACTTTCCTTTACGAATTTTCATGAAAAACCTCTATATGCACAATTATTCAATGTGAATACCACCGGTTATGTAAAAGACATCATCGATGTTCTAGAAGTGTACAATCTGTCTTCTTATCTTCAACAATTCTTATCTTCTGGATCCTTCCCAAAGAAGATCATTTGGAAGCAACTCGTTAAGTCGACCATAAGAGCTCACTATTGTGATGCATGGACTTCAGCAGTGGGTGCCAATGGTCGCTCTTCTAATCTTCTCCTCATTCATAACCAGCCTCTCGCAGTCTGGAGTGTGTGGCGTCTTCTTGCTGCCCATCCTAACAGGAGTTTGGAACTGAAAAATCTTGCTAGACTTCTAAATAGATTGTTGTTCGAAAACAATGCCCGATGCATGCTGTGTGGCCACACATATAACAATGAAATTGGACATATCACTGACTCGTGCAGATCTGCCACCATGTACAGACTCCGATATAATTACTGGTGTATGCTTATCGATAGCTTCGACATCCAACTATTTAGTTACCTGGATGCTCTCCCAAACGACCATTTAAATGCGCTGTTACTTGGCAGTACCCAGCTTGGTTGTCATATCCCGACTGAGTCATGGGAGCAGCTCATCATCGCATCTGCTGCATTTCTGTATGTTGGTTGTCAACTAATTCGCCCCGGAAGTTAAAAGATCACATTCACATGACATTTGATGCAATATGCCTCTCATGTGGACAATTTTCAACTATGATCTGGCCTCCTTGCCACCCGCATCTACAATGTTTTATCATATACTCGTTTTTACCTTGCTATTCGTACAAAGTACACACCTTTCCAATGTATGTATACAATGTCCTTCCTTGTAAATAGATGCTGGTGTATAGTCCACTTACAATGGTCTCGTTACCACATATTTTCTGTAACTGATATGTATATATGCTCTTCATACTTGGAGGTCAATAAACAATAATAACAATAATAATATGGATTTTTCTCAATGTTGTTCGTGTTTATCGCATCAGCCTGGTCGCAGAACCGTTAAACCGCCGTAGCACCGTGGTTGTCAAGCCGCAGAATCGTGGAATTGGTCGTAGAATCGTCGAAACGATTGTGCCGTGTGATTATGCATTTTACCAATTTTGTCCTCTTGACAGAATACCACCGTTAGAAATCTATCAAATTCATTTATAATGCATAATAAGTTTGACATAGTTTCTCGTTGACTGCGTTCGCTATATATACAATGATCTTGTTTGGTTATCGATGACGAGTTGAACAGTCCAACGCGCACGGAGTATACTGTTCAATGATAGCGTGTTCCTGCACGGGAAAATATCAATCATGAGAGCTAAAACGCCTCTTATTTAATACGCTCTCTTCAATTTTCTTGAGTTATCAATGTGTACCAACGAAGAACGGGTGAGAATTTGTATGGAAATTGTCAGCGCATCCGCACACAATCAGACTTAAACGTCAGGTGCTAGTGTACGGCGAATTACAAATTACAATATATTTACTGTCTTATTATGATAACAAGAAGTTCCCATGGATTTCTGGGCAGCATAACACCCTTAACGCAATCGGCATGGGTAACAGCTGGACCTATCAGCTGGTCGATAACCTCAATCAATTTCGCGACTCTGTCAGAATGAGACTAACTGATATATACTCACAACAATGGAGAACCGCAATAGCTGTATCAAACAAATTTACCTTTTATCGAGTCGTGAAAGATAACTTTGTCCGCGAACAATATTTGTCATCCAGCGATACATCTATGATACACGCTCTCATGAGATTCCGGACAAGAAATCATAAATTACCAATCGAAGAAGGATCATGGACAAATCGAGACTATTCGGAAAGAAAGTGCTCATTATGTAACGCAGAGTTAGGAGATGAATTCCACGTTATCTTGAAGTGTGAAAAATTAAAGGGATTGAGAATAAGATACATCAAACCATACTACTTCAATAGACCAAACACTTTGAAGTTGAACCAATTATTCAATCAAAATAGCGAGCGCAAAACAAAAAACCTTTCGGTATTTATTAAAAAGATTTTGGAAATTTTCAGAAACTCCTGAGCCTTACGCGCATGTGTGCGCGTTCACATTTGTAGGTGCTCGAGTACACACATGTATATTAGTAAATATAAATTCGTTGATACACACCATATACCATATATTGGTAAATATATTATCTGATTATGATGAGTAAACAAGTATACACCCATTAAACGCGACATCGATGTATTATAATATTTATCATAATGATTTTATGTGTATGTATAAATGTACATGTATTGATGATACGTAATTGTGTCATATGTATTGTCTCTGTAATGTCTTTCATGATGACCAGAGTTACTATTAAATTGAATTGAATTGAATTGCGAATTGGCGCTATCGCAAGCCAGAAAGAAACAAATCGGTAGCCCAGAAATCGACATATACTCTTTTTTTTTGCGATAAAGGTGAACAAATGAGATAAATACGATTGACGGACTACATCAATGGTAAAATAACTTGTAGTCCGATACCTGCAGTTACTATTCGCTCGCTACAACGAAACATGCTTGAACCACAGGAGCTTGGAATTTGGTCAAAACCCATCTTTTATTGGCGGAACCACCACCCGGGACCAAAGGTCACGGCCTTTGGTCCCGGGTGGTGGTTCCGCCAATAAAAGAGGGGTTTTGACCAAATTCCAAGCTCCTGTGCTTGAACGAAGTCATGTGTGGTTTTGCAAGGAGATCAATTGCTCCAGTTTGACTTGAAATTAGTTTTATATCTATAATATACAAAAAGAGTCAGGGCAAAATAGTTTGCAACTTATGAAGACCTTCCACGATGCCCCATTTCCCCCGGAACCCGTATATTTAAATAGGGACGGTGGTAATTGTCCGTCTGCGTGGGTCACATATTTCGCTGCTCTCAAGTAACATTTCAATTTTAAGTGTATTGTTTGCCTTTATATTATAGAAGCTGTTCAACTAATATATGCATCAATTCATCATCTTGGTTCCCATTTGTTCAAATAATAAAAAATATTGTTTTTTCCCAATAATTTTAATTCTGATCATAAACTTTTGAACATGAACAATATTCATCTATATATAAATATTCATTTATAAATATTTCATTCCATAAATTGTGCCTATAATTCCTGTATATATGGGCTTATGGATTCATCAATGCGACTATTCTGCAGTTGTAAAACGGACAGGTCCGTTGCACCCTGAACAAATGTCTGTGTTTACAATTAGACATTCATGTAGATTAATGTAGGTTGATGATGAATTTACATGGGATTATTCTGAAAGGACAAGTAGGCCTAGCTAACAGGTTTTTTTTTACATTATTGCGACGTATTTCACCAGATGGATAGCAGCGACCACAAATGTTAATAGTGTGGTCCGAATGATCTTTATGTGGAGCGCGGTGGTGTTGGGAGGGGTGGGATCATTTTTTCGACAACATATTTTATTTTATTCGCCGAAACTGGGGCGTGAAAATACGTGCATAACTGCCAATGATTTCACCAGCAATGGCCTCCCCACATCATTCGTGCACTGCATGGGGTTGTTTTGGCCTTCCTATTTGCAATCCAGCTCAGTAGTCATGCAGTTAACACATCACGTGTCCACACTGTGATGTCCGTGCAAAGCATCGATCACATGTATTGTGTGGATATATAAATGGGACAACTTGCGAATGCGGTATTAATTCTGTCCGAAATGTCTTCATTGGAGATAGCACCCCTAGTGGAGTCTCTCCATGTGGATAACGATACTACGTGTGAGATATTTGCGGTTTTAAAACGAAATATAAATACAACTTGAAAATTCACAAATCAAGACGCCACGGAACCCTGCCAAGTGCTACAGTAACAACCACACCAGAAGCAGACCACGTTTGTGACGTTTGTGGGAAGATTTACAAATCAAAGCCGGGTTTGGTTCTGCACAGGAAAGGGAAACTTCTTTTATGGTATCGGAGTTATTCACAGCAGTGCGTGGTGGTGAGATGGCTGATGATGTTATCGAATGTTAGCTTATCACAATGTGCACACTGGTAGTTGTTCATAATCTGGAAAATAAAATGAGCCAGTGTTCACCTGAAGAATAGCAAAACTCAATCATAGGGTGTTTAAAATGCAACGCGCAACCCCTAGGTTGCAGTATGTTATTTGAGTATGCCAAATCGACTGTCACTACGTTACGCATTTAATCCCATGCACGTTTGCGGAGATATTAGCCAGACACAACACAATTATGTAAAAATAAAAGGCCACTATAGGCCACACGTCCCCCGAATAAGAAAATTGGCTTTATTTGCCCGGGTTTTTTAGAAATAATTATGCGAACAATTAATCATAATATGTTTATGTAGAAAAAGGGCGATAGCTCCGACAGAAATCACCAGCCCTGAACAATATTCAAACCCGACTTGAACAATGTGATGGATATTCCTCATGCATGTAAAGTATCGTTGGGATTAGTTGCTATTAACTGGACTTATCCGGACCAGACGAAAATGGCAATTTATAGGTCGAAAAACGATCAAAACTAATAAAATATTCACCTGACCGGAACAATATTTGAAATAGACATCAATCGCAATAATTTAATATTTAGTAGTCGTACAAAGTCTCGTTCCGATCGGATATTACTCATCGGAGTTATTATTCTGACAGCATGAAAATAGCAATGTCTAAGTAAAATAAATGGGCATAAATCATCGGAAAAAAAATCATCGGAATGAAACCATATAATGTAACGGTTATTCCTCATTTGAAGTGTCGTTTCGGTCGGAATATTTGAGATGGAGTCTACAGTCTGACAAGAAATCGGACGGACACACGGACGGATGTGCGGACGAATAAACGCCGCTGATTACAATAGTCCTCTGACAATATTAGGGACTGGGGGCAACAATACAAACTTGAAAGTGAGGTTTTATAACAAGTAATGTATTTTCCATTTTCTCTTTCTCTCCCTATATATGCAGGCAAATTGTAATTCTAAACTGAACATCGACATGTATAACGCAGATGTTAAAAATGTACTCCGGTTATTTACATTTATAATGACACGAAGACATCATTCGCATAGTTTGCCGCACATTTTATTTTACATTTATAAAACCATTGTTGGCGTGCAGTTACTAACCGGTTCTGGTGTGTGAAGTCCGAATGTGTCTAAACTAAGAATGACTTCGAACATTAGTTAGTGGGAGGTCTGTAATCAATTATTATCATTAATGCTTATTTCAATGTTTGGCGTTTCTGGGAAACAAGTATTATAACCATCGCCAAATATGATAGTTTGTGTTATATTTCAAAGAGGACCTTCAAATGTATCATGCCAACTATATTTCTGGTCGTTAGCCCCCTCTGATTTTATTTTAAAACTAAAAAATAAGTTTAATTAGCATACAGGTGGTGTACAAATGAGCTGCAAAACAACACAATGACATAATCGTCATAATGATGATGTGTAATGATACGACTCCCGTTTTAAACCAATCATTTGCGCTAATGGGGTCGTTGTCGTAACGTTTTATACATAAATGCACACCGTGTGCATTTATGTATACATAAATGAACACCAGTCTCAGTCGGCGCGAGATTGAAACGTTACCGTAAATAATTGCCGTCTGCTTCAATTCATAACTATTTTTCTTCCGAAGTTCTGATAAAGGCATTCTTTTATCACAATTATCGAAACTGCAATAAGATTGGTCATCGGTCGCATATTTTGCTTAGTATTAAACAGGGACGGAAAGAACTGCATGGTTATTGTTTGGTCGATGAACGGAAGAAAATAAACTTACAAAAAATATCAAAACGTGTGCATTTATGTAGAAAACACTACGACAATGACCCCTGTCACATGACACTACGCGAGACTGGTGTGCATTTATGTATACATAAATGCACACGGTGTGCATCTATGTATAAAACATTACGACAACGACCCCATTAGCATCATTTGCCTACAATTGGCAGATATTATATGGGCTTGCAATATGCCGTACAGTGACAAAACATGGGAATTGCAATTTGCACGACAGTACTCCTGCCATACGCTGTACACCAAATAATTATGTCTTTCGGCAATAGTTTTAACAAACAGCCGAAAAACTCATGTTTGGTGCTATATAATTGATTGTGGACATTTCGTAAGTCATGTGTATAGCATTGTAATACGACCCTGCCTAACTATGCTTAAAAGCCATGTCCTGATTTGCCAGTGGCCCGAGTTACCATGGCTATCTCGTTCCAGTTTTGTGGTACAATTCTACTTTTTCCAATTGTACCACGAAAAAAATCGGTTTACTCAGATCGCCGCACGCGACTTTTCTAACTCCGCGCAAACGGGGCATCAACGGAGTACACCCGCACCCGTAACCCTTTGAATTTTGCTACATCTTGACAATCTTGCGAATTTTCTAGCGATTTGTCACTTGAAACCAGTTTGGTTGCCAATGAATATGGTCCAAATGATGTTATGGTATATTGATATATGTTACGACCAAAGAAAGTTACTTAATAAGTATATTAAATGACAAAATAAATCCATGGGGCCGGGCTGTGCATTCGTCGATTCGAATCTCGATCATATTCGATATTTCGGAATCAAGTTGAAAATGAAAGCGTTTGTTCACCAGTACAGAAGGGGAATAAGATTAGTTTAGTAAACTAGATCATTTAGATAGCTTTGTGTAAGGAAAATGGTCCATAGTCGATGATCATATTCATGTTGTCCCAACAACGTTCAAAACAGAAATGACCGCAATCGTATTTCCTGTACAATTTAAATGAAACGCACGGGCGCCGCTGAAAACACATCGTTTTTTAGCCAATCACAACGAATATTTCTAGAAGAGGTGCCTCGAAAAGTCAACGGGGGAATTTCATAACAAGACAAGACATTACCAGAGTACTCCATGCAAAGAAATCGAGTACGCCCAATACGAATTACACCACGAAATGTTTTCTCACCTGAGACCGAAAAAGCGCAATATTTCGTTGACTATTCAGTCGAATTGTGACTATAAACTTTCAGTCGTATTACAAAAGAAATAAAACAGTATTTATTTCTTAAATATTTAAACATACAAATGTTTTAAATACAAGAAAATCGGTGTTTAATAGAGCTAGTTGCAGACGATCTGAGGAATTTCACATAATAATCGTGATTTCTGAGGACGTACTTTATATTCATAATTTATATATAGTATAGTTTAGAAGTATAGCATACTCACCAATTATTCAGAGGTATGTGATATTCCTGATATGTCCTGGTTTTTCACAATCACGAGTTTTCTGTCAAAATTTCGGCATATTATGTAAACAAACACATTCTCCTGCATAATATCCGGTGTCGTATATACACAGTGTATACGCATATAGTGTTTCTGAATAACACATTAATCCACTTGTGGGATTGGCGATTTACACCACTCGCTGAAGCTCGTGGTGTAAATCGCCAATCCCACGAGTGGATTAAATATGTTATTCAGAAATACTATGCGTATATTTTGTTTATGCCACGATCTTTACAATGCGATGGATAAACACTTTCCGTTCAAATTGTATGGAGAAAGTTTAATCCACTCTGCGAAGTTTAATCAATAGTAGACACGTTTAATCAACATGTGTTGATTAAATGTAAAATTTAAACAGATGGCTCTATTTATATATAGTAAGATAGGCGATCGTGGTATAAAACAAGTTTTCAGACAGCAATAAACGTAAGTATAAATACCCATTTGCCGATCGCAAGCGGGCTCCATTTGAGCGAAGGACTCTTTTTTTATAGATAAAAACGGCCTTTGATCACTTCAGAAAATAATTTTCTCGCAAAATTTCCCTCTTCAAATGTCATTTTAACACATATACAGCATCTGTCGGAAATCCCACTATATATATTGCAACGGAAAGGCCGTTATGCAATAAACATTGAATTAATTACCCAGGAGAAATTTCATAATTGTACACGACGCAAAGCATAATCGCCCACAAAGTCACTTAAAGGGTAGTGTACTCAAATGTTGTTGTTGGTTTCTATAGTCTCTGAATCGTAGAATAAGATAACCATAAATAAATGTTATATTATATGCATATATACTAGTCCCATATACTCATGTAAGTTATTGTATAGTCACTAGTCAGTGAGCGGCTTGAATTTACGCCCCGTATATCGACGTAATTTTTTACACGATCATGTGTGTCACGCGTTACGCAATCAACTATCATTTTATTAATTTGATTACGTCTTGTACACGGAAATTCGTAATTTAATTTATGGCTCCAGAGTCCAGCCATAAATAAAATTTATATCAAATTATTAGCTTTGATTTTAAGATAACACATTAACCTGCACGTTTACAGAATACATCTTCGACTCAAATTCCTTTTTTTTTAATTATATATTATCGATATGAGATCGTTGTTTTTACCGGGAATTTATTTAAAATGGCGTACAATACCCCTTTAAGTCGTGGAATTTCGAGTCGGGACCTTCACCTATAGTGAAGTACATTATTAAGCAACAGATCATAACAAAGAAATATATTCCCCGCGTTATTTTTTCGACTTTATAAATTTCCCTGTCAAAACTTCAAAAAAGTTTCAATATAAATGTTTTGTATACTAGTGGAATATGATCTCTACGTGCGTACCGAAGAGTAGATATTCATTATACGATCTACAATTACTGTTACATATTCCAAATTTGATTGCTAATCAGACTATGTAAGTGTATATGGGAAGCGAAATTGACATTTAATAAATAATTGAGCTTAAGCGCAATAATGAATCTCTAATTGCGCTTAAGAGCAATAAGTTTGTTTTGAATTTCAAGTCAAGCTGAATTGTGCTTAAGTGATTAATTGTTATGCCCCTAATATGGAACCATCTTTGTCTTTGCTTTTGTAAATGATTACCGCACGACAACCAGGCCGGGAGGTGGACTAGTCCTCCACGAATATATGCATGGGGTGATAGTCTCATGTCTTATTTAAGCACAAATAAAATCAATATACGCAGAGCATAATTAAATTGGGTTTAAATGGGTACTGTACCCCAATTTCAATAAATTCCCGGTGACAATAGCGATCTAATATCAATATTATATTTTAAAATAACTAATTTGAGTCGACGATGTCTACTGAAAACGTTCCGGTTAACAGGCTATCACAAAAGTAAAATTGAATTATTTAATATAAATTCATTTATGGCTGGAGTCATAAAATGGCGAATTATGCCAGTACGAGTTACCGTTCTTGAAATCGTATCTGTTACGTGTCTTTTATCGACGGCCGTTCGCGAACATTATTGAGTTGCAAACATAACATGTTACCTGCAAAAGAAAGGCCCGCTATAACCGATTCGGAAAAAAAGAGAAAGAAACAAGAGTCATAAAGCGTCAAGTATTTTTATAGGGAGTGAGATTGTTCGATGGAAGAGATTGGATGCATCAATTGAAGCTGTGATCAATGAATTTCCGGTTCTTCCCGCGACCCGAGTCATCTCAGGTGAAGGTCAAAAACATGGCGCGTAGTTTGAAATCGTAATATTTTTGTTTCCAAGATCAATATTTTCTTCGCTAAATTAGGTTTATACGAAACTCATATAACACGAACACAATCTAACTTGAAAGTTATTTCAATGGGAGTAAATAAAAAAAATTGTCTATCCCTGTGTACAGTACCCCTTTAAGGGCAAATATGGAATAAATATGGACTAAATACAGGACAGTAATTAATCGGGGCTGGGAAACTCTGGAAATATTCCTCGATGTCAAGCTTTCGACTCTGTTTGGCACACTGGCCTTAGATACAAACTCAGAACATGCACTGAACTACCACAAAAATAGTTTTGGAAAAAAGTCTTATTATGTAATCAGTCCGTCCCCATGTCTGTTGAGCCATCCGTCCATCAGTGGACACAACTTTGTCCGAGCTTCTATTCATACATTTTCCAATCAATTTATTTTGAAACTTGGCACATATGTGACCCGCCATATCAAATCCAGTCGTAAGTCGGGATTTTTTACCCTGTGCCAATGCATTCTCTTATATATGCGAGTCGACCATATATAGGTCGCCTCGCATATATAAGAGAATGCATTGGCCTAACAATTTTTTATCATTTTTTTAAAATAAATGTTTCTTACATTTTTTAGGACATAAAATAAAAAACATCCATTACCCTGCAGGGAGCCCCACACATATATAGAAGCATATAGAAGAGTGTCGTCTGCTCGTGTTTGTCTGGGGCTCTGTATGGGTAAAATTATAAAATTGTTAAAGAATACAAGAAAAAATTATTAAAATTGTAAAAAATTGTTAGGCCAATGCATTCTCTTATATATGCGAGGCGACCTATGGTCGACTCGCATATATAAGAGAATGCATTGGCACAGGGTAAAAAAAATCCCGACTTACGACTGGATTTGATATGGCGGGTCACATATATTTGTTACCATGACCTGTGCACCTGCGAATATGAGGTTCGTCTGACTTTTCTTAGTGGAGTTATCCCCCTTTTAGCAACATGCACAATTGTGTTCGAGCCTATATTCATACATATTCCAGTCAATAGTTTTGAAACTTTGCACAGATATTTACCACTATGCGAACCTGTGCAACTGCGATTATTAAACTCACCGTCTGGGGACCTCATTCTGCAAATGTCAAGCCAATTTAAATTCAAGTTAGGCACTAATCTATATCTACATTTGATTTGTTTTTAGACTGTCGGGGAATTTCCATCGTCATTTTTATGATTGTTTGCTGGTTGCTGATGCCAGATTGCATAGTGATGGTTGACGACGATGATCCATCCAGGAACTTCATCTGCGTGAACTCGGCCGGTGGGCTTGGCAACAACATGTATCAGTACGCGTCGGCATACGGAATAGCGAAAGCAAATGGCTTCACAATGGTACTACCGTCCAAGTCTGTATTATTCAATGTGTTTGAGAATATTGCAGCAAAAGAACAAGGCCAGAGTAAGTGCCCATGTTACAAACAAATAGACGAAATAAGAGGATGTGGATATAGTGCTAATCTGGAAACGATACCGAATGATCGCAGCTATACAATATATAAGTTTCTGCAATCTTGGAAATACTTTCAGCACGTGGACGACGAAATTAGGCGACAATTTGTGTTCAAATCCCATATCCGTGAACGGGCGGAGGAATACATGAAAAGTCATTGGACTGCGCATAAATGGGAAGGAGTTCCAGGTTTGACAGCTGTTGGTATTCACGTTAGAAGGGGGGGATAAACTTAATTACAACGAGCGAACTGCGGGCTTCACAGTAGCCCCTAAGCGGTATTTTGTTCGAGCGATCAACTATATGCGTAGGAAGTTCAAAAATGTTGTTTTCCTAGTTTCATCTGATGATAAACCTTGGGTGACAGAGCACATAATGCTAAACAACGTGACCTTGATCAAGGACAACTTTCCTGGTCCTGTTGATATGGCTATATTATCAATGTGCGACCATGTGATCACGAGTGTTGGAACTTTTGGATGGTGGGGTGGATACCTCTCCGGTGGCCTGACTCTGTATTACAATCACCCAGCAAGAGAGGACTACCCACTGAGGGACTGCTACTCCGACGATCTCTCTGACCATTTCTACCCCGGGTGGATTGGTCTCGAATGAAGAAAAATAGTACTAGTCTCCAAGATTACACTATCGAGATGCCCTCAGGGGTCATTGACCATAAAATAATTGACAGCGCAACTCCCATCACGAAAGGGTTATATAACACTCCCGTATGGAGCCCCACACATACCCACACAGAAGACAGTCATCAGTGCATTGTTCTCTCTGCCTGGGGATCCATAAAGGGTTAAGTGACTAAATTATTGATGAATGAAAGAGTGTATAAATAGAAAGGAGAGTTTCAATGTTACTTAAAGGGGTACTGTACACTAAATCCGGCCATTTATGGGACCATCTCCTTTTATATATGCAACAAATGAATGAATTTGAGCCATGGATGCGTGCAAAATACTCCCATTTACTTATGAACGATGTTAAAATAAGATGGTAATTAATTAACTTTAGCCCAATCCCGCCTTGAGTACTTCTCACTCAGGTTTTCCTGCCGTTACTATAGTCAGTGTTCTCTTATAAAAAAAATATGGAGCGGCTGTATTTTGTCTTAAACTTCAAGAGAATAAATAAATACTTAATATAAACAATGTTAAACTTCTAAAAGTTAAAATTATTCTATAGTTAAAGGGCATACACCCGGACTCAAATCATTCCGAATTGGTGAGCTTTTATTATTTATTGTATCCGATCATTTTACTTGTCATGTTTGTGTTGTCTTGTTACATGTATTGTTTTATCATCCATTTATATTTATAAATCAGTTGTGACCATCCACATATGTAAAATATAATTTTAGAGTAGTTTGGAATGGATGGTCCATTTACGTTAATAAATCCCTTTGTTTTCACGTTGCTGTAAATAGTTATAATTGTTGAAAGTCTCCATGTTTTAACTTTAATGGAGTTTCTACTCTTTTATATATTCATACCCTAATTCTCTATTATATAGTTCTCTATAATATAGTTCTCTATTATGTAGACATAAGTTGAGTGCTCGAATGAGCCATGTCCGTTTAAGTTAGTGTTCACACACCTTATGATCTGCACCGGTTAGCCACGTTAGTGTTCACACACCCTATGATCTACACCGGTTAGCCACGGTATTTGGGTTAAATCGTCATTTTGTTCTCACACAGAGATAAAGACAACTTACGCCCAGGTGTAGCAAAATGGTAGTGATTTCCAAATATATAAAATGTTCACATACGTGGGTGGATTTAATGGAAACAATGGACCTATCCGTAGGTAACGCCCACATATATAAGCTACATGGTTACTGCTTCTAAGCACCACAACCCATCTCAATCTCGCTGCATATTAATTACTAAAATGGCTTCCAATGAGAACGGACTGTGTTTTTAAACTCATGCAACACGATAATTTGGCTTCTTTCCGAGATTCACGATTTTCAAGATGCTTATGTGTGTATATGCATCTTGTAAAAGTGACTGTCGTTAGATATAAACAAAAATTGAACCAGATTTGACCAAAAAATCAAGTGGGATTTTTTGCCATTTCCGATAACCAACAAAGATCGATGTTTACGTTGAACCAAACTGTGTAACAGAAGCCACCTCTGTTGTCGAAATAAATATAACGATATCAGTTCCCCGTACACCGAGCGCCCTGCATGAGCCCCGGAGATATTAGAGATGCCGACAACTTTGCGACCGGATGCAAAGGATTATCAAATAGTGGTCTTTTAAAATTCCACATCCTATTTGGCCGTCACTAAAGTACATTAAAGAAAACACCGACTATCATGGAGTCAGTTACTTGATGTCATGTGGCAACAATGGCACAAATTTAACTCGTTCGGTGAAGGTTGCGTGTTGCTAACATTCGCACGACATATGATAATAATACTACATGCAAACACTGTGGCCATTTGTACCATAACCAGGTTGAACACATGTTTCTCCTTTGTTTCTCACCACATATAGTTCAACTGAAGAACTGCTTCTGGTATCGAATAATTAATGTCCACGGTATCCATATCTTTGTCACAATGGATCAATTGTCATGCTACGAATTTCTAATGTATACATTTGGATGCCAGTCGCTGGGCGGACTTGATCCATTTATTCAGATTGCTTCTCGTTCATAAGTGTATAATGTCACATATGATTATTTGCGAGTGGCGACTCATATATAGATAGATACATACATCATGCATACTGCTGATATGTAATGTCCCCAATTTGTCGGGAAACAATATAGCAAATGTAACAATACAATTATATTATTACTGTCTACAGTATACTAAAGTATACAAATATCACAATGAAATGATAACATCGCATCTCTGTATATTACATGGAATGCCACCATATGGCGATGTCTAAATTACTATATGCCATTATAGACATTGAAGTTGATTGAACATCCCACAATTATAAGATATATGACTTCTGTGATTGCAATCGCCGTACAAGTCCTTATATATGCATGTGTATATAGTATAGTATTGTAGTTATATACACACGTATATATAGTACAGTAATTGCTTCTAATTCACACGATGCATTCATGTCTGTTCTGATAACATATACGTAACGCCATAATTAATTTCTTAATGTTTTTTGATTATGTAATTGTATATACGTTGTACACTACGTCTCCCGTGCGTAGAGGAATAAATAATCTCTCTCTCTTACATGTAAATTTTCGCATTGATATGGAGGATGCTTTAGATTCTCAAGTGGATTCAGTAAAACAATCGCAGGAGATCCTACATGTTAGTGTGAATAGCAGACATTTATACATGTATACATATATAACGACGAGAGGCCGATCAGGATCGGCAGATGTTTAACCCATACCTTGGCGATACTGAATAGCTATTTTTTATAAATCCTTACACCAACCTTTTCTTGAGTGCAAAAGTTTCAACAATTCACACATTACTATTAATGTCACAAGTGGAATGAGACTTATTGAGCACCTTACTCGCTTGTACACAATAGGAACACGGATGTGGCATCGATTTCAAACTGTTTGGTCACTCCAACACAGATAATGTCTTTAGAGTGATAAAGCTAATTAAGCTCAATTCATAGTCAGAGAGAAGCACCATAGTAGTTAAGACATTAAGTAGATAAACATCATAGCAACTCCATTTATTTGCTTATTACATGGAATGTGAGACATAACATATTATGTTGTTTGTTTTATTATTATGTTTTGTGTTAGCTGCATACTGAAAATCCATGGGATCATTTAGATGGGAGAAAAGGGTTAATATTTCCCATTAAAAAACCAATCAATACCTGAACAACTATACAAGTGAGGGATGTATAGACCTGGATATAAAATGATTGATAATGATTGAATATAAAATGTTTTAATGCAGAATTTTCAGATAGCTAGAGGTAGGATATGAGATTGGTCAGATTGAAAATATTAGATTCATTACATTGGATAGCATACTGTATGACTATGGAATGGTGGGTTAATTTTCTTCTAAGCTGATCATTGGAAAGATATAATGTATGTAAACAGCGGAAATATATTTAAGTTATGGTTAATATTTTCAAAAATATTGCTCTGAAAATAGAACTGGACCAGAGAGTCATCAATCACAGTTTTGACAGATTTTATCAACAGACTCTGCTAGCGATGCTATCTATCTATCGAGTGTCCCGCTAAACATAAAACTCAATGCCAATAATACACTCTCTGTATGATGAGAAATTCTCTTCTAAGCTCACAGTGCAGGCATTAATTACATGATCAGTTACTTGAATTTTAAATGGCCATAACTCTGTTAAAATATACCGGAAAACTCAAATTCGAACTTGATCTGTATTTCGGGGTGAGGACCATATGTACCAAATTTGGTGCTGATCAGATGAAAAATATTTAAGTCAACACAGCTTGGATGAATTCTATATTTAAAAACAAGAGTAGATGGGGTTAACTAAACGATACCAAAATCCATACAGATGAAGAACATGCGAAGAAAGACCTAGGTAAGAAATATGAGGCAGATCAGAAGGAATATAATGTTCAACTTATTGCATCGGATAGCATGTGTGTGAAGGGTTAATTATTTTCTAAACCGATCAACCAATCGATAACAAAAACTACACAGGTGAGGGGTGTGTCATCACAAACCCTACATATCAAATATGAAGACAATCGGACAAAAACACTTTGGTTATAGCATCGGATAGCACATGCCCATGTGTGGATGCAAAGTGTTAATAATTTCTAAACCGATCGATACCAAAAACTATACAAGTGAGGGGTGTGTCGTCGTAAATATGCACATGAAATTTGAAGACGATCCGATAAAAATACTTGAGTAATCGAATCGGATAGCAAGTGACTACGGACATACGGGCAGACAGACGGACGAACGACGGATGGTTGATCCGGACGTCGGCATTATGTGTACCATACATGGTATGGGTACACATAAAAAACACTTCACATAAAAAATTACTCGCGGCACAATTAATATTTATAACGCATCATCGATCGGGGCTACTATTTCCACTTTTTAGTTTGAAATCTGTTATATTAACATTGGACTTTAAATAACATTAGGATCCGTCGTTGGCATTGTTTAATCCAGCGTAAACCGTTGTCTTAGTTACTTTTGTTTAGGAAACCGAACTAAAAGCACTCCGGGATATTTGTATAGATATCGTTCGTCAACCGGACATGTTCCCCATGCACATTTCAACACCTTTTGTATCTAAATAACATATATTTTGCTCTCGTGTTCGTAAACCCCCTACTGATTATTAACGCCACCGGTGTATACTGTTCTACAAATTTTAGAAATATGTGGTCCTATGGGAATTTTATAAATAGATAATTGTTTTTTTCCGGTTATTTTGGGACGCGTTAAAGTTGTACTGCGACCCCGAGCCCGGTAAGAGCTGTAGTTGGAATGTCCAAGTTCGTGAAAGTTCTATTGACTATGCCGATGATTTGAGAAGCTTTATTGTTTTAGGACATTATAGAAAGGCTAATCTGGCCGTGTCAAATTGAGCTATAGCGATGGGATATCTCGTAGGACAACACATTTCGGGTTTTCGTGGGGGTGTGCATTCGCTGGATGTCTTATAGTTGCAGTATGTAACTATTATGACCGCGTTAATTGCGTTCGATGTTTAGGTATGAACAATGGCTGGGCCATGCACACTTGAAGATTTTATGGCGGGAACACAATTTTTGATATGCATTTAGAAGCTTTCTGGTTTGGTGAATGAAAAACCTGCAGTAATAAGCCGTAGTTTTTTGTAATAAATTGAAGGATTAGTTGTTTTAACGGAATTCTGAGGCGGTGCATTCATGTAACCAATATATTTTATATTATAATTTATATTTATGGCTAATATGATATTGGGGGCGTTACCATTTCTGACTATGGTTTTCTTGTACTTGTTGTTAGGGAGTCGCTTGTGGTGTTTCCCATATCGCTAGGCAAATACATGCCGCATCGACGATTAAGCTATCGGTTCATTGGCTATAATTTAAAATGGGGGTACCTACCGATAGGTCCATTGATAAGACAGAGTTTGTTCCCAGGCCTGAGTTTAGTGTGCCCGTCATTTGCAGAATGAGGTCCCAACAGGCCTGTTGTTCCTTTTGCCAATAAATGGGTAGATAACTGCCTGACGTTTGATGTTAGAAGTACTTGATCTAAACCTGTCTAACATGGTCAAACTTATTATGATGCTAAATTCTTCCTTATACAGTAATGCTCTAAATAATCGACTCCTTAACCACAGCAGAATAATGGGTAACTTTTCAGGATTTAGTCGGAAATATGGCTTGTTGCCATTCATCAGAAAGCTCTCAGTGAGAGCTTTCCGATGAATGGCAACAAGCCATATTTTCGACTAAATCCTGAAAAGTTACCCATAATTCTGCTGTGGATAAGGAGTCGATTATTAAGGGCGTTACTGTATGTAGTATAGTATGCAGTGTCATGTAACTCATGTTCTGCTTAATACTTACAATCAGTATTTAATACATATAGATTACCATACAGTTTTTGTTTGAATACCGAAATATCTCACGAGTGTCTGGAAAGAAATATCGAATTTTCACGAAAATTCATTATTCCTTTCCAGACATAAATGAGATGTTTAAGGTATTCAAACAAAAACTGTAGGTGTTATTTTTATTATATGCACCTTATTAATGCTTACAGTTGCAGCATTCTCACCTTTAATATTTCTGACACCGATCAGCAAATAGGTAGCAAACCGCCATCAAGTTATTACATCATGACGTCATTCATCAAGCTACAGTGAAATATATAACACTAGCTGGTGGACCCGACTTCGTCCGGGGTATTTCCCCTCTGCTTTTCGGCGAATTGCGTGATTTGACCTTGAATTTACCATTTTGAAGGTCAAGGTCAGGTCGGGGTCACGATTTGACCCGTCCAAAACACTCCTTGGACAAAAGTACCCGACAAAAGTACCCGTCTAAATCCGTCCGGTTTTACCCGATCTGACCTTGAATTGACCATTTTGAAGGTCAAGGTCAGGTCGGGGTAACGATTTGACGGGTTTGACCCGTCCAAAACAAAGCAGCACCCTTATGATGTCATACAATAAAGCCTCTCGGCGATGAGTCCAGAGGTACGATTTAGTGCAAGTACATTTTTTACGCGATGCGTCGAAAACGGAAACATAAGACGATCGATGGAATCAACTAATAAGTATTGTTCCCGGGCAATAAAAAATATCTTATGACTTGCAATAAATCTCTCCTCATAGTCCACACCCTGGGGCATAACTGGGAAGTGGATATAATTTTAGAAGGCCTCGCAAAGGATGAATTGACGCCGAAGTGATTTCGAGTGACAAAATATCGTCAGGAAATAATAACATATCTCGAACCCGGTGGTCGTAGAATTCGATATTTCATGGGAAATTGGACAGACTCCACGCTTTAATTGTATTAGGCAATTATCGAAGAGACATAAACGCATTTATTAACAATTTTGCCAGCCGTGGGAAGATTCGTAGAAGCGAGTTCTATGCAATGGAAATGCATGCATATTTCCTATGTAACGGTTTAACAGTGTCTAAACGCTCTTTATCAACGACACTGCGGATACGAACGCTCTTTAACTATCACGCGATTAACACATGAACTACCCATTGCGGTGGCGGAGGATTGGAGAATGAGTGATCTGACGTTCTCAGAAGCGGTGCGATGACATTCCATCTGGGATTTTACCCTTAGATAGGAAGTTTGGGCTCAATCCGTCCGACAGTTTTCCCGGCCATAGCTAACAGACAGAAGTCCCAAAATATATATTAGATAAATCTACAATGAAATAACAAAATATTATTTCACTGTAGCTTCTAAGAGATACATAAATTATGACGATTTACACTTCGATAATTTTCCGCAATTTTATAGGCAAGCATATAATAAAGTAGATTATGTCATAATTTATCATGTGCATATCTGAATGTTAGAGTGAGCGAGAATCTATGTTCTATATTTAAAGGTACTCAATCCGATAAAACTCCTCTCAATTACTATTTCAATGGCTTCGGGGGTCAAAAATATTTGATTCGAGTCGAGGAAGTCACCCATCAAAGCTCAGATTTGTTAGATATCGATTTTAGAAATCTATTATTTTTCATTATCGGGAATTCTTTCTGGCCCAGAAGACAGTCAAAATTTCGTTATTATTACCACTTGATTATAGAGTTATCCATCCTTGTCTGTTTGAATAGAGTTTTGGCGTAAAATCTCGAGCAGGTTACCAAATTGACGGCAGTTATTAGTACTCATCTCGAGCAATTAACAAATTTCAAAAATCAATATCTAATAACTCTGAGCTTTGTTTGATGGGTTCCTCGACTCGAATCAAATATTTTTTACCCCCAAAGCCAAAGAAATAGTAATATAGGACCCTCTGATCGGATTGTTGTTGTTGGAATCTGGTGAGATGGGGACCCTCTTTACGGATTGAGTACCTTTAATATAACTAGAATTTTAAATCCTATGAAATCTGGTCCATTTATATTAATATCGCAATCAACTTGTGGGAACGAAACATTCACATCATTCCGAAGCAGTCATTTCTATTCCGTGATAACATCAACGACACCTAAAGCTAGAGGAGTGATTATGTTGCCAGGACATAATTGTTGCTCGCAAAGAACTGATCTAAAGAGATGGAAATATATTAAATTATAAGACATATAACTTGTTTCGATTATACAGTCATAACAGAACAGTTTGAAAACAAATTTACCATAACGCTATGCGCATTATCGACTTTGTCTTCAAATTTTCGGCCGTGACTGCAGAAAATTCATTTACCTAACACGTCAGTTGGAAATTTCACACCAAAACTAGGTTGAAATTATTCTGGCAGTTTGATTTTCCCAAAAATTCATTAGTGGGGAATTTTTATTGTTTTAGACCAACATTCGCATATTTTCCTACTTTTGGTAAACAAATTCGGACTGCAATGGCCAACAGTTGGACATTTTCAAACCTTAGGTTTGAAATATATATCCAACAAATGGAAAGCTTGGGGACAGTCAATAGAATCTATTGAATAGATGCTAGGATTATCAATTTTCATATTCAGATTTCAAAACGTTCTCATACCGGACCGAACCATGGTCGACCGACGACCCAGTGTATCCGCGTCTCTCCCCATGCAGTGGCCCGTCAACACTGATAATTAATTTAAGAAAAACAAATCAGGGCGTGAATTTGCCTGGCATTATAGACCACTATATCTTATGATTGTGCAATTTCCAGGTTCAGATCTACAAATGTTCTCGTATAAGTCGGCCCAGTAAACTCCCCCCACAGGACTTCTGGTAACAATACTACTGATCCATTTAGAACGGACTACAATAGTAGTATTGGCAGTCATTCTGGCCCACCCCCTCGCTGTCGGGCACTCTAGCCCATGGGCCAGAATGTCCGCCCCCGGTAAACAAACTTGCTGTCGGACACTGGCCCATGGGCCAGATTGACCGACAGCAAGTTTGTTTACCGGGGGGGGGGACACTCTGGCCATATGGGCCAGAGTTGCAGACAGCGAGCGGGGTGGGCCAGGGTGACAGCAACGACGGGGTGGGCCAGAGTGACAGGCAGCGAGGGGGTGGGCCAGAGTGGCAGCCCATGCAGGGTCGGGCTCGTCCGTCCAGACGTTGTGTTAGATTCCAAAGAGTAAGGTGAGCGCTTCGAAGGGGTTTTGACAGAAAAGAGCATAATTTACTAATGTATCGGTTTTTTCCCCTCGGATTATAATGTCAGTGTGGTAAGCGAAGGGTGTTCCCCTTCGCTGGACACACTGAACTTAGAATAATACCGAGAAAAAAATCGAAGCATTAGTAAATTGTGCTACTTTACCAGTACATTTATAACAAAAGCGAAAGTCTTCGAATAAATTCGAAGACGCTAGCGTTGTAAAATATACTCGTAATGGGAAGAACAGACAAAGCTGTTACGGAATATTTGTCAGGAAATGAAGGACTTGCGAAAGCAGTTAACACAAAGACCAGTTGAATGTACAATCAACTTGAAACCTCAGACGATTGACATACCAATTCAAGTACATGGTTTCCAGAAAGAAACATTTGGATCACTCGGGAAAGATTTAACAGTGATGAAGAAACAAGGAAATGATTGTTTTTATATTATTGTAAACGGCCCTTTTCAGGGCCACTTAAAATTTACGAAAGATACGCTCTGTAATATTATGCTACATGATGATCGGATTATAGATATGAAGGGGCGGTAGTGGGTTTTTTTTTATTGTTAGGGAAGTATTCTTTGATAAATTATGTGAACATTCTCTCCAAGTTCAGGAAGAATGAACAAACCGTTTAATAGCAATGGTTGAGCATATCTTTCGAAAACTTTGTGAGGCCCTGAAAAGGACCGTTTTGAATTTTTTTTTGGGGGTTTAAAAAGAAACCGCACTGTGTATTCAGGTTCAAATAAACCTGGAAGTGATCTACAGAACGTCGTAACCAAATAGCAGCATTGCACGGTTGTCCTGTCTGTATTCTCCAGAGCGGCAAGAATTCGTAAACCCTGCACCCTGAGAAAATCACGATAGAACGCTGCAGTAAGGTAGCTGCGAGACGCACCATCAGTCTTGACGCTCCCAGCAATCTGGTGTATCCGAACCACCATGGTGGTAATCCGAAAACTCGATCTCTGTGGTCTGTCATCAGCATAACAGTACATTGCATATCTGTAGATATCGAAGAAGTTATCTGCAGTACCCGTTGTCGCTAAGCTCAAAGACTTCCAGATCATCTGTGCTTCATCCCCAAAGACACCTCTCACCACCAACCCCTCCTCCAAATAGCTCCGATACAGATTTCGGTAATTCATTTCCGTATATTTACATACTAAGTGTTGTCATCACTAAATCCAGCAATCTGATTGGTCGGCGCCCACGTGGCTAGTTGCAGTTATTTCTCGGTGAATGCGCAACGGCTCATAACACCAAGCTCATAACACCATCGATACGTCATTGGGTTTGGAAAGACGAACGCGTAATGTTTTGGGCGCATTTGGACTCACGCAGGATTGACTTAATACATCATCGGGTTTCAATATGAAGAGAAGTTGTTCCTATTAACTTTTGCCAAGGGTGCTATTGTGTATTTTGGGCTGTTTTTGTCACGATACACTTTTCGATTTAAATACATTTACAAAAGTGGCTTTTTCCGCTAAATGTATATAAATATAAGGATTAACTGTCATGTGGACTATTTTTATGGAGATGTAACCGTGAGGTAAGTGGTCATAACTTGTATGTAAAACCCATCGGGTTTTACACAAGTTATGTCCACTTACCTCACGGTTACATCTCCATAAAAACAGTCCACATGACAGTTAATCCTTATTTGAATGAAGAATGGTGGATTTATGTTAAATATTTATTTTATGACTTGTTCAAACCTGTTCCATACAAAGCCGTTTGGTGTTACAAAGAATGGCAAAATACCTATAGTCAGATGCAAGAATTTCACAATATTAAATTTATAAATGGAATACCAGATGATGACAATGAACTTATCGATGACACAGACTTACCGCACCTCATCGTTTTTGATGACATGTTAGGTGATAAAGATGAAGAAAAAATTAAGTTGTGATTTACAAGAAAAGGACATCACAGAAATACATCTGTTATTTACATAACCCAAAACATGTTTCAGAAATCTAATGCGAGTAGAACTTTGAGTTTGAATGCACATTACATGGTACTATTTCAAAGTGTGCGTGATAAAGGTCAAATAAAAATTCTTGCCTCTCAAATGCAAATACCTCATTTAATGCAAGCATATGATGATGCAACTTCAACCGATCATGGTTATTTACTACTCGATTTTCACCCAAAAACCGATAAACCGTTGAGACTTATAACTGATATTTTCGATCGCTGGCTCACAAATGACGACAGAGGTGCGGTAATATATTCATCGGTATAAAGATAAGTGTATCAACAAAATATTTTCATTTCCAATCATGGAGTCGCATGAAGCAGTCTTGAGTGTATTTTCGACTATCGCTCAATTAATTCTTGATAATCGTTTAAAACTTCCAAAGCAGACCAAAACATTTTTACAAAAACACAAAAAAGAGCTGAAGAAAATAGCTGACAGTAGAACCCATATCAATTCGAAAAAGAAAATTCTTTTAAAAACTGGTGGAGGTGGATTTCTCGGTGGAGTTTTGATCAGAAGTCTTCTCAGACAGAAAGAAAACATAAATACACAGATAGTTAGTCCAAATAGAGTAAATGCTACTAGAGTAAATTCTACAATTGCACAGCGAGCTAGTCCAGTTATAGTAAATTCTACAATTACACAGCGAGCTAGTCCAGTTATAATAAATTCTACAATTGCACAGCGAGCTACTCCAGCTAGATTAAATTCTACTGGATTAAATTCTACATTTGCTAGATTTCAACCACTCAATGATAATGGTCCGCAACCAATTCCATCAGTTCAAGAAGCAGAACATTACCCGTTGGTTCAACGATACTCAAAAATTATGAATCTTTCAAAACCATCAAAATTAGCTTTGATGGCATTTGATCGTAATTTTAATAAAGGTAAAAGTAAAAAGTAATTCAGTCATTTGACATTCAACTGTTGAAGAGTAAAGATGGCGAAAAAAACTCCACTGATTAAAAAATATGGTAGTTTTGTAATGGCTATGAATCAGACACCAACTCATTTTCGAAAAAAAATGATAAAAGATGCCCCAAAGAAAGTGATTGATTGCATGTCAGAATGCTGTAGAAATATTTTAAAAGGCAATGTAAAGCTAACAGAAGCTCAGAAGCACAAACTTCGTCCGAGGTGTAGACACCGCAGAGAACTTGCAAGCAAATCAACATCTTTAAAACGAAAAAAAAAAAATTTAAACCAAAAAGGAGGATGTTTACCACTTCTTATGCTAGCACCATTGCTTGATAAAGCAGTCGCTGGAATACTTCGCGGTTAAACATGAAGAAAATGGTCGATGTTCCCTTCAAAATGTTGGATGACATTAAAAAATGGAGAATATAAGTCTAACTAATCCGATATTACCACCTAATCCTGAAATTACAAATGTTTCAAAACTAAGCAGAGAATTGAATTCAGTTTTTGATCAAAATTTGTCAGAAACCGAGAAGGTTCAATTATATGGTACAACTTTGCACAAATTGAAAACTTCGAAAAAATCAGTTAGAGCTATTTCAACCCCGAAAACAGAACAACCATTTAACCATCATAGGGATGTGATAGAAAGTATTCCGTTAAAGATGAGGAAAAAAAGCTGAACAACTTTTACAATTGATTTCAAAACATCCGCAAATGAAGTTTGATGAACATGGACAATTAACATATGGTGAAAAAGTTATTAGAGGATCAAATATTGTTGATCTCCTCAATTATATTGTACGACAAAGAAAAGGTTTCGAACCAACAGGTTGGGAAACCTTTTCACAAGGATTGGGCGAACTTAATGTACCTCAAGACTTTGTAAGGAACAGAAACCGTTGGCTTTGGATTAAAAAACATTTGAAAGATGATTCAGATGATGATTTTGAAACTTCGGTACAAAGCATAAAACCAAAACGATTTGATTCTCATCGATTCACACCAGTGAAAGGTATAAAAGCAAGCCATTCAAAAACTAAAATAGCAGATAGGTTGACACCAATGGGTATTAAAAGCAGAAAAACACAATGGGATCCATACTAGATGAACAGTTATCTAAAATTTTCTATAATCCAAAGAAAGTTGGAAGTTATGGCAGTGTAAAGAAGCTTTTTGATGAAGCGAAAAGGCAAAATAAAAAAATAAAACTCATAGATGTGAAGAAATGGTTGCAAGGCCAGTCGACATATACTTTACACAAACCAATAATTCAAAATTCCAACGTAGAAAGACTGTTGTAGCTGGAATTGATATTCAATGGCAGGCAGATTTAGCTGATCTTCAGAATTTGAAAAAACATAATGATAATTAAAGATATCTGTTGTGTGTTTCAAATTTCAAAATTTGCGTGGGTACTACCAATCCACGCTAAATCTGGACATAATTTGATCGAATCATTCAGGAAAATTTTGAAATCTTCAAAACGTAAACCAAAAACGTTTCAAGCTGATAAAGGTTCTGAATTCAAAAATGAAAAGTTTTTGAAATTTCTGCGATCAGAAAGCATTCATTTCTTCACAACTGAGAATCCAGAGACTAAAGCAAGTAGTTACTTTGAAAACTGAAGCTGAAATTTCCAAAAATCTATATGGAACAGGAATTAAAAAAGGAAAATCTACACTGAAAGTGGGTGACTTGGTTCGTATCAACAAAACCAAAAGAACATTTGAAAAGGGTTATTTACCAAACTGGACTCGTGAAATGTTCAAAGTTGATAAAATTTGTAAAAACTAATCCAATCACATACAAAGTTTCTGATCTTGATGGTGAAGAGATTGATGGATCATTCTACAAACATGAAATCCAACATATAAAAGACAGTAAGGTGCATGAAATAGAATCAGTTATTGATAGAAGAACGAGGAGAGTGGGTGGTAAAACAGTAAAAGAAATTAAAGTTCATTGGCTTGGATACCCAAAAAAGTTTGACAGTTGGATCCCAGCTTCAAATTTAGTATACAACAGAATTTATCATGTCGCAAAATCATTCAGATTCAATTAATCTCGATGAACCATCACAATTTCAGTTCTGTGGTGAAAAGTTGCTAAGAACCAAGTCACCTACTTCACGCAGATAATTATTATTTATATCATAATAATTACATCTATTGTACACATTAGTATCCAGAGCGCAAACAAAGAATTGTGGCTTATTCTTCTAAGTAGCTCTCTAGGTTATATTCTACCAACACCTGGACTGAAATTATTGAAAAATACTGAGAAAAAATGAATTCATTCTACATAACTCTCATGAGTGATAGTTCAATGTCACTTTACCCAGCTAACTCACAATGTTGTTTCACAGTGAAATGGCCAAAAACCATACATATTGATAAAGAGCTTTGGGAAGTTGCAATGGTTGAACTAATTGTACCATCAGAAAAATACAACATTATTGCAGATGCTTGCATAATAAAAATAAAAAACTTCTGTTCCAAGAATTTACAATACCTGCACAAGTTACCAATAAGTGATGTAGTATTTTCAAAACCAGAAAATGGTATAGAATTAATAATACCAGAAGTAGCATATTCTGGTGCAGCACATTTGACAGATACAATTCAAGGTGTAATTGATAGTACAGTAAGCAGATTGATTCCAGAACTGGAATTCGAATTAGGATATTCCAAAGCACAACGAGTTAAAATTTCAACCAATAGTTATACCAAAGTAGGTCTTGTACTCCACAGAGCTCTGTTGGATAAACTTGGTTACAGAACAGAATCAGAGAGTGCTACATTTGCTACTCCTTCGATAACATTTCGAAATGGAGTTGATTTAAATGCGGAGCATAATCAATTGTTTGTTTATTCTGACATTGCTGATTATACAATTGTTAGTGATGTTGAGGCACCGATATTACGAGGGACATCATTCGAGAGTAAAAGAATACATGATGGTCAACATATTAAACATGAATTCCAAAACTTACATTATGTACCAGTATCAAAGTCTAACTTTGATACCATAAATGTGTATATATCTGGTGATACTGGCAAACCAATTCAGTTTGTTGGTGGAAAGTCTATAGTAAAGTTGCATTTCCGACGCCGAAGTAATTTATATTTATGATGATCCCCGTGTATAGAGCCGTACCTAGACAGTATGGACATGGAATTGGTTCACTATTCAAATCTGCAATGAGAACAGTAGTACCGTTTCTAAAACATATTGGTCAGATTGCTAAACAACAAGTATTCAAGCATGGACTTTCTGCAGTCGGAGATATCATTCATCATGGTACAAGTCCGAAAGAAGGATTTTTGAAACAAGGTAAAGAAGCATTGAAATCTTTTGGAAGGGAAACAATAAAGAAAATATCAACACCAAAACGCATAAATAGATCATCGTGGTCTTTGAAAAATCATTCCTCTTTCAAACGAGTTAGAAGTAAGTCCATTAAAACACGTGTAAAGAAATCAAAAGGATCTCTCGATATATTTGATTAATCATGACACAAAACGGATCATGCGAATGCAGCAAGTCCGAGTTAGATGCTTCTGATGTTCCACCAACAATGACAACGATGTTGAAATCACAATGGATAGAACATCACCCGATTAGCTCTTTGAATAATTCCGCACCGATAAAATTTGTAATTCCGCCTCAAACTGAAAAATTGACAGATGTGAATCAATCATATTTGTACCTGAAATTCAAAATCACAAAAGCAGATGGAACAAACTTGGTTGATGGTACTGATGAAACTGCGCATATTAACAACTTTTTCCATAGCATGTTCAGTAGTATCGATATTTACCTAAATAACAAACTTGTAACAGCGAACGGAGATACCTATCCTTATCGAGCCTACATGGAAAATCTCTTGGCTTATTCTGGTGAATGTAAAGAAAATCAACTTGCCGCACTAGAAACGTGGTACCCCGACACCGCTAAACAGTTTACCGAAAACACTAAAGCTGGTCATAATGATGGATTGAAATCTCGCCAAGCAATCATAGCAGGTAGTAAAATGATAGCATTGTGTGGCCGTTTACACACAGATATATTTCTACAAAAGAAATACTTACCAAATGGAATTGAGATAAGAATTCATCTCAATAGAGCGAATCCAAAATTCTTTTTAATTGGTCAAGACGACGGAAAAATAGTGTTTGAAATGGCAGTTTTCAATGTTCGTACAATTACGCTGATGCCAGTATTAGCAAATAACTTGAACCAAACAATAATACAGAGAAATATGAAAATACCGATTAGAAGAGTTGAAGTGAAATCATTCACTATTGGTGCAGGGCTTAGATAAAAAATTGAAGATCACCTTTTTCAAGGACAATTGCCAAAGAGACTTCATAGGATTGGTATCAAACAAAGATATGAATGGCGATATTGAAACGAACCTATTCCATTTCCAACACTTCAATCTGAAAAATCTTGAAGTTAGTCAGGACGGGCATACCATTCATAACCGACCATTTGAACCAAACTTTGCATCAGAACAATGCCTAAGATCTTATTTATCACTGTATCAGTCTTCGGGTATGTTTGGACAAAACAAGTCCTTTGGTTTGAATCTCGAAAAATACATGAACGGTTATTGTTTCTGGGGTTACGACCTCACACCTGACCAAGGAGCAGATGAAGGACATTTGCATCCTATAAAAACCGGTAACAGAAGGTTAGAGCTTCAGTTTGCTGTTGCTCTAGTTTCAGTGATCAACGTGATAGTCTATGCTGAGTTCGATAATCAAATTGAAATCAACAGTTTGCGAGAAATAATAACAGATTATTAAAAGCATGGATGGATTGCATTTGGAGGAAAAATTGAGACTGCAAGTTGGAGGACTCGATTTCATTCCATACTGTGTTCCTATCCTTGACAAAGTTCGGAAAACTGTCGAGAAATGTTTCGTTCATGAAATACAAAATCAAATTTCAAAAGAAGTGACACTCAATTGTGAAGGATGTAAAATAGATCATCCAAGTCAGACACGACATTTACTTTGTCTTTGGACACCACCTATACAATGGGCAGATATGTTTATTGACATAGCACTACTTAAATTGAACATTTACCGAGTTATGGAACAATGGTATCCAGAAATAGAATCATTTACACCACAAAAGAAATTTGAGGCATTCAAACTTTGGAAAGATATAAAGGAAGTTGTTCTTGCAAACTGTAACCAATTTAATTCGGTTTTTGTTGACTTGTGGTGTGAAAAAGTTAAAAAATACCACGAAGACGAACACTAGCAAACTTCAGCATAACTAGACAAATAATCCTATCTCTGTTCATTGTATGGTGTGGTGTGTGCAAAAGACCAGTTACCATACGAGAAACCTCGTCATGCAAAAGAATACATAGTAAATACACATACGTCAGAAAAACCAGGAGAACACTGGGTTGCAATTTTCTTCAATGGAAACATTGCAACATATTTCGACTCCTTTGGGATACCAGTTATTGATAAATATATCAAATCATTTATTCAAAGAAATTCGATCGAATGTAAAATAAACGTTGGGCGGTTTCAACACCACGGTACAAACGTGTGCGGTATCTACTGCATATTTTCTCCACATTTCTTAAAAAGCGGATATGGTATAAAAGTACTAGTTGAAATGAATTTTGATGGTGACTACTTCAAAATTGATAGAAAAGTATTTGATTGGTTTCATAGAAACAATGAACCCTTACGAAAAGAATCAGAAACATTACCCAAAACATGTATTTCACAAACTTGTAAGACTTACTGTTAATTTCATTATTGATGAAATGTGTTCATTGCCAATTATTGATTGTAAATATGTTAAAATCATAATCAATTGTAAATATGTTGATTGTTAATTTTTGATGAAATATATTACCAAATGTAAAATATGTTCATTGCATTACCAATTATTGATTGTAAATATGATAAATTCATGATCAGTTGTAAATATGTTGATTCTTAATTAAAAAATAAAAGTTATATTGTTGAAAAAACAGTGTCTGTTTTTAATGATCGTCTTCGGCAATGTCGATGAAGATCTTAAAGGCACGTGAGGCCTTAATTGTCGAAAATATTCATATTTGTTCCAAACACTGTAAACAGAAAAACATTAAAACGCATACAGTTTCGTTCATATATACCATGACCATCGCGTACACAGCATGTTATCGTAAAGACCTACTATATTTTACCTAAGCAAGAGCCTGATTGTGTTACAGAAGACCGCACAATGTTACTGGCTAATCACACACAAATGGCATACACGCTCTTTATTAGTTCCATATCAGGAATTCACCAACAAAGAACGCTCTTTATGTTTACCATCATAATATAAACAAACGCCAGAAAAGTAACTTTTTATGCTTTTGTTTACATAACAATAGTCAAACATATGACAATAACATACTGTTTATGCGATATTTCTTATTTGTATACAGACAAAGTCTATCTACATTTTGATGTTCTTTCTGTTTGTAGCGGTTTTTGACGGGTGGAGATATTTTCACAGGATACCCACCGCCAAGGCCAACCGTACCTTTAATTCACCAAAAAGAAGCACATTTGAATTGACGTTCGGGGAATATTTGTAGAAAAACACAACGACGTCGTCAACGGCTGCCGGATAAATCGGGGGTTCAGCGCACACGTGTCCGATTTTCACTCCGGCCATATGCATGCTATGGTCACTGTAGTAAATAGCCAACTGGTGTGGTCAGCCTATCCAGACATTTACTATAGCTAGTCATGGTGATTTATATTAATATGTATTTATAAAGACTAATATTTATTAATAATAAACTAAATGAATATATTAATAATAATATATTGAGGTCACAGGCAATACAGTGAATACTGCCAATAGTCGTAAATTGGCGTAATCTACCTTTCCACAGCTACCGCCCTCTTGTTGCGATTATTATATACGGGCACCTATTTTCTGACCATAGGTCTACCAGCCGTTGTTCCTTGTCGATTTATCAGAATTCTTGATATAATTTTCGAATAGCGGTCGCTGCTAACTATTCCGACATTTTGAATGATGTTTTGGTCATGTGACAAGCAAAACACGCGCGTTGCCATCGTCACGAGCCGGATTTTCCGGATGAAATCAAACTCAGTTTGATCGGTCCGATTAAATCGGATCCGACAAAAACTGGCCCAAAGTTAGGCGCACACGATCCCGGTTGTCTCCGATTTATCCAGCAGCCGGATAAATCGGGGACAACTGGGATCGTGTGCGCCGACACTAATAAATCACATTTAGAGTATATCATTTCTCCACGATGGAATATACGCTGCTACTGATCTTGGATCTTATGTGAGAGTCATCCGTGTATCGGCCCCGAGGGACATGGTGGTGTAGAAGACCCTTTCCTGGGCAGTGTATGGCACAGGTGAAAAGTTCTTTCTTGTCTGTACAGCGTGGGCTTCCAACCCTACACTGTTCAGCGGATACAAGATAAAACACATCGAATGGCTTGGCACAACAGATCTCTTGCTAATGATAGAGGCAACCCTTCTACAGAGAAAGCTCAGATTTTGGAGAGAGAAAAAAAGAAGATTAGACGTATCCCCATTGAAAGATGTGAGTGTACCGAAAGGTATATTTCCATCTCTCATCGAGGGTACGCGTGTGTTTCGGGAGTTGGACCAAGAGGATGGATTTGAGTTCATAAAGACCCCTTATCCACTTTTCTTGTGATCTGACATAAAACGGCCATTTTCAGGGCCACCCAAAACCTGCTATACGATGACTCTTGCATGTACATTTCACAGCGCTAGTGTCTTCGAATTTATTCGAAGAGTTTCGCTTTTGTTAAAAATGCACTGGTAAAGTAGCACAATTTACTAATGCTTCGAGTTTTGCTCGGTATTATTCTAAGTTCGGTGTGTCCAGCGAAGGGGAACGCCCTTCGCTTACCACACTGCCATTAGAATCCGAGAAAAAAAACGATACATTAGTAAATTATGCTCTTTTCTGTTAAAAAAAACACATCATATTTCTAAGAATAAAACACCGATTTGACTCGGGAAAATTTTATATGTACCATTTAACCATTATATCTCATAACATATTTCACTGAAAGGTAACTTCTACGAGTACGTTTTACAACGCTAGCGTCTTCTAGTTTATTCGAAGACTTTCGCTTTTGTTAAAAATGAACTGGTAAAGTAGCACAATTTACTAATGCTTCGATTTTGTTCTCGGTATTATTCTAAGTTCAGTGTGTCCAGCGAAGGGGGACGCCCTTCGCTTACCACGCTGCCATTAGAATCCGAGAAAAAAAAACGATACATTAGTAAATTATGTTCTTTTCTGTTAAAACTCCTTCGAAGCACTCACCTTACTCTTTGGAATCTAACA
Organism: Siphonodentalium dalli; assembly: GCA_032622095.1. Lineage (NCBI taxonomy): Eukaryota > Metazoa > Mollusca > Scaphopoda > Gadilida > Siphonodentaliidae > Siphonodentalium > Siphonodentalium dalli. Next base: position 266,471,497 of record CP136064.1, on the reverse strand, counting down.
CAACGTCTGGACATATTAGTTTGCCCAGAATTCAGAGTTTTAAGATACAAATATTTGCCAGGGAAGTATTATGACTTCCCAACTAAAGACAAATTATATGCGTTACTTAATGAGGAAAATGAATATATTTTGAAGAATTTTGCGATTTTTATCAAATTAGGTTTGCAAAAATACCTATGATGATATAGTGGAGGCGACGATTAAGATGATGTTATAAGTTCAATGATGACGAATACGATAAAGACGACGAGGACGACAATGATGTTGGAGTTGCTGGTAATCACATCGATGAGGGTGACGAAGATGAAATGTTGGGCCGACAGATATATAGCAATGATGATGATGTTGACGATGATGATTAGATGTTGACGACAAAAATGAGGATGATAATGCATGGTGGTGATGACGATGACGACGATGATGCGACGAAGATGACGATGATGATGACGTTGACGACAAAGACCATGATGGGCGGTGATGACGATGAAGACAACGGAGGTGATGACGACGTTGATGACGACTATAATGACGATGGCGATAACAATGGTTTTAGGACGATGAACATGATGACGATGAAGACGACGATGATGACGATGACGATGATGATGATGATGATGATGATTACACAAAACGAAAGGACCCCGAATTCGATGGCCAAATATCACTATGTAGGCTACATACACTGTAAATATGTTATATAACTATATATTTTGTGCACAATAATACGATTGAGTTATCAATAAAGCATCACACACACCGACGAACCCGACCCTGGGCTGACACTCTGGCCCACCCCCCTCGCTGGCTGACACTCTGGCCCATGGGCCAGAGTGATAGCCCCCGGTTCTGGGACCTGTCACTCTGGCCCACCCCCTCGCTGGCTGTCGACACTCTGGCCCACCCCTCGCTCTCGGGCACTCTGGCCCAGAGTGTCCGCCCCCGGTAAACAAACTTTCTGTCGGACACTCTGGCCCATTCGAGACAAGAACACGTTTCATTCGTTTGGGGTCATACATCCGGAAAACCTCCGCCGAGGATTCCGGTGACCACCTAGACAAACAATCTGAAGCTCTATTATATGCCCACTAATGTGTACTGCTCTTTTTTGAAATTTACCACAGGCGGCTATGAATAGAATTTCTCTCAAACATTTCTGTAGGAATTCGTCACGCGTCTTTCCCGAATTCACAACTGTTACTATAGAACCAAATTATCACAGTGACCTAATAATTTCTGCCCTCTAAACGTTTCACCCCAAATTTTAAGGCAAACACGAACTGTCAAAAGCTCAAGGCAATTAATGTTCAACAACACTGTTTACGTATGTTATCGGGAAAGACCTCGTGCATGTATTCCCCCAAACACACTCCACCACATCCAGTAATGATAGAGTCCCGTCCGGGGATGTCCATTCTTCCACATCCATCATGGAAACGCCATTATATTTAAACATAAAGTTTGACCTTTACCTTTACCTTCTCTGTAAATTCCTCCTATGTCAGGAGAACCGTCCTTAGGGTGGACGTGACCACTTCTTCTTAAGCACAGTAACTTGAAATATGTCTCACGTTCTTCTGATATATATACTACATGTAAATATAATTAGATTGGTTGGGTAAGTGTCAAGTCGGGGTTGAGACCGTCACTAACTGCCGGGGTCCACAGGCGGAGCTTTGGGACCAAGTTTCTTTGCAGTCAGGATACAGAGTCGAGCTTGGTGAAGTTGGAAGCGGTACAGACCTCGTGATACAGCTTCTATCTTCTGCACGCAGTCATGTGGAATATTGTATATTGGGCAGTCGAGTATTAATTTCAGTAGTTGTTGATTTTGTAGAGATGGGTTCAGAACAGCTTGGCTCAGGGTTTCTTCAATAGCGTTTATAAATCGATTTCTGACTTCATTGAGACTGTCGCATGCTGTTATAAAATGGACCATGTCTTCAGGTTCTTTGCCGCATAGTTGGCAGATATATGTGTTGGTAGAGGCAAATTTAGCTTTCTGCCGTTGGAGAATATAGGTGCCTGTAGCCATTTTCATTTTGTAGGTAGCCTTGGTAGTGGCGAATGGTTCAGACCCGCAAGCGTCCCAAATTTGATGTACGGAGCCAGGGGTGGCGTCTTGGAGGTTGAGATGTGATAGAGTTGATTTTCCCATGGCTTCCTGTTTCAAAATTTTCATCCAGTCGGAATCTACTGCAGTATCCACCATGATTTTCCATAAACGTTTTGGAGAAGGTAGTGCTACCGTGTCGTGCGTTGATGATAGGTCATACATTTCAGTTAGATTGGTGACTTTAATGAACCAGCTGTTGGATTTTCCAGATTTTATTGCAAGTTGTCTGGCGGCTAGTTGACATTCGATAGATCCTTGATTCCGTACTACATTCCCATATGTTTTCAGGGTTCTCTTGTGTACTTCTGCCTCTAGTGGAATAAGACCCAATGTGAGTAGAGCTGCACAGTTGGCTGTTCTTGTAGGTAGGTGTTGTAGACGCTTTGCTGTCTGTACATAAAATGTTTCCAGTTGATGCATCTCCTTCTTGTTAAGGTTTATGACGTCTAAACCATACAGTAGGCGAGGAAGAATGTAGCATCGCAGTAGATGGTCCGAGACTTTTGGATTTAGCCCGTTCATACCATGAAATCCTGCGCCTAACAGTGCATATGATGATCTTCTAGCAGAAGAGATACGTTCGTGTGCAACCGTGTTTGGACGTGTTGTCACGATTAATACCAAGATGTGTGGCTGTGGCCGTTGTCTGGATATTATTGTCATTCAGAGTCCATGTGTGACCCAGATCTTTACGGGTAAATGGTAAGATACATGATTTTTGTTCGCTGATGAGGTAGCGCAGTCTGTTTGAGTACTCCGTCAAAATATTCAGCATGACTTGTAGTTCATTTGGGTCTTCAGAAAGGAGCGTGACGTCGTCAGCAACGTTTGGCGATCCACAGAAGATAGAGCCAGTATGTGGGCCGATGTTATGTTCACTGTATTGGGTCAGTAATCCATTGACAAAAACCTTATAGGCTGTAGGTGACCAGAGAACCCCTTGACGGACACCTTGTTTCTCCAAAAAAGATCGTGAGGTTGCACCATTCCAGTTGACAGTAGAGTGCAGATTGGAGTACCAGTCCTTGAAGAGGGGCCAGTTATCATCGGATATTCCAGCTTTATGTAGTTCTCTCAGTAATCCGGGGTGCCAGACGACATCGGATGCTTTTTTGGCATCCATAAAGGCCATGTATAGTGATTTCTTTAGTTCTTTTGCTTCGTATATTAACTCGGTTATTATAAGGGATGCAGTGGTAGGAGATTCTCCCTCTGTGAATCCCTTCTGAATGGGTGACTGTATGGATTTTACTGCCTCATTGTTTCTTTTCAGATGGAGTTTTTCGATAGTCTTTCCGATTGTGTTGGTGATGGTCATCTTCCTATATGAGTTGGGGTCGTCTTTTGGTTTCCCTCCTTTTTTGCATATTGGGCAAACTGTTCCACCTTTCATACAGTCTGTGATCTGGGCTTCCAGAAATATTTTATTGATAATATTGCATAAATGTGAGTTTAATATTTCTCCTCCATATTTTAGGTGTTCCATTGTGATTCCATCTTCGTCAGGTGCCTTGCCAGATTTTATGGACTTGATACACAATGCTACTTCATCAGGAGTTGTTGGGTGAATGTGCCTTCGATTTATGGTTAGTGTCTTTGTAAGAACATCAATGTCTTCTTCCACGAGAATTTTGAATTGGTCGTTGAAGTTAGTGGATTCGAGCGGAGTTGATAGGACCTCACAGTAGGTGGCCCATCCGTTAGTGATTTCTTCATCTGTCTCGGGTCGCTCTGAGTTTTAATGAGACAATAAAATGCATTTACGTCGGTTTCTCGCAGTTCCATGATCTCGGATAGTTTGTTGGTTCGGATGCTAGCTTGCTGTCTTCTTTTTAGACTTCGTAGCTGCTTTTTTTTTATTTGACGTTGATGTACAGCGGGTTGTTTCCATCTGGCCGTCCTGCTTGCTTCCAGAGCCAGAAGGTGTGTTTGGCATCTTTAACAGCCGTGGTGATGAGTGGTTACCAGATCCCCTTTGGCTTAAATGCTGGGTTTGGACTTCCATTGTTGCTGAGCGGCTTCCTTCAGTACCGATGTAAAGTTTGAGACCACGCAGCGTCTCCGTTGTAGCATCATCCCAGATAGCATGACTACGTTGGGCCAACGTTGGCATAATGTCGGCAACGTTGGCAATAGGTTTGGTTGGGTTAATGGTGTTGGCCCTTCGTTGGCCCAACGTATTCCTCCCAACCGTTGGAATTATAACGTTGGTCCAACGTTGGGTCAACGCGGACGTGCCAACGGAATTTACTGCAGCACATCGGTTGGGTTGACGTTGTTGGCCCTTCGTTGGCCCAACGTATTCCTCCCAACCGTTGAAATTATAAAGTTGGGCCAACGTTGGGCCAACGCGAATATACCAACGTAATTTATTGGTTTGGTTGACGTTGTTGGCCCAACGTACGTAGGCCTATTCCTCCCAGCCGTTGGAATTACAACGCTGATCCAACGTTGGGCCAACGCGAACGTGCCAACGAAATTTACCGCAGCACATCGGTCGGGTTGACGTTGGTCCTTCGTTGATCCAACGTAGGCCAATTCATCCCAACCGTTGGAATTATAACGTTGGTCCAACGCGAACGTGACAACGGAATTTACTGCAGCACATGCATCGGTTGTGTTGACGTTGTTGGCCCTTCGTTGACCCAACGTTGGCCTATTTCTCCCAACCGTTGGAATTATAACGTTGGTCCAACGTTGGGCCAACGCGAACATGCCAACGGCCAACTACAGCTTCACAATAGTCCAATTGCATATGTAGCGTACATACATGTGATATAAATCTCAACGATATGCTGTATGTTCCGTAAACAATTAAACGTACAATAAAACATTGCTGACACAATATATATGCTACGATATGTCATAAAACACGCTGGATGTTGTCGGTTGGTATATCGTTGGCCCAACGTAATGCCAACGTAGATGACGTAGAAAGCTCTGACGTCAAACTATACGCGCGTGCACAACGGATCAGGTGTCTGCTTTTCATATTGCGCGCTTTGTTCTGGTTCTCGTTCAGTGTTGCTGCTGGTATTGATTTTAGCAAATAAAGGATTCAGTTTCTTCAATTTGGAATTCAAGGATTTGTTCGCTCTTTAGATGCCACCATCGGTCATCGGGTCGCTATCCGAGGTAGGTTTACGTTTGTGAGAAACTACTCTTTTGTGTAAAATTAATTAATTATTTTTCCAATATTTTTCTCGGAATCACAAAGTTCTGAATGTTTGCCCGGCGTACATATAAGTTATAGCGGGTAATACTTATTAACATGCATAGTAGTTTCTCACAAACTTGCATCTGATAGTGACATGGTGGCTGACGGTGGTAACTAAATTATGAACGGATTATTGGATGCCAAAAAACAATAATCCCCAACGTTATGCCAACCAATTTAGTTTGAGTTCCCAACGTTGTCCCTCCGTTGGGTCAACGTTATGCCAACCAAATGGTTTAGTTTCCAACGTTGGGCCAACGTTATGCCAACCATGTATTCTGGATATCAACGTTGGCCCAACGTTGGGTCAACGCTCTCTATATATCGTCCAACGTCGGCCCAACGTAGGCCCAACACGTTGGCCCAACGTTGACCCAATGAGCAAAATTACGTTGGCCCAACGTTGGTTGCCCTACGTTGGCCCAACCATTCAGATGTTGGTTGTGCCAACGTTGGCCCAACCATGTCATGCTATCTGGGATCGGTATTCATTATCGCAGAGTTGACTAGGGCTTCAGTGACATGGGTATAGTATAGATATGTGTCAATTTTACGCCAGTTGATTCTTCTTTCCCGGGTCCCTGGGGTGTACTATGTCTTGGATGGTTTTAAGTTGAAGATTTATAGTTGCGGTGATGGGATCATGAGTTGAAAGGTTGATAGCTTCTCTCTTGAGGGTTTGGTACTTTCCAATGGTATCTTGTGACTGGGAAAAGTAGTCTATTTGTGTGTGTGTTACATTGTCGTATGAGTGGTAGGTTCGCTCACTGGGGCAGGTTGAGGGCAAAGTCAGTTTGGCCTCATCGAGGAACTTCTTGAAGTCGTTATCCCGGGTACAGGCATATATGTCCTATGTAGTGATGCATTGACGTCTCCGAAATGCCCACCAATTGAAATCTTTCCTGATATAATTTGGAATTTCATGTTTCCATTCTCGATCTAAGGACATAGTTCTGAGCCAACACAGTAATCGTGAAACAAATATAATATTTTTGGTCAGAGCCCGTTTTACGTCCTCGTTTTAGTTTCGTTCCGCAATAATTTAAGAATAGAATTCCGAACTTTTTATTTGTAGGTTATAAGGGGAATAATTTTCGTGTTTTCATTTCCTCGTTTTGTTTTTCCGTTGTCTAAATGCTGATGTTTTTTTCTCGCAATTCCATGAAGTATATTGACAGTACAGCCATTGGTTGGAGTATTCTGATATGTTGACATCGCAAGGTGCATGTTTGTTTTAAATCGAAACGGACAGACACTTATTAGATGAAAATTTTAATATGATATGTTTTCTTCAAATTTATTGTTTACGTAAATTTCACGAAATTTTGTTTGAAAATGAACAACATTGTGGTGATTCACTGATTGCCAATTTGAACTGGTCTGGGTCCAAATTTCAGTTGTTGATATTTATGATCAAAATCAGTGGGCGGACGCATGTATACTCATTCTTTTAACAGTGTTTAATAGACATACATGTGTGAGTGGTCTGCAATGGCTCGGTGATCCTATCAATCAAGAAAAAATCCAATTACTACTAGTAGTACTACACACTAAACAACGAGGTACTCGCAGAGGTCAACGAACATCCGTACCTCGGAGTGACACTCACAAATAATATGGATTGGAGTTCCCAGATCAACAACATCTCGAGGAAAGCATCATACACGCTTAGCTTCCTCCAACGAAACCTTAAGCATTGCTCAGAAGACCTACGCAAGCTAAGCTACATATCGCTAGTAAGATCAAGTATGGAATATGCAGATATAATATGGGACCCATACGAAAAACGAAACATCGATAAACTTGAGAAAATCCAAAGAAGAGCAGCTCGTTTCATCAAAAAAGACTATAGAAGCAGATTTGAGGGTGCTAATTGACCTAAAATTCCAACCACTCGAGACCAGGAGGAAAACCAACAGGTTGACATTCTTGCACAAAGTAGTGGACGGGGCCTTCCCAGCCATTCCCCCACAAAAGTATGCAAATTATTCTCTAAAACGAGTTCGTAAGAAAAACAAACACCTGGAGGGATACGAAACATCCAAATTCCTTCAGCATCTCATACGAAAGTTGCTTCGAACTCCCGCAAACAATAAACACGGAAGAATACAAACATTCAGTGTTTATTAGAGCAAAGATCGATTGGAACCAGCTGGACGGGAAATTCTTAGATAGCCTGGACTCTACAACATCATTCCAGGAGTATCTACAGGAAAACATCTAGCGCCTCCACACCCGTCGTAACACGCCAGAACTGGTTCCTACGACGTACCACTACAGATACAGACAGACACAGATTATCCGCCCACAGGTTTTGGTAGTTTTATATAACTTTTTCATGAAAATGTTATGCCTATTGTTAATAGATCTAATAAGAACAGGTGTATAAGTAGCCACGAAAGTAGAGATGTGCCCACTGTTTATACCTAAAATGTCATATTCAGCGCAAGTTCCGGTTTGGTAAAGGTGGATTATCATAAGAACATCTACTAGTAGTCTTAGAGCATAATGTAATCGGGTACGAAAATAAAAGTGTGTTCAAATTGGATTGTTCCAGATATCTCATCAATAAAACAATTGCCTTAGTCACACATTTAAGCAGAACTAAATGAAAGGGTGTCTAGTATTTTATTTATTTATCAAAATGAAACAAAAAAACGCCAGTTGACTTACTAGTACTGAATATGTTGAATGTAATCATGTCTAATGTAACCAAATGCTGAACGCGAAATGTCTCCTTGCGCCATACCAAACGTCCTTGAACTTCAGCAATAGTAGGGCCGCTGGGGTTGTTTTGCGTACAACGGCAGTCACCATCCAAAACTCTGTCCCAGGCTGGAACAGCAGGTCGATAATCAAACAGACCTGGATCAATCAGATAGTCAACCGAGTAGACCCCTACATCAGCGATTGCCCTAACAGACGCACGTTTTCAGCAATTTTATTTCTTCCAAATATTGTTTTTAAGGAACAATGTGTGTACGATGAGGTAGGTAATATATATATTCGTGTATTGAAGTATATATTAGCATATATGCATATAGACAACTTACATGTGCGAGTGGTTAAAACAATGTTTTAAAATTTCGTTATTTCTGCTACAGAATTACTTATACACCTGTTCTTATTATTAACAATAGGGATAACATTTTCATGAAAAAGGTATATAAAACTACCAAAACCTGTGATCTGCCCCATCGACAAACCAAATTAGAATAGATCATGACTCATGTCATGAATTTCTACTACAGCTACGCCCGTAGAGATCATATGACATTAGTTATACACTATGACGATGCAATAATGTGTTACCATTACCAGGTCGGGCACAGGTGCCAAATGAGCTAAATAGCTCCCATCTCGACATTTCATGCTTTTTGGTAGGGCCATGCGATTCGAAATCGTTCATCTGATTCGATTCAAAATCAACTAGTTACCGTACCATGATTCGAATTTCGTCGAATCTTTCATGACAGGTGCATTTCTGTGCTTTCCACAGACCACAATGCTCTTACTAGAAAAGAAAATTCACTATAATAACGTAGTAAATGACTTAAACGTACTCTTGGGTGCCAAATAAACGTGCTGGCACGCTTATTAATTTTGGAAGAATATGCTGGCCATCACTATTATTTGGTCATGATATATATAGTGAAAATGCCAGCAATATTAATAATTTTAGGGGTAAATGTAAGCCAGCACGTTTATTCAGCCATCACGTTTATTTGGCACCTGAGAGTATGCACTTACTGTTATGTCAGATGGTAGGACATGTAATGTTATCGCCAACTAAATTGAACTAATCTTTAAACTAATTGACCCAATCTGTAAGAATGACATACAAGTGAACAATAAAATATGTACCGGTCCCATTGTAAATATAGAAGGCTGATGACTTCTCTGCTCGGGCGGTCTAGATCTTTTGGTCACAGTCGTTAGACACTTTGTGTGATTACCTTTTTTTTTAAATATTTTTTATTCGGGTCTAAATAAATACATACAGACATGTGAGGAATCAAGGACACAATACATGCACTTGGTTAAAACATAAAAAAAAAATTAAAATATTTTAAAGATATTGATATGAGTGGGATAAAATATAAAGTGTTTTGTCCTAGGCTGAAATAAACATGTTCAATTAATTTTATATGATTGAGTATATATTAAATGGTATAAGATATTGATCAATTTAGACTCTGCACCGTTGATACTTTTGTGGGTTTTTCGTCTGTGATCACCGAATTTAAACAACGACGAGCTTGGTTAGTCCTTGGATGAGTGGCCGGCTTGGGATTCTGGGTGCTGCCAACTTTCGGGATAACTCCCGCACTTCTCTCTCTCTTTCAATCTGTTACACTGGGTGCTCGTCATTTCCTCGGAGTCTGTGTCATGATGCGACCGCTCTGGTTGAGGACTCAGGTGATATTCGGTGAATCTCAAAAAGAACGGGGGAGTAATGTAGCAGTCGCATTGTAAATATAGAAGGCCGATGACTACTCTGCTCGAGAGGTCGAGATCTCTTGGTCACAGTCGTTAGACGCTTTGTGTGATCACTGAAGTTAAGCAACGTTGAGCTCGGTTAGTCCTGGGATGGGTGACCGGCTTGGGATTCCGGGTGCTGTCAACTCTCGGTCCGACTACCGCACTTATATCTCTCTCTCTCTCTCGTTGTGTTACACATACAGGGCTGTGTGCTATATATAGTGTCGTTCCGGGAATCCATAACACACATGTATGCCAGATTTGAGATCTTTGTTTGATGTGCATAAATACAAGTCGGAATCGAAGTCCTGTGTATTTTTGTAAACATTGTCAGTTCAAGCGACAGACAACACAATCATCACAAGTGTAGCGAAAAATACTGTGCTATTCAACGAAATGAAACTGGCATCACGTGGTAAACTTGTCTGTATTTACGTCGACATTGGTTCTCTTGTACATGTATGCTCTTATCTGTACTCAACGATTGCTTAGGCACAGAAAATGCATATAGGTGTATAGATAAGCGCATAATATCTGCATATTGCACAACATAGACGATCACCAGGCATTTTTCGCCAGGCAGTTTTAGGTGTTTTGCCCGGGGGGGGGGGGGGGGGGGGGGGGGGGGGTGTGTCGGAAAAAAATTACAGGGTACCGGTACATCATCAATTTTGGGGGTGGGTGTCCCAGACCTGGGTGGAAAAAACTTACGGTCCCGGGTGGGTGTCCAAGACCTGGGTGGAAAAAACTTACGCTCCCGGGGTGGTGGGTCCCCAAAACTGAAAAACACAAAATTTCCACCTTATATCCGTAATTTTTTTCCTGACCTCCCCCCTGTTTTGCCAGGCAATTTTAGGTGTTTCTTCGAAGTTCTATATATTTGAACTCAATTGGCTTAGTAATAGTGATTCAAGATTCAATTTGATTTCGAGTGGTTTGCCTGATTCGATTCGAGATTCGATTCAAAATGAAAACACCCAATTTGCAGGGGCCTACTTTTTGGTGACATTTTTGAGCCGATATCGCAATTAATTAATTACCCATGAGAAATTCCATAATTAAAAGCGATGCAAAGCAAAATTGCTCACAAAATTTCTTAAATTGTGCTATTTTGAGTTGGGACCTTTACCTACATGTAATGGAAATACATTATTAAGGAACAGGTTAAAAAAATAACTGAGAAATATATTACCTGCACTGTTTTTTTCAATGTTATACAGGTACAGTATTAAATGCTCTAATTAATCGACTCGTTAAACACAGCAGAATTATGGGTAACTTTTCAGGATTTAGTCGGAAATATGTCTTATTGCCATTCATCGGAAAGCTCTCAGGGAGAGCTTTCTGATGAATGGCAACAAGCCATATTTCCTACTAAATCCTGAAAAGTTACCCATAATTCTGCTGTGTTTAAGGAGTCGATTAATTAGAGCATTACTGTACACTTCCGTGTCACAACATCAAAAGTTCCAAGGTTTTCCCAGTTTTGTGACCAGTCTACAAGACCTTAATCGTAACATATCTGACACTCATCCTGTGCTGATGTTAGTGAAGTACCAGCAAGCCGTCAGTGAAGAACTCCCCAAACTTGATCACAATATTTTATCTACCGACCCTGGTGTATATATAGAGTTTATCCATCATGCTCTGTCTACTGCATCTGACCAAATAACTCCAAGGAGAAAAGTTTTGGCTCATTGGAAATCCTTCAAAATCAAAGTCTCCAGCCATAAGTGATGCTGTACAAAAGAAAAAGCAAGCATTTTTGAAATGGAAAACTCATGGGCGTCCAACCGACTCTACCAACCATCTAATGATTGAAAAGAAGCTAACTACTCAAGCCCTATGTCAGAAGATAAAAGTCCAAAAAGCTACGACAATAGCATGGGTGAAAGAAGAAATTATCAATGCACGATCGACTGACAACTGCTCTTTCAAAAATTGGTCCGCAAACAAAGGAAACGATCAAATTGCCTTATTGAAGTTTACATGTTGGGGAAGAAATCTATGTCAGTGAAAATATACTTGAGGGATGGTTTAACACGTTGAGTGCCACTCATATGCATGCTCATATAAGTAATTTGCTCCACCGTGCATCAGCCATAATATAACTATATAACGAGCTATAACAACCACAAGGACTCCCACACCTCCATAAATATGCTTACCACCAAAATAACTTGTTTGGGTTATATTCTACTTTATATTTGTTGCTCAAACGTGTCCAATTGTGTCTACGAGATAACTCGTAGTTGGCACTGGTGGTGGGAATACCCAAATTCCTTCCTCCATTGCCGGCTACGAGTTATCTCGTAGTACTATCAATCGCGGTTTATGTCATCTAAAGTCGCGACGTCATCCAATTGAAGCCAAATTATGGTCTAGTAAGGGTATCTATCTTGCCACGATTTGGCAAACTGGCAAGATTACTAATTGATTTCCGGCACTCTACGTGTTAACCACTTTAAGAAACTAGCAACAGAATCACCTAGCGATGAGATTGGTGTTGATTATAATAAATCCAGACACATAGAGAAATACAATATTCAGCAGCTCTGTGAAATGTTCCAACATTACTCTTCAATACATGTGTACAGTGACATGCGATGACGTTCACCTGGTGAACGTCATCGCATGTCACTGTACACATGAACTTCACCAAGCTATAAAAATGCTAAACTGGGGAAAAGAATTTGACCCCAATGGAATTGCAGCCAAACACCTTCACTTTGCTGGTGGCGACCTGCTGACAATTATACAGAATCTCATCAACCACCTATTTATAGCTGATGACCTTCCAGAATGTCTAACGCTGGGTACTCTTAATCCAATCTTCAAGAACAAGGGAGATAAACATCACTCATGCAACGCCAACTACATTATACTAGTACTGTGGTATAACAATAACTCCTGTCTTATGCTGCACCATTGAAGCTGTAGTAAAGAACCAAATCAACAAGAAGATGAAAAACATGGCCACCAGTAGCCATCTTGGATTTTACTCTTTGCATGACTAAATAATTCGGCACACCATACAGGTCACATTCCTCATCTGATCATCACCATACATCATATGGATCTTCGGGAAGACCTCTAGATGAGAGCCATCGTTTATTTCCGAAATTCGTTGACAAACATGGCTGCCAGTGGTTGATTTTACTCTTTGCATTACTAAATCCTTCGGCACACCCTACAGGCCACATCCCTCATCCAATCGTCACTAAACTTCATATGGATCTTCGGGGTGACCTCCAGATTGGAGCCATCAATTATTTCCGAAATTTGTTGTAAAACATGATTTAAAATTTGAATCCAACGGCACACCCTGTAGCCCACATTATTGGTGAAATATTTTAAAATAATTTCATCTACACAATACAAGACTTTTACTGTTACTTTTTTACTTTCCTTCTTCTTTTATCATTCTATTCATTGCTCAGCAAAAAATTAACTCCTTCCCAAGTTGATCATTTAAACAGTTTGATTTTAAAAAAGAACAAATTAAAAAATAATTTTTAAAATAAATAAAATTTTTTTTAGATTGAGCTCCTTGCTCAAATTAGCAAACATTGTCTAATTTTTTGAATTTATTTAATTAAAAAAATTTTAAATCAAAATTTGAAAAACTAATGCCTTTATAACCTCCTTTCAGGGTAACCCGAGTCACCACACCAAATTTGGTTGAAATCGTCCAGGAGTCTTGGAGAAAAATCCAGACTGACGGGACAGACAGATCCTACTCTTTTATATACATGTATATAGGTGTACATGTAATTACAAAGAGGAAAATTTTCTTATTCATGATGCCATGACTTTAGTGGAGGAATTATTAACTAAATAAATCTGTGGAACTCTATTTTACTCAGTGGGGGTTGTGTAGATAGTATCAACCCCATTACAATGCATTCATTTAATGGAATTTCAACAGTTAATATTGATAAACTGTCCTTATTCGCCTCAAAATAGTGAGTCAGAGAGGCTGAGGGGGCCTTGGATTCTCACTCAATGCATGGTCATCAGCATATCATGGTTGGAAAACAGGTGTCTCCAAAAAACCCTGGATCCATCCCTGATACCATGTCATCTTCCCCATGGATATCTTCCCATTAGGACTTTGCGTTCATCCTTACAGTCAGCTTTTGGCTCTTTTGAGAAGACGTGTTTACAATACAAATTTTTTCTCATTTCAAACTGCGACTGCCCCTTTATTAGCTCAACTTGACAATGTCAAGTTTGAACTATTGCCATGGGTTCGCGTCTGTCCATCCACCAACTTTGTCTGTCTTACAGTGTGTGTGCATCAGACCCTGAAGCCACAACAAATAGTTTTCATGGCTGGCTCAACCGATTTCGTGGCTGGTTAGCTAGCTAAGCCGGCTCAGTCACGACGTTCGTGGCTGACGAAATATGGCGGCTCAGTCGGCTGAGATGTTATCATTCAGCGTATTTTCGTTTCCGAAATGTTCCTAATCCCCGGTTATAGACGCCGTTTTTTTAGCGTTTGTGGTGAACCCGTAGAATTCCAGACCACACGTAATCTTTTGATGTTGGGCTTTTCCATTATGGCGAAAATTCACGAAGGACTGGCATGGATATACTATGTAGTTTCCCATCTAATCGGTATAAGTAGTTACACTGGGACTTCTGTCGACTTCAGACTGCTATCATGATGATGAGTATCATCACTGCCATCTTGCGATATATTCATGCATCATTGAATGATGAACCCGATAGTAATGATATATAATATTTCAAACTATTTTCTATTCTCTTATGTGTATATATTGACAAATGCCAGCGATATCTGAGACTGGGTGTTGTCGATATAAACAATTTATATTTTAACCCTTTCAATACCGAATGGATGCGTCCATTCAGTTATATGAAAGCATGCATTGTGATAGTCTATTCCACATTAAGGGGCCCGGTGTTCTGATAATATAACAACCATGCCGTGTCCATGCGAGTATGCCAATATTAGGCAAATATAGAATGCGGTTTAGTTCTTTGCGATTCACAGTACAGTTGTGCTTGACATATAAGCCCATGCACACGGCTCAGCCATTTTACAATTCTGCCGGCAGAGATTTTAAAATGTGGCTGGCGTTAGAGATAATATGGCTGGCAGCGGCTTGTGGCTAATATGGCTGGCGGCAGCATGCGATGGCGGCTTCGGGCTCTAGTGTGCATCCATCAACAATTTCCTTGGGCACACCTTACAAGCCACATTCTTGATCTGATCATCACCAAATTTCATATGAATCTTTGATATATCATCTAGATGAGAGATATCAAATTTTTCGGAATTTCGCCAGCAGCCATTTTGAATTTCACATTTTAATCCATCGTCACAACCTGCAGCCAACATGCAACATGGACAAATGTTTTGAATATTTACTGGCTTGTATCACGATTTTTGATAAACAAATCTTAGTTTTTACTCTTTGCATGACTAAATTCTTCGGCATGCCCTGCAACCAACATTTTCCATCAAATTGATCCCAAAGTCATATGCATCTTCTGGCCGCTGGCTGCCATCTTGTATTTTACTCTTTGTATGACTAAATCCTTCAGCACTCAATCTTCATATGAATCTTCTGGGTGACCTCTAGATAGGGGCTAACAAATTTGAACGATTTTCGATAAAAAACACTGCCGCCAGCAGCCATCTTGGATAATATACCCTTTGCATGACTTAATCCTTCAGCATACCCTATAACTAATATTTTCCCTCTGATTGGTCCCAATCTTCATAGGGATCTTGGGTTGACTTTCAGAAGAGAGATACGGTATCACAATTTTCAATAAAAAATCATGGCTGAATGCTTCCATCTTGGTTTTTACTCTTTGCAAGACTAAATACTTTGGCATGTCCTATAGCCAACATTTTTCATTGATCCCAAACTTCATATGGCTCCTGGTTGACCTTGAGTATTAAACCTTTCAACTTTCCGCATTCCTTATCACTCCATTGACTGCAATGATAGACATTATCCCCTCTCCAAGTTGAGCTACATGTACCATGTCATTGACAGCATAACTGGAACTCTGACAGGTATGCTTAAGAAATTATTTAACCCTTTCTATACGAAACACTCATTGATGAGTAGTTATCCCTTTTGATCAACAAACGAAGGTAGTTGAACTTATCTTATTATCTGAACATTTCCCTCAATATAGGGTTCCTTCTGTATTATTCTTCGTCTGCTTATATCACCCAGACATCCCTCTTAATTAATAATAGACCATTCCAATGTATACTTTTATCATTGAATAGGAGAATCCATTCAGTATAGAAAGGGACCGGGTTTATTCATGACTGCTTATTTATCAATTTACTCTTTTACAGTTTTTGGAATTTATGTGATCATCTGAACAAACATGCCTCCAAGTTCAGGAGAACTATGGGGCCATCATTTGATGCCCACACAGATCGATGTGGAGTGTATGTTGCCGACTGGTGTATTCATCCCACTAACATGTAACAGAGATGCTACTCTTGAGAGAATCAAAAGTGAATTGTGGGCTGCAGCCAAATTCTACCCTCTCTATGCGATTTTGTCTGATCCGTCATCGTATGTCTTCGTTGGGATTACGCAGGAAGGAGAGCGCGAGGATTTCTATGATGAAACTCGGAGACTCTGTGACCTCAGGTTATTTTTACCTCTACTGAAGGTAGTTGAGCCAGCTGGAAATAGGGATGAGAAAATGCTAAATTATGAAATTGGTAAGACTTATAATATCTGGCCTATACAGCTATGCTCTAATTAATCGACCCCTTTAACGAGGTTTTAGGCTGATAATGACAGTGGTCATACCTCCAGTCAACCGTAGTCAAGTGGTATTACCGTCAAATGCTAGCAGTTGAAATTCCGTGTTCACCATTAATCTTACTGGGAAAATCATTTTAACTGCGATAACCAAGTTACCGTCGCGTTAATTTTTTTGTGACCGCAATAAAGGCGTACTCAATCTGGAAATTTTTAAACACTTCCACGTTTGACCAGCGCCATTTTCAATTGCCAAGTTTTCCATTCACAAATACCAGTAACATATCTACACCATCAAGAGTATCTTTATTTTCAAGTTAACTAAACACAGAATATTTCAATTGATAAATTGTTTACGGTTTATTCAACATACAAAGTTGGTCACTGACCAACATTTGCAATTGAATCATCAATGCAGCTCGAGCCATGCCAGAAATAGACACATTCTCTGATGTTGTTACAATGCCGACTTTAACTCTTTCACTGCCATGCAGCACCACAGACAGATCTGCCACTGCCAAGTATTCTATATATATAGCATATTCCTGCTATTAATATGGATTGGGTATTTTGCAATAACTTTCGTATCTGCAGAGCTATTATCATGAAATTTGGTATGCATGTACATGTAGGTATTGGTCTGGGGAATCAAAAACAGTCCACCACAGTCACCATAGTCACCCCAAAATATAAGAACATTTCAGTTTTTCTCAATAACTTTTATATGTGTAGAGATATTTTCACGAAAGTTAGTATGTAAGTATGTATCAGTATTGGGAATAGAAACTATGTTCTGGTCCGCCAGTGTCCCGTGATAACGATCATGTGACCACAAAACAAGATGGCCACCATCCCGAAATATAGGAAAATGTTAGTACCGGTATATTGCTGCTAAATACATTAGGTATTTCTCCATAACTTTTGTATCTGTAAAGGTATGTTCATGAAACTTGGTGCACAGTTATGTATTGGACTTGCGAATTTAAAACACTTCCCAGTGTGCCATGGTCACATGACCGTCACCACGTGATCACAAAACAAGATGGCTGCCACACCGAAATATAAGAAAAATTCATTATTTCTCAATAACTTTTGTATCTGCAGAGATATTTTGATCAAACTTGGTATGTAAGTTGGTATTAACCAAAAAAAAATAGTATATTTTTGCTACATACATATATTATTGGGTAATTCTCAATGACTTTTGTATATGCAGTGGTACGGTATATTCCTGAAATTGGTATGCAGGTAGGTATTGGTCTCTGTGGAATGGAAAACACTTCCCATACCAGGAGAATCATATATATATTGCATGAATAATAAGGTATAACCGGGATTATGAGGTGGTACCGCAGTCGGCAGCCATATAATTGACCACAGTTGATCACATGAAGGAGGTTTAGTCCTGCGGTAATATCGGTGGTCATCCTCGTTAAGGAGGGTCGATTAATTAGAGCTGTATATACTCGTGTCTATAATATAGTAGAAAACATCCTGGCAGCTCAGGGTATAGGGCCCACTCGGTGCATGGAGCTAGTGTTGAATGGGTTAAGATTTTACCCAGTTTTGGAGTTTAAATGAGGTGGAATATTGGGAATGTTCAAGGGTTAAAGGCATATTGTGCACTCATTTCACTGTTCAAGTCATAAGAACCAGCCCAGAGGGCTACTTGGGAGACCGGCACCAGCCTAGAGGGCGACATGGGAGACAGGCACCAGCCTAGAGGGCGACATGGGAGATATCCTCTCCCTAAAATGCCCCACTTCTCTCTGTTTTAGTCGTTGTGAGAATTGACTTATCTCTCATGTATGTACATTAAGCAATTATTTCATGTGTCTTTTGGGAACAGTCAAAATTGTTGTCCCGAGGTATCAGGAATGACTATCGAACTGTTCGATAGTCATTCCTGATACAGAGGGACAACAATTTTGCCTGTTCCCAAAAGACACATGAAATAATTGCTTTGTTACCCAATACATTTACTTATATATAATCATTCATTCAAAATAATTGTGCTGTTTTTCGAGTGTGACAGTGACAATGCGGAAATCCGGTATAATTAAAAAACGAAACCGGAAATAGCCGAAACGTCACGGAAAATGCAAACCATGTAACAGTTCGTTCGGGCCAGTAAACAGTTCGCTCGGAGCCAGTCAACAGTTCGCTCGGGTCGGGCAACAGTTCACTCGTGACGTCACGAAAGCTGACCGTGATTGCAAACCAGGCAACAGTTCATTCAGGGCGGGCAACAGTTCGTTGTGGCGTTACGAACGCGAATTTGGGGTTAACCAGTTAATTCTAAATCCCAATGATTTACGAAGTAAAACTCTACTATTGGGTAACATTAGTATATGTCAAACAGTATGTTTATAGTGATTATAATGATGTATCTACTCATTATAATGGTTTTATAATTGGGCTCTTCTATGGCTTAATACTTATTGGAACATGGACGGCTGATGTTGTGGTGTAAAATTTAACTCTTTGTTTATGACTTCTCCTTCTTCTTAATAAGCAAATAGGGAGAAGTAACTTTTATGCTGGTTCCTGTCAAGTCTGATAGTACGCTGACTGCACAGGCAGTAGGCATATTTCAAGAATGTAACAACTATTTTTGCTGAACATTAAATTACATTTGATATCTGAACTTTGTAAATATATAGATGTGTATATCAGCCATCTTAAACTCATTACAAAATATAGAACATAACGAGGGTGTCTACCCTGTTTGTAACTCATACTGCCAAATACTTACTCCAGAATTTCAGTGTGACATTCTCAAGAATTTGTTATATTTCTGTGTTTGTCATTGTCTGTTGCCACTGAATTTAGAGAATGTATGAAATCTGGTTCTCTAATCAAAGACGTTATGTACAGTAATGCCCAAAGTAATCGACTCCTTAAACACAGCAGAATTATGGGTAACTTTTCAGGATTTAGTCGGAAATATAGCGTGTTGCCATTCATCGGAAAGCTCTCGGGGAGAGCTTTCCGATGAATGGCAACAAGCCATATTTCCGACTAAATCCTGAAAAGTTACCCATAATTCTGCTGTGTTTAAGGAGTCGATTACTTAGGGCATTACTGTACTTATTTCACGACTTCAAACTGATATTTTATGACTCCGACATTAAACCCATTTGAAGAATGTATCATTAAACTATTATTGTCAATAAGTTCAACAACAATGGATGTGCCCTTATGTAAACACAACATCTGAACTATGGAAAAAATTGGAAACAAGCAGTCTGCCATATGTCTGAAACAAATCGCGATAAACAAAACGAGAATGATTTTGATAATGAGAGCCGCCATATTTGATTTATATGATAGAAGGACATTGTGTTCTGGCAATTTTGATATCAAATTAATTAAAATACCGGTACCAGCTTTGAGTAAGTTGATTCACTGTGCACTCCAGTGGAATGTTTCACATAACTTTAAGAGAGATTGAGTGCTTAATGAATATAAATTCACATGATTTTTGCATGAATATTTTTCTGTTACAGGTCTTACCATTGGAATCCCTGTGAATGATTTTAATGAGTTGAAAGATTTGGAGGCTATGACTTTCCGTCGACGAATCCTTGATGTGTGCCAAGATGCTGCGAACGAACGGAAGGGCAGGGGTCTCGCCCTGTATGCATATCCACCTGACCTCGAGGCTAGTCCTGATTTGCCCACCAACCTTCAAGAAAAACTAATGAAAACAGGTTGGTTCATATGGTGCAAACTGCGGCATAACCACTCATAGTTTCCTTTGATGTAATCGGTTGGCATAATGCGAAGAATGATAATTCTAGAATACAGATAATGATCACTTTGAACTTTGAACAACGAAACATCAGTTATAGCACTTTGCATATAAGTATTGTAGCAAATACTGTAATTAGTAAAATTTTGACACAGCAAGAAGCACGTAAGATTTCAGGTGATATACCCATGTATATTTACAATAAGTTCATACCTTCATTGTTTGTTTAACCCTTTCAGTGCCAAGTCCGATTTTTGTATCAACCCATATACCCTGTGCCAATGCATTTTCTTATATATGCGAGTCGACCATAGGTCGCCTCGCATATATAAGAGAATGCATTGGCCTAACAATTTTCCATCATTTGTTATTATTTTTTACAATTTCTTACAATTTTAATAAATTTTTTCTCATATTCTTTAACAGACTTATTTTGTAGGTTTAGTTCCAGGGAATCTTACGTTTTTCATGGGCATCAAAATTATTACTATGAATACTTGGTGATAGTTTTGAGTTATAACATGCCCCTAAGGTTTTATCCAGTTTGTTTTTAAATTTGCTATAGCATGCTTAAGCAAACCCAAAACAAATTCAACCCAAAACAAATCTAAAAAAAAAATAAAAATAATAATTAGAATTTAATTTAATTTTTTTATTTTTTAGGGCCGATTTTACAGACCGTAAATTAGGGCCGATAAGATCGGCCCCTGGTACTGAAAGGGTTAATTGGGAATTCCCAATAACATTTGTTTCTTATAACAAACGCCTTGCTTGGCTTTAATAACCCCAAGTGAAATACTCGTGAGCGAGTATTTTGGTCTTCGAGCAGCTGATCAGAGGCTTAAATTAGGAATACTAGTGTTTGCTTCTCCCAATATTTAGGTTAGTCTGAGGTTCCATGTATCTTATGCACTATATAATTATATTGCAGGCACAGACCATGTAATACTGTGTGTTTGGTTGCTATCTGAAGACAACCACAGAAACAAATACACGTTCAAAATCCTACATTTAGCCACACCAGTGGATGTGATATCAGAAGCTATACGAAAGCGAGGTCGTGTGTTAAGCATGACTGAAGAAGAAACAAAGCAATGTATACATGACTTTTCACATTTGTATGTGCTTAAAATCTGTGGCTTCGACCAGTTTCTACTCGCTGAGAAGCCCCTCAGTCAATATAAGGTAAATTAGATTATCTAAAAAGAGCCAAGCCTTGAAATAGTGTGTCTGTCATTTACATAATGAGGCCCAAAGAGGGTAAATTTAGTGATGCTATCATGCATGGTGGGCTACCATCACCAAATTCACCCTCTGGGATCCCCACTATGCTTAGGCCTCAACTGCTAAGGGAGACCTAGGATCAGATTGTAGTTCTCCAGTTGAAATTGGTGATGTTCACCCAGTTGTCACCTCGATTAAGCATTTTATCTTCTGAAAATTAAGGGATATAGAAACTGAACAGAAGGGAAAAAGTAATTAAAACAATGTTAATTTGAGACTCTAAATACATCCCAGAAGATGAGGCCTAAGCAGAATGAGGTTCCCAGAGGGGGAATTTAGCACTGTGTGGGGTAGTGTCACTAAATTCACCTTAATTCTGGGGACATCATTCTGCAGACACACTGTGACTATTTCAAGACTTGAAAAGAGCATTTGTGTGTATTAAAGATACCATGTCCTATTTAACACCTTTCCTCTAAATTACTGTTTCTTCGGCTTCTGAAAACTTTGATTTTAGTCGAGGAACCCGCCCTTCAAAGCTCAGAGCTATTGGATTTTGATTTTTGAAATCTGTTAGTTTTATCCACCTCAAAACAAAATAATTAATTCCCTATCTATTATAAATGTTTTAGCTCCGTTAACCCTTTCATGATGGGAGCTGAGCTGGTGCAGCATTAAAGATCCTGTGCTAGTGCATTCTCTTAAATAGGCAAGTCTCCCATAGGGAGCCTCACATATACAAGAGAATGCACTGGCTTACAAGGTCACTGTAAATATTGTTAGGCCAATGCATTCTCTTATATATGTGAGCCGCCCTATGGGCGACTCGCACATATAAGAGAATGCATTGGCACGGGGTTTTCGCAAAATTTCAAGAAGCTCCAGTCATGAAATGGTTAAACAAAGATATTTTTTAGGTCTCATATCTGCTGGGGTTTTCATATGTGTATAGTGAATACTCTTGAAATATTATTCCACGATGAAATAGTACAAGAGAACACATAAAAATCTGCAATACATAAGGAATCAAACCAACAAAACGAGATTAAAGAACATCAAGCTGCAAACAAAATTCATGGTTACATTCATCTAGATATCTGTTACAGGTACATGGGGTTCATAATATAGTTATGGTGACAAGTGCTGGGTTTGAGCATACTACTCAAAACAACTTGCTGTTTTGTTCTCTGAACACATGCATGACGCGGACGGCGCCTCTGCAAAGCAGGCCCAGTCCAAACCAGCTAATTGTACACGGCAGTGCGGTTTGATACCCCCTGTAATTATCAGCTGATAGAATGTGTGTTACATCACTAATTAGTTTATCACAAGGATGTATTAACGTGCTATTTGAACCTATTTACCAAATGTAAGCATACATTGCCACATTAAACATGTTTCTGAATTTCTTTTAACATGGTTGTAGTAAGAATTTAAAAAATGTAAATTAATTAAATAAAGCCGATTATTCTCATTTTAGAAACATACATAAAGGATGATAAGCTTTGAGTATGGCGGAAAATATTTATATTGCAGGTAACATACCTTTATTAGGTTATTATGTGCGGTCCGTGCAACGAACCGGAGGACAGGCATAATATATATGTATATGATGTCTTTGGGCTATTCATATTCCACCGACACGGAGAAACGGAACAATTCCTAGGTGCCGCGTTGGTTTAAACATTCAGATTTTTTGTCAGTAAAAACATTCTACAATACGTTTTACGCCATCATTTTAACGAGAACAGCGCTCCTACATTAGCCGCTGGTGTGTTCTGTCGACATGTATAGGTCCTGGGGTACATCACTGTGACAACGGCATTCGAAATGGTGTCATTTTGGGCTTCATGTCAACTAAAAAAACTCAGCAAATCATCCTAGGTGCGATTTAAAACCTCTGGATTCATCGACAGACTTTCGGCCTGAATCAGTGTTCTCTGTTTTACACTAAGAATTCATCAGAATTCATCAATCTGATCGAATTGAGTGTGCTCACGTATGGAGTGTCGACACATGGTGATATTATTGAACAAATATTTAAAGGATATCTCGTTTTTTTAATTTTAAATTTATTCAAATTTAATTTAAAATTAAACATAAAACCGAAAAGATGGATGTATAAGGAGCATGGTTACCTTCGCTCGTATATACAGGGTGGGATAACACGATTACCGTTTATATCTTGCTAAGGACGTGAATTTGGAGATATTCAGCCCAATATAGTTTGCAACAGAATCGCGAGTATGGTTCGAAAACCACCTTAGTTGCGGACAAGAACTACGCTCCTCACATGTGTGGATTGCGAGTTCTGTCGACATGTATATGTCGTGGGGTATATCACCATGGCAAATGCATTCGAACCGGCGTCATTTGCACTTCAATTCTACTGAAAAACAGAGTAAATCTTAAGTGCGGTTTGAAACCCCCGGGTACACCGATGTATAGTTTAGTTCTGAATATTCTGAGTTTCACGTCTTATTTTCGGACAAGTGTCACGTTTGTCCAAAACGAACAAACGGCGGGTTGTCGACATATATATGTCATGGGGTGTATCACCTTTACATAGCGATTCGAACCGGCGTCATGTGCGCTTTTATTCTACCGATAAACACAGCAAAACGTAGTAAAGCCTGCATGGTCAGTAAAGCCTGCATGGTTATGGAGGAATAAATAATCTCTCTCTCTACTCAAGCGATGTCAACTCCATAGATATTATGTTTTGACAAACATGAGAGCGCGTTTTGACAAACATGACGGCCTGTTTGGACGATCCCTTGTGACATCAACACAGTTGAAAAAACAATGTCATTGTTGTGACTATTGTTATCAAAGTATGAATTATAGACATGTTAATGCTATAAAGAGCGTTTGATTTTGTATTTATAATTTTGCAAAGAAAACAATTTATCTTGATATAAGATTTGTCTTATATGTAGTTAATAGTCAATAATATGGTAATAAGTAAATAAATAATTTATAACAGTATTTTACGTTATGAAAAGTGTAATGTGATCGTGTTTAAACGGGTACTGTCCGTCAATTTCTATAAATCTAATATCGATAATATATAGAAAAATAAGTAATTTGAGTCGCGGATGTACATGTTCAGGTTAACAGGCTCTCTTAAAATCAAAGATACGTGTAATAACAGGGTCGAGATCTCTTAAAAATCAAAGTTAATATATAAAGAGCGTTTAATTTGATATTTAAAATTTTGCAAAGAACATTTTAGAATATTAATTCTTACATGCCGTGTAATTAATATGGTAACTTAGTCCGCAGGACTGATCGATATCGAGCGACTAAGACCAGGTGAACCACCATCAAAGAGCGCTCAAAAACAAGCTACACAAGCTGTGTTGACTTCGACAGCGGGAAGGAGAGCATGGTGGATTTCCTGGACATCGTTGACCATTCCATTAGATTCAAGTGATTTGTTATGTACTGTTTTTATTATTTATTGTTTTTCCATGTATAATATTCGTTGAAACAAATCTGATTTTACCAAACTAGTACTTAGTAGTCAATCCGTTAAAATTAGTTTACACTAAACACAAGCTTACAGTTTCGTTGATTTACTATCCGATTTCTCCGGCTGATGGGTCAAACCGTAAAGAAATTGTAATATAAATCACAATTTGCTATTAATATGAAAGTATTGAGTCAAAATTTGTAAGATAAAAGTTTAACTACCCGCAATCTTACATAACGCGATTGACAGCAGCCGCGCTGAGAACAATGGTATATACTGCAACGCGCAACATAATTACCAGTAATTCTGCTATACTAGCTGCTATAGGATAATTGGTACCCGGGGGTATGAATGAGTCCAGATTGTAGAGGCACTGTCCACGTCATGTGGATTTAAACTATTATATAATCTGGAGCTCAGTGGTTACTGAGACTTGTATTTGCTGCAAACACATTGATATGGGTTCGCAGCCGATCATTGAGTCTCCACATAGCAGTGGCTTGGCCGCTTTGAGCGACGTGCAATTGTCGGATTCTCGCCGTTTCAAAACCCACGCCAAGTTGTGACCATTGAGCAAGGTCGCTCGTACTGTGTCGGCTTCGCATCACTCATGCGTTATAAGAGTACCAGTCAGCTTGTCATACTGATGAGTATCAGAGCATGGTCTGATCAAACTAGAGCAGCGCCTGCAATGGCTGCAGCCGGTTCATTGGTTGGCTTGTACAAATGACTGGGGTAATATTGTACCAAGCATGTTAGAGCAAGTAATTGGTTAATCGCTATATAAAACTGGTCATTATTATTATTATTTATATCTTTTCAGTATATCAGGGAATGTATTTCTACAGGGCGGATCCCACAGCTGACATTGCTAACGATAGGTGGTATATATGACGCACTACCTCGACACGTCTTCACAATGCCAGCTTATGTTCAGAGAGGTAGGCCAAAATGATATGTGTACTCTTTCATATTTAATGCTGAGAATATAAACAGATTATTTATGTAATGGATTAAATGAACTTTATTTTTAGAGCGTCCGTCCTTGCATCAACAATTTTGTTCGTTGACCTATGGATGGGAGCTATCAATTTTTTTCAGAATTTCGATGAAAAAAATGGCCACCAGCACCTATCTTTGATTACAAATTTGAATCCATTGGTACACCCTACAGCCTGTATTTATGGCCGGATCATTTTTAGCTCAACTTTACTTTGTAATGTTTACTTTGTAAAAGTTGAGCTATCGCCATGGGTTGGTTGTCCATCGTCCATCGTCCATGTGTCCGTCCATGAACAAATTCCTTTGCCACCCCCTACAGGCTACATTGCTCATCCAATTGTCACCAAACTTCATAGGGATCTTCGGTATGACTTCTAGATAGGAGCTTACTATTTTTTCCGAATTTCATAGAAAAACATGGCCACCAGTGGCCATCTTGGATATCAGTTTTGAATCCATTAGCACACCCTACAGGACACATCCCTCACCCCATTGTCACCAAACTTTATACGGATCTTCAGGGTGACCTCTAGATGGGAGCTTACTATTTCGTCCGAATTTTGTTTAAAAACATGGCTGCCAGCGGCATCTTGGATTTCAATTTTGAATCCATTAGCACACCCTACAGGCCACATCCCTCATCTGATTGTCACTAAACTTCATATGGATCCTCGTGGTGACCTCTAGATGGGAGCTTACCATTTTTCCAGAATTCTGTTAAAAACATGATGGCCAGCAACCATTTTCATTTTACTCTTTGTATGACTAAATCCTTTAGCACAACCAGCAGGTCATATCTCTCATTTGATTGTCACCAAACTTCATATGGATCTTCAGGGTGACGTCTTGACGGGAGCTTACCAATTTTTCCGATTTCCAATGAAAAACATGGCTGCCAGTGGCCAATTGGATTTCAGTTTTCTTTGCATCACTAAATCCTTTGGCACACCCTACAGGCCACATCCCTCATCCGATCATTACCAAACTTCATATGGATCCTTGGGGTGGCTTCTAGATGGGAGCTGACCATTTTTTCCAAATTCTGTTGAAAAACATGGCCACCATCTTGCATTTGAGTTTTAATCCATTAGCACACCCCACAAGTCATATCACTCACCCGATTAGTGCTGGGCGGTATTTAACCATAAAAATACCGCGGTAATCCTAAAATAATACCGCGGTATACAGTATTACCGATTATTTAAACTAATCCCTTAAAACCCCCGTTTAGTAGCATTCGTTTGGTGCACAGGTCGACTGTTTATGGAGGGAAATCTAATCGCTACCCAGATTACATAAAACAAGGAAATTTACGCTCCGTTTTATTAAATTATGGAATGCAATCAATGAATGTATCATTATCTGCATGCATGGATTCATGAGCTGATCTTAAATACAGGTAATAATTGTGATTTATACAATTTAATGCAAGCATCATTCAGCGAAGTTGGATACACCCAAGAGCTTTGAAACAATCCCCAACTGACAGTGCCGACTTGCAGAGCACGTGCTGTGACGTTGATATTGGAATGTTCCGCCGGGTGTGAATAACTTAACAATAAATACGATGATTTTATTAAATGCCGGGAAATGAAGTGTATTACTTCCAAAGTATTTAACTTCTAGAACTATTATTGACTTCCCGTTGCATTATTATATATCATACTTTTAAATCCAGGTTTATGAATGTGATCAATTATTCCCACTCGATAACACCCCTGAAATAATGAGCTGCCCCATGCATTCAGTCGATTAAAAAAGGCACAGAATGATGCAATCATACCTTGCAATATAATGTTGGGCTGGATTTTGTCCCAGGTGGGGAAGGAATGCATTTTATATGGAAATGACATAAACTTGCACACGCCAATCATTGAAACGGACTGGTCATTTTAAAATTGTCGATCAGCACGTGCATGGGGCACACAACGTAAGTCTTGAAATATATTTGCGCCAATTTCGGGGATGACTTGGTAAACAGAATCCGCAACGCTAGTAGCTACTCCAGCCCAATTTACAGCAACGCTGTCTCCTGACACAAACTCGCTACCTCTTAATTCTGATTTCGATGAAATACGGTGTAAAGAAACGAAGTTATTTCTTTGTATCCCGACAAAGGAAAACCACAATATACTCGGTAATGGGCCTGTATGATATGTAACCGCGATAATACCGTCTTCAAGGTTTACCGATTATGGGAAAGAATGACGGTAACGGTAACGGTATTGAAAATCTTACCGACTATAATCGGTATACCGAAATACCGCCCAGCACTACACCCGATTGTCACCAAACTTCAATTGGATCATCGGGGTGACCTCTAGATTGGAGCTTACCAATTTTTCCGATTTTCAATGAAAAACATGGCCGTCAGTGGCCATCTTGGATTTCAGTTTTCTTTGCATTACTAAACCCTTTGGCACACCTACAAAAAACATGGCTGCCAGTGGCCAGTCTTGGATTTTACTCTTTGTATTACTAAATCCTTGACCACACCCTACAGGTCGACCACACCCTACAGGTCACATCCCTCACCTGATCATCACCAAAAATCATATGGATCGTCAGGGTGATATCTAGATGGAAGTTTATCAATTTTTCCGATTTTCAATGAAGAACATGTCCATTGGCAGCCATTTTGGATTTTTTCTCTTTGCATCAATATACCCTTGAGGCGCACCCAACAGGCCACATCCACCATCCGATAGTCACCAAACTTCATATGGATCTTCAGGGTGATCCTCTTGATAGGAGCCATCTAGTATTACTTAGACATTTAAACTTTCCGTGTTCCTAATCGCTCTATTGACTGCAGCACATGAAATTATCCCCATTCAAGTTGTGCTACAGTGTCATTGAGACTTTCATTAGAATTTGCAGGCACAATTGTGATCACCTGTAGATGGGAGTTATCAAATTTGAAAAAAATTTGTTGAAAAACATGGCCGCCAGCGGCAATCTTGGAATTTACTCTTTGTATGACCAAATCCTAAGGCACATTGTACAGGCCACATCTCTCATCCGATAATCACCAAACTTATATGGATCTTCGGGGTGACCACCAGATGGGAGCCTCCTATTTGGACCTCCAGATGGGAGCCTCCTATTTCGTTTTTTGTTAAAAAACATGGCCGCCAGCAGCCATCTTGGATTTCATATTTGAATCCATCCGCACACCCCGCAGCCCGCAATTATTGGAGAATTGATTTGAAAATTTACAGGCATGTTTAGAATCACCTCTGGATGGGAGTTATCGAATTTGAAAATTTTCAATGAAAACATGGCTGGCGGCAGCCATCTTGGATTTTACATCCCATAGGGAGCCTCGCATATATAAGAGTATACATTGGCCTAAAAATACTTACTTGACGTTGTAAGCCAGTGCATTCTCTTATATATGTGAGGCTCCCTCACCACCCAATTTCAGTTCGTTATCTTAAAAGATGCAAGCGCTATCTTAATGTTTACTATAGTAATTTATCATCGTAATTGGCGAACCCCTTAAGGTACATAGTTTTATTGACGTAATGCACACATTGTCCAAATCAGCGTTCCTCGGTCGTTTCGTTTTGAACCAAGTGTTCGATGGATCAGAGAATGACCGACTTGATAGTAATCGCCCTTTACGCAATGAAAATCGGTTTCCAATTAGCAGATATGTACGGTGTATACATTGACCTCTCAGAGAGTTTGAACTCTGCAAGACTTTAGTCACGCCCACAAAACACAATTTTCACCCCCTATATTCAGACGGCTCTATCTCCTTAATGCCTCAAAGTACGGAGCTGCCCGATACGTCGTTTGAACGGAGATATGGCTATGCCATGGTTTACAAGTTGAAATGCGCATGCGCGTATAAACAGACCATGTGCCACCCCCACCACCCCCCCCCCCCTTCAACGAAAATTCTCCCAAGATGTGACTTGTAATCTGCAGTGTTTTAAGTATGTACACCAATATTGAAACTAAGTTTTTCGCCCAGTAAAGCATGTTTTAAACGAGATGTTCTGGGCGATGGATATATCCGTCACCGGCACATGGATGGTGCCTTTCGGGCGACAGATCTGTCGCCGGCACTGAATGGGTTAACATTGACATGTAAATAGGAACGAGTCATTTTGGGGTCATTCGGCCAAAAAAACATGGCTGCCAGCGGCCATCTTGGATTTCAAAATTTGATCCATTAGCATGTGCTACAGGCTATATACTGTTTGACTGATGAAATTTTTCATTTATGTTAATTTTGACATTCTAATGTGTTTTAAGCCAAACTCATTGCAAAAACAGTCAAAAAGACTTTTAGGAAAAAAGATTTTGAGTTGCGGAAAAAATTGTTTGTTGGTCCCATCGAATACCCACCCACCCCAGCATATGTGCCCAGAAACCCCCCCCCCCCCCCTGCGTTAAGTGCCAATTTCCAATGTTATTCTTGTAGCTCATTGCAAGTTGCATCTACACAAAAATGGAAGCAAGTGCGATATCATGTGACGTAATTTCGACTGCATGTAGGAGTGTAAATATAATGCTGCACCAGCTCAGCTCCTGTCATGAAAGGGTTAAAGGTTACATAATGGGAATTTCAGAAGTTGATAATGTAAAAATTGTTGCTGGATAATGTTGATCTGAATATTATAACGATATGTATTTCAGGCAAACAGCTTCTAGCTGACATAAACAACCAACAGACAGTTTCTCTCTGGGATCTGGATACTATGCTCAGGATAAAAATTAACTGTGCGACATACTTTAATGTCAAGGAATTGGGCAAGGTCAGAGAATGTTTATTCTTTTATTAGAATTGTCAAAACACAGTAAAATTATCCTATATAGATGAGTAACATACACAGGCCTCTTTTATTAACTGTGTCAAAACACCTTAAAATTAAATTATATAGATGAGTAAGATACACGGAGGCAATTAACTGTGTTATAACACCTTAAAATTATCCTATATAGATTAGTAACATACACAGAGCATTACCTGTGTTATAACACCTTAAAATTATCCTATATAGATTAGTAACATACACAGAGGCAATTAACTGTGTTATAACACCTTAAAATTATCCTATATAGATTAGTAACATACACAGAGGCAATTAACTGTGTTATAACACCTTAAAATTATTGTATATAGATTAGTAACATACACTGAAGCAATTAACTGTGTTATAATACCTTAAAATTATCATATATAGATGAGTAACATACACAGAGGCAATTAACTGTGTTATAATACCTTAAAATTATCGTATATAGATGAGTAAGATACACGGAGGCAATTAACTGTGTTATAACACCTTAAAATTATCCTATATAGATTAGTAACATACACAGAGGCAATTAACTGTGTTATAACACCTTAAAATTATCCTATATAGATTAGTAACATACACAGAGGCAATTAACTGTGTTATAACACCTTAAAATTATCCTATATAGATTAGTAACATACACAGAGGCAATTAACTGTGTTATAACACCTTAAAATTATTGTATATAGATTAGTAACATACACTGAGGCAATTAACTGTGTTATAATACCTTAAAATTATCGTATATAGATGAGTAACATACACAGAGGCAATTAACTGTGTTATAACACCTTAAAATTATCCTATATAGATTAGTAACATACACAGAGGCAATTAACTGTGTTATAACACCTTAAAATTATTGTATATAGATTAGTAACATACACTGAGGCAATTAACTGTGTTATAATACCTTAAAATTATCGTATATAGATGAGTAACATACACAGAGGCAATTAACTGTGTTATAAT
This sequence comes from Siphonodentalium dalli, assembly GCA_032622095.1. Taxonomy (NCBI): domain Eukaryota; kingdom Metazoa; phylum Mollusca; class Scaphopoda; order Gadilida; family Siphonodentaliidae; genus Siphonodentalium; species Siphonodentalium dalli. The sequence goes on along the minus strand of CP136064.1, from coordinate 266,439,674 downwards.
ACCTTAAAATTATCGTATATAGATGAGTAACATACACAGGCCTCAAAATATGGTGCTTGTCATTTGCAGAATGAGGTCCCCAGGGGGGGGTGAATTTAGATATGCTACCCTGCACAGCGGGCTAGCATCACACAATTCATCCTCTGGGGGACCTCATTCTGCATGGCCTCATCTGCTATGGGAGAACTAGACACATATTTAGGTTCCCAGATGGTGATGTGCACCCATTGGGCACCTCAATTATGGGTATATAGAGAAACTAAACTAAAAAAGAAAAAAAATACTTTCTAAAGAATTAAACTAAAAAAAACTGGTTAATTTGATAATAAAGATACTTTATAGAAAAGATGACACCTATAAACAGATTGAGGTCCCCAGTGATTGTAGCCCACTGTGTGGGGTAGCGTCACTAAATTCATCCTTTGGGGACCTCGTTCTGCAAATATCCAGCACCATATTTTGAGCCCTGACATATATCATCCTTCTTTCCTCTTGTTGGCAGAATAATTATACCCCCGCAACGAAGTTAGGGGGGGTATACTGGAATCAGCTCGTCCGTCCGTTGTCCGTCCGTCGTCTGTCCGTGGACACAAATTTGTCCGGAGTTTTTCTTAGTCGTTTTTTTATCAATTTCCGTGAAACTTGGCACAGACATCAACCACCATGGGAACCACAATGGATTCGCAACATGTATAATTTTGTCCGAGCTTTTATTCCTACATTTTTAGGTCAATTTTGTTTTAACTTGGTACAGATATTTAGTACCATGGGAACATGTGCACCTGCGATTATGACGTCTGTCCGACATTTTTTGGTGGAGTTATCCCCCTTTTTCGACTTATAATTTTTTTGCAACATGCATAATTTTGTCCGAGCTTTTATTCCTACATTTTTCGGTTAATATGTTTAAGATTAGGGTTAGGGTTGTGCACCTGCAATGGGAACTGTTATTTTATTATTTTAACTAAATGTTTACTGACATGTGAAACATCTTAGTATTTTAAAAACACGGGGGGTATCCTTAGTCCCATTGGGACAGTCACACCTATAGTTTAATCTTGGTACTGATATTTAGTAGGCTTGCCGCGATTTTGGATTTTCAAAATCGATTAATCAGTGGCTATAATCAACGATTAATCGATTTTTCAACCCATGAAATTAAATCTCAAATAGAGATTTAATTTGTAGTAAATAGATGCCAAAAAATAGACTATTAAGAAGTGCGTCTGGTAAGTGTAAGATGGTAAGTATAACTCCCGTTTTACAGGGCACCGCACGTCGGAAATGAAGGGCATTAGTTCTGAGAATTTGCTCCCATATAAATTCAAATGCCTCTATTAAACAATAAAAACAAAATAATTACTCGTAGTTTATGAACTTTATGTAAGCACTAAGCAGATTCAGAAATCATTTTGATTAAACAAATTGAACGAAAAAATCGGAAAAATACTCCCAACTCTCGTCGGGCCACGTGCTTCGTGAGACTGTTCGTGAATTTGGGATCGTGCATTAATTGAATTTGAAGTTCGGGATCGTGCCTTAATTCAAAGTCGTGAAGATTTGCACCGGGTGCCAGTTTGACGGGAAAATATATAAAATTATTCTGTCAGTTTCCAATTGACACGCCCATTTTGACTGAGAAATTCGCCATAACCAATTGAAAACTTCAAAAGCGGAATAGCACGTGACCGCTGAACATCTGCTATCACGCGTGCCGCGGAGTATACACATGCGTCGGCACATTAAAAGAAAAACCGCCGTGACATGAAACCAAGACGGAACTAGATTACTCTGTTGGCCCGACCTCAATAGACGCAGCAACTGAAAGTTACATTGTCACAAATGTTTGCGTGGGTGGGTTTCTGGGTTAGATTAGTGCTGTAAATACGGTGCAAAATATTGCCTCTTAAGTTGAGATAAGTTCTTTGCAAATACGCTGTATGCCAGCATTCTTAACTTCTTGTGTTGTTGTATAATATGCATTGTTATTTGAACTAAAAAAGTAGATTTTCAAAATGAAAATCGATTAAGCGGCACCACTGACGATTGTTCGATTATTCCCAAAATCCCGGCAAGCCTAATATTTAGTACCATGGGAACCTGTGAACCTGCGATTATGATGTCTGTCCGACATTTTTTTGTGGAGTTATTCCCCTTTTTCGACTTCGAACTTTTATTCCTAAATTTTTTGGTCAATAGGTTTAAGATTAGGGTTAGGGTTGTGTACCTGCAATGGGAACTGTTATTTTATTATTTTAACTAAATGTTTACTGATTTTAAAAACACGGGGGGTATCCTTAGTCCCATTGGGACAGTCATACCACCAGTTTTCGTATGTTTGTCATGGATTAACTTTGCTTGAAGGAGGGCTATCCATTTAAATTTTCACCCAGTTCCATTATCATATTACCTGATATGCTACAGCTAGTCTTTGTGGTAGGAGTTATTGCATTAAAAGTTGAATGTTACATTATTAAAGCGGTCTGAGTGCTGAAATATTAGTTCATCCATCCGTCTGTCTTGCCATCAGTCCATCTGTTCGAGTTTGGTTTCTGGATGATAACTTCAGACAGTCTCAACTGATTGAAATGAAATTTAGTATGTGGGTTTATTGGCACAAAATACAGGTCAGATTTCGAATTCGGGTTCCGCCCTCCAACATTCACCAGAATTATGGCCCTTTGTTGGAATTACCATGGGCATATTTTGCCATCCTCTAGCGATGCTCTTGTTACCCTATGAAAACAACAAAAGAGGTTTTATTCAAGAGATTATTCATGTTTTTATTTATAGATTTATGTGCTTGCTGCTATATACCATGGGACCGAGTCACTTTGTGAAGCTAAAAAGACGAGCCAGGTGGAAGCGACGAACCCCCGGTGGAACGAATGGATTGATTTATTGTTATTGCCTGATCTACCAAGGAGTGCCAAATTATGTCTTTCAATTTGTTCAGAAGTCAAAAAGAGGAACAGAAAAGTGAGCTTCTTTAGGCTGCTGAAATTAAATTTATAATCGTAGGCCACACAAAGTCAATTTCATGTTTCTCAGACTCATGCACATAGTCCCGAAACCCCACGCAATCAACCTTTTTATTTTTTTAACAATGGTATGTTTATATACAAACTGCATGCAGCTGAGATCTGTTTCCTGATTCAAATTTCCGATTCATTACTGTAAATTGTAACCATATGTTAAACACACAATTTTTTTGCGTCTGCGAACTCAATATAAAATTTGTCAATGACACTTTATTGGGTGATCTTTGATGAAATAAATAACATGAATTGTATCAACTAACTTTTTACACTGGTATATTATCCATATTGACTGTCTGTCATCTGCTTATATTTGCTTAACATTCCTCCAGATGAATAATAGACCATTCTAATGTATTTCTGTATAACTGGTGGGAATATCCATTAACCCTTTACCCAACAAACCGGCCAAAACCGGCCAAATAAAGCTGCAACAGCCTAAATTATCTTGGGTCTGTCTCAATAAAACCATACAAATATGGATATCATTGGAACCGGCTCATTGACCACATTGTGATGGTTATAGTTATGCCCTGTGCCAATGCATTCTCTTATATATGCGAGTCGACCATAGGTCGCCTCGCATATATAAGAGAATGCATTGGCCTAAAATAAATCTTTTTTTAACACTTTTTACCATTTTTTCTTACATTCTTTAACAATTTTATAATTTTTAATGTGTTAAGCCAATGCATTCTCTTATATATGCGAGGCGACCTATGGTCGACTCGCATATATAAGAGAATGCATTGGCACAGGGCCCTTCTGTTGGGTAAAGGGTTAAGTAAAGAACGAGTGAATCTCTAATTCATGTCACATACCGGTCTATAGGATATTGAGAATTTATGTGCAAAAAAAGAGAAAAATATTTGCAGTATTTACACTCTGTGACCCAGCACAAAATATCACTTTCTGTTCATGATAAAATGCTTCTCTATTACAATTTAAAGGCCCACTTAATTTTCTAATCACCAGATCACATTATATACAACTTATTCCATATTATATACCATTTGAAAGAGGAAGCTCCAAAACATTGTATTATCAACTGATCCGGTCGAATCAACTGGGAACATGTTGTTTTTGTCGAGGTACTGAGGTGTGTTCTGTTATGTAAAGTATATTATTCTCAATGGAAGGGGAATAACTCTATCTCTTAGTTTGAATTCTGATGGGGAAGTCTTTGAATGAATCTGAGAATCTCTATCTCTTGGTGGACACTCCTGGGCCCCAACTGTTCCATATTCTGGTGGAATATATATATCATTGATTCCTCTCCCAAATGGTATATAATATGGAATATGTTGTGTATAATTTCATCTGGGCATTCATAAATTAAGTGGGCCCTTTAAGGTTGAACCCAAAATAACCAATTTATGTTTGGCTAGACAAGGTCACATTAAGTCAATTTCCTGTTTTTCAGGCCATCGCGCATGTTCACGAAACCCCCCCACTCATGCAACTATTTTAGTCATGTTTGATATGTCAGAAAATATTATATTCGGTATGAAATAACTGCAGTACATTTTTATACAAACTGTGTGGAACTGAAAACAGTTTCCTGATTCAAATTTCCAGTTCATTACTAAAATTTGTAACCATTTTAAACACATGATGTTTTGTGTCAATGATACTTTTTGTGTAAATTTTGATGAAATAAATCACATGGAATCTATCAACTAACTTTTTATGGACATCTGTTCGGGGAAGTCGGTAGCCGAGAGGTAGCGTACTGGTCTCTCGTGCTAGCGGACCGGGGATTGCAACCTGGTCAGGGTATTCTGACAAAAATCATAACTCGGTCAGATACCAAGTTTGTCAGGCTGAAAAGTCTCATTCGAGATCACTGAATAAAGATCCGAATGCAAAATGCCGACTTCCCCCCATTACAACACTTGTCCAGGTATGTTGTTGTGGGTGCAGTACGCTGTCCGATCGGGCGCGGACATTAATGGCTGACCCGAGTACATGCCTCGGTGTGTGCACGTTAAAGAACGCTACTGGAGTCACCACAGGGTTATAAAATTACTCGGCCGTGGTAGCACCTGGACCAGTGGGTCTACAACCAGAATTGGTTCCTGCACTGTAATATCTACAGATACAGATACAGACAGAAGTAATGGCTGTGGGCAACTGAAGTTCAACCCAGAGCTAGCCGATGCAGAGGTGAAATGCTTCGTTGGCATGTGCACGAAAAACATAAAATTTAATTTAAAAAACATGTGCATACATGCTTTTAATAATATTTGGCCTGAGAAACGGGAAATTTACTTTGCGTGGCCTTAGGTATTCTTTGTTACTGAGAAAGTTAATCCTTTCTTTACTTCCATTCAGTTATGAAAGTACACATTGCAATGGTCTATTATTCATCTGTAGGGGTGTTCAGTAATTGTTAGCAGACAGCTGAACAGATAGTACAAGTGCTGAGAAGGATTTCTATTAGTTTGTGAGAATTGTTCAGATAATTAGTTGAAAAACATTTGTGGAAGACAGTGATAATTCCTACAAATGAGAGTTTAGTTAAGAATGGTTTAACCCTCTCTATACTAAATACTCCTTTGATGAGTAGTTTCCTTAAGAAATATTCAGATAATAATTCAACAAACCACCATATGTCATCTGTAGAAATTATTACTGTCATCTGCTTATTTATCCTGAAAACCCCTCCAAATGAACAATAGACCATTCCAATGTATACTTTTATGAGTGAATGGGAGAATCCATTTAGAATAGAAAAGTTTAAATATCATCTATTTGACACCGGGTATGTTATCTAGTTACTCAGACATTATGCCTTGAAATAGTGTGCCTGTCATTTGCAGAATGAGGTCCCCAGAGGGTGAATATAGTGATGCTAGCCCGCTATGTGGGGCAGCATCACTAAATTCACCCTCTGGGAACCTCATTCTGCAAATGACAGACACACTATTTCAAGGCTTGTTCTTGGACCTATTCCTAAATCTGGTGACTTTTTAAGATTGAACTACTCTATATCCACGACTGAGTTCAATTGCTTCTCCAAGCCTGCAAATAGTGTGTCTGTCATTTGCAGAATGTAGTCCCCAGAGTGTGCATTTAGTGATGCTATCCCACACAGCGGGCTACCATCACCAAATTTACCCTCTGCTTAGGCCTCAACTGCTATGGGAGACCTAACATTAAATTGAAGTTCCCCAGTTGAAGTTGGTGATGTTGACCCATTAGTCACCTCGATTATGCATTTTATCTTCTGTAAATTAGGGGAAATAGAAATTCCCAGAAGGGGAAAAATAAATAAAAACAATGTTAATTTGATATTATAGATACTTCCAAGAAGCTGATGTCTAAGCAGAATGAGGTACCAGGAAGGTGAATTTGGTGATGCTAGCCACTGTGCAGGGTAGCATAACTAAATTCACCCTTTGGCGACCTCATTCTGCAAATGACTATTTGCAGCCTTGGAGATCAGAATCCAAATGAGATGAACACCCCCCTCCTGATAATTGGTCAGGCAGGGGATAGTGGACAAGGCAAGATGAAAATTTTCAATATCAGCATAATTATATCATCAAATAAAACATATACATGTACCATAATTCAAAGTACGATTTTTGATTTTGATTCTCTCATTCTCAGGTTAACTATGCTCTGTGCTGGGGGAATCTACAGCTGTTTGACTTCAATGACAGATTACTGTCAGATAAGCTGAGCTTTAACATGTGGTCGATGCCTCCTGGGATTGATGATCTACTCAACTCAATCGGGATAGCAGGTAGCTTTATTATGCAATACTCAGTCTGGCCATTTCAGTTGTCAATTGACCCTACCGCAATTAGCTGTGTGAGCCAATGAGATAATTGCATTATACAGCCTGGAGCAATGGTCGCTTCTGCGAACAGGCTGTTAGACAAAAAGACTCATTTTACCGGCTTACGCTATATGTCGCTTTGATTTTGTTTTGTATAAAAGAGTATTGGTTTCATGTAAGTTGACACAATATAATAATATAACAGTAACAGAATGCGAAAGCTTCGCCCTATGGGCTTTTTGGATTAGTAAATTATGAAGGTTGGAAATGTCACGCTGAGCTAGAGAAGTGACAACTGGAAATATGATGAGGGGATTAGGAAGTGCTAGATAAGCTTATTAGTTAAAACTATCAAATCAAACTATGTACACATTTGAGATAATGGACCACATAGTGTTGTAATCTCCAAGGGATGATTTGTTGGGGAAAGAGGGACACTAAAATGGCCAAAGTATATGACAGCACCTGTTAAATTCACCTGTTGTCGATTAATACAGGCTGATTAGGGCGCCTCTTCCTGATAGCTTTCGGATTTGTGATGGTTAGATTTGGTACATTATACAGCATGTATTGGTATATTTTGTGAATAAATGGTATTCATGGCATTTATACATGGACTTACATACAGAAACATTATGACAGACCAATGGAATATTAGGGAACTGTGATATGAAAAATAATTTCTCAATATACTGAAACATGTTTGTTCTATACGCGTAATGTGCCAATTATGAAGATTATTAATTGTTATTATAACATTTTTTTTATAAATTTAAATGTCTTTATTAATTCCTTAGATATATAAGTCATGTTTTCACATAGCCCATACACACCCACGTGGCAATGATAAGGGCTTTCTTTTTGTCTGAAATAAAATGATTATTATATATCGTCATTTGAAAATTGAAAATCAATCAATTATGACATGGAACACTTTTTGATACCAGCATGGTGCATCTTCGAAAAAGTACAAAAAACTGACTACAACGGATGAAAACATACAAGTCCTCTAATTTTTATCGAAATAGGGAAATTGTATGGTACACCATCGATAAATTGATAGATCGTGTGTCTATTGTGAAGAGATATATTATAATAACATTAAATATTTATTATGTGTTACATATCCAGCTTGACAAGAACAGTGAATATCTGAAATTATCGAACAATTTATCTCAAAATCGATGCCATGTGCAGGTTCATTTTTCATCATGCTTCGGTGGTAATTTACCACAATAAAGAGCTTGTCGTCGCAAATAAACATTGAAACTGAATGTATGTAGCCTTCACTAAAGTACTTGTATTCTTGTTGTCGCGATTTCAATGAAGTACAAGTCGAATTGAAGAAAAATCCAGCGAATTCTGGTGGTAAGTCCACCAAATTTGAAACACGTCGTTCCTTGTTGTCAGACATATCGGCGTGTGATGTCTAACCTGCTATAATTCAGTCTGGCAATTTATGGCAGGCGTGGTTATCGCTGCTGGGCAGTAGCGTGAATTGTATTTGTATCGAAATCACCATGCATCTGTGCGTTTGTCTCAGATTGTTTCCAGATGATATCTTTAGTAATAATTAATGAAATTAAACAACATTTGGAGAGTAAGCTTATTGGTTATGGGCACAGGGCAAGTTCGAATATGGGTGCGTTCTGCCCACTTTTACCAGATTTATGGGTACTTGTTGAATTATAATTTGCCAATTATTTTTATAATATAATTTTTTTATTTTTTATTATTTTTGTGTGTCCATACGTATTGAGTATTAATTGCAACATAAATGAACTCTGAACATATGTTTGATAGATTGACTATCATGTATACACATAGTGACAGTAAGTAGATGATTACATTGAAGAAAATGATAAGCTGATCATCATAATCTGGTGTACTTATTGTAACTCCAGAACTATTGAAAGTCACTGAAAGGAATTTAGGATCACATGTTATAATGGAGAGGTCAATTTATAGACAATAACAATTGTGAATAGTCAGGGACATTAGAACATTATTGGGAATCCCTGTATCGTATACGTATACTAGTAGCTCTATGTTAATTTTTATATCAGATTAAATGAGTTAACTCTGAATGAAGATGAGAAAAATCATACACAAAAATAGCATTACTCCCGCTAATCTCCATTACATACTCATGATATTACCTGTCTCATTGTGTTTCACTAAATGCTGTATTACAATATATAAGATGATCGTTGTGTCTTATTTTGAATATTTATCTAACATAATAAAACACAAAACAAATTATTTTCATTAAATAAAATAATATACATCATGATTCATATAAAACACAATATTAGATTAGCACTATGAATGCAGTCTGAGATTTATCATGTGGGAGTCAGCGAAGGTAAGCCCAGTCCCAAGTATTTGTGTATAAAGAATTCACGGGCCCCCGGGCTTTCTGATGGTGTCAATTTATAGACAACAATAACAAATGGCATTAGAACATTATTGGTAAACCCTATGTCATATAGTAAAAAACCCTATGTCATTATAATTATGTTCAGAAATATCGGAAAATGTAGACTGGATTATATATTCTGATTTAAATGGTAATTTTATGCCTCTTAATTTTGCAGGACCTAACCCTGATAAAGATTGTCCATGCCTGGAAATAGAATTTGATAGATTCTCGTATCCAGCTTACTTCCCAAGAGATAGCCTTCCTGACGAGTTACAATTTTCATCAATGTCGCTTGACGACTACGCTGAAATCAATGTGAGTGCTACATAGTCTCTTTTTAACACTTTCATGACTGGTGCAGCGCTGGTGCAGCATTAAAGATCCTGTGCCAGTGCCTTCTGTTATATATGAAAGTCCCATAGGGAGCCTTGAATATATAAGAAAATTCACTGGCTTACAAGGTTAAGGTAAATATTGTAGGCCAATGCATTCACTTATATATGCGAGGTTGTCTACGGGAGACGCGCATATATAAGAGAATGCATTGGCACAGGGTTTTTGCTAAATTTCAGGAAGCTCCAGTCATGGAAGTGTTAAAAAGTAGAGGGCAAACTTTCAGATTAACGTTGTTGTCAAATATTTAAACCCCCATTTTTCGAAGAAAAATGGGCTGTATAGTGGATTGACTTTGTCTGTTCGTCCATTTGCCCACCTGGGTATATATCTCACTCATGGGTATAGAGGTTTTCCATCATGACTGCTTTCAAAATAGAGGCAAATAATGTCATGCCATTTTAATTTCAGAGTTGTCCTTTGTCTATCTGGAAATCTTTGTTTTTTGTCCATCCATGCATATATCTTATCCAAAGTACATCAGATCTCAATGAAATTGTTTATCGAGGTTCACCACTATAAATGCTTTAATAAAAAGGAAAATGATGTCATTGCAATTTCATTGGAGAGTTATCCTCCTTTGTTTATCTGGAAATCTTTGTTTTTCTGTCCGTCCCCGGCCCGCATATATCTAAGCCCCGGTATGTTGGATAAGAATGAAATTTTATATTGAGGTTCCCCATCAAGACTTTTAAAAAGACTGACCAATGAATTTGTTTGTATTTTCCGTTCTAGAGTTATAATTAATTTTTTATTTCGTATTTGGGTTTTGTCCTGCACATATTTGAATTTGGTACTGTGGGGTATGCCCGAGGTGCAACCTTGATGTTCAACCATTTGACATGCAGCAAACCATGCGTAATTTAATTGATTTATGTATCTTCATTGATTTCCATAATATGACTGACCGACCATTGACAATTACAACACAGCTTCATCATTGGTTATATTTATATTGTTATATCAGATATTAATGTAATATTGACAAATTCCCCTCAATTAGCGCAACAAGCCAAAGATTATAATTCTGAAAACAGCTGATACATGTACAGTAATGCCCTAATTAATCGACTCCTTTAACCACAGCAGAATTATGGGTAACTTTTCAGGATTTAGTCGGAAATATGGCTTATTGCCATTCATCGGAAAGCTCTCCCCGAGAGCTCTCCAATGAATGCTAACAAGCCATATTTCCGACTAAATCCTGAAAAGTTACCCATAATTCTGCTGTGGTTAAAGGAGTCGATTAATTAGGGCATTACTGTATATGCATAGGGAAAGGTTAACTGTGAGTTTTTTCAGACAATGATATTTATAAAATAAATTTTCTTTTTGGTTTTTAAAATCTATGTACTTGTGTTGTACATCAGACTGTTACATTGAAATTGCATGAACACTTTAAGTGATGTGAAACACGCCGGTAGGGTGATCAAATAGAAATGGAGAAAAATCTTGTTCAAAGTAATAATTTTTAGAAATATTATATCCAAATATACAGCACACATGGTCATTCTTATATATTAATTAATGCAGTGACTCTCGATGGCGAAATCGTTTTCGTTAGTTTATCATTGATAGATGTATCCTGAATCGAGTAGTAAATATTTACAATTGAGTGTTGTTCAGACGATGTTTTCTATGGAGTGGTATGGTCGATTTTCTTCAGATTTTATACGATGTTACTAGAATCTTACATCCCTCCAGTCAGGGTTTGCGCTGCCACTTGCCAAATTTGCCAATGGCAAAAAATATTTTCATTTGGCAAAAATTTTGGCATGTGAGTTGTTAATTATGGTATGTGAACTATTTAGTCATAAAACATCATCATCGAATGTGGGTTATTTGTTACGTGTGCCGAATTACAGACAATACAATTGGAAACCAAAACAAGAAATCTATCAATTTACAGGTAGCGCAGTCAGCAGTGTTATGTCGACAGTTATATGTAATCTTCTTTAGTTTTTACAAAATGGTAATCCCATATTTCTGTCATAATCAAACTTTCATCAAACAGTTAAATTAAAATGTGAGTCGGCTATAAGCGACGTTCTGTAAATTTTTCATTGAAGCTGTTGTAAATAATTTGTAACATGATATCAATGTAGATACCGCAAAAGGTAATTATGAATTTGTTTTGACAGTTAATCCTCCCCTCCCTTTGTCCGTTTGGATTATGGACGCAACTAGTTATTGTAACAATGCATATTAATGGCGACATTATATAGCACATATTTATGATGTCAGAATTATATTACCAGCGAGTATAAGACAATAGGTTCATCAGCCGAATGTGAATGACGACAGATTAATTTATGACTCGCTGATTTAAGCAGTAATACAATGGGAAATAATATGTATGCTTGATAACGTAGTTTCCAGGCAGGTGTCGCTTAGATATCTATTGCTACTTTGATATATATTAATAATACTAACTTGCTTTTCTAGTAGCCCATTTTACCTGTGTCTCTGGTTAATTTTAACAAAGATAAAAACACGATAATTTCCCCAATTATACGCGCAATTAAATTTGGCAAATATTTTTTAAATTGGCAAAAAATAATTTCATTTGGCAAATATTTGGCAAGAGAAAATTTTCATCCAGTGCCAACCCTGCCTCCAGTTGGCATAGCGCCTGCATATGATCTTATCAGTTTCACGCAACCAAATAAGTACTTAATATGTCTTTAATCATCAAAAGTAAATTTTCTCACCCAATAATGAATTTAATAATTTAAGTAAACACATAAACAATTGCCTGCTGGGAAATTTTGCTCGTAAAAAGTGGGAATAAAAACCTGCCTGCTGTGTAATTTTGTAAGTAAAATATAAATATAAAAACCTACCCGCCTACACATTTTGAAAAAAAAAAGTATCAGAGAAACAGATAATTAACTTTGTGTGGCCTAATAGAGATTTATCTTAACTTTATTCAATTTGATAAAGTTAACCAATTTCATGATGGGATCTGCGATGGTGCAGCATTAAAGATCCTGTGCCAGTGCATTCTATTATATATGTGAGTCTTATATATATAGTATATGTAGCTAGTGTCGTCGCTTAAATTGTTTATGTCCGTGAGGGGGATTTGAGCTTCTATTGGGCGAGGCTCTGCCGAGTCCAATAGATGCCAAATCCCCTGAGCGGACATAAACAGTTTATGCGAAGACATTAGCTACATATTTTATTTATCCATCGCACAAAACTTGCCGTTTGTGAGGTAAATCTGTCATTTTCCTCAGTTTTACATTCGTTACTTCGATGACGCCATTACATTTATTAGGTCAAGCAAACCAATTAGCATTCATGACGTGGGAAAACCAGAGTGCAGCTCAGAGCGAAATAGTTCGTTGGCATTTTTACATTTATTATTAGCAGACCTTGTTCTGAGGATTTATAGATCTTTTAGAGCTAAAACATATATCATTTTACTAATTATTTTAGTGAATTATACACGATAAAAACGTTCTAAAATCACAATGACGTCATTAAGGCCGGTTGACGTCCCTAGTTACCTGCGCAATTTGCATATCAAATTACGTCATAAAAGTAGTACTAACCTAATAAAGCTACGTTGACCTAATAAAGCTACATTGACGTAATAAACGTAACGTTTATTAGGCAGGCTTTATGTGGTCAATAGACGTAGTTAGCGGTGGATAAATAACAATATTAGATTTTTAGATCATTAGATTAGATTGTTTATTGGTAATGACCCAAACATCAATACAACCCTATACAAAAGATGTCACATTGAATGAGCAACGTTATATGCTTATGATGGAACTGCGGTCAACATTAACAAATATCTGTAAGTGAGTGATATAAAGATAAATGAGAATTTGTTCACGCTCACTGAGTTAAGCAAATATGAAGCAATGAACACTCATACTAAGTTCGTGCCTCCATAACTCTGACATATATATATTTTATTGATGTTATGTATTACAGAATAATGACAAAGGATACTTGTTTTATTGGCAGGAAAACTTTTATCTGATATTAGGGTTGGGCGGTATTGACGTTTTTAAAAACCGCGATTTTTCCAAAATAACACCGCGATATACGGTTTTATTGAATATTATTTTACTATTGAAAAATATCACGTAAAATCAAATTTTAAACGAGAGATATAACACTCCGGGTTTTCGTTATTAGGGATTAAAATTATACACACTATCGCCAGGCAGTAAATGATAAACTATTCTCAGAATGGCATGTGTCCATTATATATAGTTCCTGCATTCTGGAATACGCAACAACATTGAGTGAATTACAGGCTCAAGTTATCCTGATCACTACATTGTTTACATTTCAGCACGCGATTCACATTCCCGTGATGTCATAGCTATAAAGCACGTGCTCATAGGTTGATAGAGGACCTAGTAGAATTGGGCCAAGATGGTTCATTCTGGGCTGTCTGCAGTCTATCACACACAATGAATTACGCAACATTTTTAATTAACTTTTGAACACGGGATTTAGTTAAGGCGGAGAACTTTATTCATCTATTATTATAATAATGAAATAATAGCAAGGTGAAACGGAAGGGAGACAATGCAGCTCAACTATATTTAAAATTGGGGTTGATGGTAGCGAGGTAACATCCCAAGTGATATACTTCGACCAACACCTGCGGTCTAGTTGAATGAATGTCACGGATTTGTCAGTCAACCTGAGTTAAATTTTAAGATATAATTGAACGACAAATACCGCTGAGTCGTGAGTCGAAAAGTTTGGATGAAGTATCGCTCGTGACGTTACACCGCTATCAGGGTTGAATTCGGAAGAAGATAATTCATCGCTCTACTTCAGCCCAAAATACAACCATTGCGTCATTGGTTACAATAAAAGACAACAGGACATAACATGGGAGCGACCGATAAAGGCTGCTTTCAATCAGCGGTCCGCTAAAGTATTCAACTCAGTATTGGATTGTAATTTGAAACCGTCTTTTGAGGTGATAAAATTGCGGTTACGATATATTGAATTTTTATTTTACACACGGTTTCAATACGGTTTTTCTTTTCCAAACCGACTATAGTCAATATATTGAAATACCGCCCAGCCCTATCTGATATATACACATAGAATAGGCCATGCAAAGTCAAATTCCCATTTCGCAGGTGAAACAGATTTGAAAACCATTACACGCGCACAGTATTTAATTATATATTATATTTGTTTCTTCGTCACATCCCAATGAAGTATTCGACCTGGGTTCCTTCTCGGGGAATAAGCATTTATTTCACACCGATTAAGAACTTAAGAAGACAGTTTGATTGCGATTAATGAGGTTGAATGCATGGTGTTTCGGGACTATATGCGCGGGCCTGAAAAGCGGGAATTTGATTTTGAGTGGCCATATGAATACATAGGAATTCATCTCACTCTTACAGTATCCTTATGGTGATGAAGATAACGAGAGGCGATTACTCAAGGAAATATTTGCTAGAGATCCTCTCTCAGATATGTTTGACCAGGACAAAAGGCTGCTCTGGAAGCGCAGGTATGTAGATGCACATAAAATTATATTTTTATAATTAAATCACAAGTTGTCAATTTACAGAATACTGTAAAACAATTATTTTTCACTCAATAACCCTTTCATGACGGGAACTGTGCTGGTCCAGCATTAAAGATCATGTGCCAGTGCATTCTCTTTATATGTGAATCTCCCATTGGGAACCTCTCATACATGTATATGTGACCCGCCATATCAAATCCAGTCGGAAGTCGGATTTTTTTACCCTGTGCCAATGCATTCTCTTATATATGCGAGTCGACCATAGGTCGCCTCGCATATATAAGAGAATGCATTGGCTTAACAATTTTTTATCATGTTTTTTAAATAAATGTGTCTTACAATTTTTAGGACATAAAATAAAAAAAACATCCATTACCCTGCAGGGAGCCCCACACATATATAGAAGCACATAGAAGAGTGTCATCTGCTCATGTTTGTCTGGGGCTCTGTATGGGTGAAATTATAAAATTGTTAAAGAATACAAGAAAAAATTATTAAAATTGTAAAAAATTGTTAGGCCAATGCATTCTCTTATATATGCGAGGCGACCTATGGTCGACTCGCATATATAAGAGAATGCATTGGCACAGGGTAAAAAAATTCCGACTTACGACTGGATTTGATATGGCGGGTCATATATAAGAAAATGCACTGGCGAATGAAGAAATATTAACTCTTGTTTAGATTAAGGTTATGAGTTATAACCAAAAATTTTCAGACTTTTCGGTTATAACTGCATAACCTTAATCAAATAAGAGTTATTTCTTAAATATTATTTATTTTCATCCTCGGCATATCATCATAGTTTGTTATAGTTTTCTGATAGAATGGATTATTAGAATATGATGCAGAGTGGATCATTACATCATCATTAGCTGATTTCAATCTGAATCAGAATGAGGTCGCAGAACACCTTAACCCTTCCATGATAATAATAATAATAAAGAATTTTTATATAGCGCTTTATCCCAGATGGCCCAGAGCGCTTACATTCCTACTAGTACCCTGCCCTCTATCACACGTGTTATACATACATCTTTACACACCACATACCTATATACACATACATCAAAATAATTAAACAACATCTGAGATAACTTCCCCATAGTGAGCACAGAATAATTCACTCTTTAACAAAGATTTGAATTCGGTCAGAGAGTTAGCAAATCTTGTGTCGTGTCTCAGTGAGTTCCAAACATTTGGCACATACGAATCAAATGCTCTATCGCCATAAGTTTACAAATTTTTTGATGGAATATCCATTAGAGCTTGTGCCTTTGATCTCAGATTCGTAGGTGGAACATACATACTTAAAAGTTTATCAAAATATTGAGGCAATACAGGGAGATTGCTTGAACTAGATTCTGATTTTTTACAACAGAATGACGCACATTTGTAGTCTATACGTGCACGAATAGGAAGGTAGTGTAATTCTTGTAGCAATGGTGTTACATGTGAAAATTTTGATGGGAGCTTCCTGAAATTTTGTGAAAACCCTGTGCCAATGCATTCTCTTGTTTATGTTAGTCTCCAATAGGGAGCCTTGCATATAAAAGAGAATACATTGGCCTAACAATATTTACATTGACCGTGTTAGCCAGTGCATTCTCTTATTTATACGAGGCTCCCAATGGGAGACTCACATATATAAGAGAATGCTCTGGCACAGGATCTTTAATTCTGCATATGCACAGCTCCCGTCATCAACAGGTTAAGGTATATTTTTGTATGGGATTTGCCAACAAAGTGTTAAATAATATGCCAATTCAAGCCAAAATGCCATCATTCAATCCTTCTATTACCACTTATTAGTGACTTAGTACAGGTATTGTTATTGTTATTGATTATTCAAAACATGACATTGTGAAATGTGATTTGTCTTCTCCATAGTAACATCAACTTGATGACGTCAAGTGAATCCTCGGTGGGGGGGGGGGGGGGGGGTGGAGAAACAGGTAACTAATCTAATCTGAGATCTCACCTTCTCGATGTGATATTTATACTCAGATCATGTCACCATAGCGATAACATTCATATATTATTCACATTTTACAGAGAGTGGTGCATGAACTATCCTAATAGCTTGCCAAAATTACTGATGGCTGTTAAGTGGAACAACCGACACCATGTTTCAGCTGTAAGTTTAATGTTCAATATTTATATTTATCACATAATTTGGCCATAAAAGCAGTTTCATAATTATCGGTAATAGACACGTTTAATATCAGCGCGTGCGATGACGTCACGGCGTTCTTCAAATAACTTGCGATCGCTGTAGTTTATGATTGTTGTTTTCGATGAATATTGCGCGTTGCTTCGGGTTTATTTGATCATGTGATAAAAGGTATCTCACACTCGTCCTATTTTATACGTAATTTATCAACCTCGTCCTCTAAATTCTATTTGAGCCTCGGTAAACCTCGGCTCAAATCGAATTTAGTGAACTCGGTTGATAAATTCCGTATAAAATAGAAACTCATGTGAGATCCTCTATTTATTACATGATCCTTCCCTTATTCGGGAAGTTATTCCATTCAATAAACCTGTTCTATAAATTCTGATATTAAACATTTGTTGCATAACAGGAAATAAAGTCAGTTGACTTTCGACTTCCGGTTTGTTTACATTCCATACGCTACGTCTCAAAATACTATGGCTTCCGGTTTGTTTACATTCCATACGCTACGTCTCAAAATACTATGGCTTCCGGTTTGTTTACATTCCATACGCTACGTCTCAATATACTATGGCTTCCGGTTTGTTTACATTCCATACGCTACGTCTCAAAATACTATGGCTTCCGGTTTGTTTACATTCCATACGCTACGTCTCAAAATACTATGGCTTCCGGTTTGTTTACATTCCATACGCTACGTCTCAAAATACTATGGCTTCCGGTTTGTTTACATTCCATACGCTACGTCTCAAAATACTATGGTTTGTTTACATTCCATACGCTACGTCTCAAAATACTATTGTTTCCAATATTTTTCCAACATTCTCTAATGAATGAAGAAGTTATTTCATTTAATATACGCCACTAAATCCGTCAAAGAGTATTTATTTATCTGGGACTATTTCTTTACGCGAGCAAACAACACTTATTTACGTGAAACGTCATCGCATGCCTTATAAAAACCGATGTTATTTGCTTATCCCATTTGTTGATTTAAGTATGTTTTGATGAGGTTTTGGATCATGTAATAAATAGAATCTACAACTCGTCCCCAGTTTATAGTGGAATTACAAAACTCGTCCAGAAAATTATGTCTGGACCTCACCCAAGGCTCGGTCCAGATCTAATTTACTTCACTTGTTTTGTAAATTGCGCTACAAACTGAAGTCTCATTGTAGATCCTCTATATATATTTATCAATGCATCTACATCAAAGATTTTCTCTCTCTAATGAATAAACAATGATACCTGCAAAAAAAAACTGAAAATTATTTTTTGAGGTGTAATAGCAGGTTTGCATGGTCATTACCAGTATAGCCACTATACTATATAAGCAGTATATTGACTTGATCCATGGTATTAATTTTGTTTATGTCTCGGCCTTTTAGAAGGATATTGGATAGAAATACCACAAATAGAGGCCCACATCTACTCCGTATATACAAGAAAATGCATACAAAGTGAAAAATGTATAATAAGGCAAAAAAAAAAAGGGTTTTGATTCGAAAAAAATGGCCCACGTTGGACCATTTTATTCCGATTTTGGATTTTCACCATAGTTGTAAACCAGTAACACGAAAATAGGAAACTGTCACACGTAAACTAGTTATGTTTCAAATATTGAATAGGAGCTAAATACAACATATTAAAATCATATCAATATACATATCATGTACTGGTAGTACAATGTCATAATTTGTCATTCTTTATATCAGATTAAATTAGTTTTTATCCATTACAAAGTTCTCCCTACATTTTCTGGACCTGGGAAATAACCCATACTTACTATGCGCAGAAGAAAAAAAATTTAATTAAATCCTCGTTCCTGCATTGATTTTCAAAAATAATTGCCTCAGAATTAGATATCTTTTTTTTGTTTGTCCTAATGCTTAGGCCAAGAAAAAATATTCCTGTGTTTCTGGTGACATGCAAGAAAAAAATAGGGCAGGTGGCTTTTCATTTTATTTTATTTTTTCATTCTATTTTCAACTTTGCTCAAAATAAATATTTATTCCCCCCAGACTGCTTCTCCTTGTTTTTAGTGTACTATAAAATAATAAAAGTAAGTACATAATATTAGAATATAGTGTAATTTATGGTTTTATTGAATAAAACATGAACAAATAATTCGGCTGTAACCTAATTGAAGTGTGGTATAATTTCCAGTTCAACAGTACATGCGATGTGTCCGTTTTACATGGAAATGAATCGGTTTACATAGAAAATAAAATCGGATGCGTACTAATTTTGCAAAATCAATAAAATGAAAACGGTCGGGGGTGCTGGAATAGTGGTGGTCGGGTCACCAGCACAGGTTTTTTATTTATTTTGGCCTCATAGCCCCCTACTCTATTAACCTAATCTAATTTCAGAATCACCTGCCCAACCGTAAATTTGTTGTTCATTTTGACCTAAACCATTGGAATTTTTTTTAATCAGGATTGTTTTTCTGTTTCTAGTTATATAGATTGTTAGACAGATGGCCAACAGTCCCTATAGAGGTGGCGCTTGAAATGTTAGACTGTTCATATACTGACCTGCGGGTGCGGCAATTTGCTGTTGATTGTCTGAGCCAGAACATTACAGACGATATGTTATACCAGTATTTACTTCAATTGGTGCAGGTATGTAAACATTGGACCAGTCCTATGGCCTACTCTCAAACTCGGGTGTATATAAGAAATTAACAGAGGTTTCAACATGGTCATGGGATTTTTACCACGAGAAAATTTCTGAAAATCTGAAAACTTAAACATCAAAAGTATCCAGTGTTTGTTAATATATTACATTAACCTAATATTAATGAACACCTATGAATTTCTTGAGAGTCAATGTGTTCATAACCTATGAACCACATTCGCATATTATAATATGCTGCCTCTCATATGGGCTATATTTGCTGATTTAGTGAGGTGAAACACTCTGGTATGGTGATCAAATACAAATTGAGAATTATCTTGTGCAAAGTAGTAATTTTGACAAACAGTATATCCAAATTGACAACACACACCGTCATTCTTATATATGAAATTTAATGCAGTGACTCGAGATGGCGAAATCGATTTTGTTAGTTTATTGCCAATATATGCAGGGTCCGCACTGGACCGAAATTTACTTTTGCCAAATAATTTGCCAACTGAAAATATTTTTTGCCAAACTATATTAGCATTTGCCAAATGCTATACCTGATAGTATCATTTTCTGCAACATTAATTATTATGTTTTGAAACTCGCGGGTTGAACAACTTTTGATATCGATAGGAAAGCAGTTAGTTAATTATTAATTATATCCCCCGCAACGAGTTGTGGGGGGGTATACTGGAATCAGCTTGTCTGTCCATCTGTCCGTCCGTCTGTCCGGACGTCCATCCGTCCATCGTACCGTCCGTGGACACAAATTTGTCCGGAGTTTTTCTCAGTCGTTTTTTGATCGATTTCCGTGAAACTTGGCACAGACATCAACCACCATGGGAACATGTGCACCTGTGATTATGACGTCTGTCTGACTTTTTTTGGTGTAGTTATCCCCCTTTTCGACTTAGAACATTTTCGCAACATGCATAATTTTGTCCCAGCTTTTATTCCTACATTTTTCAGTCAATTGGTTTAAGATTAAGGTTAGGGTTGTGCACCTGCAATGGGAACTGTTATTTTATTATTTTAACTAAATGTTTTTTGACATGTGAAACATCTTAGTATTTTAAAAACACGGGGGGGGGGGGGGGGGGGGGGGGTATCCTTAGTCCCATTTTTTGCAAGATGCATAATTTTGTCCGAGCTTTTATTCCTACAATTTTCAGTCAATTGGTTTAAGATTAAGGTTAGGGTTGTGCACCTGCAATGGGAACTGTTATTTTATTATTTTAACTAAATGTTTTTTGACATGTGAAACATCTTAGTATTTTAAAAACACGGGGGGGGGGGGGGTATCCTTAGTCCCATTGGGACAGTCACACCTCTAGTTGTACTTTGTTTTTTAGGCAGTGAAATTTGAGCCCTATCTTGACAGTCCTATTGTTCGGTTCCTGCTGTACAGATCTCTGCTGAACCATAAAATAGGACAGGCATTCTTCTGGCATCTGAAGTGAGTCTATGCTTTTGAAGTCTCATAACTAAAAAAATTCTGCCCATGTATGAGTATATTGCTGTGTTAATCTGTTGAGAATATTTAGAATGTTAATCCTTTCATGACGGGAGCTGCTCTTGTTCAGCATTAAAGATCCTGTGCCATTGCATTCTCTTTTATATACATATAGACGAGAATGCACTGGCTTACAAGGTCAAGACAATTATTGTTAGGCCAAAGTAATCTCTTACATATCTGAGGCTTCTTATGGGAGACTCGCATATATAAGAGAATATTTCAGGAAGCTCTAGTCATGAAAGGATTAGAGGACATGGCATGCATAGCCTATTTGGCCACCAGAATCCACCTAAAGATTGCATAGCTTGTTCGATTCCAATTCAGCACAAATTTCATATACACATAAAAAGAGGAAATTCTAATTTTTGTATCTGCGCAAGATTGCTCACTAGGGGCTGGTGATTTCTACATGTAGCAGAGTGATTTCCCATTAATAACTAAACCCTCTACATAGTCTTTTCTCTACGACAAAACTTCTAGATAATATAGCACCAATATAATATTCACCAATAAACCAAGCCCATAGGAAACACATTTTTTAAAGACAGGTATAGTATTCAATATCCTTAGTCTCGACCCCACTTACAGTGAATAAAACACACAACACACCATTTAGCTTAGGTCACGCATGCAGAACAGGTTGGTGGCTAACCATTTTAATAATGAATTGTTGATAATGTAACACAACATAGTATATTAATTTTTAGCATACATTAACCCTTTACCCAACAAACCGGCCAATAAAGCTTCAACAGCCTAAAATATCTTCGGTCTGTCTCAATAGAACCATACACATATGGATATCATTGGAACCGGCTCCCTGACCACATTGTGATAGTAACAGTTATGCCCTGTGCCAATGCATTCTCTTATATATGCGAGTCGACCATAGGTCGCCTCGCATATATAAGAGAATGCATTGGCCTAAAAAAAATCTTTTTTTAACACTTTTTACCATTCTTTAACAATTTTATAATTTTTAATGTGTTAAGCCAATGCATTCTCTTATATATGCGAGGCGACCTATGGTCGACTCGCATATATAAGAGAATGCATTGGCACAGGGCCCTCCTGTTGGGTAAAGGGTTAATAATAATTTACAAAACATTATTTTTGGCTCGACATTCCCTTGTATAAGCAGCAGGACATACCATACAACCATACATACCATACATACCATACAACCATACATACCATACAACCATACATACCATACATACCATACATACCATACATACCATACAACCATTCAATCAGCTGTAACAATCCAGATGTGTCATAAGTTTTCCACAAATAAAATTTCACTTATTTATGTGGTAGCCCAGTGGGTAGAGTGTCGGACTTGTAATGGTGTTAATGCACCGGCGTGAGTTCGCGCCTCGCTCGGTGGACTATTGTCTCCACAACAGTGGCTTGGCCGAATTGAGCGGTGTTTCAAATCTCGCGCCAGGTTCTGACCCTTGGGCAAGGTCACTTGCACTGTGCTCGCTTCGTCGTACCTAGACGAGAAATAGGTACCTGGTTGTTGGGTATCCGTAAGCCGCTCTAGTGAAGCGCCTGTAAAATGGCAGCAGGCACAAGACTCGGCATTACTCATAAAAAACAGCTGGGGTAATAATGTAAGCGCTTAGAGCTACACCAGGGATTAAGCGCTATATAAATGATATGCATTATTATTATTATTATTCCGATATGACAAATTTTTCTATTTCCGAAACTCCCATCACCGACAGCGAAGTGGGCCAAGAAAAACCACTTACAAACCCCAATCTTTTAAGTTTATATATTTAATTGTGGGTCAAATTATGGAAATCTGTATTCCGATGGCATACAAGTGCTGCCTCTGGGGTTGATGTCAGATCTCTATGTTTAAAAATTTCAAAGATTTAAAATGCATTGCTCAAATGTGACATGCAGAATGACCATTCAAGACCACACCATCACAATGAGAACTACTCTAATTATATCACATGCTTTACCCAACTGAGTTTACTGATAATTACTAATCACAAAACTCTAACCATATTAACCAGAGACAAGCCAAATTCACTTCAGCTGTGACAGTCGAGACAAATAATTTCCACTTCACGAATAGTCGTTGAATTATAATATTATATTTTATGTATAGAACATTTTCTAGTTGACAACAAATATTCAAAACATATTTCTTATTAGATGATTTTTTCCAACTAGGAAAAATACTAGTTCAAACCATTGTCCTTTTGCCAATGTATTCTCTCATATATGAGAGTCTCCCTATATGCGAGTCTCCCATAAGTAAGAAGAGAATACATTGGCCTAACAATATTTGCCTTGACATTGTAAGCCAGTGAATTCTCTTATATATGCGAGGCTCCCTATGGGAGACTAGCATTTATAAGTGAATGCACTGGCGCATAATCTTTAACCTTTTACCCAGCAGAAGGGCCCTGTGCCAATGCATTCTCTTATATATGCGAGTCGACCATGGGTAGCCTCGCATATATAAGAGAATGCATTGGCTTAATACATTAAAAATTATAAAATTGTTAAAGAATATAAGAAAAAATGGTAAAAAGTGTTAAAAAAAGTTTTTTTTTAGGCCAATGCATTCTCTTATATATGCGAGGCGACCTATGGTCGACTCGCATATATAAGAGAATGCATTGGCACAGGGCATAACTGTAACTATCACAATGTGGTCAAGGAGCCGGTTCCAATGATATCCATATTTGTATGGTTCTATTGAGACAGACCGAAGATATTTTAGGCTGTTGAAGCTTTATTTGGCCGGTTTTGGCCGGTTTGTTGGGTAAAGGGTTAATCCACTCATCCTTTGTTTGACGGATTATCCAGATCAGAGATGTACCAACCTAATATTAAAATTAGGTTTGGGTTGATACTCGAGGCTTTCTGCAGAGGATGTGGTCCATTTCTAAAGACATTTACAAAGCAGGTGGAGGCCTTAGACAAACTGACCAAGCTCACCGATTCTCTCAAAACAGAAGTCAACCAGGTTAGTTTTAACTCTTTCCATACTAAAGCATCATTGATGAGTAGTTATCCCTTAGGAAATGTTCAGATAATAAGTTGAACGCTTTCTATACTAAAGCATCATTAATGAATTGTTATCTCATAGGAAATGTTCAGATAAAAAAGTTTAACCCTTTCTATACCAAGGTATCATTGATGAGTAGTTATCTCATAGGAAATGTTCAGATAATAAGTTTAACCCTTTCTATACTAAAGCATCATTGATGAGTAGTTATCCCTTAGGAAATGTTCAGATAATATTCAAGGGTTGCTGGAGTTTCCACAAGAAGCAAGGGTCAGCTCTAAACCACTGGTGTGTACACAAGTGATGCATTTTCTTGAGTACATAGCTCTAAACTACTGGTGTGTACACAAGCGATGCATTTTCATGTGTACACATTGTGGAGTATGTCATAAGGAAAATAAAAGTGTCAGCCAAATAACCTAGTGTAATCGGCAGCATGGCAGGGGAATGATTTTTTTCTTTTTTTAAAAGCTCATATTTTTGAAAGTGTATGACCAATTGACGGTGAAGCATTTTGCAAAAGGCCAAAACTGTGTAAAGATAAAGTTTGAAATCACTGCAAGATACCATCAACATCACTAACAGATGGGAAATTAATGGACCTGATGTTGGGTCTTAATAATTTTGAAAATAATTTAGAGCATGTGCAAAGGGCAGGGAAGTGGCGTCCCTTTCTATATACTGGGAAATATTTACCATTACATATATTCTCGTTTGGTGCCATTGTAAAAAAAAATGTCTTCAAGAGGAGTTCTTTGACAAGGGGTTACGTATATAATATAAACTATTAATTTGTTTCATTATTTCTGGCAATTCTCTATTGAAAATGTCCAGGTTATACACGGCAGTACTTGTGACTCCATTCCCGTAACCCCAGGGTCCCCCACAAAAGCTCAAATAATGTCTACCTCGTTAACTTCATTGTAAGTGCACGCCTTTTCGCCGCAATTACACCGATTAATGTGAAGCACGTGACCTGCCGAAATACGTAGCGGCGGCCTGGGAGTCGTGATCGAGATTAGCTTTACTTCGTGCAATTTTGCACAGTTACTATCACGTTGTGTATGCAGTTTCCTCTAACTTTGCCAGAAACATCGGCAATATGGGCACTTGGCAGTATTTAATAGCAAGGGCCTGTTAAAAACTACATCGGGACGAATGATACTATTAGGGCATGAGTATTCCTTGTTGTGTACAAAATAAAACAGTGTAAAACATGGAGCAAATGAATGTAAAGAAGTCATCGTAATTTCGCATTTATCACTTGTTTACCTGGATGTAATACAGGGCGCATATATTACCGATTAATCGACTAACCGTCGATTATAGCTGCCGATTAGTCGATTATTTAAACTCATAGTCGTGGAAACCCTAGTTCAAGTATTTATTGACCTATTTTGATCCCGGGAAAAATTCAAAAGCGAATATTATCAGGTATATTTTGGAGTGCAAATACGCCATGTGGCTTTTAAAAGTTTTTAAAGTATACATTGGAATGGTCTGTTCTTTATTTGGTGGATTGTTCAGATGATATTAGCAGACCTTATGCACAGAAACACTGATATTAATGTGTATTCTTTCATTTCTAGGCTGTTTGTTGAATTTATTTGAACATCCCTACATATGAATGAAATTGAACACTTTTTGTTGCAAATTCATGGAATATTGTTGTCATTGGCTATATGTTAGTAAGCCGTTGATAGTGGAACAACCACCATCACAAAAGAAATGGCTAAGAGTTCTAGTGATGAGCCGATTGTCAAATAGAGCCTTGTGCCGATTGCCGATTATTTGAGATTCCGATTGTCGTTTCCGATCATCGGCTCATCACTAGCTAAGACCAGATGAAAGAGAAGCAATTTAACACTTAAATTATACCTTATATTTCAGGATATAACTGAGCAATATAAGTTTCTGCAGGAACAGATTCAGCAGCTAGATTACCAGGATGGATTACAAGGATGGACGTCTCCTCTTAATTGCTGTCATCATCTCGGAGATCTTATGTATGTATTAGGCAATGTAAAGTCAATTTGCTGTCTCTCAGACCAAGATAATTTGAAAATCATACATGCACACTTTAAAAGTTAATTGTTTATTTCTGGGGTACAGGCCAACGAAGCATTCCACCTCTGTGGCGGCTATCTCAGAGTTTGATACTAAAATAAATTTGTGTTGACTGGCCATTACTACCCGAATAGAATAGAATAAAAGTTAGTTGAGAGATTTCTTGTGATTTATTTTGTTAAAAATCAGCCAATAAAGTGAAATTGACATATTTTTTACTGAGTGTGCCAATGCACTACATCACGTGTTTAACACATGTTTCAAATTTTTTTATCGGGAAATGGGTCTGTTTGTTCTCAAAAAGCATACCACAATTATTTTGTACCAATTAAACATTTTTCCGACACATTGAACTCAAATAAAAAGGTTTTGGAACCATGCAATTGTCTTGTAATGTACCGTATTATCGCGGGTATAAGACCAGGGAGCCTAGGGAATAAATAGCTTGAAAAGGCATGGGTGGTCTTATACCCCGGAAAATTTAGCGTAATTATATCAAACATCTCGTTTCTGCATTTCGAGGTATAAATATAACGACAATTACAAGTAATTTTCATTGATAATTTATTAATAAAAGATAAAATAAAAACATAATACACAACAAATAACGACAAAGCAATAACATATAACAATTACTCGAAAACTGGGCAGTTGTCTTCGTCGAATCCCGCGAATTCTTGGTCCTGGTCGTCGTCATCCTCGGTGAAGAACTCGATCCCGATGTCGACTTCTTCTTCTTCACAGAGTTCCGATGGCAGGAACTGGGGCACGTTATCGCCGACGAGTAGCTCCTCTTTGCCGTCCAGAGAGTTCGAAATCCCACAATGTAGGAATCCACTGATGATCGTCCATTCGTCGATGTCATTCCAAGCTTGTGACACTCAGTCGATTACGTGTTGTCGGGTTGGTTGGATGAAGTTCCCGTTTTTATTCTTCTGGGCTGTTTTGAACCACTCCACCCATTGTCGTCGCAGCGATGTCTTGAATGGCTTGTTGACGTGGGTGTCCATCGGTTGGACGATCGGTGTGCATCCTGGAATGAACAATATGAAATAAATGATTAATAAATGGCACTAATAGTTGATGCAAGCAAGGCGACCGTGGCTCCCTTCTTCTCAGCACCGGTATTGGCGATTCGGACGGACTTCTGGCCGATGATCAAGTTGGTGTAGTTGGAGGACGTGTTGAATCGAACCATCGTCTGGTCCATGTTGGCGATGTTGAAGTCGGTGTGGTCGTGTTGTCGTCTCAGATTGTTGATCGTCTCACGGAATGCCGTGACCTTCTCGGCGTAGTCGGCTGGAATCTTCTGAGAGTCATTGGTGCCTTTCCGAATTCCGACGCGGGTATCGGGACTTCCACCGTGAAAGCCATTATTCCCCGCCCCGCGACCGCACTTCGTTCCGGTCCCCGGTATCGAATAAGACATCCGGAAATTATAATATAGCTACCGGAACTGTGACCTTTGAACTTCGCGCAATTTGAAATTCGTTGACATTTTTGGGGAATAATTTTTCTCAAATACTTGTATATAAACCCGTTTTGGAGGGGTTATGGTTAGGGCTAGGGAGGGGTGGTCTTATACCCCGGAAAACTTACTTCTAGTGAAAATACTGGGGTGGTCTTATGCCCGAAAGTGGGCTTATACCCGCGATAATACGGTATTAACACTCTAATGGAATGATGGCCTATTCACATACACATGCTTAGCAAGACATGTTGAATTGTCAAATTACATGTTAGATCGCTGGAAATTTTATACCACATGAGCATGATCACTTTGAACCAAAATGTTCTTCAGTTCTTTCATATGTACTATTGAGGCAAATTTTTATAATTTGCAGATTTAGTTTTTTTGTTTTAAAATGCTTTGCAGGGCATGAAATTTGGGGCATTCAGATCTTCCGTTTACCTCCTGTTCAACCAAATCAAAATTTTCCGTCCACCATGTCAGCAATAGGGTGAACGGAAACTAAACAGAGTTCAGACTCAACCTTCAAAACAACTGTCCATAATGAGTGAGAAAAAAATACAGATAAAAAAAAACCTCATGTTTTAAGAGAAGTTTTAAGTTCTAGGAAATCATCATATGGCATCTAATGCAGGAAAGGGCTGAGGTGCTACAACTTCTGAGGTCCTGGGTGGGCCCCAGACCCCGGCCTGAGGCGCTCAATTCATTATTGTATTTTTCACTCATCCCTGACACAAATTCATTTATTTGTTGCATAATTTCTGTTGAGTATAGCAGGAGATGGCCCCATAAATGACTGGTGTTAGGTACAGTCTCCCTTTAACCCTGCCATGACTGGAGCTTCTTGAAATTTTGCGAAAACCCTGTGCCAAAGCATTCTCTTATATATGCGAGTCTCCCATAGGGAGCCTCGCATATATAAGAGAATACATTGGCCTAACAATATTTACCTGGACCTTGTAAGCCATTACATTCTCTTATATATGTGATGCTCCCTTTGAGAAACTCACATATATAAAAAAATGCACAGGCACATGATCTGAAATGCTGCACCAGTGAAGCTCCCATCATGAAAGGGTTAAGTTATCTAGTGTTCAGCAGGATCATAATGTCATGGCATAGATGTCATGGTGTAAAGACATCATGCAATACATGCATCTGAATCCTGCTTGCTGCAATTTTGGGTATAACACTGTGTTGGTTTGCCTTTGGCAAATAACTTGCACTACAGTTGATGCAGGGAACTTGAGACAATAGATACTTCCCAGAAGATGAAGATACTTTTCAGAAGATGAGGCATAAGCAGAATGAGGGACACAGAGGGTGAACTTGGTGATGCTAGCCCACTCTGCATGGTAGCATCACTAAATTCACTCTGGGGACCTCACTCCGCAAATGTCAGACACACTATATGCATGTTTTTATGTCCGCCTTGTCAGATAGACATCAAGGTTTGATACTTTTATGCATGACTCATGAATGTGTAGTAATAAAGACATGTTGTTTGTGGATTTTAGCATACTTTTTATCTTGCATTAATCACAGAAGAAGCATAAATGAAATAACTTGCCATTTAACCACCTGCATAGATAGCTTCTTACTGGGGTGCTGGCAGCATCAGGCGTTGGGTGGGGATTGGCACCATTCAGATTTGGATGGCAAGCATAACTATCAAAACTGACAAAAAAATAAAATACCATAAGGTCACCATAACTTCCGTTCACCCCAAATTTCATGCCCGGCATTGTACACTGCTTCCATACCTCATTTGCATCCTTGATATTTTAGAAAGGAACAGTGTAAAGTTCAGGCTTCAAAGAAACGACCTTTATGGCTGGTGTGGAAGAATGATGACCCTCTCGCAGATATCTGGCACCCAGACTACAAAATCATCTTTAAAAATGGCGATGGTATGTGTATAGAAGATTACTGACAATCAAGCCTTGAAATAGTGTGTCTGTCATTTGCAGAATGAGGTCCCCAGAGGGTGAATTTAGTGATGCTACCCCGCATACTATATTACTATAACTCTGGGGACCTCATTCTGCTTACACCTCAGCAGAATGAGGTTCCCAGAGGGTGAATTTGGTGATGCTAGCCCGCTATGCGGGTAGCATCACTAAATTCACCCTCTGGGGACCTCATTCTGCAAATGACAGGCACACTATTTCAAGGCTTGCTGACAATATATTGTATTGTATTTCAACTCTGTATTTACTTAGAAGATTACAGTTTAGCAAGGGAAGCCTAACTGTCTTAGTATAGCGTAATTTGATTTGAATTCTCGTAAGTTGCTTGTTAAGTATGATAACTTGGGTAATTAGGTATGTGATATACGTATACTCAATGTATTATTAATTAGTGTGACTGATTTTGCTTGGGTAAATCTCTTCAGGTGATCTGTATTTAATTACCCTATCTATACTTAATACTCACGTTTGCATCACTGGCATTAATAAATTAGTGAGTTTCCATGGCTACAATTTAGAATGAAAATGAGACATTCTGGTTAAATATGAAACTATTTCTATGATGTAGGTAATGATTGTAAAACAAGTTCATAATCAGTGGATTTTATAATTTTCCAAAGGATTTATTATATTAGGAACTTAGATCGAGAAACAAGTCTGGATATTGTTTTTCTGTCATTTTGCAGCATGAGGTCCCCATAGGGTGAATATAGTGATGCTACTCTGCACAGCAGGCTAGCATCACTAAATTCAACCTTGAGGTGACAAATGGGTTAACATCACCAACTTCAACTGGGGAACTTCAATCTGATCCTAGGTCACCCATAGCTGTTGAGGCCTCAGCAGAATGAGGTTCCCAGAGGGTGAATTTGGTGATGCTAGCCCACTGTGCAGGATAGCATCACTAAATTCACCTTCTGGGGACCTCATTTTTGCCATTAATTTGACAATGGGGTGAATTGAGCTCTAATTAAAATTAGACTCTCGAACAAGCTAAGCTATGCATTGCAGAGTCTAAATGAAATAGTGGCGAATATCCATTACCTCCAAGAAGCATTACGTCAGTGTCGGCCAATCATAACATTTAATGATAAATTGATGAAGCCAATCAGGTGATTGTCGGACTTCCTATATAGCAACAGGTCAATTCGCCAAGGTTGCATAGCTAAATATAGCTCAATAAAGTTTCTGTCACATTGATAAATTCACACAGTGTTTACAAAATTAGAGATTACGACAACTAATTAAACATAAAAAGCATCTAAGAAGAGTCCACAATTAACCAATAATTCCTAACAAGGAGAATAGAATTGGTATTTCCAAGAATTTCAACAGTTAATTAACACTCGTTAATACTCAGTCTGAGTAAACTCATACCTAAATATTCATTACAACATTGAATATTAGGTCTGACGGATAACATCGCTATCTCATTTCCAAGTCCTCGGGATTCCGTAATCTGATTGATTGCGTAAATTATTTTCCGTCCAATGAAACCGTATGGGTTGATAAACAAGTGTTAATGGGCGGAGACTCCCATAATGTCACCTCTAAATATCATTCTGAACTCCTCGACCTGTGACCTCTGCGGCTGAACTCCTCGACCTGTGACCGCGACGAGGTTTGCCGAATGCTCTAAATATAGTAACAGAGCGGAATTTCGAGGCTTGCAAATTCAACAGAGACAGAAAAAATGGCTTCGAAATTATATATTCGGTACGATTCCGATTAATTTGAAGGATGTGCTGGACCTGATAGATAGGCCTGCGTATGGTACCAACTTGGCCTCCCATAAATATAAATAGAACTTTACTCATGTCCGTGTATTTGATTTACTTTATTGTAACATGGTTTGCAAATCGACAAATTATTTGCCGTAAAAAAAAGTCATCTGAAAGTCAAACACCGAGGAAATGACTTAATTTTATGCTTTTAAATAGTTCTAAAGCATCATTTTTGATGACGACCTTATTTTTTGCTCTCGGATGCAGCTTTCCCGTTGATGCAGCGAGTTCATCTCCCGAAAAAAGAATAGTCGCACACACGACAAATATTATCTTCTGTAAGTTTTAATGTCGCGACACAGGCCTTCTGTGGGTTGATGAGTCGGCGAAGCACAACAAATAACACGTGGGGACACCTGTCAATCATCGATGTATTTTTAAAAATCCGTGACGTCATTTTGGGGAAGCTCTTCGCTGAATAGAAATGGTTTTGGCTACATTAGCTCCAGACTCTATATTTCAAATATAGAGTCGACGTTCACCCAGACTGGTTAATACTTTGTTGTTCGCGAAAAATGAAACCGAAAGGAAATATCTGTCGATCATAAAAAATTTGTGCGCTGTGATGTCATACTGCAGAAATTGCATGCAGAAGGTATTTGAGAGTCTAATTTAGTTATATCTGTTTTTAGTCAAGTTTTTTTCCAAAACTCGACTTATAGTTTGATGAGGGACGGTGGGCGGGGCGGGCGGGGGCGGCGGACAGGCGGGCGGCGTGTTTTGCTTATAACTCAACCGTTTATTGACGGATTAAAAAAAATTATGGTGTGTGAGTACATATCCATGCACGTAAGCTGCTGACAAAAAAAATCGGGTTCGTCCGCACATTTATTACAGAGTTATGGCCCTTTGAATTTTCAGCTCGTTAGCGCGATAACTTCAACAAACGTTATCCGATTTGATTGAAATTTGGTATATAGGTGTCTCCCAAGAATATCTCGGATGAGTTCGAAAACCGGCCTGGTCCGATAAAATTTGATAGAGTTATGGCCCTTAATTAGTCATTTTTTACGAATTTTCAGCTCGTTAGCGCGATAACTTCAACAAACGTTATCCGATTTGATTGAAATTTGGTATATAGGTGTCTCCCAAGAATATCTCGGATGAGTTCGAAAACCGGCCTGGTCCGATAAAATTTGATAGAGTTATGGCCCTTAATTAGTCATTTTTTACGAATTTTCAGCTCGTTAGCGCGATAACTTCAACAAACGTTATCCGATTTGATTGAAATCTGGTATATAGGTGTCTCCCAAGAATATCTCGGACGAGTTCGAAAACCGGCCTGGTCTGATAAAATTTGATAGAGTTATGGCCCTTAACCCTTTACCCAACAGTAATATGTCTAACGTCATTACCCACACCAATACTGATAGGAGAGAACGTCGTCACCCCAGCCAACATAACTTTCTGGTAACGTCAAAGTTATAGGAAAAAATGTATTTAATTATTAAATCTTATGGTGGCTCTTGTTTATCTGCAATGATGGTTTCTTTTTATTTTAATTAATTGGTAACAATTGATTTTCATATTTATGAAAGTCAAGTCCCCCCCCCCCCCCCCCCCCCCCATTGGCAATGTGCAATTTAGGAAGAGCAGGTAAGATGATTTGTTTGATCATATATTCCATCTGGAGATGGAGAACAAGGAGACACTATGGAGTTGGTAGGTATCTTTCCTGATTTTTCTTGACCCTGATTCGTTGCATAGAATTAAAATCAATTTCACATTGAAATGTATCAGATTCTGAATTTTATTGCTGTCATTTCAGATGGTAATTTCCGAAAATTTATCATATTATTGTGTTCAATTTATCAACAGAAATATTGCAAAACAAAAAATGCCGGAGATCTGGTTGTGTGCAGTACTGCGTGAGACAACACAGTCGCCATAGTTTCTTTACTGTTAGCAATCACTTTCAAATAAAAAAAATGAGATCGTTTTGCAGTGCATTCCTTTAAATTTTCACATCTACATGTGCACCAATCACTCTAGTTCATGTCCATATGAATGCGTACCATACTTTGACATCGTTTAATAAAATTATCCCCCATTATATATTGCATATATAAATTTGCAAAAAAGAAAACGTCGTCGATTGAGTTGTGTATTACGTAAGACGGTAAGGCAACACAACATATAATATTGTCAATATGATCATGTGAAGAATTAGGAAAAATAAAAAAATAATTGGAAACAGTTTTATTTGGGAATAGGCCTACGCAGCAGTAAGAACAAACACGGCGTCCTTAGTAACATCAGCATGTCGTCTTGCTCTTACCGTAGCTTCGTTAGTCAAATAATGTTAGTGATTGTTTTATATTTGGATGCATATGATATAAAAACATAAACAAGTCAAGTAAATATTTTATTGGAAATAAAAATAAAGTTCGAAAATAAATAAATGTCAGTTAGACGACCGTACACAGTTGCCCGAGTACGCTGATTTCTCTAGTCGACTTCAAAAAATAGCACCGCCGCATTCCACTTTTCGTTTGCGATTTTATTGACAACTATCGATTAAATTGTACAAAATCTGCCACAAAACCCCACAAAAACGTAACAATTAATAATGTAACATATATTTTATTATTTACATTAACAATGAAAGCAATTTGTTGTGTTATAATGCAATAGTTTTGTTGTAAACTATGACTGAAAAAAACGCAAAACTCCGGGCTCTCTGGGGCTCTCTGGACGCTACGCGGCAGGGCTCTCTAGGGTGTTCTGGACGCTACACGGCGGGGCGCTCTGGGGTGTTCTGAACGCTAAAGGATTAATTAGTCATTTTTCACGAATTTTCAGCTCGTTAGCGCGATAACTTCAACAAACGTTATCCGATTTGATTGAAATTTGGTATATAGGTGTCTCCCAAGAATATCTCGGATGAGTTCGAAAACCGGTCTGGTCTGATAAAATTTGATAGAGTTATGGCCCTTAATTAGTCATTTTTCACGAATTTTCAGCTCGTTAGCGCGATAACTTCAACAAACGTTATCCGATTTGATTGAAATTTGGTATATAGGTGTCTCCCAAGAATACCTCGGACGAGTTAGAAAACTGGCCCGGTCCGATAAAATTTGATAGAGTTATGGTCCTTAAGTAGTCATTTTGTATAAATTTTGAGCTCGTTAGCACGATAACTTCAACAAAGGTTATCAGATTCAACTAAAATTTGGTATATAAGTGTCTTCCAATAATATCCTGGACGACTTCGAAAACCAGCCTGGCCCAATAAAATTAGATAGAGGTATGGCCCTTA
This sequence comes from Siphonodentalium dalli, assembly GCA_032622095.1. Taxonomy (NCBI): domain Eukaryota; kingdom Metazoa; phylum Mollusca; class Scaphopoda; order Gadilida; family Siphonodentaliidae; genus Siphonodentalium; species Siphonodentalium dalli. Next base: position 266,404,602 of record CP136064.1, on the reverse strand, counting down.
ATTAGTCATTTTTCACGAATATTCAGCTCGTTAGCGCGATAACTTCAACAAACATTATCCGATTTGATTGAAATTTGGTATATAGGTGTCTCCCAAGAATATCTCGGTCGAGTTCGAAAACCGGCCAGGTCCGATAAAATTTGATAGAGTTATGGTCCTTAAGTAGTCATTTTGTACAAATTTTGAGCTCGTTAGCGCGATAACTTCAACAAACGTCATCCGATTCAACTAAAATTTGGTATATAAGTGTCTTCCAATAATATCCTGGACGAGTTCGAAAACCAGCCTGGCCCAATAAAATTTTATAGAGTTATGGCCCTTAATTTTTCGTGAATTTTTAGTGCGATAACTTCAACAAACGTCCTCCGATTTGTTTAAAATTTGGAATAGACATACTTGCCAAGAATATTTCGGACGAGTTCGAAAACCAGCCTGGCCCGATAAAATTTGATGGAGTTATGGCCCTTAATTAGTCATTTTTCGATTTTACCTATTAATTAGTCTACCGATACTGATGCACACCAATTGGCGGTAGCCACCGGCGGTAAGCCACCGAAAACGAGACACAGCATCTCTGATGCCACCTCTTGTTTGCTGAATGTTTTTCACCAAACATATCTATTTACAGATCTCAGACAAGATATGCTGACATTACAAGTCATTAGACTAATGGACCAACTATGGAAAAATGAAGGTTTGGATTTGAGGTATGGCGATAACTTTCTCATCTGTTTTAATTGTTATCTGCTACCGTCTCTCAAGCCTGAGCTTAGAATGAGGTTCCCAGAGGGTGAATTCAGTGAAGCTATCCCGTATAGGGGGCCAGCATCACCAAATTACCCTATGAGGACCTCATTCTGCATGGCCTCATCTGCTATGGGAGACATAGACTCAGATTGAAGTTCCCACATGGTGAATATTGTGATATACACCCATTGGGAACCTCGATTATTCAATGTGTCGTCTGCTAATTTGGGGACATAGAGAAACTAAACTAAAAATAAAATAGAATCTATGTGAAGAAGTTTCAATAGAAATTTGATAATAAAGCAATTTCCAGAGAAGATGAGGCCTAAGCAGAATGTGGTACCCAGAGGGTGAATTTAGTGATACTAGCCCACTATGATTGATAGCGTCACTAAATTCACCCTCTTGGGACCTCATTCTGCAAATGACAGGCACCTTATTCTCAGGTCTTCCGTCTCTGTAAATTTTTTAACATAAAAACATGCTTAATATTGTTTGTCAGAATGCAGGGACATAGCTACAGTGATTGGGGTGTGGTGAAATGGACGGCATATTAAAATTACTAAATTTGGAAAGTCAAGGTCTGAATGACAAAAAGTTGGAAACTTCAAGTTCAAAAGATTCTAAAAATTGTTCCTTCTCAGGCCAATATAAAAAGAATTTCTAGATTTACATCCCCTCCCAACCATATTGTTAGCTCAACTTACTTTGTAAGTTTGAGCTATTGCCATGGTTTGGCATCCGTCGTGCATGTGTCAGTGTGTCTGTCAACAATTTCCTTTGGCGCGGGCTACAGGTCGTACCTTTGTTCTGATCTTTATGAAATTTGTCATGAATGTTGACATTGACATGTAGATGGGAACGAGTCATTTTGGTGTCATTCGGCCAAAAAACATGGCCGCTGGCAGCCATCTTAGATTTCAAAATTCAGGCCGTACTGTTTGTCTTATTGTCATGAAATTTGTCATGGATGTTAATATTGACATGTAGATGGGAACGAGTAATTTTGGGGTCATTCGGCCAAAAAACATGGCCGCCGGCAGCCATCTTAGATTTTACTCTTTGCATGACTAAATCCTTTGACACGGGCTACAGGTTGTACATTCATTTGGTCTGATCATCATAAAATTTGTCATGGATGTTAACAATGACATGCAGATGGGAACGAGTCATTTTTGGGTCATTCGGGCAAAAAACATGGCCACCAGCAGCCATCTTGGATTTTACTCTATGTATGAAGAAATCCTTTAGCACGGGCTACAGGTCGTACCTTTAGTCTGATCATCATGAATTTTGTCATCGCTGTTGAAATTGGAATGTAGATGGGAACGAGTCATTTTGGGGTCATACGGACAAAAAACATGGCTGCCAGCGGTCTTCTTTGATTTCAAAATTTAATCCATTAGCACGGGCCACAGGTCGTACTGTTTGTCTGATCATCATGAAATTTGTCATGGATGTTAACATTGACATGTAGATGGGAACGAGTAATTTTGGGGTCATTCGGCCAAAAAACATGGCCGCCAGCAGCAATCTTGGATTTTACTCTTTGTATGACTAAATACACCCATTGGGAACCTCGATTATTCAATGTGTCGTCTGCTAATTTGGGGACATAGAGAAACTAAACTAAAAATAAAATAGAATCTATGTGAAGAAGTTTCAATAGAAATTTGATAATAAAGCAATTTCCAGAGAAGATTAGGCCTAAGCAGAATGAGGTACCCAGAGGGTGAATTTAGTGATACTAGCCCACTATGCTTGATAGCGTCACTAAATTCACCCTCTTGGGACCTCATTCTGCAAATGACAGGCACCTTATTCTCAGGTCTTCCGTCTCTGTAAATTTTTTAACATAAAAACATGCTTAATTTTGTTTGTCAGAATGCAGGGACATAGCTACAGTGATTGGGGTGTGGTGAAATGGACGGCATATTAAAATTACTAAATTTGGAAAGTCATGGTCTAAATGACAAAAAGTTGGAAACTTCAAGCTCAAAAGATTCTAAAAAATTGTTCCTTCTCAGGCCAATATAAAAAGAATTTCTAGATTTACATCCCCTCCTCAATTTGTTTTTATTTAGAAATCTTTTATGTAATATTTTTTCTCATGCCTTAACCGTCAAATTACATTTCAATGACCCCATAAATCAGTCTATTTTGTTCAAATTGGACAATCTAATTCACCTTGTATAATATAAGATAGGATACTGCTTCAATATCTAGAACTGTTCATGACCATTTATGTTAGGAAGAATAAAATATAAAAACTAAAATTTGCCCTCCCACCCCAGTTTTCTGAAAAAGTTGGATGTAAATCTAGCAATTTATTTATATTGGCCTTCGCATAAAATTAGTGAAAATATGAACATTTCCTTATTCTAGCTTTTAATCTAACCATATCTTAAGTTTGCTTCGAAATTGTAGAATCAGTTAAAAAATATTTAACTCCTTGTGTCGCCGAGAATGAACACAGAAACTCAGACCAGAGTACATAATCAATTACTACTTACCTTCATTATTTATATATACCCTCGTAGCCTGTTCATTATTTATATATACCCTCATAGCCTGTTCATTATTTATATATACCCTCATAGCCTGTTCATTATTTATATATACCCTTGTAGCCTGTTCATTATTTATATATACCCTCGTAGCCTGTTCATTATTTATATATACCCTCATAGCCTGTTCATTATTTATATATACCCTCGTAGCCTGTTCATTATTTATATATACCCTCGTAGCCTGTTCATTATTTATATATACCCTCGTAGCCTGTTCATTATTTATATATACCCTCGTAGCCTGTTCATTATTTATATATACCCTCGTAGCCTGTTCATTATTTATATATACCCTCGTAGCCTGTTCATTATTTATATATACCCTCGTAGCCTGTTCATTATTTATATATACCCTCGTAGCCTGTTCATTATTTATATATACCCTCGTAGCCTGTTCATTATTTATATATACCCTCGTAGCCTGTTCATTATTTATATATACCCTCGTAGCCTGTTCATTATTTATATATACCCTCGTAGCCTGTTCATTATTTATATATACCCTCGTAGCCTGTTCCTATACATTTTTAAAGATACTATATCAAATTATTTATCACCAACAACAGCTGAAATTTACCCACAGGACTGAGGCTACGTTCACACACCTAAAGCAATTTTCCCGCCAAAATTTAATGCAATTCGTCAAACAGGCTAGTGTTTGTACATATATGAATGATAAATCTTGGATTAATAAAATATTTTATTTTAGTATTAGAGCATATGATTTTAGATATGAAACACAAAGACCATTTACACGGTTGAATCTCAAAATTGTTATACAGTTTATGCCTAAAGTTGGTAAAACGTCATGCGCATTAATATAATTCCAGGCATCAGGACTGCCCTCATATATTGTAGATGGTGGTAACTGTAACACATAGTTTATACTCCATATTTAGCACATTGTTGACCTTCAAGTCAATTTCTGCAAATTTGCCTGACAGGTTCCCCAGTGTGTGAAAGCTACCTTAGTCGGGACACGCCCGACATAGTTCCTTGGGTTGTATATAAGTTATGTATGGAAGCTGGTATGTCTGCAGAGAATGCAAGACAGAGTGAAAGGAGTGTGTATTTTTTTTTAATATATTGTTTAGATTGTCTCCTAAAAAGAAAAAAAAAATGAAAATATATCTTACTCAATGTTGTGTTTGATATGCAATTATAATTGCGTGTATTGTTCACGGTTTATATCTGGAGGTTATATCTATAGAGTTATATTTCCATTTGATCAGAAGTTTTCCCTATTTATTTCAGGATGTTGCCATATGGTTGCTTAGCAACAGGTAAATCAGTTGGTGTGATAGAAGTGGTACGATCTGCCAAGACAATTACAGCGATTCACGGACTTGGTGGGACCAAATCTGCCATAGCTCTCGATTCAATGCAGCTGTATAAGTGGATTCTCAAAAACAATGACAAGAAGTAAGCATGAGACTCTTTCTTTACTGATTTTATTCAGCTTATCAGCAGACCTCCTGAAAATATGGGGATATTTGCAGAATGAGGTCCCCAGAGTAGTGTTGAAACGACTGGGATTTTGGAGTCGACTAGTCGAACCCCTAAAGTCGAGTCAAAGTCGACTAGTCGAGAATTATATATCTGTACCCATATCGTTATTTCAGTATAATTTCACTACGTTCGTAGTCGCAATTTCCACCCAATACTAGCGCTGTTTAAAGGACGATAATTCAGTGGAAAAACGTTGGTTTATACATCAAATCACGTGATAAAAATCTTCGTAACTGATTCAATTGACAAAGGAACTCATGATATGATTATGTTCACAGATGTTGTAAGCAAGAGATCAATAAAACGGGTATAAAATATTGTACCAGATGTATATTATCACGTGATTCGATAAACCGGTGTTGTACAACCACTCGTATTGATACAAAAGTTCCGTTGAATCTTTTTCCTAGATTTCTTATGTTTCTATATGACAATATATACTGACTACATGTACGCTGCGTTTTTAACACTGTCAAATCCATGGCAACTGTTTGATCAACGTGTCATGTACCGATATTGTACCCTTTTAACCTTTATTATGGGAAAAATATACAATGGTCCGACTAGTCGACGTCAAGATACAGAGTCGACGTTGGGGGCTATCGGCATCGACATTGGTTTGTCGACTAGTCATTTCAACACTACCCCAGAGGGTGAATTATGTGATGCTACCCTGCACAGCTGCCTAGCATCACCAAACTCCTTCTCTGGGGACCTCATTCTGTAAGGCGTCATCTGCTATGGGAGACCTAGACTCAGATTTAAGTTCCCAGATGGCGAAGATGGTGATGTGCACCCATTGGGCACCTAGATAATGCATTTCTTGTCTGCCAATTTGGGGATATAGAGAAACTGAACTAAATATGAAAAAGGATCTTTCTCAAGAAGTTTATAAAGAAACTATCAAACTTGTAAATTTTATAATAAAGGTAGTTTCCAGAGAAGATGAGGCCTAAGTAGATTGAGGTCCCCAGAGGTTGCATTTAGTGATGCTAGCCCTATGGGAGACTCGCATATATATGGGAATGCACTGGCACAGGATAATTAATGCTGCACCAGCGCTGCTAGATATTTCCACCAATTAAACATTCACACCTGTTCGCAAATCGAAATTCAGAGATAATTATGCTGAAGATGCAATGACCAAATGCCATAAATTTGTCTACAAATCTTCGAAATTTATAATTCTTAAAAAAACAAGGATGCCAAGTCTGTTTCCCTCATTAACCCTTTGAGTGCCAGGTCCGAGTTTTCTATCAACCCATATACCCTGTGCCAATGCATTCTCTTATATATGTGAGTCGACCATAGGTCGCCTCGCATATATAAGAGAATGCATTGGCCTAACAATTTTTCATCATTTGATATTATTTTTTACAATTTTTTACAATTTTAATAATTTTTTCTTATATATTCTTGAACTCTTTAAGTGCCAGACTTATTTTGTAGGTTTAGTGCTAGGGAATCTTACGTTTTTCATGGGCATCAAAATTATTACTATTAATACTTGGTGATAGTTTTGAGTTATAACATGCCCCTAAGGTTTTATCCAGTTTGTTTTTAAATTCGCTATAGCATGCTTAAAGGGGTACTGTACACCAAATGTTGTTGTTGGTTTCTATAGTCTCCGAGTCGGAGAATAAGGTAACAATTTTTTCATTATTTGAAAGTCTGTTGAGTACGAAGTAGTGTTACGGATGACAAATTTACCGGAATGCAAAAATACGAATTGTCGTTGTCGAGTAATTTTTGTACAGTTTTCAACCAAATGAATCAAATAAAAGTTATATTATACTAGTCCCATATAATCATTTAAGTTATTGTATCATCGCTAGTCAGTGAGTGGCTTGAGTGTTCTCCCCGTATCATCATAAAATTTTAAGCGATCGTGTGTGCGATCGGTTTAACAATCCAGTATCCCTCAATTACTTTGTTTGATTACGGAAATTCGTAATTTAATTGACGCCATTTTATGGCTCCAGTCATAAATTCAATTTATATCAAATTATTAACTTTTAAATTATTAAATTTTAAGATAGCCTATTAACCTGAGCGTTTACAGAATACATCTTCGATTCAAATTACTTATGTTTCTATATATTATCGATATTAGATCGTTGTTGTCACCGGAAATTTAATGAAAATGGTGTACAGTACCCCTTTAAGCATACCCAAAAATAATTCAACCCAATTTTTTTTTTTTTTTTAAAGGTTAACTATTTTCAAATGCTTGAATGATTTATCTTAATTTAACCATTGTAATAATTTGTAGGAATGGTCGGTACGAAGAAGCAATAGATAATTTCACTAAATCCTGTGCTGGTTATTGTGTTGCTACATTTGTGCTAGGAATAGGTGACCGACATCCTGAAAATATCATGGTTACAGAGGAAGGACAGGTATGGGCATTTTAATATTTTTGTTGAGATTTTAGAAAATAACTCAATGTATAGTTTGTTGAGGTCAGTAGGGCTGTTTAGTGTTTGGCTGGAGTCATAAACTAATTTATATACGCGACGTAACCACAATTATTAAATAATGGATGTGGATTGGGTTATATTTAGCACACATCATTTAAAAATATATGTAGAGACGGGCGTCAACTTAACCCTTTACCCAACAAACCGGCCAAAACCGGCCAAATAAAGCTTCAACAGCCTAAAATATCTTCGGTCTGTCTCAATAGAACCATACAAATATGGATATCATTGGAATCGGCTCCTTGGCCACATTGTGATAGTTACAGTTATGCCCTGTGCCAATGCATTCTCTTATATATGCGAGTCGACCATAGGTCATCTCGCATATATAAGAGAATGCATTGGCCTAAAAAAATACTTTTTTTTACCATTTTTATGTTTACCCATACCATGTATGGTAAACATAGTGTCGTTGTCCGGATTGACCACTCGTCGTTCGTCCGTCCGTCCGTCTGTCCGTCCGTCCGTCTGTCCGTCCGTAGACACTTCACGTGTAATGCGATAACTCAAACATTTTCTATCCAATCAGAAGCAAATTTTGTATATGGGTATATCAGCCCAAAATACAGATCGAGTTCGAATTTGGGTTTGATCCGAGTTTTTGTTACAGAGTTATGGCCCTTTTTCTACTTAGAATTCACACATTCTGCCATATCTGATTGGAACCAAATTTGGTATGTGAGTTTCACAGCCAAAAATACAGATCTAGTTCGAATATGGGTTTGATCCGATTTATTTTAAAGGAGTTATGACCCTTTTTCGAAAAAAAAATTGAAAAATAAATCGATTAATTAATTTTTTTATTTTTAACTTTTATAATAATAATAAAAAAATGTCATTGACATTGTCATTTGTTTTCATTTAGATATTGATGATTATGATACAAGTTGATAAAAAGATTTCCAATGTGTCCCTTTAATTTTTTTAAATAATTAAAAACAATTATAACCATTATAACTCTGCCAAGGGTACCCCGAATCACCACACCAAATTTGATTAAATCGGTCCAAAATCTTGTGTTATGTACTGGTAAATCTGTTTGGAGCAACATTAAATCCAATTCACCAATTGCATTTGGACTACTTAGCTATTGATAAAGCTATATTATTTTCTGATGTCTCTTATGCCAATGTGCAAATAATCTGATAAAGAAGCCTGTGGTATCTAATTTAAAATAAAGATTCAACAATAAACATCACATGATATTAACAGTAGACTTGGACATCTGTGCTGCAGAGTTATATCTTCAGATGGTCTGATATCATTATAATTGTTATTGGTTTAATAGAGGTCAGTGTTCAACATAAACAATTCCTGTGATTTTTTGACAGCTGTGCTATATAATTGATATTAATGGGTCAGTGGTGAGGTTGCTTATCTGTATACTAGGACACATTATTATTTTAAACTTAAATTGGACTCTCTTAACCCAAGTATTCCATGTCCAGGGCACACCTACACATTTAACCCACGGACTTGCTGGCTGTGGCGGTTTAGCATTACAGATCCTGTACCAGTGCATTCTCTTATATAAATGCCAGTGACCCATAAATTCCAATAATTTGTGTTATGTACATTTGTCTATAATAGTACATAACAGTATACTCTATAATTCAACACCAAAACTCTCATTTATCCGATCATATTAAATTTTTATCGCCAAGGGATGGGTTAACATCTGCCGATCGTGATCGGCCTCTCGTTTCTTACATTCTTTAACAATTTTATAATTTTTAATGTGTTAAGCCAATGTATTCTCTTATATATGCGAGGCGACCTATGGTCGACTCACATATATAAGAGAATGCATTGGCACATGGCCCTTCTGTTGGGTAAAGGGTTAAGACACCTGCTGGCTTTAGAATAAAATAATAAATTCCTGTGACAAGTATGCATATAATGTAATATTTTATTTGATACATTTGACTGAAAATTGTACGAGAATATCTGGATGCCGAGCCTTCTATTCATTGCATTCCGGCTTTGCTGCCAACCATAAAATATTAATTTTTCTGTTGACTCGTACTCCCGTCATACTCAGTACAGTGAAAGTTTGTCACAGTTTGGTCAACTAACATGTTTTATTCCAGAGCGATGTCCATTTCCATTGGTACTCACACTTGGCATATTGGTAAAGTTCTTGTTATTACTTCAGGCTAAGGCAAAAAAAAAAAATACATCTGTGTTTCCAATTACCTGACCTGCCGAAATTGGGTCGACTTGGAATTTATTTTCTTCAAATTTCAAAAAAAAAATTAAAAAATTTATGCATGTAATTGACATATAAAACACATCTATATCGCTAAATATACTATGTTTACATTAAGCAGCAATAATGAGTAGATGGAATTTTCAATTTTCAAAAAACAATTTATTTCATTTAAATTACATTTATTTGTGGTCTATTTGTTGTTGCAGATGAATCCCACTCAGGAATAAATCTGCAGTCTGTAAAACCAGCCTATGGTAATCTTGCTTGCTCTTCTCTCATGCCTTGTGGGAAGAAGTCTTATTTGGTAGAGGGCAATATACATGTTTAAGACTTTTTGTCTCAGAATTTAAAGTTTCTCTCCTCAGTAAATCAAGGATCCATACATGTAGTATTCATGCATAGTTATGTATATACACCGTATAAAGATGACTGCATGTCTGCCATATCAAACACCCTTCTGGGTAGGGCACTGAGAAAGCACATGAAATTATCTACTGGTTTATTCGGTGTGTAAAACTTATGAGCATGCAGATGACAGTGTGGATAATGTACTTCTAAATTGGGTGTCAATTTGTATGCTGAGGTGTGGTACCTCACTCAAGGTGTGGGGCTGTGGTACCATTTTCAGTGTGCCCAAGATGTAGCACTAAATATATCAATGCAATTTATGGTGTGTCTGAAGAACATTTACACCTTGTGCAGTTTTTCTGGGGCGCATCCTGATGTGAGATAACCTGCCAGTGGAGCTAATGGGGTCGTTGTCGTAATGTTTTATACATAGATGCACACCGTGTGCATTTATGTATACATAAATGCACACCTTATACATAAATGCACACCAGTCTCGCGTAGTGTCATGTGACAGGGGTCATTGTCGTAGTGTTTTCTACATAAATGCACACGTTTTGATATTTTTTGTAAGTTGATTTTCTTCCGTTCATCGACCAAACTACCATGCAGTTCTTTCCGTCCCTGTTTAATACTAAGTAAAATATGCGACCGATGACCAATCTTGTAAATTGCATTTTCGATAATTGTGATAAAAGAATGCCTTTATCAGAACTTAGGAAGAAAAATAGTTATGAATTGAAGCAGACGGCAATTATTTGCGGTAACGTTTCAATCTCGCGCCGACTGAGACTGGTGTGCATTTATGTACATAAATGCACACGGTGTGCATTTATGTATAAAACATTACGACAACGACCCCATTAGCGCCAGTGGAGGTGTGTCTTATGTCCTGAGATGTATGACCTGTAGAGATGGGCGTCAACTTAAGACACCCGCTGGATATAAATTCCTGGGACAAGTATGCAAATAATGTAATATTTTATTTGATACATTTGCCTGAAAATTGTATGAGAATATCTGGATGCTGAGCATTCTATTCTATTCTTATTCTATCATTGCATTCCCGTTTATTATTATAAAGTCACAGTAAAGCTCTATTATGGTGTTCATTTTGGGCCTGTTGATATATGTCCATATTGTGCTCTGAGGAAGATGTGCCACCACAATCGAAACTGAGAGACTAATTGAATGCATGGGAGCCAATTTTTTGTCAACATTAAAAATATTATCATATTTTTGTGCTACATTAACTGTTTCCTTGCAATATACACGAACAGCCTTCACACAAGTGTAAAGTGTTAGCATTTATGTCCTTAACTGTTTGGAGAAAAAAAATAAAACAATATGACAAAAAAAAAAAAAAATACCTACCTACCTGGAATTTTTTGGCACCATAGTAGGAAACATATAAGTTTTATTTTGGCCCAAACAAATCCCTCAAATATAGGAAATTTGAGTACAGTCCCCCTTTAATAAGAGAAAAAATGATGAAATTCTGCTTATCCATCATATAAATGTTTATTCTAAGGTATATTCATACTAATATCACTCTTAACATTACAGGTATTTCATATTGACTTTGGACACTTTTTGGATCACAAGAAGAAGAAGTTTGGCATAAACAGAGAGCGGGTTCCTTTCGTCTTGACAGAAGATTTCATTCGAGTGATTGCCAAAGGATCCGATAAGCCAAAGAAGACAGAAGAATATTTGCGGTAAGTTTTATCCCTACAAATTTTAGCATTGTTAGCTCAACTTTGCAATGCGTGTGTAGCCGTACGTGCATCCATCAACAATTTCCTTCGGCACACCATACAGGCCACATCACTCATCCAATCTTCACCAAACTTCATATTTAGCTTCAGGGTGACATATAGATGGGAGCTATCAAATTTTTCCAAATTCTGATGAAAACATTGCTGCCAGCAGCCATCTTTGATTTCAAATTTGAATACATCGGCACACCCTACAGCCGGTATTTATAGCCGTATCATTTATATATATTTCAAGCACGATTTTGATCACCTGTAGGTGGGAGCCATTTTTTTTTTTTTTTTTTTGAATTTCGATGAAAAACATGGCCACCAGCAGCCATATTGGATTTCAAATTTGAATCCATCGGCACACCCTGCAGACCGCATTAATAGGAGAATTGATATGATAATTTACAGGCATGTTTAGAATCACCTCTAGATGTTAGCTGTCATATTTGAACAATTATCGATGAACAACATCTTGGACTTTACTCTTTGTATGACTTAATCCTTTGGCACACCCTACAGACCACATCCCTCACCTGATGATCACCAAACTTCATATGGATCTTCGGGGGGGGGGGGGGACCACTAGATGGGAGCCTCCTATTTTGACGTAAATGTGTTAAAAAACATGGCCGCCAGCGGACATCTTGGAATTTACCCCTCATCCGATCATGATAAAACTTTATATGGAACCTCAGCATGACAATTTTCTTTATCATTCTTTTCACTGCTCAGCAAAAAATTAACTCCTCCCCAAGTTGAGCTATATTGACACTTTCATTTCTTATAGTTTTGATCAAGCCTTGAAATAGGGTGTCTGTCATTTGCAGAATGAGGTCCCCAGAGGGTGAATTTAGTGATGCTACCCCGCATAGCGGGCTAGCATCACCAAATTCACCCTCTGGGGACCTCATTCTGCTTACACCTCAGCAGAATGAGGTTCCCAGAGGGTGAATTTGGTGATGCTAGCCCGCTATGCGGGGTAGCATCACTAAATTCACCCTCTGGGGACCTCATTCTGCAAATGACAGACACACTATTTCAAGGCTTGGTCTTACACAAACGCTAGAGAACAAAAATATCAAATAATGTTATCAAATAACACTCTTGTTCATTTGTTTCAGATTTACGGGATTATGTCTCGACGCTTGGAGAACTCTCAGGAAATATTCCAGTTTATTTATTACGCTATTTGCTATGATGCTGTCATGTGGTATACCTGAACTCCAGTCTTTGGAGGACATAAATTATATTCGAAAGACTCTAGCTGTTGAGAAGACGGAAGAGGAAGCGGATAAATACTTCATGCAACAGTTCCTTAGTGCTTATGGTGACCAATGGACGACCAAAGTTGATTGGCTGATGCATAATGTCGCATCAAAATGGAGGACTTAAATGACGACACTTCAACATTCATGTTTTGTGGACCAATCATCAGTCCTCGAAATTGGCCACGGCAATATAAAGCAATGCCGTGGGAAATGCCGTGGCGAAATGTGGTATCTACCATTAAATTTGCCGTGGGATATTTTTCCTAATTTCTAGGTCTGAATCATACAATCATATCTGATGTCATACAGTAATGCCCTAAATAATCGACTCCTTAACCACAGCAGAATTATGGTAATTTTTCAGGATTTAGTCGGAAATATGGCTTGTTGCCATTCATCGGAAAGCCATATTTCCGACTAAAATCCTGAAAAATTACCCATAATTCTGCTGTGGTTAAGGAGTCGATTATTTAGGGCATTAATGTAATTTATCTGGTCTGGCACATCATATGCGAGCCTCAAAATATGGTTCCGGACATTTAGAGAATAGGATCCCCAGAGGGTGAATTTAGTGACCAAGCCTGGATATAGTTTGTCTGACATTTGCAGAACGAGGTCCCCAGAGGGTGAATTTAGTGTTGCTACCCCTCACAGTGCGCTAGCATCACAAAATTCACTCTCTGGGGACCTCATTCTGCTTAGGCCTCATTTTCTGGGTAGTATCTGTAGTCCCAAATTAACATTGTTTTTAGTTACTTTATCCCTTCTGTTCAGTTTCTATATCCCCTAATTTGCAACCAACTTCAACTGGGGATCTTCAATCTGATCTTAGGTCTCCCATTGCAGTTGAAAGCTAAGCAGAATGAGGTTCCTTGAGGGTGAATTTGGTGATGATAGCATACTAAATTCAACCTTTGAGGACCTAATTCTGCAAATGTCAGACACACTATTTCCATGCTTGTTGATGAGGCTACCCCGCATGGGCTAGCATCACCTAATTCATCCTCTGGGGATCTCACATTCTTCTTAGGCCTCATCTTCTCTGGAAATTATCTGGATTTTCAAAATAACAAAGTTTCTTTTTCTTTTTTTATAACCCCTTTTTTTTTTAAAAGGGGGGTATACTGTTTTGCACCTGTCCGTCCGTGCGTGCGTGCGTACGTGCGTCCGTCCGATGTCTGTTCATGTCATAACTTTAACAGTAGTGCTCGGATCTCAATGAAATTTTGTATGGCTGTTCATTACTATTCATCTTTGTTTATCTTGAAATGTTGGATTTTTGGTCTGTCTGGTGTCTGTTCATGTCATAACTTCAACAGTTTTGCTGGGATCTCAATGAAATTTGGTATGGATGTTCACTACTATGAGGACATTAAAAAGAGTGTTCCATTGTTTTGTTCGGATTTTCCATTCTGGAGTTATTCATCTTTGTTTATCTGGAAATGTTGGCTTTTTGGTCTGTCTGGTGTCTGTTCATGTCGTAACTGCAACAGTTGTGCTGGGATCTCAATGAAATTTGGTATTGATGTTCACTACTATGAGGACATTCAATGGAGGGTTCCATTGTTCTGCTGCTTTTCCATTCTAGAGTTATTCATCTTTGTTTATCTGGAAATGTTGGTTGTTTGGTTCATCCAATGTCTGTTCAGCTCATAACTTGAACAGTAATGCTCGGATCTCAATGAAATTTTGTATGGATGTTCACCACTATGAGGACATTTAATGGCACATTCAAATGTTTGTTTTGTTTTTATTGTTCTATAGTTAATCATCTTTGTTTATATGAAAATGCTGGTGTTTGGGTCCATCTGTCTGAGTATAGCCCTCATAAGTTATAGATATGCCCTCACGAGGCGGTATGCCACGAGGGGGTATGCACCGGACGACAGTCCATCTTTTGTTTGGTTCAGTTTCTCTATATCCCCAAATTGGTAGACGACACAATGCATAATCGAGCTGCCCAATGGAGGCCCTTCACTATCTGGGTACTTAAATCTGTGTCTTGGTCTCCCATAGCAGATGGGGCCTTGCAGAATGAGGTCCCCAGAGGATGAACTTGGTGATGCTAGCCAGCTGTGCAGAGTAATGTCACTACAATCACCCTCTAGGGTCCTCATTATGCAAATGTCTGCCACCGTATTTTCAGTCCTGATCATAAGGCCATTCAAAATAAATACCTGTGTTCTCAGGCAATTTACATAAAGGAAATTAGATGAGGGAGAGAGCCTTTTCATTTATATTTTTTCCAATAATCCTGGAAATTGCTGGTTGTATAGGTATTTTCTATGGTTAAAAAAAATCATACAATTTTCCAAGCGGTGCAGAGAATCTATTCTCCAATGCATTTTAATAATTGTACCTTCAACAAAATCCTGTCTTAATTTCTAATTGTTGATAAATTGGAGAAAGAGTTTTGAACTTGGAATTTGGAATTTCCTTTGAAAGTTGTGGATGAAATCGCAAATAAGATTTTCTGATGAGGCCCTCTTTTGGGTGTTGAGTTGCCTGAGAACACAATAATTTATTTATTTGGCCTAAATTAAACTATTATAAATAAATTGAGTCGTTATGGTTGAATATGGTTATTTCATGGGTTTTGATTGAATGTGTACAATCCAAGTCTGATATTGTGAAATCATTTAGATCTATATGGAAGTAAAATAGCCTTGTGCAATATGTTGCACAACAAACCTTCACTAAAATTTGCACATTTGCTCTGTTATTGTGCACATTACAATGCCATCTCATTGTATTTTCACACAAAAATAACGCCAACAGTACATGGATTTGACACGTGAATATAACTATAATAGTTGAATATAATTAAAATATTTGAAGTTGGGATGTGCCATTCCGGTTTGCCCCTATTAAGGTCATGCTATCTCATTTTCCGCATTGTATCTAGAATTATTTTTGAAAAAAATATTTATTTGAACTTCTTTCCATCGTCTCTCAAAATCTAAAATAAAAATGGGCGCGGCAGTGATTCAGCATTTAACAATGCCTTGTCACTTTATACCATGGCTTTTAAATTGCTGTGACAATCGAGGATGTTCTAAAATTGACTGTTAAATGATGTGGTCATCTCTTTTGAAGAAAAGGAATTGGAACATTTCTTGTAAACATCCTTGGCGTTATAGTGTATGCTATATAGACAGACAACCAGATAATATCGGTACATGTGCAGAAGTAATTCTAATATTTAGTGAAACTGTTAAATCTTCCATGACTGGAGCATCCTGAAATTTTGCGAAAACATAGGGCGCCTACCATATATAAGAAAATACATTGGCGTAACAATATTTATCTTGACCGGTGGGAGACTCGCTTATATAAGAGGATTTACTGGCACAGAATATATAATGCTGCACCAGCACAGCTCCCGTCATGAAAAGGTTAAGATAATAAGTTCAACAAACGGCCCATAGCTGTTTGTTGAACTCATTATATGAACAGTGCCTTTGGGAACTACTTGTTAGTGAGTACTTAGTAATGAAAGCAGCCAACACAGAGAGTTTCGTTGTTAAGCCTTTCATGACTGAAGCTGTGATCGTGCAGCATTAAAAATCATGTGCCAGTTCATTCTTTTATATATGCAAGTCTCCCATATGGAGACTCACATATATAAGAGAAATCACTGGCTTACAAGGTCAAGGGAAATATTGTTAGGCCAATATATTTTCTTATATATGTGAGGCACCCTTTGGCAGACACGCATATATAAGACAATGCATTGGCACAGGTTTTTCGCAAATTTTCCGGAAGCTCCAGTCATGGAAGGGCTAAGCTTTCACATTTTAATTTTCTGTACTGTATATCGATAATTGCTGTGAACTTGTTCATTTTGGGTGGTTGTTATGCAAAATATTGCATATTCATTCATTTGTTTTATTTATTCACATGGTTTGGTTATGTAATATAATCGAGAATTGGGATCACGGTGCAGTCATTTGATTTTCACATACTTCCAATTTTGAATCTGCTCATCCTTATCACTCTTACAGGCATGTTTGCCCTTTCTTAACTAAATGGATTCTCCCATTCAGTTATAAAAGTATACAATGGAATGGTCTAGTATTCATTTGGACGGATGTTCAGGTAATAAAAGCAGATGACAGACAGATGAAATGCTAATACAAGAGCAGAAGAAATTCATATTCTTTGGTGGTAAATGTTTAGATAATAAGTGATATCACTTACTTGCGGTGAATCCGCCATTTGGTCTCTGGAGGTCAAAGTTAACAAGTAGCATCTATTTTTAGCATATGACTCCAGTCTGGGAATTCCCAAAATAAAATGGCAACAGGTCGTTACCGAATCGCAGGTGCGAGAACATCATAAAAAAACTAATTAAACACTCACCCTGGATACATACAATACGTAGGTTTCGCACAGTAGATGGATTGGATGTATCACGTATGTTTTTGAGTTATTTTTTTAACACAAGATCTCGCTATTTATCAGTAACTTATGGGAAGTTCGTTGACAAAAAAGAGCGTCTGAATGTCTGCATCGTCACCAGATCCTAACTCTATAGATGACATGGCCACAAAACAATTCTTAAACACGTAAGTTGCACTCAGAATAAATGAAATTAAGCCATAAAATGTTGAGAAAAAATTCTCGCACTCAGCTGTCGAATGTTTACAAACGGATGCTACTTCTCAACTTTGACCTTTTACCGGTGGGTTGGATAAAAAACTAGGAATCGGACCATATGGAACCATCGGCCATCTTGAAAATCGCAAACCAGTAATAAGGCTTATATGTTGGTCTTTTGTTGAACTTATTATCTGAAAATTTCCCATGGTAACTACTCGTCAATGAGTATTTAGTAATGAACGGTTTAACCCTTTCTATACTTTAATACTCATTGATGAGTAGTTATCCCTTAGGAAATGTTCAGATAATTACCAATAATAAGTTGAACATATTTGAACATTTCCCACCAATGAATAGGAATCCTTCTGCACTTTCTATTGTCTGTCGTCTGCTCATATTTCCTGAACATCCCTCTAAATAAATAATAGACCCTTCCAATGTATACTTCTATATCTTTTAGAATCCATTCAGTATAGAAATGGTTTATGAGCCAGGTTGAGCAACACATATTTGTAGCTTGTAATGTGTGTGTTATAATGGTATTGCTATGGAGACATACTTGCTGGTAAAATTCACATGATTCTTTAAAAAGGGCTATATGAGAATATAATTCTTCAGGGGATAACACCAATAATCAACTAACCCCTGGCATATAGGTCTGTATAAAGCATTCCACTAGAATCTATCTGACCATGTCACTCCATGTCACATATATATATATAGTTAAGTATCAATGTTGGCCCAGAGAGTGCCAATCAAAAGATCAACATCAGATTTTCAGCAACCAGACACTGACCACACTTGGTGTGAACAGGAAGGACTTTCAGTCATATACTTCCTATCACATGATTCTTTAGCGAGAAGTCCACACGTTTATTGGCCCAACGTGTAGCATCAGATGTAAACATTTGCCCATAGCAAGGACAAGTGTCAACCACCGTTACTCTTAATTGGCTTCAATCAAAATAAGATCTTTGCACATAGGCAAAATCGCATTCCCCTGCTGCCTGCTTCGTATGTTACATCTTTGGCACAAAACTTCTAAGCTGAGTGACCATGTACATGTAGGCGAAATGGTTATGTGAGTCAGGTGAATTTCTTTGGCAATGGCAACACATGTTACAAGTTACCAAGCCTTGAAATAGTGTGCCTGTCATTTGCAGAATGAGGTCCCCAGAGGGTGAATTTAGTGATGCTACCCCCGCATAGCGGGCTAGCATCACCAAATTCACCCTCTGGGAACCTCATTCTGCTGAGTTGTAAGCAGAATGAGGTCCCCAGAGGGTGAATTTGGTGATGCTAGCCCGCTATGCGGGGTAGCATCACTAAATTCACCCTCTGGGGACCTCATTCTGCAAATGACAGACACCCTATTTCAAGGCTTGCAAGTTACAGGTAGGTGTGGCTGAACCTGGCTATTATCTCAACATCCCTACAATATATATTTATTAACAAATATTTTCCAATGACTTTCAGGTTCTTCAAATATCATTGATAAAATATCAGCTCAGGCCTGAGAATATGGTGCCGGACATTTGCAGAATGAGGTCCCCAGAGGGTGAATTTAGTGACTCTATCCTTTATCGTGGGCTAGCATAATTAAATTCACCCTCTGGGGACCTAATTCTGCTTGGGCTTCATCTTATCTGGAAAGTATCTTTATTAGAAATTTTTAAGTGTACCGTTTCCATAGTGCGGATTGACCACTTGTTGTTTGACCATCCGTCTGTCTGTATGTAGAGACTTTACACATGATGCGATAACTAAAACATTTTTTTTCCGGTTGGAACCAAATTTTGTAGATGTGTTTCTCAGCCAACAATACAGATTAAGTTCGAATATAGGTTTAATCTGATTTTCTTTTATGGAGTTATGGTCCTTTTTCGACATATGAATTTACACATGCTGCTATAACTCAAAACAATTGTTATGCCGGAGTTATGGGCCTTTTTCGACTAACAATTATCCAGATTTGAGGTTTCCTGATGATAACACACACAACATGTTAACCCTTTCAGTGCCAGGGGCCGATCTGATCGGCCCTAATTTACGGTCTGTAAAATCAACCCTAAAAAAAATTAAAAATATTTTTTTATTTTTGTTTGGGTATGCTTAAGCATGCTATAGCGAATTTAAAAACAAACGGGTAAAACCTTAGGGGCATGTTATAACTCAAAACTATCACCAAGTATTCATAGTAATAATTTTGATGCCTATGAAAAGCGTAAGATACCCTAGCACTAAACCTACAAAATAAGTCTGGCACTGAAAGAGTTAGAATATAAGAAAAATTTATTAAAATTGTAAAAATAAAATTAAAAAATAATACAAATGATGAAAAATTGTTAGGCCAATGCATTCTCTTATATATGCGAGGCGACCTATGGTCGACTCGCATATATAAGAGAATGCATTGGCACAGGGTATATGGGTTGATAAAAAAAATCGGACTTGGCACTCAAAGGGTTAATGATTGTGTATCTAATCCCTCAACTGTCGATTGATGCAGTCATAAAATAATCATTTTGAGCCAGAGAAAGAGAGAGAAACTTTTATCAATTTAATAGGAGCATCTGTCACTAAGAAATGATTGTTTTCTTAATTTATTTCCATGAACTGGGACAGGAAATGTTACTATTTTAAGAAATTATTTTATTGAAAATCTTTTAAATCACTTTTAAGTGAAATATGTATAATGCCAGATTTTTCTCCTGTGTTTTCTGGAATACTAATGAAAACAAGACCTTAAAAAGAGTTTCGTAGAAATTTTGCTGTTGTTTTGTTGGAAGTGCTCTCAGGAAGAGATAGAACATCTTTTAAAGACGCATAATCCAATTGACGCTCCCAAATTAATATTTGTTTGTCTTTGGGGGTAAAAAATATTTGATTCGAGTCAAGGATCCCACCCATCAAAGCTGAAAGTGATCAGATATCGATTTTTGAAATTTGTTATTTCTCGAGTGATGTGCAATTATTTGTGGACCAGAAAAACGTCGTCTAACGATCAGACAAAATTACGGATGATGATGGATAACTCTAAAATCAATTGGTAATATGGCCAAATTTCGTTGAACAAAAATTTTATAAATAAGAATTTGTGGGAAATTTGATACCATGGTTGACAGTGGTTAGCATTATTTTGTTGCAATTAAACAATTTTGATAACTAAAGCGTATTTTGAAGAAATGTTATTGTTGTTGTATCATCTTGATGATATGGGGACCGTCTGATTGGATTGAGTACCTTTAATAGTGAATCTCATAACTGTCTTTGAAACATGTGGTCAGTGTTACAAATTGTAATGCATATTTTTTAGATATTCAATATACCAGATAATGTGAGCAATTGTGTAAATTAGACACAAGATTGTGGCTATATAACAATATTGTATGCTATGTAATGGTGTGATTTATACTAATTTAACTCATTCAAACCTGGGTAGGTGGTCCTATAGTATTGGTGGGGTAACGCTTTGATCTTAAGAAAATATGCTCTTATTTTTATCACATTGTTATTGAAATCTTGTGGGTGGTACAGATTTCCATATGAATTCTGGAATTCACTTACCAAAAATGGTCAGAATCCCTCAATAAATGACTATGTTATATAGGTTTGTTGCCGCTTACCCGGACACCTGCCTGCCAACTGTCCCTCGCCATATCAATATATCAAAACTCGACTAAAAATCAAGGCATTTGTGCATAAAGCTCCATGATGCAGAGTCATATGCTTTTTCAAAATCTAAAAGTAATTAGATCCAAGATTTTTCTTCAAATTAGTGTAGTATATAATGTCGTAAATGAGCCATGTATTATCACCAAAAATCTATCGACCTTTTGAAAAGCTAGTTTTATCTGAACAAATTTTAAGAAGGTATTTGTCGTTGTCGTTTTTTCAATGCCTTGTTTTGTGTGATGGATCTTTAATGCTCCTGTCGTGACTTCTTATAGAAGCGTTGGGATTGGCTGTTCACAAAAATTACAACTTGAGAAAAATGATTGTCATTTTGCCTGCCAATATCATATGATAGCTAAATAAGCTGTACCCACCAACACTATATGATAGCTAAATCAGCAAGACCTAATGAATTAATAGTATTTTAGCAGGACCACCTAAAGATGTATTCAGGATTCCAAATCACTTTTACAACAACATAAAAATATAATTTAACATTGTTGTCTGCGGTGTGCTGTTGAAAAGATATTGAAAACCCAAATACGACATATAAAATAGACCTATAAATCCCAAAGAATATAATTTTGTTATTTAAAAATTAATGAAATGATTTCTTGTGTCCATCTAAAACATCAAAATTTGGGAAATAAATGTGTAGAAAAATAGATATAAAATGAAACAGTGTCTTTCGTGTACCACATATCATTCCAAACATGCTACAGTAATGCTCTAAATAATCGACTCCTTAACCACAGCAGAATTATGGGTAATTTTTTCAGGATCTAGTCAGAAATATGGCTTGTTGCCATTCATCGGAAAGCTCTCGGGGAGAGCTTTCCGATGAATGGCAACAAGCCATATTTCCGACTAAATCTTGAAAAATTACCCATAATTCTGCTGTGATTAAGGAGTGGATTATTTAGAGCATTACTGTATATTATACACCGCTGTAACACCAGTCAGGAACATACTGAATTCAACTATAATAGTTATATATATCTAACTTTATAGTTGAATTTGACAGCGCAAAATACACCATTTCACTGTTTGTGTGGAAACATTGTGATCGTGCATCTCAGTGCACAGCCAAATTGCATTCTTAACAATACTGTGAATGGCCTTAAATTTGTTGGTATCAATTTTCATGGTTCAGCCATTTATGACTTTTTCATGGGTTTGTAAATTTGTGTGTCCGCCGGTACTAACTGTCGCCTCCAAACCCCCAATAATAACAATCAAGTCCAACTAATAGAAGTGCAGACACCTCGGCGATCCATCGGAAATTTTGCATCCACACTGTAGGCGTGTAATTAATTTGCATGTCGCTTGTCCAAGCTTTTGTTGGCGACTATGGAGTATATCAACAACGGGATTGTATTATATAAACCTACATAACCTAGGTGAAAGTCACTCTCTTCTCATAACATAACTCCCCAGGCTTTGAATGTACATTGGGTCAATAGAGTTACATGTACCTCCCTCATGACATTCTCAAAATGGCGACCGCGATAGTTTCGATGATAAAATTTTGTCTGTGGGTTTTTAATTTTGTGGTTATTAACCCTTTACCCAACAAACGGCCAAAAACGCCCAAATAAGGCTTCAACAGCCTAAAATATCTTCGGTCTGTCTCAATAGAACCATACAAATATGGATATCATTGGAACCGGCTCCTTGACCACATTGTGATAGTTACAGTTATGCCCTGTGCCAATGCATTCTCTTATATATGCGACCATAGGTCGCCTCGCATATATAAGAGAATGCATTGGCCTAAAAAAATCTTTTTTTTAACACTTTTTACCATTTTTTTCTTACATTCTTTAACAATTTTATAATTTTTAATGTGTTAAGCCAATGCATTCTCTTATATATGCGAGGCGACCTATGGTCGACTCGCATATATAAGAGAATGCATTGGCACAGGGCCCTTCTGTTGGGTAAAGGGTTAACAACCACAAAAACATCACCGCAACGACTAAATGAACTTTTACAGTATTGCAGCATATAAAGAGTCTCAAGATAAAATTTGTTTTGCAACCTTTTGCGCCAGCTTATTTTATTTAACAACAACACAAGTATGTTTTGTGAAATGACATTAACCCTTTACCCAACAGAAGGGCCCTGTGCCAATGCATTCTCTTATATATGCGAGTCGACCATAGGTCGCCTCGCATATATAAGAGAATGCATTGGCTTAACACATTAAAAATTATAAAATTGTTAAAGAATGTAAGAAAAAATGGTTAAAAGTTTTAAAAAAAGATTTTTTTTAGGCCAATGCATTCTCTTATATATGCGAGGCGACCTATGGTCGACTCGCATATATAAGAGAATGCATTGGCACAGGGCATAACTGTAACCATCACAATGTGGTCAAGGAGCCGGTTCCAATGATACCCATATTTGTATGGTTCTATTGAGACAGACCGAAGATATTTTAGGCTGTTGAAGCTTTATTTGGCCGGTTTTGGCTGGTTTGTTGGGTAAAGGGTTAACATGACAAGCTCCTCTATTACAGTATTTAGACCAATTGAATGTTATTTAACTTCCTTATCATATGCCATCACCATTAAGTATTTGCATGGGTCGCGACGTGTTATTTTATCACAAAAAATAAACATGGTACGGCATCAGTGCGACACAGATTTTGAACCATATTATGTGAAATGTGATTTCGGAATATCCCTCTATTATCAAAATCACAAAACGGCAATATCAGTATTCAACTATTATAGCTAAATGTAACTATAATAGTTGAATACATGATGTGCCTGACCTGTATACTGGTACTCTATCTCATTCCAAATGTTATCGTATACACTGGAGTCGAAATACAGTAATGCTCTAAATAATCGACTCCTTAACCACAGCAGAATTATGGTTAAATTTTCAGGATTTAGTCAGAAATATGGCTTGTTGCCATTCATCAAGCCATATTTCGGACTAAATCCTGAAAAATTACCCATAATTCTGCTGTGGTTAAGGAGTTGATTATTTAGAGCATTACTGTATCTTGTAAAAATTTGCCTGGAACCCTGAATATATCTTTAACCAGACTTATGTATCGCATGATCTAATAAGATTTCCTGTGTAACCTAATCAATACCAGTTATTGTTGCAGACTATTACTGTGTCTGATTATGTCATGTAATCATACTATATAAGCCCTGAAATAGTGGGTCTGACATTTGCAGAATGAAGTCCCCAGAGGGTGAATTTAGTGGTGCTATCCCACACAGCAGGCTTGCATCAATAAATTTACCCTCAGGGGACATAATTATGCCTGGGTCTAAGTAGCTAAAAACTATGTTAATTTGAGGCTATAGATACTTCCCAGAAGACGAGGTCTAAGCAGAGAATGAGGTTCCCAGAGGATGAATTTGGTGATGCTAGTCAGCTGTACGGGATATCATCACTAAGTTCACCCTCTGGGGACCTCATTCTGCAAATATCAGACACACTATTTCAAGGCTTCTTGCTATATACCGTCGTTATGACATTTCCATTTGTTTTCCATCATTTTCATTTATATTTGTTGATCATTATTAAGTCTTATACAACTTAATAGCATTGAGAAATGAATGATATTGGTGCAAGAGTTCTTTCTTCTTCACTACCTTTCCATTTGGTTTACTCATTTATAATTCATATTATCTCTCAAATATCTCCCATATTTCTCTGGTTTGTGTTGAAAAAAGTAGATGCAGAAGGGGAAAAATGTGTTGCTTTTGATATTTCTTTTCCAGTCTTTCTATTATATGGTCATTTACTACTAATTCATTGCTAGAACATTTTCGACACTACAATGTTCCTGTCCTGTGGGCCGAGTACAATTTTTTGAATCCGGTTAGTAGCAGTATATATAAAACAAAAAGTTTTCCATAAACCAATCTAATAAGAATTGCACAAGGATCGCCACTACAGCACTGATGGTTTCTTACAATCAATGTATTCAGCCCCGTCTAATACAACACTCGAAGCTACTCAGACCGCAAGGTTTATGGGTGGAAGAACAGGTCTAAATATATCTAAAATTAATTTCATTCCATTCTACATTCAACTGATAAGGTGATGCACAAATCAATATTTAAAATCAAATCACTTTAAAAATAAGGTCATGAGCTAAATGTAATATTGGAGGTGGTCATGTGCAAGCGCTAACGGGTTAACGACATATTATGTACTTGTTCGGGTGCGTGAAACTGATAAGTTAGTATTCATGTGCTATGCCAACTGGAGGAATGTAGCATTCCACTAATATCACCCAAAAATTTCAAGCAAATCAACCGTACCACTCCATAGAAAACATTGTCTGAACTACGCTAAATTGTAAATATTTTCTACTCGAATCGGGATGCTTCTATCGGCGATAAACTAACGAAAACGATTTCGCCATTGGCAGTCACTGCATTTAATTAATAAATAAGATGGACAGTGTGTATTTTCAATTTAGATATAATATTTGTAAAAATAACTACTTTGAACAAGATTATTCTCCATTTCTATTTGATCACCTGCCGGAGTATTGCACATCACTTTAACATAAGTTGACTGTATGGGATCAATTATGGCTACTAAACCTGGTACCCGTGGTTCTTTTAGATGTGTATGTATAAATTGTGTATAGAGCTTCAACCACCTGTAGACCACCTCCCGCCTTGCGGAATTCTGGTGGTTATTATATCATTATAGGGCTATGTATATCTTTTAAAATTCAGGTTGTTTGCCATTTGGCAATTGTCGCCTTGTTGGATATTTTGCCCTTTGAAAAAGTTACCAAAATTTTGTGTCCCCATTGTTTATTGTCGTATGTGACTCTGAATCATAGATTCACAATTTCACAGAAAATATATCGATTATCAGTTATTTGAGAAATATAGTTAGCTGAAATCAAGTTGCGTGCTTATTTAGAAACAACAGTCCACCAGTGACATAAAGAGTGTTTTGTTTTGTGGTCAATGAATTTGAACAAATTGGTCCTGGTTTGTGCACAAAATATTGCCTAAATGACTATACTGAACAATGTGTCAGAACAATAGAAATCATTTAACCCTTTACCCAACAAAACGGCCAAAACCGGCCAAATAAAGCTTCAACAGCCTAAAATATCTTCGGTCTGTCTCAATAGAACCATACAAATATGGATATCATTGGAACCGGCTCATTGACCACATTGTGTTAGTTACAGTTATGCCCTGTGCCAATGCATTCTCTTATATATGCGAGTCGACCATAGGTCGCCTCGCATATATAAGAGAATGCATTGGCCTAAACAAAATCTTTTTTTAACACTTTTTACCATTTTTTCTTACATTCTTTAACAATTTTATGGTCGACTCGCATATATAAGAGAATGCATTGGCACAGGGCCATTCTGTTGGGTAAAGGGTTAATGTGTGTTTTGAAATATGCCAAGAGGTGTCCAAAACAACAGGCAAGTCACATTTTTAGCTCACCTGCTAAAAACTTAGCCAGGGCAATAACTTTCCCTCCATAGTAATTCTTAAAATGACTTCCTCTCATGTACCATTGGACCGATTGGGTTCATATTTGGTATGGAGGTTCCTTGTGTGACTGGGGTTCAGATTTGTTCAAATGAGGTCACTGGGGGTGAAATGTGGGTGGACCCAGGGACATAACTCCAAAAAGAACATTTTTATACCTCCCGCAACGAGTTGTGGGGGGGGGGGGTTACTGGAATCAGCTCGTCTGTCGTACCGTCCGTCCGTGGACACAATTTTGTCCGAGCTTTTATTCCTACATTGTCTGGTCAATATTTTTGAAACTTGGCACAGATATTTAGTACCTTGGGAACCTTTGGTGGAGTTAGCCCCCTTTTTCAACTTACAAAATCTTCTCAAAATGCATAATTTTGTCCGAGCTTTTTATTCCTACATTTTTCAGTCAATAGGTTTTAGGATTAGGATTAAGGGTTAAGAGGTTCAAGATTAGTGTTAGTGCTTATGTGATTTAGGGTTACCTGTTCACATAATTTCAGTGCCCAATATACAGTAATGGATACTAAATTCAAAATAACATGTTGAATACGGGGGGTATACCTCAGGCCCATCTCTAGTTAAGATTTAACTCCTTGCTCAATTTTTTCCCCCCAATTTTTTAATTTAAATATTGAAAAACTAACCACATCGTAACATCCGCCAGGTCATCATCCAGGCTACACCGACTCACCCCACCTAATTTAGTTGAAATCGGTCCAGGGATCTGGGAGAAAAATCACGAACAGACAGATTGTTACCCTTGCCAATTGAAGAGTCAAGTAAGTACATGTACCCCTGTTACAAATGTTTTTCATTCACATTCCTAATGCCACAATATTATTTTCACTATTGAAGTGTGATGAAACTGAATGTCATTGAGTATTACAGGAAATTGTTTGTCTAGTCTACCAGAATCTAGTCTTTATTAAAATATAAAAGGTCGATGATCAAAATGTCCCCCGACGAAGGTGGCAGGTTTGAAGAATTTATTGGTTTCAGATCCCTATACTACAAACTGTAGGAGGAATTGTTTACACCAACACCAATATGATACAAAGTGCATATTTACTAAATATGTCGCACATCTTCAATGTGTCGAGAAAGGGTCAATAACTCTAAAATAAAAAACAAAACATTTCTATGTCGAAAAATGGTAATAACTCCGCCCAAATGACTCAGACTGAACTCAAAATCGCAGGTGTACAGGTTCCCATGCTGGTTGAAATCTGTGCAAGTTAAAAAAAATTGACTGGAAAATGACGGAATACAGGCTCGGACAAAAGATGCTTAGTAGGATGTACGATTCTGTAGAAAAGGGGCAATAACTCCGCCAAAATGAGTCCGACTGAACTCAAAATCGCAGGTGCGCAGGTTCTCATGCTGGTTGATATATATATGTGCCAAGTTTGAAAAAATAATTGACCAGAAAATAACGGAATACAAGCTCGGACAAAGTTCAGGACGGACGAACACATGCACGCACGATGAGGGTCATTACTACAGTCCTCCGACGGAATGTCGGGGGACAATGATAAACCTGTGATATTGATATTCTTCACAAATCTAAAATAACCACATTGACAGCTCAAGAGCTTGATCACAATCACATCCCAACACCATTCAAAGCAACAACATCGCAAGCATCATAGTGACATGTTTCTAGGCATAATAACTGATAGTCATGGGAGAAAATACTGTAATTTGCCACAATTTACCCTGAAATACCATTACATTCGCCCGAAAATTGCCCGAATGTGACTGAATATGTCCAATTTGCCCGAAAAGTACTCGAATTTTGAGCTTTCAGAACGTTTTGGGGAGCATATACCGTACTGCCCATACGGCTATGCTCTATCATAATAGTGTCTTCAACATTCCGCAGATGGGGGGGGGGGGGGGTCCATATGTTGACTCACGACAGTCTAATATTTCACACAGCGTAAAATTTGGTCCATGGAAATTTAAGCAAAAATGTTTTGCATTTGATATTTCTGTTGCTACTAATTCATTTCTAGAACATTTTCGACAACTACAATTTTCCCGCCATGTCGACCGAATACAATTATTTGAATCCGATGAGTAGCAGTATATATATAACATGATTAGTTTTCTGTGTATCAATCTAACAAGAATTGTACACGGATCGCCACTACAGCACCGATGGTTTCTTACAATCAATGTATTCAGCCCCGTCTAATACAACACTCGAGAAGCTACTCAGACCGCCAGCTTTATGGTAGTAGAACAGGGCTGCGAAAATCAATCATCCTGCACTTAGTGTATGTTCGATCACAGAAGAGCTCTGATGGAGCCGTGTGTGATCGCAAAAGGCCGATAGCTGAAGGCTGTCGAAGGTACTAATTTGCCTAATGAAGATAGCTTGTCGAAGCCGGTCAAAGCGTCCTGCCCCTGGGTTCTTATGTTCTCTTAGGCTTGGCCAATATATTCTCTCGCCCGAAGAACAAGGTAAGTCGATAAGTTTACTTGCTTGGGGCATTTCCCTGTTTCTTGTGTGAGGTTTAAATCGAAATGTGGTCAGTTGAAACACACTTTTATCATTATATACAGAATATCAGTTGTTTCATTAGATATAGCATAATTCTGCAACAGCTAAAGTTGACTCAACCGTATTGACATCTGTAAATATGATTAACTGCTTGTTTCGTCACGTGCATGGTTTGTAGATATACCGTAGCATAATTGTGCAACAGTCTAGTTGACCCAACTATATACAGCTGAAGTGGTCACTCGCACCTAAACAAGCGCTGAAGGGTACACGGGTTTTGAAAATGTAATAAAGGGTAAACAGGGTTTGTTATCGGCGCTAACGCAGTGAGTTACGTTAACTGTGTTCCCGAAAGTCTGGCGCGGTGGCGCCCATCAGCAGTTTGTTTTCAGTTCATTTTAATTTTCATTGGAACGTAGATAATAATTTTCTAACATATGTCATGGCAGACTCGAAAACTAAATATTATTTAGATAAAGATTTCAAAACATGTGTACCCTTCAGCACATTTCCAAAAATTGTCCTTTAGCAATTATTTTGGTGAGACTGATCCCTTCAACCCAACTATACCGCCATTGCCATCTATGGGGTAATGCAAATTATACCAGTCAACTGCACCCAACCTCCGTCATTGTCATACATACACAAAATATCTTCGCATTAGCGTTCACCTGGGTAAACTGGTTGTCTTTGCAATTGATATGATGTCTTCACCGCGTCATAATTGCGCAACAGTCAATGATATATATGTATATATAATATAAATTATCATCGCATTAGATTTCACCTTCAAAGTGTGTGAACTGTTTACACGTAAATACCAAGTTTAGCTGCTTTACGCCCAACAACGACAGGTTGATAATAAATCATGTGAAAACCATTCCCGCTAGATGGATCAAATTTATATAAATCATTTCCGGAACGCCTGTAGACGTGACGCATCGACATCACTCTTTATCAAACCGTTCTCTATTTGACAGTTCGATCTGGAGTTATAGCACGTTTCAACATTAAATAAAATCGAACACTTTCACCAAAGTAGTAAGCTAAGTCGTTTAAACAACGGCTTCGAATATCGAATTGCTGAGATCACTAAATCATTAGCCTGTGAAATTTATGCATTTAAAACCTATACAGACTATTGCCTGTCCAATGCGTTCATGTCAATATTTCAATTCCAACGCAGTACGGCGTTTGCGAAGACAACATGAGAAATATATATCTGAGGATGTCACTCCACGGAGCCCGGAAGCAAGCTCCATTCATCGTTCAGTCCCCTACACAGGAAGCTCCATGCAGAGTTCAGTCCCCTACGCGGGAAGCTATACACGCAGAGTTCAGTCGCCTACACAGGAAGCTCCATGCAGAGTTCAGTCCCCTACGCGGGAAGCTCCATGCAGAGTTCAGTCCCCTACACAGGAAGCTCCATGCAGAGTTCAGTCCCCTACGCGGGTAGCTATACACGCAGAGTTCAGTCGCCTACACAGGAAGCTCCATGCAGAGTTCAGTCCCCTACGCAGGAAGCTCCATGCATAGTTCAGTCCCCTACACAGGAAGATCCACGCAGAGTTCAGTCCCCTACGCAGAAAGCTCCATGCAGAGTTCAGTCCCCTACGCAGGAAGATCCACGCAGAGTTCAGTCCCCTACGCGGGAAGCTATACACCCAGAGTTCAGTCGCCTACTACGCAGGAGGCTCCATGCAGAGTTCAGTCCCCTACACAGGAAGATCCACGCAGAGTTCAGTCCCCTGCGCAGGAAGATCCACGCAGAGTTCAGTCCCCTACGCGGGAAGCTATACACCCAGAGTTCAGTCGCCTACTACGCATGAAGCTCCATGCAGAGTTCAGTCCCCTACGCAGGAAGCTCCATGGAGACAGTCTCCTACGCAGGAGGCTCCATGCAGAGTTCAGTCCCTACGCAGGAAGCTCCATGCAGAGTTCAGTCCCCTACGCAGGAAGCTCCATGGAGACAGTCTCCTGCGCAGGAGGCTCCACGCAGAGTTCAGTCGCCTACGCACGAAGCTCCATGCATAGTTCAGCCCCCTACGCAGGAAGCTCCATGCAGAGTTCAGTCGCCTACGCAGGAAGCTCCATGCAGAGTTCAGTCCCCTACGCAGGAAGCTCCATGCAGAGTTCAGTCCCCTACACAGGAAGCTCCATGCAGAGTTCAGTCCCCTACGCAGGAAGCTCGATGCAGAGTTCAGTCCCCTACACAGGAAGCTCCATGCAGAGTTCAGTCCCCTACACAGGAAGCTCCACGCAAAGTTCAGTCCCCTACGCAGGAAGCTCCATGCAATGTTCAGTCCCCTACGCAGGAAGATCCATGCAGAGTTCAGTCCCCTACGCAGGAAGCTCCATGCAATGTTCAGTCCCCTACGCGGGAAGATCCATGCAGAGTTCAGTCCCATACGCAGGATGCTCCATGCAGAGTTCAGTCCCCTACACAGGAAGCTCCACGCAAAGTTCAGTCCCCTACACAGGAAGCTCCATGCAGAGTTCAGTCCCCTACACAGGAAGCTACATGCAATGTTCAGTCCCCTACGCAGAAAGCTCCATGGAGACAGTCTCCTGCGCAGGAGGCTCCACGCAGAGTTCAGTCGCCTACGCACGAAGCTCCATGCATAGTTCAGTCTCCTACGCAGGAAGCTCCATGCAGAGTTCAGTCGCCTACGCAGGAAGCTCCATGCAGAGTTCAGTCCCCTACGCAGGAAGCTCCATGCAGAGTTCAGTCCCCTACACAGGAAGCTCCATGCAGAGTTCAGTCCCCTACGCAGGAAGCTCGATGCAGAGTTCAGTCCCCTACACAGGAAGCTCCATGCAGAGTTCAGTCCCCTACACAGGAAGCTCCACGCAAAGTTCAGTCCCCTACGCAGGAAGATCCATGCAGAGTTCAGTCCCCTACGCAGGAAGCTCCATGCAATGTTCAGTCCCCTACGCAGGAAGATCCATGCAGAGTTCAGTCCCCTACACAGGAAGCTCCATGCAATGTTCAGTCCCCTACGCAGGAAGATCCATGCAGAGTTCAGTCCCCTACGCAGGAAGCTCCATGCAATGTTCAGTCCCCTACGCGGGAAGATCCATGCAGAGTTCAGTCCCATACGCAGGATGCTCCATGCAGAGTTCAGTCCCCTACACAGGAAGCTCCACGCAAAGTTCAGTCCCCTACGCAGGAAGCTACATGCAATGTTCAGTCCCCTACGCAGAAAGCTCCATGCAGAGTTCAGTCCCCTACGCAGGAAGCTCCATGCAATGTTCAGTCCCCTACGCGGGAAGATCCATGCAGAGTTCAGTCCCATACGCAGGATGCTCCATGCAGAGTTCAGTCCCCTACGCAGAAAGCTCCATGGAGACAGTCCCCATACGCAGGAAGCTCCATGCAGAGTTCAGTACCCTACGCAGGATTACTGCTGCCCTCACCTACACGCAATGTGAAGAAATGTCACATTTATTTATTTGAGATTTGTGTAGGTTATAATTCATTCTGCATTGTTCTGAGAAACTGAACTGTCCATATTCATTTCAAAATTGTCCAGATCATACCAGAATGAATTATAAATTAACTGTAACTGACAAACACTTCAATAATAATTGTTAGATTTAATTAAGAAAATAAACATGCCGGCAGCGTTCGTACATAGTGTAGCGAGGGGACTGAACTGTATTTTCCAGCTTGGCCCGGGAGGTACCAAGTCAAATCGTCAGCGTTATAACGATCGATATCTTCACCCCCCCCCCCCCCCATTTGATAAAATTGTGGGCTGAAACGGCTTTCGGTTGGATAATTTCCGACTATATGGGATGCGAGGCCAGGTTGGGAAATTCCAATAGTTTTTGACAACTCGAGGTATCAGTTGGAAAATTCCAAGATGGCGAATGGCAGGGGGCGTGGTTAGTGGCTGAAATGGGATTTCCATGATTTCTAAATTTGGGCGTAATTCAAGGGGTGTGAATTTTGAAATATTACGTTGGACACCCCCTCAACGGGTACCCCAGCCGCGTTTCTACCAATTATTATTGATAATTACATTGCCCGTCTGTGTTATACTAAATCCTGTTCGGTGCATGATTTGGATCACCGTTTCATACACAAATAAAGCACAGACCGTAACACGATCACAACGTCATAAATTGTTGACCTAATCATTAAAGGCGGTCAGCAGAAAACTTGGCCGTGCTTTTCAAAGTTTATCAGAAGCCAGCTATTTATATCGATCAGGTTATCGCTGCTAAGTGCTTGGAAATATTAGATTGTGCTGACTTAATGTGTTGCGTGGGCTAGTCTCAATTTCTCGGCAGATTTTGTGAAAATAAATATGTCTACACCCAGGTTTTTGTGGGAATAAATCATCAAAAAGCTATATAAATATATATATAAAATGAATGCAGTGGGTGTGCGTGTGGTATTGGGGGGTAAGGCGCTGTGGTCGTTAATAAGTGTAGTGTGCGTGTGTTATTGGGGGATAAGGCGCGGTGGTCGTTAATAAGTGTAGTGTGCGTGTGTTATTGGGGGATAAGGCGCTGTGGTCGTTAATAAGTGTAGTGTGCGTGTGTTATTGGGGGATAAGGAGCTGTGGTCGTTAATAAGTGTAGTGTGCGTGTGTTATTGGGGGATAAGGCGCGGTGGTCGTTAATAAGTGTAGTGTGCGTGTGTTATTGGGGGATAAGGCGCTGTGGTCGTTAATAAGTGTAGTGTGCGTGTGTTATTGGGGGATAAGGCGCTGTGGTCGTTAATAAGTGTAGTGTGCGTGTGTTATTGGGGGATAAGGCGCTGTGGTCGTTAATAAGTGTAGTGTGCGTGTGTTATTGGGGGATAAGGCGCGGTGGTCGTTAATAAGTGTAGTGTGCGTGTGTAATTGGGGGATAAGGCGCTGTGGTCGTTGGGGGATAAGGCGCTGTGGTCGTTGGGGGATAAGGCGCTGTGGTCGTTGGGGGATAAGGCGCGGTGGTCGTTGGGGCACATTTAGTGAGAATGTCACAACGATCACAGCGCCGTATCCCCAAAAACTACAATATCATTTCTTAAAGGTAATCAATCCGATCAGACGTCCCCATACCATCAAGATACACCAACAACAGCATTTCTTCAAATTACGCTTTTGTTATCAGAATCGAATTATTGCAAAACAAAATAATGCTAACCACTGTCAACTATGGTATAAAATTTCTCAAAACTTGTTATTTATCAACATTTTATTCAACAAAATATGGCCGTATTATCACTAAAGTATCACGAAATTTGACCATATTACCACTTGATTTTATTATCCATCTGCATCCGCAATTTTACTGAGACCCTTCGTTTGGCCACGTGTTTCTGGGCCACATATTATTACACATCTCGAGAAATAACTTCAAAAATCGATATCTGATCACTCTGAGCTTTGGTGGGTGGGTTCATCGACTCGAATCAATATTTGTTTTACCCCCGAATCCAAATATATAGTAATTTAGGAGCGTCTGATCGGATTGAGTACCTTTAATTTAACAATTTATGATATGTATATAATTATGTATGTGAATGTCGGGATACATTGTATAAATTAGCGTGTGTTTGAGTTTGGAGCGACACAGACAACCAATTATTTTCCAACACCATCAGGCTGACCCGTCACGAAATATTTCAAGGACGATTCCCGTTCCCAATAAACCGAACGTGATTCCAATATGCCATGAGTGCCCGAGCGAATTTATATCCAGACTAACCCTTGTTATAAACACAACTCCCTCGCGGATTATAAAAATGAAAGACCTTATTTGAGGTAAACCTAGTATGTCAGTAAAATCGATTTCCCAGCAATTAAAAGCAAGTCTATTCATAAGACTTTCGGGATGCTTAACTGTTATCGACAGCCGAGCCGTTTGAGACATTAAAACAAAACCTATCATTTGTCAAGAATCCACTCCTTAACTCTTCCTATTCTAGCGGCATGAGTAACGTACTGCGCTATATCGTGTATAATACTCCGAAAGTACCATGCAGTGATATGTCTATAGACGGCCCCCCTTCCGGGGAGGGGTGTTTCGCATTGAAATTTACAACTGCACCGCCACCATTGAACCAGACCAAACTCCCATTATCGCGAAATTACATTTGCACCCCTCCCCGCTTGGTTTGAAAACTAATGGCCATTTTAGACCAAAATTTTGACCAAAAAAGTAGAAAAAATAGGCTGCTGTTGGTCTTAAAACAATACATTCCCAACTTATATATAAATTCAAACAATGAGAAAAATTTCAACCTATATGTGGTGTAAATCGCGAACTTATTTTGTGTCAGGCATAAAATTTTCAGCGACTGTTGACACTTTGGACCAAAGTTGTGGGGGACTGTTGAGTTTCTATATAAGATAAATTGCATGCATAATAGACGTGACTATAATGGGTGAACTGAGGAACTTCAATCTGATCCTATAAGTCTCCCAAAGCAGTCGAGGCCTAAGCAGAATGAGGTTCACACACTGAGGACCTCATTCTGCAAATGTGAGACACACTATATCCAGGTTTTCTGACAGCCATGCAGCTGGCTGTCTCGATCAGTGATTATAGCCATCGTTCTTCCGTGACCTTTTAGGGTCGATTAGTGGCTATCTTGTAATGATCCAAGACCAGAGACTAGCAATCATGTCGTATTTATCTCGACATATCTCGCACCTATGTTCGAGAGTTCAATTAGTATATGATAGATTCGCCATCGTGCGCACAGACAATGGCTTTATGGTGGCTCGAATAATTACAAATTCGACCATTGATCAGAATCTCGAGTTTTCCCGAGAAACAAAACCAATTCGAACTTCTATTATTGCAAAATATCGATTTGAAAATTACTTTCCGGTTTGCAGAACGATGGGATTCAGCGATTAGTGTATTATGACGGGTTTTGTGAGATATTTCAACGATCCATAATTACATTCATCGTTCGACATTTTCAACAGTCACTACATATTACATCTTTTGGATCAATGGGTTGTTGTGGTATTAAACGCCTTTAGATCATACAATAGCCGCGAAACTCATGTTTTATGATTACATACTTTGAACGTGTGTGAAAGCATTTTATTATAGGCATATCCATAATATTATGTACCTACATTTGGACCATCCGGGTGTGAAACTCATTTCTTTTTATACGGCGATTGATTTCATGGCATAAAACACGTCCCAAATTTCCTGGTCATCAACGTTATCAATACCGATATAAATACAGATGATAATAATAATATAGCCATACCTATTGGAGTGTAGGATGATAATAATAATATAGCCATACCTATTGGAGTGTAGGATGATAATAATAATATAGCCATACCTATTGGAGTGTAGGATGATAATAATAATATAGCCATACCTATTGGAGTGTAGATCAGCCAAAGCAAGGTTGAGTTTCACTAGATTAACCCTTTACCCAACAGAAGGGCCCTGTGCCAATGCATTCTCTTATATATGCGAGTCGACCATAGGTTGCCTCGCATATATAAGAGAATGCATTGGCTTAACACATTAAAAATTATAAAATTGTTAAAGAATGTAAGAAAAAATGGTAAAAAGTGTTAAAAAAAGATTTTTTTTAGGCCAATGCATTCTCTTATATATGCGAGGCGACCTATGGTCGACTCGCATATATAAGAGAATGCATTGGCACAGGGCATAACTGTAACTATCACAATGTGGTCAAGGAGCCGGTTCCAATGATATCCATATTTGTATGGTTCTATTGAGACAGACCGAAGATATTTTAGGCTGTTGAAGCTTTATTTGGCCGTTTTTGGCCGGTTTGTTGGGTAAAGGGTTAAGGGTGAGCAATCGTAAACTCCAAATAGAGAGAGGAAGGCGAACAGCCTCCATTGACAGCCGAAGATATAATTTGTAGGCGGTGCTCAACGAAACAGGTTGAACATGTATTCTGAGTTTCATTTGTTTTATGAATAGCTTACCAAGATTTACGCGAATTTTTTTTTTTACAAAATTAGCCAATGATTTTCCATAGTTTTCAGATATTTTCGAATTTTAATAAACTTTTATTCAAAACGAGTAATGATAAAAGGAAAACTATATATATAATTTATAACATGACCCAAGCCTTTTTCGCCAATAGAGAAACATACAGCTAAATTTAGAGGAGACGCTCGTACTTAGATACGACAATACAGCACATACCGTACATTTAATATGTCGTCGCATCAGTGTTATAAGGTCGTAACTCACATTTTCAACTTTCCGAGAAAACGAAGGTTGAAGTTTTCAGACAACATTTCTCATAATGTTGACAAAGCATGACGTATTGTATGTATCCCAATGAAAACTGGCATTAGCTGTCCGTTGAACCTCATATTTTTTCTGTTTATTCCCTCGTTTTCTTTTAAAAAACAATAACTTGTTTGGAGATACGACCTTTTGCGTACGCCAACGACGAATGAAGTTGTGCTAATAAATACAGATTAAGCTAAATATGGTGGCAATTGCATGTGTCTATGAACTAAAAAGTGCCTATTCTACATTATGAATATTCACTCATGTTCATCATCATACAGAAATTTGTGGAAAAATCACAAAATTAAAATCACCAAATGATCACGTGACTAACATGGAGATACGACCAAAAAGCACACATTTGAGAATTTACAAACACAAAACAGAAGTCACGTGGACAACATGGAGCATCCGATTGGCTGCTGTTGGACATAGGACATTATAGCACGAATAATTGTGAAGATCGCTGGAGATACGACATTTGTGTCGCTGGTTTGTGAGAATATTTGCCATCCAATGCAAAAACAGTTCGGCCCATCGGATTGGATTTTTTCTCACGATTCGAATGATATAAAATACTCATTTCCCGCCAAAATGGAGTTACGACCTTATAGCACTGATGCGACGATATGTAAATAAACAATTATAAATTATATATTAATGTAATGTATGTTCATGTTATTTAATTTAATTATTCATCATTAGCATTGTCCAAATGCCAATTCAGATGTATTGCAATACACGTCTTGTATCTTGCAATGCACTGTTTGCAGCTTTACTATAAAATATGGTTTAATCTTTCTATACTAAAGCATCATTGATGAGTAGTTATCCCTTAGGAAATGTTCAGATAATAAGTTTAACCTTTTCTATACTAAAGCATCATTGATGAGTAGTTATTCCTTAGGAAATGTTCAGATAATAATTTTAACCTTTCTATACTAAATCATCACTGATGAGTAGTTATCTTGTTAAACCTTTCTATACTAAAGCATCATTGATGAGTAGTTATCGTACAGGAAATGTTCAGATAATAAGTTTAACCCTTTCTATACTAAAGCACCATTTATGAGTAGTTATCGCACATGAAATGTTCCGATAATTAGTTTAACCCTTTCTATACCAAAGCATCATTGATGAGTATAGTTATTCCAGAGGAAATGTTCAGATAATAAGTTTAACCCTTTCTATACTAAAGCATCATTGATGAGTAGTTATCCCATAGGAAATGTTCAGATAATAAGTTTAACACTTTCTATACTAAAGCATCATTGATGAGTTGTTATCATAGGAAATGTTCAGATAATAAGTTTAACCCTTTCTATACTAAAGCACCATTGATGAGTAGTTATCATATAGGAAATGTTCAGATAATAAGTTTAACCCTTTCTATACTTAAGCATCATTGATGAGTAGTTATCCCAGAGGAAATGTTCAGATAATAAGTTTAACCCTTTCTATACTAAAGCATCATTGATGAGTAGTTATCCCTTAGGAAATGTTCAGATAATAAGTTTAACCCTTTCTATACTAAAGCATCATTGATGAGTAGTTATCGTATAGGAAATGTTGACCATAGGTCGTTTGTTGAAGTTAATATCTAAACATTTCCCTCAATAAATAGGTCTCCTTCTGCACTTTTATTTATCTGTCGTCTGCTTTTGTCACAATAACATCCCTCCAAATGAATAATATACCATTCTGATCCACACTGACTGGAAAAATCAATTTAATATTGAAAGGGTTGGGATGTGCCTTACTCCATCATCTTTGGTAAACATTTTCAAAAGTTGGATATGTCATCCCTGAATCAACGGTAACGTAAAAACAAGTTTGAAATTAATTCGATAGTTTGAATTCCAACCAATATATAAAGTGTAAAAATAAAGTGTAACATTTTTAGACTGAAATGGTTATCAGTTGGAAATTTTCAAACCGTATGCCAATTTATGATTAGTTTGGAAATTCCTAACCAGTTGGAAAGTTTGAGCTGTTAAATGACTTTCCTAATGTTGGAAAATTCGGCCTAAACAAGGGACCAGGTGTAGTTGGAAATTTTAAGTTGGACCCCCACCCAACGGAGACGATCTAGCCATGCATGCCAAGGGAACGGGGGCGATCTTATATAAGTACACAGCACGTGTGCCCCAATCACTTTGCCACCTGTGTATTACACATGTATCACCGTTGGCATTAAAATATGTTTAACCCTTTACCCAACAAAACGGCCAAATACGCCCAAATAAAGCTTCAACAGCCTAAAATATCTTCGGTCTGTCTCAATAACACCATACAAATATGGATATCATTGGAACCGGTTCATTGACCACATTGTTATGCCCTGTGCCAATGCATTCTCTTATATATGCGAGTCGACCATCGGTCGCCTCGCATATATAAGAGAATGCATTGGCCTAAAAAAAAAAAAATTAACACTTTTTACCATTTTTTCTTACATTCTTTAACAATTTTATAATTTTTTCTTACATTTTTTAACATTTTTTATAATATTTTTCTACATTCTTTGACAATTTTATCTTTTTTAATATGTGTTAAGCCAATGCATTCTCTTATATATGCGATGCGACCTATGGTCGACTCGCATATATAAGAGAATGCATTGGCACAGGACCGTTCTGTTGGGTAAAGGGTTAAACGGACATGGCTCATCCGAGCTTCCAAATTATGTCCACGTAATTTGGAAGGAGATATAAGATAGGTAGATAAGAACACGTAATATTTATATACCGGCTTCATATGTTTATATACCGGCTTCATATGCTCTGAAAAATACTTTCCTGTGTCGCAACCATTTTCCGCATGTTCAATTTTTTGCACAGAAGTGGAACGAACGATCTTTATTTCTACAATATCAGGAATAGACTAACACGGTAATATCAAATCCAGTCATAAGTCGGGATTTTTTTTACCCTGTGCCAATGCATTCTCTTATAAGAAGAATAGGGGTCTCCTTCGCCCCACTTCTAAAAATAGAATCTTTGGGGTCTAAAATTGGTTGTGGGTGTCTCGTTCGCGTCACATCTAAAAATAGAATCTTTGGGTCTAAAAATTGGTTGTGGGTGTCTCGTTCGCCTCACTTCTCAAAATAGAATCTTTGGGTCTAAAAATTGTTTGAGGGTAAAATTGTTCGAGGATAAAATTGGTTGTACTAAAATATTCCAAATTATCAAAAACCCAAAAAAAAAATTTCCAAACTTCCAAATTATCAAAACCCCAAAATTTCAAAACTTCAAATATTTCTAATCTTCCAAAAATTTCAAATCTTCCAAAAATTTCAAATCTTCCAAAAATTTCAAAAATTTCAAAAATTTCAAAAATTTCAAAACCCCCAAAATGTCGAATGTTTATTAAAATTATTTGCGTGTAATATCTTTCGTTATTTTTTTTTGTTCAAATATTTTTCATGAAATTATTAATCGATGTTTAGAAATAGCTTTATTGGACATTGTGACCATCGATATGAATGCATACATTCCAGTGTTTATCGGACGCAGTTCATATAATTGTCATACCTGAAAATAGACACCAATACTTTTACATAAATAATAAAGAGCGTTTATTCTTTACACTCTCTCTACCCCAGATGAAGTTATTGAGTATATGACAGGTGTGTATTATCGTGAATTATTGGAAGTATTGAGATGTACTATGTTGAATCACGAGTGGACGAAAAGGGTAATGTGAAATTACAACCCTCCAGAATGAATTGTCATATTCGATGGAACATATTATGTACACGTAATCACACACGCGACATTGGTGGTAACAATGTGTCTTTCACACCTTTGCTTTACCAAATGAATTCTATTATTTCCCCGGTCACAGTTATATGCTATTCAGAAAACATATCGATTTAATGTCTGAACAAACGGGTTAGTATCAATTAAGGTTGATTCATTGTTAGCATTAACACGATAATTAGTTATCCAAAACATGCATACATATTACGTCAGGTCGTGAGACACTCAATTATAGAAATTGCTTCGGTGTCATTGTTATAACAACATTACGTAATAACCACTTATCACTCCATTCACACTTACGATAATTTTGTATACCAAAAATTTCAATATAATGAAGATGACGAAAAGTTACCTATAATTCTGCTGTGGTTAAGCCACAACAACAACAACAACAACAACAACAACAACAACAACAACAACAACAACAGTCACCAAGCGACATAACATCCTGCTTTGATGATCCAATGGCCAATGTCCATGAAGATTTTATTTCCGATGCAAGTCATATTTCCGACTAACTCCTGAAAAGTTACCTATAATTCTGCTGTGGTTAAGCAGTCCATTATTTAGGGCATACCTGTATGTAGGCCTACCAGTGGATGAATAGTCTGCCGGAGAAGTACTGTGTAGACAGGTCTTGTCGGTAAGAGAGTCAGACGAGAAGTGAAGACTCGGCTATTAAAACATAGTAATGCGATAGCGAACATCAAACGAGTCTGCGCACGCATATCTGTCAAAGGATACAATGGCAGTCATTGGTCAATTTATCCCCGGTGTCAGCTCAGTACAATGGCAGTCATTGGTCAATTTATCCCCGGTGTCAGCTCAGTACAATAGCAGTCATTGGTCAATTTATCCCCGGTGTCAGCTCAGTACACAATCGGCACGAAGCCGGAGGTCATAATTACTCTTACGAATGAAGAGCGTTGAACATATACGAAATTATTACACGAATGAACTGAAATTTATATTTCACATCTTACCAACAACAGATACAGACATAGTCATAGTGTTATACTATCTTACATGTACCCATGCTATGACATCATTCGAAGGGGCAATACACTCAAGGAGTTAAAGTGACACGAAACAAGGGACGTGATGTAATATTGGTGTATGAATCTTAAAGGAACACAAGACACTCTAAAGGGACACTCATTATGAAGGAATGTTAACAATACAAGCGCACGAATGAAGAGCGTTGAACATATACGAAATTACTACACGAATGAACTGAAATTTATATTTCACATCTTACCAACAACAGATACAGACATAGTCATAGTGTTATATTATCTTACATGTACCCATGCTATGACATACTTAAAGGGGGATAATGCACACACGGTGTGTGGAATGTTAAAGTGACACGAGGTAAGGGACGTTATGTAATATTGGTGTGTGAATATTAAAGGAGCATTCTCGCTATACAAACCCCCCTCCCCACTTATAGATATATAACGAAGACGAGAATAACATGTTGATGAAGTTTATTGAAATTTAATCATTGTCTGAATCTTCGACCGTTAGATTTACTTCTAAGAGTTTCTTGAATTTTCTCATCGCTTCATCTGCAGCCCATTCATTATTATATCCGCGTTTGGTCAGTTTGACCATTTTCTTCATGATCGTGTTATGTATGGGTGATGTTTTCAATCGATACTGGTATTCTATTAATCGTCTATAACTTTTGAGAAACAGAACAAACTCTGTGTCGATGGTATCCTCTTTTCCCGACATGCTCTCATCTCCCGAAATGCTCTCTTCTTCTTTCACATCATTGGTGACGCGTTTCATCATACTTTTGAATGTGTCCATCTCGTTGACACATCGCGCAGCTTTCTTAAGACCGAATACCGTTCTACTACCGACGACATTACCATCTTTTGAATCTGATAGCGTTCCTCGTTCATCTAATTCATCTGTATCTTCTCCGATGAGAGTTGTTTTTGTCTCGGACATAGCTCCGTGTTCATCCGGGTCCTCAGTTAATTTTCGTTTTAACTTATTTTCTTGACACCAGTTTTTTACGTGTCTCTGAACAGCATAATGATCTGCGAACAAAAGCCCGCATTCATTACAAGGGTACGACATGTCTTCTCGAATGTCTATACGTTTCTTCTTATTAATTTCATCGAGCTCACCAGGTGGCCGTATGTCGTTAGTATAGTCATTATGTTGACCCTGGGGCACAATATAATTATATGTTATGCCCTTCTGTTGACCAGGGAGTTCTCTGTCATCGTATTTCATCGCATTCTGTTGACCCTGGGTCTCAGTGTCTTTTGTATGTTTTTTCATCCCATTCTGTTCATCTGGGTGTTCTCTGTCTTTTTGGAGATTATATTTCATGCCATTCCATTCACCCCTATGTTGGTTCGTGTCCTCTTTTAGTACATTCTGTCGCAGACGTAATGTGTCCGGTGTTGCGGCTTTTAAATCCACCAGTAGGTAACCGTACGGTTCACTCGTCGCTTCCGAAAACTCTCGAACCATACGCTGAGGACATTCAGGATACATCTGTCTTGATAATGTTGAAATTAATCCCTTGTCGATTGGGTTATTGAACAATACCAAATATTGACAATTTCGTCGTTGCGTTGGATCTTTGTTGTAGTAGAAATTCTGGTTCAAACTTATCAAAGATAAGTTCAAATGGTGACTTCCTTCGGAATGCAAATCATTAACTCTCTGGTCTTTTGATGAAGTTTGCATCAAGTCATCGAGTATAACTAGATTTTTATACCGGGGGTTGATAAGCGAATCCAAGTTTGCTGGTATTCCTCGTATAAAGTTGACCTGAGGGGTGACGGTATACTTTAATTCGTCATATAGGGGCTGCCAATATTTATAAAACCATATTATTCTGTCAGGTGCGGGTGATATTTTTGAGGCAGACTTTTGTAGTAAGGTTTTCACGAAGTATGTCTTACCACAAGATGTCGGTCCACTTACACATGCCGTGAATGGATGCTTGAAAATAAAATCTTCATGGACATTGGCCATTGGATCATCAAAGCAGGATGTTATGTTGCTTGGTGGCTGTTGTTGTTGTTGTTGTTGTTGTTGTTGTTGTTGTTGTTGTTGTTGTTGGTGTTGTTGTTGTTGTTGTGGCTGATGATAATGTTGTTGTTGTTGTTGTTGTGGCTGATGATACTGTTGTTGTTGTTGTTGTTGTTGTTCTGAAGGCGTGTGTTTAACTTTGATATGACGCTTCAAACTATCTTGCCAAGCATAGACACTTAAGCACTCTTCACATTGATACTTCATTTTCCTATATAATCAGTGAAATCGAGCGTTCTTCTATGCACCTATATTTATATAGAACAGAAACAAGGGAAACGTGGTGGACTAGTTAACTAGTTCAGGCTGTCGTTCACAACGTCTCTTAGTGTTGTTTGTACTGGATACAAATTTATCACATTAGCTACAATACAACCTACCTATCCAAATGTCAATGCAATTATGAGTGATTTCAATATGAACACTCTATTATATAGATATGTGTAACCTGGTGACTGACATGATGATACAGTTATGCACTAAATAATGGACTGCTTAACCACAGCAGAATTATAGGTAACTTTT
This sequence comes from Siphonodentalium dalli, assembly GCA_032622095.1. Classification (NCBI taxonomy): domain Eukaryota; kingdom Metazoa; phylum Mollusca; class Scaphopoda; order Gadilida; family Siphonodentaliidae; genus Siphonodentalium; species Siphonodentalium dalli. The sequence goes on along the minus strand of CP136064.1, from coordinate 266,359,819 downwards.
CAGGAGTTAGTCGGAAATATGGCTTGTTGCCATTCATCGGAAAGCTCTCACCGGCGGCGGCGGTGGCGGCGGCATTGCGGTATTTTACTGCGGCGGCGGTACCGCCACCGCCGCCGGGGTCCGCCGCCGGCGGACCCCGCAGTAAAATACTGCAATGCCGCCGCCGCCGCCGCCGCCGCCGCCGCCGCCGCCGCCGCCGGTGAGAGCTTTCCGATGAATGGCAACAAGCCATATTTCCGACTAACTCCTGAAAAGTTACCTATAATTCTGCTGTGGTTAAGCAGTCCATTATTTAGTGCATAACTGTATCATCATGTCAGTCACCAGGTTACACATATCTATATAATAGAGTGTTCATATTGAAATCACTCATAATTGCATTGACATTTGGATAGGTAGGTTGTATTGTAGCTAATGTGATAAATTTGTATCCAGTACAAACAACACTAAGAGACGTTGTGAACGACAGCCTGAACTAGTTAACTAGTCCACCACGTTTCCCTTGTTTCTGTTCTATATAAATATAGGTGCATAGAAGAACGCTCGATTTCACTGATTATATAGGAAAATGAAGTATCAATGTGAAGAGTGCTTAAGTGTCTATGCTTGGCAAGATAGTTTGAAGCGTCATATCAAAGTTAAACACACGCCTTCAGAACAACAACAATAACAACAACAGTATCATCAGCCACAACAACAACAACAACAACAACAACAACAACAACATTATCATCAGCCACAACAACAACAACAACAACACCAACAACAACAACAACAACACCAACAACAACAACAACAACAGCCACCAAGCGACATAACATCCTGCTTTGATGATCCAATGGCCAATGTCCATGAAGATTTTATTTTCAAGCATCCATTCACGGCATGTGTAAGTGGACCGACATCTTGTGGTAAGACATACTTCGTGAAAACCTTACTACAAAAGTCTGCCTCAAAAATATCACCCGCACCTGACAGAATAATATGGTTTTATAAATATTGGCAGCCCCTATATGACGAATTAAAGTATACCGTCACCCCTCAGGTCAACTTTATACGAGGAATACCAGCAAACTTGGATTCGCTTATCAACCCCCGGTATAAAAATCTAGTTATACTCGATGACTTGATGCAAACTTCATCAAAAGACCAGAGAGTTAATGATTTGCATTCCGAAGGAAGTCACCATTTGAACTTATCTTTGATAAGTTTGAACCAGAATTTCTACTACAACAAAGATCCAACGCAACGACGAAATTGTCAATATTTGGTATTGTTCAATAACCCAATCGACAAGGGATTAATTTCAACATTATCAAGACAGATGTATCCTGAATGTCCTCAGCGTATGGTTCGAGAGTTTTCGGAAGCGACGAGTGAACCGTACGGTTACCTACTGGTGGATTTAAAAGCCGCAACACCGGACACATTACGTCTGCGACAGAATGTACTAAAAGAGGACACGAACCAACATAGGGGTGAATGGAATGGCATGAAATATAATCTCCAAAAAGACAGAGAACACCCAGATGAACAGAATGGGATGAAAAAACATACAAAAGACACTGAGACCCAGGGTCAACAGAATGCGATGAAATACGATGACAGAGAACTCCCTGGTCAACAGAAGGGCATAACATATAATTATATTGTGCCCCAGGGTCAACATAATGACTATACTAACGACATACGGCCACCTGGTGAGCTCGATGAAATTAATAAGAAGAAACGTATAGACATTCGAGAAGACATGTCGTACCCTTGTAATGAATGCGGGCTTTTGTTCGCAGATCATTATGATGTTCAGAGACACGTAAAAAACTGGTGTCAAGAAAATAAGTTAAAACGAAAATTAACTGAGGACCCGGATGAACACGGAGCTATGTCCGAGACAAAAACAACTCTCTTCGGAGAAGATACAGATGAATTAGATGAACGAGGAACGCTATCAGATTCAAAAGATGGTAATGTCGTCGGTAGTAGAACGGTATTCGGTCTTAAGAAAGCTGCGCGATGTGTCAACGAGATGGACACATTCAAAAGTATGATGAAACGCGTCACCAATGATGTGAAAGAAGAAGAGAGCATTTCGGGAGATGAGAGCATGTCGGGAAAAGAGGATACCATCGACACAGAGTTTGTTCTGTTTCTCAAAAGTTATAGACGATTAATAGAATACCAGTATCGATTGAAAACATCACCCATACATAACACGATCATGAAGAAAATGGTCAAACTGACCAAACGCGGATATAATAATGAATGGGCTGCAGATGAAGCGATGAGAAAATTCAAGAAACTCTTAGAAGTAAATCTAACGGTCGAAGATTCAGACAATGATTAAATTTCAATAAACTTCATCAACATGTTATTCTCGTCTTCGTTATATATCTATAAGTGGGGAGGGGGGTTTGTATAGCGAGAATGCTCCTTTAATATTCACACACCAATATTACATAACGTCCCTTACCTCGTGTCACTTTAACATTCCACACACCGTGTGTGCATTATCCCCCCTTAAGTATGTCATAGCATGGGTACATGTAAGATAATATAACACTATGACTATGTCTGTATCTGTTGTTGGTAAGATGTGAAATATAAATTTCAGTTCATTCGTGTAGTAATTTCGTATATGTTCAACGCTCTTCATTCGTGCGCTTGTATTGTTAACATTCCTTCACAATGAGTGTCCCTTTAGAGTGTCTTGTGTTCCTTTAAGATTCATACACCAATATTACATCACGTCCCTTGTTTCGTGTCACTTTAACTCCTTGAGTGTATTGCCCCTTCGAATGATGTCATAGCATGGGTACATGTAAGATAGTATAACACTATGACTATGTCTGTATCTGTTGTTGGTAAGATGTGAAATATAAATTTCAGTTCATTCGTGTAATAATTTCGTATATGTTCAACGCTCTTCATTCGTAAGAGTAATTATGACCTCCGGCTTCGTGCCGATTGTGTACTGAGCTGACACCGGGGATAAATTGACCAATGACTGCCATTGTATCCTTTGACAGATATGCGTGCGCAGACTCGTTTGATGTTCGCTATCGCATTACTATGTTTTAATAGCCGAGCCTTCACTTCTCGTCTGACTCTCTTACCGACAAGACCTGTCTACACAGTACTTCTCCGGCAGACTATTCATCCACTGGTAGGCCTACATACAGGTATGCCCTAAATAATGGACTGCTTAACCACAGCAGAATTATAGGTAACTTTTCAGGAGTTAGTCGGAAATATGACTTGCATCGGAAATAAAATCTTCATGGACATTGGCCATTGGATCATCAAAGCAGGATGTTATGTCGCTTGGTGACTGTTGTTGTTGTTGTTGTTGTTGTTGTTGTGGCTTAACCACAGCAGAATTATAGGTAACTTTTCGTCATCTTCATTATATTGAAATTTTTGGTATACAAAATGATCGTAAGTGTGAATGGAGTGATAAGTGGTTATTACGTAATGTTGTTATAACAATGACACCGAAGCAATTTCTATAATTGAGTGTCTCACGACCTGACGTAATATGTATGCATGTTTTGGATAACTAATTATCGTGTTAATGCTAACAATGAATCAACCTTAATTGATACTAACCCGTTTGTTCAGACATTAAATCGATATGTTTTCTGAATAGCATATAACTGTGACCGGGGAAATAATAGAATTCATTTGGTAAAGCAAAGGTGTGAAAGACACATTGTTACCACCAATGTCGCGTGTGTGATTACGTGTACATAATATGTTCCATCGAATATGACAATTCATTCTGGAGGGTTGTAATTTCACATTACCCTTTTCGTCCACTCGTGATTCAACATAGTACATCTCAATACTTCCAATAATTCACGATAATACACACCTGTCATATACTCAATAACTTCATCTGGGGTAGAGAGAGTGTAAAGAATAAACGCTCTTTATTATTTATGTAAAAGTATTGGTGTCTATTTTCAGGTATGACAATTATATGAACTGCGTCCGATAAACACTGGAATGTATGCATTCATATCGATGGTCACAATGTCCAATAAAGCTATTTCTAAACATCGATTAATAATTTCATGAAAAATATTTGAACAAAAAAAAATAACGAAAGATATTACACGCAAATAATTTTAATAAACATTCGACATTTTGGGGGTTTTGAAATTTTTGAAATATTTGAAATTTTTGAAATTTTTGGAAGATTTGAAATTTTTGGAAGATTTGAAATTTTTGGAAGATTAGAAATATTTGAAGTTTTGAAATTTTGGGGTTTTGATAATTTGGAAATTTTTTTTTTGGGTTTTTGATAATTTGGAATATTTTAGTACAACCAATTTTATCCTCGAACAATTTTACCCTCAAACAATTTTTAGACCCAAAGATTCTATTTTGAGAAGTGAGGCGAACGAGACACCCACAACCAATTTTTAGACCCAAAGATTCTATTTTTAGATGTGACGCGAACGAGACACCCACAACCAATTTTAGACCCCAAAGATTCTATTTTTAGAAGTGGGGCGAAGGAGACCCCCATTCTTCTCTTATATATGCGAGTCGACCATTTTATACAATTTTAATAATTTGTTCTTGTATTCTTTAACAATTTTATAATTTCACCCATACAGAGCCCCAGACAAACATGAGCAGACGACACTCTTCTATATGTTTCTATATATGTGTGAGGCTCCCTGCAGGGTAATGGATGTTTTTTATTTTATGTCCTAAAAATTGTAAGAAACATTTATTTAAAAAAATATGCATATGGCCGTTGTTTGTTTGGGACCCAGACATCGTGTTCGGTGTTGTATTTTTTATGACTCCAATGCGTCTTTCTATGACATATACATCCCATAGAAAGGTAGTTTCAATATTTATCGACCTATTTCGATACCGGGAAAAATTAAAAAGCGAATATTATTAGGTGTATTTTGGAGCGCAAACCGCCATGTGGCTTTAAAAGGGTACTATGCACTAAATCCGAACATTTATGGGACCATCTCCTTTTATTCTCAACAGAATATATACAATAAATGAATGAATTTGAGCCATGGGATAGTGCAAAACACACTCGTATACGCTCTATGAGCGATGCAAACAACATTTTCATTATAATTACCATGTTGTTTACATCGTTCATAGAGCATAGGTCGCCTCGCATATATATGAGAATGCATTGGCCTAAATTGTTTTTACAATTTTAATAATTTTTTCTTGTATTCTTTAACAATTTTATAATTTCACCCATACAGAGCCCCAGACAAACATGAGCAGACGACACTCTTCTATATGCTTCTATATATGTGTGGGGCTCCCTGCAGGGTAATGGATGTTTTTTATTTTATGTCCTAAAAATTGTCAGAAACATTTATTTAAAAAAAATGATAAAAAATTGTTAGGCCAATGAATTCTCTTATATATGCGAGGCGACATATGGTCGACTCGCATATATAAGAGAATGCATTGGCACAGGGTAAAAAAAATCCCGACTTACGACTGGATTTGATATGGCGGGTCACAATTGGCCGCATTTAGTGTACAGTATACCACCTTTAAACTAATCTGGCTATGCACGCTATACCTTTTTACGTTTGCCTTTCATATTATTTCACGCGAGCCTAATTTTGCGGAATAAAGAAAACGAGCGGGCACATTGAACCCAGATCAAACAGCGAAAGAAAAAAATATGCTACGCATATCAAAGTCCAGCAATTGTCCTTTTGGTACCGGCTGCTAAATTGAAGATCCATTTAGACTGAGCAGAGACAATGGGCCTATATTGGATGCCATGACAATGCCTTACAATATTGGCGATCGAATTCTCCATAGAATGTGGACACCAGAAGAATGAAGTGCCACTTAAGCAGCAACCTGGTGGCTCGTACAATTAATTGCAGATCGCGTGTGGACATGTCTTCTGTCCAGACAGACAAATAATATACAGTGCGTAGAAGCACCAGAACAGTTATACGACCGAGTGAACTGCTGTATGTCTGTGTCATCTATGAATGGGATTGCCAACACCATCAATATACCATGATGTTACATTAATTATGAGTAAAATGTGCCACAATTAATTGTTATCAATTGCATCTCCAGAAGATAAAAAAGCAGGTTCCATTCATATACACAAACTTCTTTCACAACATAATTACTTTACACCTGGTAATCATGTCAACTTACTTCTCCAAAGAAATCGAGCCGTTATATCGGTGATTGTGATATAGTTATATTATGATTCAATATGGTTTATCGACTTTTAAACTCAGCCCCCTTTTGCTACCCTGTCATCCCATCTTCCGATCTTTATGAACTCTACACCATGCTTAAAACAAGCCGACAATAGGAATGTGGAATGTTCATGTCTCCAAATGTATGCACAGTGAGCCCCCACGGAGACATCTAAGTTCTAACAGAAAGATAGTTCGCTTCTATACACCCGCCCATAAAATCAAACATTTGTATAATGCTTATATAACCCACGTAATTACTTTCCTTGTCGGTAGATGTGCGCTGCTCATTTGCATACATGGGGGTATATATCACATTGAACAGCACACGTCGGATTCTGGGATTACACTAATAGATTTACTGTTCTTCTGGACACAACGGTATGAATGCATTGTTCGAGCAAAAATATTATTTATATGCATACGTGCCCAAAATACTGATAATTGCGTCGACAGTATACATACGAATACATACTACGCTATGTACCGCACAAAACAATATTTTATTATATGTTTGCATACATCGACGTTTGGTTTCGAACATAGTTGTACCCGAATATGTGCCTACAGGTGTGTTCACGGGAACATCTTTATTTATCCATTTCACCACTTACTGTGGTATTTGAGCATATGTGATGCCACCGACCCGCCCGGTCCCAATATCCATCACAATTACACTATACAGTAAGCCTTTACAATGAGAAGGACGGGCCGGCGTATAAATATGATACATGATCCGGATATGGTAAACATAAAGAGCGTTTTTGTTACTGTTTTCCTGATATGGAAATAATAAAGAGCGTTTACATCATTTGTCTGTGATTAACCAATAGAATTGCGCTGTGTTGCGTAAACAGAAGCAAAACTTATGTAACACGAGCAGGTTCTTGTTCACGTACACCATCGTACGTCTTGTCGACAATATACTATTTACGCGCTGATTATATGTTTGGCATATGAACAAAACTATATATATTTTAATATTCCTTCCGTTGATGGCGATTTGAACAAATATGAATATTTCTGCCACGAACGCCGCCCGTGCCTTTAACACGTTTTGAATTTGTCAGCCTAGCATAAATTCCACTGATCCCCTCTAATAAAGAGTATCAATGCTTTCATTCCCAAATGCGGAAGAAAATAAAGAGCGTTCTCAATTATGAAATAATTTTGTACTCGCTTTCAACGTAAACTGATGGATGCTTATTACCTACTATTGTTGATTGATTGATTGATTGTAAAAGTCACATAACAGCAAAACTTATATGAACTATATCACATAACAAGCAAAACGTATATACACTATGTACACACATTTGAATATCACTTCATCGTTGTTCATTTCATATACATATGCATGTTTTTATATATACAGCAGTAATTATATTATATTACAAAATAATAGGCGATAAACTTAACAAGTAGGATAATTACATGTGTTCACCCATAACAATCAACGATTCAGCTCATATAAAATATGACACCTTCTTAAAGGCACACCTTAGGAATATGCATAGTCTTTTTTGTGAGGCTTATATTTTAAAGAGATATATATGAGACCATATACATTACGGTACAACCATCCGTATTCTGAATTACGGGAGTCACTGCTCTCGTTTTGATTCCATCAGATTATGGACGGGTTGTCCATTTTCCCATTTGCTTTCCAGATGTTAGATGTTTTATTCACATAATGAATACACCAGTACACTAATACACACACAGATCAATTCCAAAATGGTCCATCAATTATTGTGTTGGAGTGACATAGTCAGGATTGGCTGTCTTTCCTTCATGTTCAATAAAAATGCACACACTATACTGGTGGAACTTTCTGACCACCATCGGAATCTACGATGAGTTATAGAAGATATCAGCCAATCTCTAGTCAATCCAATAGGGAGACGGAGTGGATAAGGCCCTCGATCGTGGCGTTGTCATATATAACTAGTTTGTAGTAATCCATCTTGAAATCGGGCGTCACAACCTGTCGCGAGCCGATAATATATCGGATCGCCTATCGACCAGACCCCGAGGCTTGTCAAAGAATCCCACAAAGATGGATCGCCTCATGGAAGTTTTGCAGCGAATAGAAATTACATGGCGATGGGGTCACCCGGCACCGGGCATCACCTATCTATCATTGGTCACAAACTACTTGTATCGAAGATTGCTTGGCCACGACATTGTAGCTTATGTGGTGCGTATTTCACAGTAAATTGCTATATCAGTATTTGCACCATGTAATTTCAAGAGGTAACATAACCCATCACCGAACAACACCTCCCTATCATTGGTCACAAACTACTTGTATCGAAAATTGCTTGGCCATGGCATTGTAGCTTATGTGGTGCGTATTTCACAGTAAATTACTATATCAGTATTTACACCATGTAGTTTCAAGAGGCAACACAAATCAACACCGAACAACACCTCACTATCATTGGTCACAAACTACATGTATCGAAGGTTGCTTAGCCATGATATTATAGCTTATTTGTAGTATCGCAATGCCGGGTGACAACTTCGTGAAGAAAGTATATACATGTACATGCACCAGAAGATGCATATGGGGTCGTTCTGAAGTGGGCGTCACAAACGACTTGTGTTGAAGATAACTTGGTGATGGCATTGTAGCTTAGTTCGTATTTCTTAGCAAGCTGATACAGCAGTCTTTGTACTGCGTAATATCGGAACACAACGTCGTGAAGAAACTTTATACGCGTATAGGTCTACAAGTGCCACAGAAAATACATGGCTATGGGATTAACGGACATAACCTATATATACCATTGGTCACAAAGTAATATAGAAGATTACTTGGCAATGCCATTGTAGCTTATTGTGTGCGTATTTCACAGCAAATTGCTGTATTTGCAGCACATTTTCGAGAGACAACATAACCCGGTATATATATCGTTGGTGGTCACAAACTACTTGTATCGAAGATTGCTTGGCCACGACATTTTAGCTTATGTGGTGCGTATTTCACAGTAAATTGCTATATCAGTGTTTGCACCATGTAATTTCAAGAGGCAACATAACCCATCACCGAACAACACCTTCCTATCATTGGTCACAAATTACATGTATCGAAGGTTGCTTGGCCATGACATTATAGTTTATTTGTAGTATCGCAATGCCGAGTGACAACTTCGTGAAGAAAGTATATACATGTACATGCAACAGAAGATGCATATGGGGTCGTTCTGAAGTGGGCGTCACAAACGACTTGTGTTGAAGATAACTTGGTGATGGCATTGTAGCTTAGTTGGTGCGTATTTATCACCAAGCTGATATAGCAGTCTTTGTACTGCGTAATATCGGAACACAACGTCGTGAAGAAACTTTATACGCGTATAGGTCTACAAGTGCCACAGAAAATGCATGGCTATGGGATTAACGGGCATAACCTATATATACCATTGGTCACAAAGTACTTATATAGAAGATTACTTGGCAATGCCATTGTAGCTTATTGTGTGCGTATTTCACAGCAAATTGCTATGTACCTGTATTTGCAGCACATTTTCGAGGGACAACATAACCCGGTACCGGAAGTCGCCTATCTAGCATTGGTCGCACACTGCCTAAATGTATCGAAAATACATGATATTGTAGCTTAATATTCAGCAAATTTCTATGGTAGTATTTGAACATCGCAATGATGGTAAACTCATATAAGCCTTCGGTCTCAGACTGATATGAGGTTACCTCTAGCTGATATCGGGCCTAATATCAAACCGACCAAGTAATATCTTATAAATAGGTCTACATGTGCCACAGGAAAGGCATGGCGATGGGCAACACCTATATATATATATATATATATATATATATATATATATAGTAAATTACTGTAGCAGTATTTGCAGTATGTATAATCAGGAGACAACATAGCCATACAGCACCGAACATCTATCTATTATTGGTGACAAACTACTGGTATCGAAGATTAATTGGCCATGCCATTGTAGCTTATTTGGTGCATATTTCACGGCAACTTGCTATAGCTGTATATATGTGCAGCATGTAATTTACTGGTATATATCTTCCTACACTTTAGATTTTTTCATTGTATTATGGCAAGATATGTTATTCAAGTTCTATACACAACAACCTATGTATCCAAGAACCGACTCCGAATATTGAAACTGATCGCGTCCCATAATACCACCCAAACTACTCGATGGACTCGGCGACAATCACGACCGGCTGTTTGGTATAACACTTTAATGACGGGAGTTGCGCTGGTGCAGCATTAAATACCCTGTGCCAATGCATTCTGTATGTTCGGCTCGCATATATAAGAGAATGCATTGGCCTAGCATTTTTTTTTATCATTCTCGTTTATCAATTTTTCTTACATTCTTTAACATTTTTTCTCATTTTTTCTCATTTTTTCTTACATTATTTAACATTTTTTAAAATCATTTTTAATACTTTTTTCATGTATTCTATAACAATCTTTATCATTTTCTTATATTCTTCAACAATTTATCATTTTAATAATTTTTTCTTCCATTCTTTTACAATTTTTAAATTTTTCTTACATTCTTTAACAATTGTTATCATTTGTTTCTTACATTTTTTAACAATTATAAAACAATAATATATTTGTTTTTAGGCCAATGCATTCTCTTATATATGCGAGGCCACCTATTGTCGACTCGCATATATAAGAGAATGCATTGAGAATGAAAGGGTTTTCTAAAAAATTCAGGAAGCTCCCGTCATGAAAGGGTAAAGATGATATTTTGGCTCCGGAATCAATTATTTTTTGCTCATTGGGAACGTTTTTGTCTGAGTGACAGTCTGTTTGTTCAGAGTTAAGGGACACGAGACTCAGACAGGCATCTATCGCGCACAATACACGACTCAGAAGACTGATGACAATTCTCCCATTGTCTGGTCGATACGTGTAATTCCCTAAATTGAGGCGGTGTTTGACGAAGGAATGGCTGGGTGACATGCGTTCAGGGAAGACCATGCCGATATCAAATACCGGACGTGGAACCGGAACAAAAACAATACCAATTGATGGATAGAACTCGTCGTATTGAGATTCTCGTCATTGGCATTGTCGAAATCGATCTTACTGGATAAAAAACTAGATTCTTTAGACAGCTGGTTGATATTTCCAGAATTGAAATAGGTTCGCCGGTAATAGGGCATAAAAGAAGACGGAGCTATAGTGGTATCGCTCGAGAGATGTCATTATTCTGAGCACAATGCTATGTCATAAAACCATTTTGGCGAGCAGCGCCTTGTTCTTCCGGAGATGAAACCATTGTGATAATCCAGCTGCGACCGTGTGTTCGGAGTGATATGAATATCGTTTATTTTATTGAGCTGAGAATCAGGGTTAACGCTATCATAGGCCAAAAATGTTTTCAAAAATGGCCAAACAAAAGTTCATTTGGCCAAACTTTTGGCCAAACTGTTTTTTTTTACCCAAAAAATCGGAAATCTAATTCAAAAACCCATATTGATTTTGTAACTTTGTAATTTATAGCACACGTATGATCATCAGCCAAAATAATTTACAGTACTTTCACATTGACTGGGACAGTTACTTGATTACGTGATACAGCTTAATGGGTGACAAAAGGCTCAATAGTCACAAAAAAAGCACGTCAACACTGGAATGTATGCAGTGGATAAAAGGTCAGCGATGGTGCTATAACACCCGAGAGTACAGTTTACTGTTTTGATTGACGTGCAACAATTCCTACATGCGTGAATAACAATTGCTGTCGCTTCAATCCCGTAAAGCCAATTCGATTTGAAACGAATTGCCGTTTTCTTGTTATAAATAAACTCCGTATAATATTCTCCTGTTTTTGTTTCAGCGAATCAATACTAATTTTTTGCAATACGTTCTTAATTGCATTTTGATCATTTGGATTTCGCCAAAATCGGCCTATGGTTGGCATGAAGTTATTGATTGGTCTAGAAACGCACTCTTTGATGCGCATTGGTTGGATTTCTCCCGTTTGAAATAATTTATTTCGCGATCGTCACCAAACTTCATATGAATTATCAGAGTGATCCATGGGAGCTAACCATTTCCCCGACTTCCGTTAAAAAAACATGGCGGATAGCCATATTGGATTTCACATTTGAATCCATCGGCACACCATGCAGCCCACAATTATTGGCAAAATGTTGTGGAAATTTACAGGCATGTTTGGGTTAACTCTAGACGGGAGCTATCAAATTTGAAGATTTTTGATGGATTTTACTCTTTGGGCACTAAATCCTTTGCCACACCTTACATGGCACATCCCTCATCCTTCTTTGCGTCACTAAATCCTTTGCCACACCTTACATGGTACACCCCTCATCCGACTGCCACTAAACGTCATACGGGTGACTTCTCAGGGTGACCTCTAGATGGGAGCTTCCCATCTTTTCTCGACTTCTGCTAAAACATGGCTGTTAGCGGCCGTCTTGAATTTTACTCGGTGTATGTCTAAATCCCTTGTCACACCCTAAAGTCCACATCCTTACTCAGATCGTCACCAAACTTTATATGGATGTCCAGGGTGACCTCTTGAATACATAGAAATACCAACTTTCAGCATTCCTTATCGATCCATTAACTGTAAAATTTGATATTAGCCCCTATCCAATTTGAGCTTCAGCGTCATTGACGATTTCATCAATGTTGGACCAGCGCAGCTCCTAGCTGCCATGAAAGGATGAAGTGGATGAGTTTTACAATCGATTATTACACACGCAACGCAAAGACGAACCAACACTGCAATTAGAGTTTTGTACAAGTGCATTAGCCGGTCGGAAATATAAATATCTTATGACGATAATACTGGTATCAGGTTCTCCACGGAGCAACAGAAAAAAAACCTAATTTACCATAGTTTTATCACTATATAGTTCACCAGGGCCTTTTGGTGTTGTTGGTGGAGTGAAAGTTTTCGGGACACCTGTTGATGTTGTTATTTATATTTTAACTATGCAAATCAGTCCATGATTAGTGAGTGTGGCAACCTCCAACCCCCTGGTGCCAATCCCTTGACCAATAAGCACAGTACCTTTGCGAGAAGATATTTTGTTTTCCTAAAACACGTGCTACAAAAATGCATGCAAACAGCAGAAGCGATTGACACTAAAGTACTTCATAATTAAGTATCTTGCCACCTTTGCCGGTGGCGCAATGTCCCGATGCGTGGCATCGTAGACAACTAGCATCAATTTTTAATGAAGACCCACACCGTGAAAAGACTCATCCATGGAAGCTTGGGGGTAACAGTTGGTCGAAACACGATTACAAGCCACGGGAGGATAATTTCCGGATCGGCACCGGCCTCAGCGAGAACACATTAATAGTTGGATGAATTAATAGTCTGGATTGTTTGGCGTACATGTGTGAGCAGCTTGGCGAGTGCCAATTAGCAAATATGTGAGCCGTGTTCTCTACAAACACAATCTCAAAAGTTCACGCCCGATGGCTGGAGAGCTTGACACGGGAGAAGGAGACCGTGTGATGTCATGAGAGAGATTCGGCTTCTGGTGATTGTACGGGGTGTAAGGTTTCTATGTGTGCATCCTTAGTAACCGTGTACTACGTAGTTATTCCTGTGTATAATGTGGATGGGAGAGATCTTTATTGCCTCCTTGAAGGAGAGATATGTGTACAAGTATATACATGTTTATAAATACAATAGTGACATACATTTTATATCAATTTCACTTGCATAAGGTCGGTTAACGAGTGTCCGTAAGTATGTGAGCGAAAATGTTATAGTATTTACATCTTAGCATTTAGATCCGCTTACAACAGTTTGTGTCCAGTGAGAATATCACTCGTATATATCCCTGCATGTATGGACACTCAGCACTAGATATATGGTATTGGTTAGTACAGAATACCGAGCAGTGATGAATTATGCTAAGTCACATGCGAGTGGGCTGTAAATTTTGCCCTAATTAGGGAACACATAACAAAAAGGAAAAAAGCGGCTATATCGATAAATGAGTCCCGACCAACATCATCATCATCATCGTCAGCATCACCACCATGTACCATCATCAGCATCAGCATCAGCATCATCATAATAATAATAATCGAATAAGGGGATTAAGTCGCCATAACTTCTATACCCCGTTAATAAATACACTTATGGTATTGAATTATATTAATTAAAGTTGCAGTGTTTGCAAGCTGAGTTCGATATGAGTAATAGACGTAGTTGTATCTCTGGTCCAACAAAGTGTTGTCAAATTGTTCTTTTAACCGCTTCACATAATCTGCCGATACAATGCGTCATCAAAGACCAGGACATAATAATGTTACCACAATCGATGCGGAATTTCTTTTCCAGGGTTTTGTTCCCTCTTCAATTTTAGGTTTTTGCGAAATGTATATTGATCAATTTCACTTTTGTATATTCTATGTTGACGTATATTTTCTTGTTGCTGGCGACTTGTGTCGGTCTTCTACGATTGTGGTCAATTGCACATTTAAATAGTTGGTCCCGCATGTGGATTGATTTAGTCATGACCTTGGTCGGGCGGTTTTTGTTATTTTCGATCATTCCAATTCTTTGAATCTATACTATATCCTTCGGATTGCAGTCAGACATTTTTCGAATAGTTTCCTCAACTTCAAATCCAGTCTTCATGCTTGGCTTTCTCGATATCCCTGTTGTCCTCTCCAAAATATTGAAGATAACAACATTATATTATCTACATTGTGTGTTATTAATGTCATGTATTAAATAATAAATGAGTTCATTTTTTTGTTATGACTCCTTGAACTCGAGCACTTTCGTCTTTGTTGTTTCATTATATGTTTCTTCTAGATATCTAATATTACTTTCTGTTTTCTATTCTAGTCTCTTTCGTAATTTTACAGGTTATTTTCCATTCTTCCTGCCAACGCTTCCATTTTGGTATATATCTCGCCTATTTACATATGTAATCGATCTTTACAATTTACTAACCGTTTGTTCATTTCTGAGTACGTGTATCAGTTTTTGTTTTCGTGATTTGCTTGTCTGTTTCCTTTGTGTATCTTTCCATTTCCAATGCCAGTTTCTTCTCGAACGCGTTAAACATCTCGTCCACTTTTGCACTTATCTCCCCATCGATATTATTCAGCTTCTCAACAATAATTTGCATGATGGTGTCCATTTTCTTTTCAAATCTCTATCTCGGTCATATTTGCAGGTGTTGTTCGTCGAACTTCCATCAGGGTTATTATTGTCCTGACATTTGTTTCTCATGTAATCCATCTTTAATTTTGTTTTTCTAACCGTACACTATTGTTACCGTCATCCAATGGTTCCATACAAAGTTTCATGTTTAAACGGAATTTATCGAACTATCATCAATTTTCTTGTCAGAAGTGTAATACCTTATACAATGCTCACTAAATCCAAGAATTGTTCACATGTTATGAGAAAATCGTACATTTTTCCATAATTTTAAGCATTTTTTTACGAGAGCGGTAAAATATTGTTACGCTGCCTATTATGACGTCACATATAATCCTTGAAATACAATTCTTGAGTTCTTGACACAAAATCGCTGTGTATATATGCCTCCGAAATTGTTGGTTAAATGCAGATGTGACATTAATTCAATCCAGCATGTAATTTTTCAGGTTTTACTAAATAGATTGTCGGAATGTTGCGGGTGATTGTAACTCTAACGTCACAGGCTACGTTATTATACACGCGTCTTGTATATAAACGACTCGTACCACTTTCTCTACTTGTAAACACTGGGTATACTTCTATTTTTGAAACATTTTGTTCTAACTCTATGATTCTGCGTAGATGGATTATTGAACAAAACCTCAGTTAATACTTCTACATGACCATTGCATCAGGAAAAATTGGGAGTGCAAATCATCAAACATGTTCACATGTTTCATCAACGATCGGTGTATATAACATGTAATATCACGTGTGAATCCTCATTCTTACTGGAGAGACATGCACTGCGAAAAAACTAAAATAAAACCATTACGTTCGATGTATATTGAGAACCCCACATACAGGATAATGAGACAGTGTGAAATTCCATTAATTAACTGTGGACCTAAACCTGGTAATCAATGACTCGCCTTTAAAGACAATGCTCTTGTTATTTATGCGTATACGCATATAAGATAAACAACATGCTGTTGGCCTTCAACTGCGCAGTTCACTTCAGTTGTATTGAAACAATACAACGTAATATTTGCTCAATAATGATATTGATATATTTGCAATTATCGGTATAGCGACACCCGGAGCAAGAGTGGGGTTGTAGCACGATGGAAAGACTAATAATAAGGGGAGGAACTCGATTATCTTTCTTCCCTTAGTGTATATATACTCATTCGTACTGCTGAGACTTAAAGGTATACCATGTAATGGACTGGCTTTTCTCGCACTTGTTAACTACCTTTTGATTTAAAGGGACGTTCTCCTTCCAGAATTCATATCTTGAAGAATAAATAGCAGGAAAGGTATCACACAGAGATCTGTCAACAAATATTCAAAATTATCCGTTTTTAGAGACTTAACTCTTTACCAAACAGAACGGCCCTGTGCCAATGCATTCTCTTATATATGCGAGTCGACCATAGGTCGCCTCGCATATATAAGAGAATGCATTGGCTTAACACATTAAAAATTATAAAATTGTTAAAGAATGTAAGAAAAAATGGTAAAAAGTGT
The DNA here is from genome assembly GCA_032622095.1 of Siphonodentalium dalli. Taxonomy (NCBI): domain Eukaryota; kingdom Metazoa; phylum Mollusca; class Scaphopoda; order Gadilida; family Siphonodentaliidae; genus Siphonodentalium; species Siphonodentalium dalli. Next base: position 266,342,904 of record CP136064.1, on the reverse strand, counting down.
TGAAAAAGATTATTTTTAGGCCAATGCATTCTCTTATATATGCGAGGCGACCTATGGTCGACTCGCATATATAAGAGAATGCATTGGCACAGGGCATAACTGTAACTATCACAATGTGGTCAAGGAGCCGGTTCCAATGATATCCATATTTGTATGGTTCTATTGAGACAGACCGAAGATATTTTAGGCTGTTGAAGCTTTATTTGGCCGGTTTTGGCCGGTTTGTTGGGTAAAGGGTTAATGCATTTAACTGGTGGCTTTGCGCCGGTAAAAAACTATTGTTGTTTAGAATGGTAAACTGAATTCACCGACAAATCATGACAAATATGTTAACAGTTTATCTGTTTTGTGTTTCAATATCCAAAGTTTATTTTCAAAATTAGACAATATAATTGCCCCGAAAGTGGTAGTTAAAGGCACGTGAGGCCTTAGTTGTCGAAAATATTCATATTTGTTCTAATCACCGTAAACAGAAAAACATTAAAACGCATACAGTTTCGTTCATATATACCATGACCATCACGTAAACAGCATGTTATCATAAAGACCTACTATATTTTACCTAAGCAAGAGCCTGATTGTGTTACAGAAGACAGCACAATGCTACTGGCTAATCACACACAAATGCCATAAACGCTCTTTATTAGTTCCATATCAGGAATTCACCAACAAAGAACGCTCTTTATGTTTACCATCATAACATAAACAAACACCAGAAAAGTAACTTTTTATGCTTTTGTTTACATAACAATGGTCAAACATTTGACAATAACATACTGTTTATGCGATATTTCTTATTTGTATATGGACAAAGTCTGTCTACATTTTGATGTTCTTTCTGTTTGTGGCGGTTTTTGACGGTGGAAATATTTTCACATGATACCCACCGCCAAGGCCAACCGTACCTTTAAGACATACGATAGCCTTTGTTGGGAGTTTGATAAATTGATATCGCCTCAAAGATATAATAATGAATTAAACATTCCTGGATTTCACGAACCTGGACGGTATAACCGACATCTATACACTATAGGATATATAAGGGGAAGGTTCTCGTGACCTATCTCTGGACGAAAATATCGCATATTTGCACAAGTAACAAAATGTATTGCCATACACAAAACGATTCGGTATACATAATAACCGCTTCGGAATTTTTGCAGCATGAAACTATAGGAAACTCCAACTTTGAAGAAGTCACAGACTCATACATATGGAGTCCTCTCAACCACCCAATGCCACATCATTATTGGCTCATGTACTGGGTGATCAGACCAGGGTTGGGGTAATCGTAATCAAAGTAATCGATTACACAATTTGGAGTAATCGTCTGTAATCAGTAATCATGACATTTCTTGATTACAAGTAATCGTAATCGTAATCGATTACTTTCAAATGTACCTGTAATCATGATTACATTTTGATTACTTTTTGATTACTTTTACTAAATATCCATATGGTTGGCTATTGGATATTCATAGGCTCATAATGTGGTACTGTGGAGTGTGCAAAGATACAAACAACATGTTAGAAAGTTAGTACAATTTTTTCATGTGTTATGTTAGTGACACAGTGTGTATGTACATTCTGGCAGTGGACACAGATAACAACACACAATTGTTGAATACAGCATGGATGGCAATAAACTTGTGATACAGACAATGAAATGTTCTAATATGAATAAATAGGCTAGCCGACTTAAATTAGGATTAAATTGACTACTGCAGACAATGGCTGTAGAGTGACACTGGTACAATAGGGCTAATTAACTGAACAAAGCAGGTGTGGTGTAGACCTAATTAGCTGGTTTGTCATTTACTGCACTCATGGAGTTAAGCCTCATTTAATCCTCATCAGGATTAACAACGGATGATCATCAAATAAATCTAAAGTAATTGTAATCGTAATCGATTACATTGGCATGTAATCGCCCCAACCCTGGATCAGACACACATGATATAAATGCTATATTTTATAGCAGCAAAAATACAACTAAACATGCATTCAGGTATCTCTTAGTTGACCTGGACTTCGGTGGAACGCGTGATATGATAGAACACCCTGATCTATCGTGGACTAGGTGAACTTTGAGGTATACCTAAATAAATAACGAAATACACACAGTGCATTCAATACTTAACATTATTACATGATCCGACCCTTCTTTCTCTGTATAAACCAATTCTATAATACCGGTAATCAGCGGTCGGTGTATAACAGGCAATATCACGTGTGGATCCTCATGCATGTAACCATGCAACACGAACTAACATCAAATTCGTCGCAGGCCTTATAATATAGAAGCCGTTTTTAGTTTTTCGTCCCACTTGGATTGGATCTCCAACTAGCCCCCAGTTTATAGCGATATTTACAAAAAGAGCCCAGTAAACATGCCGGTGCTGGCCGGTACCGGCCACATTCTGGTTCATATACCGGCAGTGATGGAACCGGCATGCCAACAGTCAGTCAGTACCGGCCGATACAGGCAACCCAGTACCAACATGATGGCAAATCGTTCGTGCATGTCGGTACCGGCCATAATACAACGTTATTTGACATATTCTGACATTAAATCATTCAACAGTCTTGAAAAGTTAATATTTATTCAGTTTATAGAATGTAATAATTTTACGGTAGCCGGTACGGGCCGGTGTCACACCGATATCGGTATGACGTGAAGTTTACCAGCAGTTAGTCTTTATCGGCCACTACATGCAACACATTTCCAACATGATGGCAAATATTTCGTTCAGGAAGTGGGTACTGGCCTTATGTAGGCAAGAAACCGACAAGCCGACACGAAGTCAAACTAATGTTATTCAGTGTTAGTCACCATGGTGTAACGTTATTTTAACACTATGTCGTTCAACAGTCTTGAATAGTTGACATTCAAGCATTTTCTGGATTGGAATAATGCGATAGTATATAAGCGGTCGGTGCCGTACCAATGTCGACATGACTTGAAGTTTAACAACAACCAGTCGCTATACCGGAAGTATATAGGCAACTCAGTGCCAATATGATGGCAAATCTTAATGCAGGCGGTCGGTACCGGCCATATGTAAGCAAGACACCGACAAGCCGACATGAAATAAACCCAGAAGTTCGCTCCAGACCTAATTTACTCGACTCGTTTTGTAAATTTCGATACGGACTGGGGACTTGTTAGAGATCCTCTATTGCCACTACTGAAATGTATTTACCTATCGGAGCAGGGGGGGGGGGGGGTCGGCAAAAAAATTCAGGCACGTATGGCATTTTTTCCCTTTCGATCATTTTTTGTACCCACCCACCCCCACCGCCAAATTTTTTTCCGTTTTCGGCAGTTTTTTCCGACCATTTTTGACACCCACCCCCCTTTTAACACTAAAACAGAGATTTGCGGGGGGAAATTCACTGTAAACAGCTGTATATGAATTTCTGTGCATACTATTTATCATGGATGTTAACATGGACATGTAAATAGGAATGAGTAATTTTGAGGTCATTCGGCCAAAAAAACATGGCTGCCAGCGGCCATCTTGGATTTCAAAATTTGCAACAAAATACAACACGATAACTGCCTGCAGTCAGTTTACCAGTTAGAATTACATTATTTCTCTCATTCAAACTGATTCAAAGTGGTTTTGAAGCCCAACTCATTGCCAAAACACTAAAAACAAGCAGGAATTTTTGTTTTTAGTTGCGGAAAAAATTGCTTGTTGGTGGCTTTGACCACCCACCCACCCCGGCATACGTGCCGGAAGAAATTTTTTCACTCCCCCCTGATCGGAGATGGCCACCATAAGTATTATCCGTTCACTGCCAAATCCCATAGACAATTATATTTATATGTAGTTGTTAATTATGGAATGTATTATTGAGAAATTAAATATGTTTACACTATAAAGATATTCCTTGTAAACGCGGATGCGTTTGTCGGCATCGTTTACCTTACATTTGTCGTCCCTGCGCACAAGTGAGAATTGACACCTTTCGTTCCGTTTCATGAGAAAATATTGCCGTTTAATCTTCTGGCCACTTGCAATAAGGTGTCATGGTTCTATCTGTCGTGGTTATTTTGTCCTTAATTATGTTTTTTTATCAGGTAATAGTCAGTGGATGGCTTGATGATTACATGCATAGGTGTGTGCCCAGCATGCGTGGCTTCTCGAACCCGTAATAGCAAATACGGATATGACAAACCGACAACTCCATGGTATAGAAAGAGCAGCAATTCTAGTGACGTAGAACCCTATTCGTAATTCTTAGTAGTAGTATTGAGTGACGTCGAGATCGGCTGCAGCTACTTGCAACCGGAGATGGGGCCTCGAAGTTACCGATGACTATGATATGTGACGTCACGTTTCCACCAAATCCTGGTTGCGAATTCCGTACTACCGATCAAATCCAAAATGGCGGATACTGAATAAATGAAAAAGGCGAACAATGATTGAATGAATTAAAAAAGTGAATATGTGGTTGATAGGCATACATGTAGATTTTTATCTTTGGGTTTGATGGTTGTTTTACGCAACCATTTATCTATCTAATTTTATGAAATAATTTGGAAAGGTGGAGTTTATAGTTAATTCGATGATTTTTTTTACAATCTATATAAGCCTATAATGTTTATTGGTGCTCTTAAAGTTAAATGTACAGTGTGTCTGATCATCAACAGGTAACCCTATATAGTTTATGAGACCAGACCCTCAAATTCGATGATTAAATTATAGGGAATTCATGTTGTTTGTATTGGATACTGCATTCGTTGCGGCTGCAGTCGCGGTCATCGTCGTTCGAGGTTCCTCGGATATGGACATGCGCATACTTATTTCCGATATCGGCTGCGACCGAAGCTGCAGCCAATCTCGAAGTCCCTCATTATGCGAAAGGTGCCCATTAGCCTTCTCGGAGATTATAGTGTCGACTCTTCAGTTATACTGTACCATGTTGATACCCTGGACCGGGCGGATATGTTTGTACTGCTTATTGTAGAACAATTGCCACTGTCAATTGAGAGAACAATGTATCATTGACTGTTATACGCATGTATATCGACCCCTATTCTGTCACCCATAAACCATTCTGCGAAAACAAAGGCATACGATGACATACGATGTATCTCTGCATGCTCAACGATATGACACATGAAAGCAATACTCCCCAGATATAAGACCTCCCTATATGATCGCATGCTAGTGACAATCTATACTTCAGTGTACACCAACAAATCGATAGATCTTGGGCACGGTACGATGATTTGATTGTAAACTAGTACATCCTTATGATTTGGAAAGAGATTTAATTCGAGCGGCAAAATTTCAAAGGAACTAGAACTTGCTAACCCATTATAACAAAAACTATATTTTTTCAATTTTACTCGTCCATCCCCTGTTCGCGTTAAAGACATATTATGGACTTGTTCGGTACGTGAAACAGATAGGTTAGTATATACGCAGGCGCTATGCCAACTGTGGGAATGTAGCATTCTACTAACCTCGCCGAATATCTCAAAGAAATCGATCATACCACTCCATAGATTTCATCGTCTGAACTACGCACAATTGTAAATATTTACATTTGGATTCGTCACGCAACAATCGGCGATAAACTAACGCAAATCGTTGCGTTATCCAGAGTCATTGCTTTTAAGTAATATAAAAAAGAATGTTTCACATCACTTTAAGAAAACTTTTTCTTATTACCTAATCAAATCTAACTAGGTAAGCGTAAAATGTAATACGCATATACAGTACCATCTTCATGGGTATAGATGGAAGGAACATTGTCGGTATTTAGCGCCACCCGTAGACCTATGGGCCAGTCGCAGTGATAGTGGGTTTGGCACCATACTTGATGATAAGCCTGCACAAACAGCCAATACGCCAAGGATTAGCTATAAAACAGTATCTAATCGAGATTCACGATTATAGAGAGCGATTGGTATTAATTCTGAGTAACAGGTTCCTTGCTATGTTCGGACTGTATTTCATAATGACAATCCAAATTTAATCGAAGGGGGGGGGGGGGGTGATTATATTACAAGTTGATCATTTGTGGCGTTGTAATCTGGTTAATACAAATCCGTGTTGTAGTCGAAAGTACGTTCAATATTGGAGTTATCCCCCTTCCGATTAACTCAGGATACTTATTTCTAAATATAATCCTAACATCGCGTGGCACGTGTTGCTCAGATTGAATACCAATCGATATCTAATCGTTACCCCCGATTGAGTATCTGTCGCTATTCAATCGCGTGCGTATATTATAGGTAGCACACAGTATATTTCAGTCATAGACAAAGATCATGAAGTTGTTCGGATCGTTTGTTCTTTATACAGTAATGCCCTAAATAATCGACTCCTTAACCACAACAGAATTACTGTGGAGTAATGCATATAATGGAATTGGAATTTATAGGCAAATAGTCCCACGCACATCCGGCATTTATTTTGAAAACATATCACCTTACGGACTGGTAAAACATTACTACCATGATCATTTAATTTTTAAGATGTAAACAATCGTATTACACAAGCATTTTCTTGAATTGACAATAATCTTGTAAAGCAGGTGTTTTTAACAGCGTTGAAATCCATGACAAGATAACGACCCTGATAGTGCTAAGTATGAGCGGGTTAGCACACTAAATTCTGGGGACCTCATTCTGCTTAGGCCTCATCTTTTCTGTTAAGTACAGTAATGCCCTAAATAATCGACTCCTTAACCACAGCAGAATTATGGGTAATTTTTCAGGATTTAGTCGGAAATATGGCTTATTGCCATTCATCGGAAAGCTCTCAATGATAGCTTTCCGATGAATAGCAACAAGCCATATGTCCGACTAAATCCTGAAAAATTTCCCATAATTATGCTGGTTAAGGAGTCGATTATTTAGTGCATTACTGTATTTGGTGCATCAAAGCTCGAGTTGTGTTTCAAATTATGAGATATCAACACAACTCTGCTAGCATGGATGGCGATATTTGCAGTACTGCGCATTTGCGGTGATGTCTGTCTGATGATGGACTGTTTTAGATCAAGGCAGCCCAATTGAAAAAGAGAAGAAATTTCGAACATGTAATTAATTACGCAATATAAGTCTTGCTTATCCTTCGTTCAGTTTACTAGTTGTCCAAATTGGAAGGATAACAACCACACTAACGAAACAAACTACTTTAACAACACATTACAACTTCCGTTTCATAGGACTACAGAAGTTCGCAACCGGAAATTCTTTCACACTCGGCGCCCATTAGACCGCCTTCAGTCAACGGGATTCTAATATAAATCCTTGGTTAGAATCCAATTAATTGAGATCTCGCCCGGAGTGCACAGATCAGTAAATCGAGTGCACGACCAAGTCGCGGAGATCAATGGAGTAGAGCTAAAGCTTTCAGTCTTGATATAATGACTCTAATCTGACGCATGGTGATGGAATTTGCATCGGTCTTACGCCATCAGGCATGTGACGTAAGAGCTTTTTATGGAATTAAACGCAAATCAAGTGCAAATTGCATTCACTGTTTCGATTCGCGAAAATGACAGTCTGTCGCTGGAACGGATGAGGAATCTAAGGATCAGCATTCCATGCATTCAGCAGAAACACGGGGGACACTTCTGTGCAAAAAATATTTCCAGCCGCACAATCTCTTGAACAATCTCTTGAACGTAATCATTCACATTATCGAAGATTGCCACAGAGGACAGGCTCAGTGAACCAACTCAACAGCTACGCACACGATTGTCCTCACATACTCGAAAGGACCCTTACAGATAAATAATCCGATTCGATGGTCCCCGTACCATCTGTTACAACAACAACAACAACAACAACGGAATTTCACAAAAATCCGATTTAGTTATCCAAATTAGTGTATTACCAATATATACAAGCAGTTGGAATTGGTACCAAATTTACACCTTGCCATCAACCTGCTTTGAGCGTTATTATTGCATATAATGTATCTTAGGGGATTGCTTGAGGGTTTAACGTTGTTGTAGCCGCTAGGCCATATCACGACCAAGAACAGAACCAGGTATGGCTTGTGATACACGAATGGTGTTGGTCTGGCTGTTGTCTGTCTGATCGCTGGCATCAGCACTTTTTTGTAGACACGACAGCCGAGTATGTGACTGACTGAATTGATGGTCGAGCACCAACTATTTTCTCTGCATAAAAAATATGATGTTTCTCAGCTTTACATCATTGGATTTTGAATTGTTGTCCCACATATAGGACATGAACGATCCATTGCAGCATGTGAACCATGACAGTTTAAGCACTATTTTGGTTTAGTACAATCCTTATGATCATGACCCGAAACAGAACTTCCTGCACATATGGTTCATTTACTTTTATAATGTTCCTGGTCTTGACCATACCCCTGACAATTTAAAATACCGCAAGGGATTGGGAACACATGTAGACAAATCTATTTTCATATATCCAACCTTTAATGTCGGCTCAGCCTATTTATCCGACTCAGAATAGTGGGAGATATCGCCGGTTCTCAAAACCGCTCTTCCTATATTCAATGTTTTGTGACAAATTGAAATTTCTTTGAGCATTCAATCAGGAGAGAGCTAGTCGCTGGCCTGGTCCTGTTCGGTTTGACAGATTTCAATTGTCTGGCAATACTTTGGAGTGTTTTATCAATAACAAATACAGAGGGTCTTTTCGTAGTCAAGTCGAGGCTAACAACCGAGTACTGAGGGAATACCCCAACATCTTTGGAACTAAGTGAGTCATCATTCTTATGACCAGGTTGTGGGTTTTTTGTGTTAGTTGCCATATAAATTAAAGCAAAAAAATCGACAACTAGCCCAGCAATCGCCGCGGACTACCCTTCGATTTCTGGTCGGGCCAAAGACTGGTACATAGCTGTAGCGGTTACCCGTTTAGTCACTGCATGTAGCAGCCTCCGGGTACCTACCCACAGTGAGATGTGCGTGAACTATACAGTGGTCAACATTCAACAATCAGCAGGACGAACACCGAAGAGACACGAGCGAACAGGAAAACCATACGTGAAAAAACAAAAGCAAACAGAAAGCACACATCAGACGAATAATACAACATATAAAACAATTTGAATCCCAAACACTGGAGAGCCGTGGCTTGCCGATTGAGTGAGCCTGGTCAACTGAACCACCCGTTTTGAAGAGACCGTGAGCCAATCCGTATCCGCATGTCGATGCCTCACGTAATACGACCGCCCTAGTACATCCAGGGCTCATACGCCAAACCTCATGGGATTCACGCGACAGGGTGCATCATTATGGGATTCTTACCCCTCGCAGTGTGGTGTATCCCAAGGGAGGGTATTATGGGTATACGTGTTACATGTCATGCATCCGTTACCATGCTTTGCATTGCTTCCTCTATATGTTGTTCTGGACGCTGCCGCGATAGTGTCAGAGTGTTTCATCTACGATGAAGGGACGAGTCTATATATACGCTCACACTACTGCTATATCAGGGCTTTCCATGAGTATTACTTCACCGTCCCACGCTTCTCATTAAAATCTCCACGCGACTATCTTCTGATTGGCTTCAGCTGTCGGCGGCTGATTTCTGCCGCGACTTTTGGTTGGCTGACACTGCAAGGCGTAATATTTTTGGAAAGCAATGGAATTCCCTCCTGTTTCAGACTACCGAACGCGTAGCAGATGTAGGACAAAAATAAGCAAAACTTATATCTTCATAATTTGAAATTGCGATCATTGGGGGAGGGGTCAATTTCAATAAACGAGTTGTGGCAAGACGCTCACATTCAGCGATGCAACGGCAGGATACCGCGGTACGATCCCACCACCACGCCTCAGTATAATGTCACTCTATTCTGTCAAATATATTTTACTGAACCAGGCTGACCTATATGATCAGCCAGATATCTGATTACATCAGTAATTTGTTACTAATTGTCTCCATTGCCACCCAACTTGCCAGCCGACAGAATTAATAAGGCATGCCCGATTATGGATCTTTCGTTTGATTGGCAGTTGTCGCCGGGACGAGAATTTCAACCACGTGATTGAATTAACTTGACCTCCACAATTCACCTAATGCGTTGCGTGCCCCCGAGAGATAGCACACCAAAAATGAGTCTGTAATTGGGACTTGGGAGTTACTCCTGACGTGACTGGCGACGCGCTATCTATTTCATTGCCGGCGGTCATGATTACCGCGGTCTCGACAGGACGCGGTCGGTTTATGGCCGCTGGGCGAATGAGAGTAAATTTATTACTTACCGAATTGGACGACGTATTATCTGGACAAGATTTGATTGTCGGCCTCCTCGTCGAGTGATTGTGACCGTTCATTTACATTGCGTTGGTATAATAAACGTCTTTTGCGGTGGCAATTCAAATCAATATACATGTACTTTGGTGTACATATTAGTTAAGTCCCAAATATTACATGATTTTTCATGACGTGAAACATGTATATGATATCCGGCAGATGCTTGAGAGGAAAGAAGAGCAATTGTACAGAATATTAGATTTGGCATTGTAGTGATGGACGCTTATATGGAGCCATATATGTACTTTGTAACTCGTTGTATTGTTCTTAAAGGGGTACTGTACGCCAAATGTTGTTGTTGGTTTCTATAGTCTCCGAGTCGGAGAATAAGATAACAATTTTTTCATTATTTGAAAGTCTGTTGAGTACGAAGTAGTGTTACGGATGACAAATTTACCGGAATGCAAAAATACAAATTGTCGTTGTCGAGTAATTTTTGTACAGTTTTCAACCAAATTAATCAAATAAAAGTTATATCATAGGCATACTAGTCCCATATAATCATTTAAGTTATTGTATCGTCGCTAGTCAGTGAGTGGCTTGAGTGTTATCCCCGTATCATCATAATATTTTAAGCGATCGTGTGTGCGATCGGTTTAACAATCCAGATCAATTCAGTATCCCTCAATTACTTGATTTGATTACGGAAATTCGTAATTTAATTGACGCCATTTTATGGCTCCAGTCATAAATTCAATTTATATCAAATTATTAACTTTTAAATTATTAAATTTTAAGATAGCCTATTAACCTGAGCGTTTACAGAATACATCTTCGACTCAAATTACTTATGTTTCTATATATTATCGATATTAGATCGTTGTTGTCACCGGAAATTTAATGAAAATGGCGTACAGTACCCCTTTAATATAGCAACATGAATGTGGGCAATTGTGGGTCATTTCAACAATTCATTATCCCTATCTACAGAGAATGGTGACAAACGCACGTGACACGAGCAAACAGAGTACTACATTTGATTTACACACACCACTTTTTGAAACTGAACTGAGACATGGAGCAGCTATAGAAAGATAGCGTGTAACAGAAAGATGGTAGGATGGTGAGAAATTAAGGAAAACTAAGGCAAATTAAGGAAGTTACTTGCCAAGTCCATGAACTGAGTAAGGAAATTGTCCAGTTCATGAACTTGGCAAGTGGCCTGCCCTGGTCACGAGCTGGCCAACATTGAACATTCCATGACAATTATAGCTAGAGTGTGACCATTCCGGTTGTTTGTTCCAGCTATTTCGAACTTAAAAGTACATGCCCTAAGCGCTATTTATTTCATAGCCGGCGATCATAATTACCGCGGTCTGGTCAGGTCTGTTTTATGGCCGCTGGGCGAATGGGAGTCATATTTATTGCTTTCCGGATTGGACGTATTATCGAGATTTGATTGTCGGCCTCCTCGTCCAGTGATTGTGACCGTTCGTTTACTTTGAATTGGTTTAATAAACGTATGTTGCAATGGCAATTCAAAGCAGTATATGCATACTTTGGTGTTAAGTCCCAAATATTACATGCATTGTCATGGCGTGATACAAGTATGTGATATCCGATGGACGTTTGAGAGGGAAGAAGAGGATTTGTACGGAATATATACTAGATTTGGCATCACGTGATAGGCGATTATATGGAGCCGAAAATGTACTTTGTTTAGCATATTTTATTGTTCTTTATATAGCAAGATGAATTGTGGAAATTGTGCGTCATTTCAACAATTCAACGTCCCTCCTCTCACAGAGAGAACGGTGACAAACACACGCGACACGAGCATACAGAGTACTAGACATTGGATTCACACTATTTGTAACTGATCTGAGACGTGGAACAGCTATAGAAAGATAGTGTGTGGCAGAGAGATAGTGTGAGGGTGAAATAGATAGCTATAGAGAGATAGTGTGTAGCAGAGAGATAGTGTGTAGCAGAGAGATAGTGTGTAGCAGAGAGATAGTGTGTAGCAGAGAGATAGTGTGAGGGTGAAATAGATAGCTATAGAGAGATAGAGAGAGGAAGGGTGTGGGCGGGGTGGCGAGATGGTAGACCTATACACTATGTAGATTCATGCATAACCAGGGTAAGATCATATCCGCATCGGTCGTTTAGCGATATGAATAGAGTCGTCATACTAACTCGATTAAGATTTGAAATGAGCCGGCATTGCAGCAAAGCGGTATTTATATACGCGACCAGACGTTTCATCTTCAACATTGACACTTCCACGAAAGTCGTTGATATAACAATAGGTTGGTCGAGTAAAGGTCAAAAATAGGTTTATCAATCATCAACCAGTCAATCAACCAATCCGTCAATCAAGAGTGTATTGGCTTCGTCAAAATTTATTATTACTTCCATACAATTAAATAGAAACAAGAGACGTTACATATATCGCACTTATAAGTAGGATAAGTTAAGATAATTGTTATTTACAATATACACACAAGTCATGGAAAATGCAATTACAAATACATATAATATTGATAGACTATATATGTATATGGTTAGGCGTGATATATTCATCACTGACTGTCTTCATATCACCCCTGAATGTGGTGATTGATTATAAGATGAAGATGTCCGAATTAATTGGATTGTTTTTGGGGTTACGTTCATCGTATGCAGACTGTGTTTTTAATAGGCGTTGTAGGGGTTGGTACGAAAGGCGGTTCATATGTATAGGCACCTACTTGGTCGATATAATGAATGAGTACTATATGAATTGAATATAAGTATAAGTAATATAAGTATCTTAACTGATTTTAACTTATTCAAAACAAGTTCACAACGACAAGAAATATGTTGGATTCTTTTCGACTCAAAGTTATTATTCTGCATCTCTGAACCCCAATACAGAAAATCATGGAACAGATACAGCGTCATTAGATCTATATCTTGCCAACGTATCACTACCTTGTTTTCAGCACACAATTATACAATATGCCATTACCGGACGAACATTGACCCATCCCATCTCGCGAAAGCAGTACACGGTTACATGGAATGACAGTCATATCTGAATTCAAATGGTATATCGTATGACAGATATAGCAGAACATCGGGCTCTCGATATGTAAATGGGATGACTATAGCATGATCGCCGGAAACGGCTCATATTAGCCCACACGGTTGATGTCGATCCCAGTCCATGTTGTAACATACTTATTTGTTTTACTTATTATTGTTGTACTATTCATCGAATAAATACTGCTTAAGGACCACTTAATTTTTCGAATCACCAGATCACATTACATACAACATATTCCATATTACATACCAATTGAAACAGGAAGCTCCAATACATTGTATTATCAACAGATCCGGTCGAATAAACTGGGATCATGTTATTTTTTGTCGAGGTACCTCGGTTCTGTACTTAATTTTGATACGGACTCTACTGCAAAGTATATTATTCTCAATGAAAGGGGAATAACTCTATCTGTTAGTTTGAATTATGATGCATTTTGGGTTGACAACGGGGGAAGTCTTGGAATGAATATGAGAATCTCTCTCACTTGGTGGACACTCCTAAAGGCCACATCTGTTCGTATTCTGGTGGAATATATGATTTTGGTTCCTCTTTCAAATGGTATATACTATGGAATATGTTGTGGCTAATGTTATCTGGGCATTTGAAAATTAAGTGGGCCTTTAACCCTTCCATGACTGGAGCTTCCTGAACTTTAGCGAAAACTCTGTGTCAATGCATTCTCTTAAATATGCGAGTCTCCCATATGGAGCCTCGCATATATAAGATAATGTATTGGCCTAACATTATATACCTTGACCTTGTAAGCCAGCGCACTCTCTTGTATATATATGCGAGGCTCCCTATGTGAGACTCGCATATACAAGAGAATGCACAGGCACAGGGTTTTCGCAAAATTCAGGAAGCTCCAGCGTGCAATCATGGAAGGGTTAAACATACATGAAATTAGTGCTGATCAATTTTTTTATGGTCAGGATATATTTGCAGGAAGGTCGAGTCATTGGAGGGTTAATAATGCCTTAACCATTGCTGTGGCAATTAATTACCACTTTACTGGTTATTTTTTGGGTGAAAATAGGGAATACGCCACATTCTCTTCTTTGAATATATAGTAAAAGGTAATAACGTCACTGAGGGTTAGGCTAAAATTACAGCATTGCTCATGCAGCGCCTGTATATCACTTCTTTGCGTTTTGTCCGAACATAAGCAACATGTGGGCAGCACATGGCAACTTAAGTCAAGTGATACACAATTGTCGATATACAGACAGTATTTCGGTGCCTTAAATTGATATTCACAGAAAACTGGTCTCTATTCGCCAATGCACTGCGAGGTGTAGCGCCAACATTTTGATACATATTATACCTATATATATACCATTACTTTTTTGAGAACTCTATTCGTTTTCTTCAGCTTGTGTATCGTGATATCTTCTATATCTATATAAAGCCAAGTGGTTGTATGCGTGTGTCTGTCTGTTTGTAACTCTGTCACGCTTTTGGCGCGTTAAAAATATATGACCCTCATGTCCGATTGCGCCCAAATTGTGACCATGTCCTCGACACATCTTATAGAATACGGCATGTAAAATTTCAAGCCAATCGGTTCAAGACTACCTAAGATATAACGCATTTGACAAAGATTATCCAAGGTGACATTTTCCCTGATATAATGAGTTTGTCCGAAGACGAAGGTGGTTTCACCGGCGTCCGTTATTAGAAAACACCAAAGCCGAATTCCGGACAAACTCTGCGCACCGTTTGTCGGCTTTCTTTATGTCGTTATCAGCGGTGACAATATTTCCCTGCATGTCATGTTTGTCACCCCGTCATTTGACGAGCAAAGTCCTATAGTCTGTTATAAGCTGCAATTGATCTATAGTGTACTTGCTTACCTGGTTGTCAAGGTATGGGTTCATCTTCTCCATAATGCTGAAATGGTTTATTACACTTTTAGATATGTCATCTTTTAAAGACACAATAAGATCCAACAATGTTTCTGTATTTATAGGGGTACTGTACACTAAATCCGGTCATTTATGTGACAATCTCTTTTTATACTCAACGGATTATATGCAACAAATGAATGAATTTGAGCCATGGATTAGTGCAAAAATACACCCGTGTGCTGTACGAACGATGAAAACAACTTGGTAATTACAATGAAAATGTATTTATGACTCCAGGCATAAATTATTTTTCATTATAATTACCATGATGGTTGCATCGTTCATAAAGTAAATGAGTGTATTTTGCACTAATCTATGGCTCAAATTCATTCGTTTGTTGCATATATTCTGTTGAGTATAAACTGAGATGGTCCCATAAATGGCCGGATTTAGTGTGCAGCACCCCTTCAAGCTAGCTAAACTAGTGACACCAGAGAAAGTGAGGTATGGCTGTCAAGAACTAGAATAGCACAAACTTCTGGCATTTACATCGTTCAGAAACCAAACTACACGAAGAGCATAGCTATTTCACCTGTTATTTCACATGTTATGCATGTACATGAGATGTAATACCAAAGGCTTATCATTAACCCTTTCTTTACTAAAGGCATTATCCCATCTAGCTATATATAAAGGTATACATTGGAATGGTCCATTCACGGACCGTTTTCAGAATATGGTTCGAAATGGTGAAACTGTTCATCTGCTATATACATATTTTGTCGACAGAAGCAGTTACTTTTTATTGCAAATAGGAAATACGCCACCTTCTCTTTGAACACATAATATAAGGCGACAACGTCACTAAGGGTATAGCCTAAATTGATTGCGCTGCTCATGCGGTGCCTGTATATCTTTTCCTATTCCGGCCCTCTGAGATTTTCGCCACCGCTATCCGACAAGGAATAAGACATTACAGTCTGAAAGAAGTGGTGCGTATATACGCAGACAAATTAAACGACTTAGCACGGAAGAACTCCTGACTGAAATATGTGACAATTAAAACGAGGAAAACTCCGGGGGTTTGCGATCGAATCTGAGGATTCCCCCGGGCTGCCGAGCGGTATGCTCACCATCCATAATTCACTCGTGTAGGGAGGCTAAACACGATTACACAGGTCTGCGCACTCACCGTAGCATTGAGACGTCACGCATGTCTTGTGCAATTTGCGAAATATCATCATTCTGGTCGGATAAACTTTTATGATGTCTGATTATCGTGGTAATTCATTTTAATGACTGGCTTATTGTCAGTAATGGTCGCTGTTGTTCGATATCTTGGTCTCATAAAGATAACCGGCGCCCTCCTGTTGTTAAGATAGATTTTCGTGATCACATATACGCAATGGATGGTCAGTATATATGTCAGAAAATCAGTCGATGTTTTTCCTGTGATGCCTTTAAATTTATCTTGTCCAGAATGAAGATGAGAGTAGGGACCTACGCAAACATCATGGATGATTTGGTTCCCAACGAGGAGTCATTGGAACCGCATGCCACATTGAACTGAAAGGTTACAGTGAAGTAATTCGATTGGTAGCGCCCTCCAACGGACTTTGGAGAGAATTAAAAAAAATCTGGGCTCTGGTTGGTTAATAGTAGTTTAGATATTTAAACATATAAAATACATGCAATCACTCCTCTTGAAATTTCAGACTCCAAACAAAACGTTGGCACATTGTAAATCACGTGGTTCCTAGATTGATTTTTTTTGGTGTGAGGTAAAAAATGTCAATATTTTTTTCATGCAATTCTGACTCTATAGATTATAAATCCCAAATTTAAAGGTATATTCCATGCTAGACTATATGATTTTTTTCATGCAGAAACTTTGCGCCGATGCCAATCCTGGTGATCATGTACTCATTTATCACAATTCGTGGATATTACATGTTAACACTGAGGCCTATGGGAAATAATTACTTCACTGTAACCGAAAGGCATTATACTTCTAACAATATGATAGCCTATACTTTATGGTTAATTGGACGCTTGATCTTCCAAGCAATTCATGCATGGCAAGATTCGGCGAGAATATGATATGCATGGCACACTATAATAATAGTTTTAATGCATTCTCTTACATATGCGAAGCTCCTATGGGAGACTCGCATATATAAGAGAATGCACTGACAAAATATATAATGTTGCACCAGCGCAGCACCCGTCATAAAAGTGTTAAAGCAAGAAACGTTAGTATCGTTCTGTTCGGGAATATGTAAAGCTGAATACGAACATAATCGGATCCTCGCGACAATGAACACTCCGCCGACATCGGTGACTGCACGACCAGCCCACATCATCTCGTATATACCCACTTTGTTGGCCAAGCGGTAAGGAGATAACTCAACAAAATCATGGACCTGCTTGTTGCTTGATATTCGGATGTTTGTGTCATTAAAATGTTGTATTCGCCGTTGGCAATCATTACTTTGGATATAAGTAGTGTTTAAACCAAGAAGCAAGGAGATAACAATGCATATCGTAATCCATACGCAAAACCACTTGGGAGAAACACGTTTATGACAGCGAGCACAGACACCCTTTAAGTGAGGTCTTACCCGACATATGAAATTTATATTGCAAATTTGCAGAACAATTAACATACACTAGTAGGCTATTCGAACAAGGAAGTGGGACAACTGGTAAACATAAAAATCAGCCTGCTTATATGTAGTTTGGAATACTGAAGTTGAGTAATAATTTTGTGTGGCCTGGTATTTAAATTCCACGTGTTTCACCATGATTGCGCATGGCCGTACTTTCGTTTTGCCATGAGCAGATAGATTGAATTTATTCCTCGTTGCAGTTATAATACCAAATTTGGGATTAATATTAACCAATATTCATGCTAGTTAGTTCAGTCATGATATTTAACAATCCAACAAAAGGTATGTGCTTTTTATTTATGGTTTTATCCTTGTTATTAGCCGCTAACAGTGTACTTTAAACGAGCATGCCCTATCAGATAGTTTGGGTATAGTCGATTGTGCTTCCATGCGGTAGTAGACTATATACAAGAAAACTAAGATGCGTGCATCAGGTCGCCCGTGAACTATCTACCATAGAATTGTTGTAGCTATCGATTATACATTTTGGAACACCTGTCTGTATGTATGTGTGTATGTATGAATGCATGTGTGTATGTGTTATAGACTCTAACACTGCTCGACCGATCCGACTCGGATTTGGTATTTAACGTGTCAACTTGACCTCGCTCATAGGCATGTTTCTGGACCTTGACCGATCCGACTAAAAATTTGTGTGTAGGACTACTTCGATCCCGGGAGCAATATGGACGGGTCCAATTTCACGTGGGACCATGTCCTCGAACGAGCACATCAGCTAGTCTAATATATATTTTGGACATTTGTCTGTCTGTTTGTCTGTTAGCTATGGCCGGGAAAAGTGCCGGACAGATTTGACGAAATTTGATACCTAGGGGAAATTATTTCCAGGGAGTATTTTGGACGGGTCAAATCTTGATCCCGACCTGACTTTGACATTCAAAAAGATCAATTCAAGGTCAAATCTGGCAAAACGAAAGGATTTCATCGAAATTTGATACCTACCGTTACTTTTGTCACAGGAGTGTTTCGGATGGGTCAAATCATGACCCCGACCTGATCTTGACATTCAAAATTGTCAATTCAATGTCAAATCGGGTAAAGCCGGGCGGATGTCGACGGATACTTTTGTCGGGCATTTTTGTCCGGGGAGTGATTTGGACGGGTCAAATCGTGACCCCGACAAGACCTTCACCTTTAAAATGGTCAATTCAAGGTTAAATCGAGCAATTCTCCGAAAATCAGAGGGGAACATCCCGGACGAAGTCGGGTCCACCAGCTACTATTATATATTTCTAGATTTAGTAACATACTAAATACCTGTATATTGTACAAAGCAATGTTTGACAAATATATCTATATCAATATTACCATACGGGTCATTAAAATAGATACGACGAAACAAATTTTGAAGAGTGCATGTATCAGGTACATTTTTATATTTCAAATGATGACAGGAATGCGGAAAGTTGAAGTACCTACGTAATACTGGCTATCCGCATGAAGAGATATACATGTATATAAAAACCAAAATAGAAGATGACTGCTGGCGACAATGTTTTCAAATTTCTGCCTGTGGTCATGTTTTTTAACGAAATTCGGGAAAATTAGATTACTCTCACCCTGGTTATCCAGAAGATCATTGTGGAATCTGGTGACGATCGGACAAGGGGTGTCGTCTGTAGGATCAACCAAATTATTTAGCCATAAAAATAGTAAAATTCAAGATAACCGCTGGCAGTGATGTCTTCACAAGGAAAGTTTGAGAACAAAATATGGCTCACATCTAGCGGTGACCCAAAATATCCACATGAGAAAAAGTTCTCCTATAAAAGCTGGCTGCAGGGTGCGCCAATTGATTCAAATTTGAAATTTAGCAGGGTGTACTGCTGGTGGCCATGTTTTCCCCGCAAATTTGATAGACTGATGGACAAAACCACTGAATCCGTTGAATCAATATACATGTATACATGGATTCATTTATATGCATTGTTATACACAGTACTGGTATATAAAGGTACTGAAAATAACTATATTACTAGTATACACAAAATAAACCATATATATTATGCATGGCTATGGGTTCTAATATCCGAACACGACAGCTGAGAACTTGGTGTGAATTGAAGAGTGGTTGTGTCTCAAGCATATCTAACCCTCCACGTTAGGAACATGCCATTAAATGGCATAAGTATAATCTAGCTTGAGGACAGAAGTGACCCATAAAACCCCCCTTAATTCGACCAGGTCCTCGTGCGCGATGTATGGTCGATCACATGATGATCTATGGGGAATCAGAATTGTTGTATAAAAACAGCACTACATGCAAATATAAAATAAAATAGTGCTACATCTTATTACAGATTATTGCCACATATAATCAGTGACTATTCAGACAGTATGACAAAATAAAGTTTCAGTGACACTCTATCCGAAGAGGGGAATAATTTCATCTGTTACAGTCAATGGAGCAATTATGAATCTGGAAAGGTGAAATTTCTAAGTAATACTAGATATCGACATGACGCGATAACATATAACGTAAATGCAATATGGCCGCTGGCGACCATTTTTTCCTATGAAATTCAAATATTTGATAGCTCTCATCTGATAGATCAATATCAAGATAAATATGAAGTTTGGTGATGATCGGATGAGCGAAGTAGACTGTGGTTTGTGGTAAACGGTTTAGTAATGCTTAAAAAGATTCTTACCTTAATATTTTTATGTTCACTTTATAAACTTCACTGAGTCATCTTTGTCACGTATTGAATTTGATATCTTTTGTTAACAGTTTATAAATCATGTATGTCTCATGTTTGTTATTTTAATTTATGTGTTTATTATCATTAAATAAAGTTGCATTCCTTAAAAAAATTCTTACCTCAATGTTTTTATGCTCACTTTATAAACTCCACTGAGTCATCTTTGTCATGTATTGAATTTGATATCTTATGTTAACAGTTTATAAATTATGTATGTCTCGTGTTAGTTATTATATTGTATGTGTTTATTATCATTAGATAAAGTTATCATTTAAAATAATTGTATTCACGTCCTCAATTATTATTTCACAAAAAAGCTCAAATACCCCAAAACACAATAGTTTAGAGTCGCCAATTAGTTAATCCGATTACCTATAACACTAAGCACATAAGCCGCTTAGCCTTTTAAATGGGGCCGACCGTTTACACTTTATAGAATGAAAGAACGAAAAGTTGAATAAAATCAACAAATTTGTGAATTTAAGAACAATTCAGACGTTAATGTTGTCCATGTCATAACCAGGACATATGTACTATATTTCAGTCTTGTTCATTTATAAACAAAGAAGATAATGCGACATCAAGTCCGCTCACACCTTTTAGTTTGGAGCCGGTCGCATACACTTTATAGTGTGTTTCAGAACGAACAAAAATGAATAAAATCAACAAATTTGTAAATTTAAAAACAATTCAAACGTTGTTGTATTCCATGTCCCAGCCCGGACATATACACCAAATTTCAATAATATTCATTGAGAAACAACGGACCAAACGCTATATAACACCCGTATACACCTGTTATTCCGAGCCGGACTCATCCTCGGATACATTTTATAGTGAGTACCGAATTGGCACACGTCGACTGGGGCGAGTTGGCCCTGGGGCGATTAGGCCGATTCCGGCACCTTCTATAATTTACAGTATGTACCCGTTTACGCGTAGTTTACGTAGAAAGTTCCGCAATTAATACCGTAAATAGAGCGACTGTATTTGACAGAGAATGCCTCTGTTATTGATTATCAAGTTGCTATACATTAAAAACGACAAATTCACATGCTCGTTCAAGCGCAGTAGTCTATTTTCCCCATGTTAAAGGACATCCACAAATACTAAATAACGCTAACCTACTGCAAATGTTTTACACGACAACTGTTAACATATTTGGGCTGAATTCATCTGATGCGGTATTATTCCTCAAAATAAACAACAAAACCATCGTTACTTGGAAATGTAGTTTGGGCTAACATTTACATAAATCCTCCACATCAATATTTATCCGACACACACGTCAGATGAAAAACAGCCATCAGAGAAACGCCCAAATTGGGCGAAATGAGGGTAAGAAAACTCGTAAACGTCCACATATTAAAATACCTTTTACCTGATTAGTCCACTGCTGTGGGCTAGCAACGTACCTGTCTACGAGCCACACGTTGCCATTGACCCTTCCTATACTAAACACTAATTCACGACTAGTTCCCTTAGGAAATGTTCAGATAATAAGTTCAACAAACGGCCATAGGCCAATACATATATGAATGCTTCTGCACTTGTATCATCTTCTCATATTGCTGTCGTCTGCTTTCATTACATGGACATCATTCCAAATGAATACTATACCATTCTAAGGTATGCTTTTATAACTGAACTAGCAGGGTTACCCGGCGTTGCCCAGGTTAATGCGATGTGAAACCATCTGTATGCTTTGGATATTTGTTGGGAATAGAGAACACCCTTGTTCAAAGTGTTATACGTTTTCTCATAAATTGTATATTCAAATAGCATCACAAAACATGATTATTACAGTCATGGAATATAAGTAGTGGCCCACCTTGTCAATTGTCATTCTGTTTATCGCGATTAATCCGTTCCACCAATAATGAAGTATTTATTTATTTACAACTGCGTATACATTAGACGTTATAAGATGATACATGAACATTATAAACACATTAGTTCGATAAAATATGATAATTGGGTTTTACATATTGAGATGTATCAATCAATCTAGTGGGCTGGACTAAGATCTCGAGGACACCTGGCTATCATATCTCCATGAAGGTACAGATGTTTCAAAGAAATTTTCAGGTGCTCCTCTGTTCATGGTGCTATATATTGGCTAAATAGTCTTAGTTTAAACGAAATGTTGCTGCGTTATATATCAGCTACATGTGCCAGGCACAGAGCGAGATTTTGAGTTGTTTATGTCAGTCGATGAGTCTGTTCTAAAAACCCTTGTCAGATGTCAGTATTGGTAGGATCCTGAAAAGTCATGTGCTACTAACTGCATTTTATTGTATATCAGAAGAAACTATATATGATTGCACACTGTGACCACTATTTTTGAACAGGCCTTCCACATATCCTGACAAATTGTAACTTTTTGTGTGGAAACTGTATTGAATGGAACAGACTCAATTTTGTTATAATATATATGCAATCCTCTGACGGTTCGAGGTCTCTCAGTTTGCACGAATATATGTATCTCTTCAATAGAATGATAAATATACGTTTAATGCTTCTTCTATGTATCTCTTTTTGCTAGCTCATTGTGTGAATGTCCTGATTGCCATCCCCATATAAATATGACAATTAAGAAGATATAATTGTTCAAGTGACTTATAAGTGGGTTACCATTTGTAGGGATTGTGAAATGTGAACGCCCAAATCTCCTTAAAATTATATGGAGATGGCCTGTGTGACTGTATATAACTTATATGTGGATATCGGCGAATAGCAATCTTATCTATGATAGTGCATATCCGCTCGCCATCCGTGGCGCAAACGACACCAAATGTGATTTAATTCATGGTATATCATTAGATAAAAACATGTATGAATTTGTTGGAAATTAGTGCCAAACATATTTTTATCAGCTTTTGTCTCTTCGATTGTACCGCGTGAAGTTATATATAGAACAGACAGACAGAAAGACAGACAGACAGCACAATTTGATTTCTTGTATCATTTGAGAAGAACGTGTCTGAATTTGATGGTAATTGGTACTAAAAATATTTTGTATCAGTTTTTGGTGACCCTCTCGTCCCTATTTCGGACTCAAGCTACACACACAAAGACTCATTATAGATTAGAGATGCATATATATGAAACTGGTGAAAATTGGCGAGTATACAAATTCGTATCATATTGAAGGTCCCCATATCTCTCACCCATAGGGCACCAATTTGTTGTGTCTAAACCACACGATAAGATTCCTCGTATCACGGAGAAGAATATGTATCAATCTGGTGGAAATCGGCACTAAACATATAGATATAATGTCCCTCTCATCTCTATACACCACTGACTCGAATGGCCCCACTTGTGACATCCTTAAACCACACAATTACACTCCTGATATCATGGAGATCATTGTTTATAAGTTTGGTGATAATCGGCGACTAAACAATATTTTGGTTTATCAAATTTGGTGCCAATCCCCCCTCCCCATCTCTCACATAAACAGCACCACTATGGCGTCTTTAAATCACACGATCAGATTCCTCGTATCATGGATAAGAACGTGTATCAATTTGGTGGAAATTGGCGCCAAAAAAATTGTGCATCAATTTTGGTGCCCTTGTCCCATTCAATACACCCCTGACTCGCATGAGGCCACACTTGACAGATATAAGCCACACCATTAGACTCCTCATACCATGGGGATGCTTTTGTATAAGTGTGGTGGCAATCGGCGACTAAACCAATTATTATCAAATTTAGTGCCCACCCCCTCCCAATATCTCATCCAAACGACAACAATTTGGCGTTGTTAAATCGCACAATTAGATTCCTTGTATCATGAAGAAGAATATATATCAATTTGGTGCAAATCGGCGCAAAAATTAGTTTTATCAATTTTGGTGCCCCTCTCCCCTTATGTGCAAATCTGACTCGAACGACGCCACTTTTGACATATTTAAACCACACCGTTGGATTCTTCATATCATGGGGATGATTATATGTAAGTTTCGTGGCAATCGGCGACAGAAAAAAATCTGCCCCTCCCCCCTTCCGGGCACCCCTGACGCGAACGGCGTGACTTTTGCCATATTTAAAACACACCATTAGATTCCTCAGATTATGGGGATGATTATATATATGTTTCGTGGCAATCGCCGACAAATATTTTTTCTGCCCCTCCCCCTTTTCTGCCCCTGACAACAACGGCGTCACTTTAGAAAATTTTAACCCCGACCATTATCTTTCTCGTAAAAAGTTACTCCTAGTAGACCCATTTGGCATCATCTAGATGGTCCCCTGTGAATTTCTATAGAACACAGACAGACAGACAGACAGACAGACAGACAGACAGACATTCGCAAATATAGATATAGATTGGAGAATATATTCAGCATATAAAGGGTCAATACTCATATATGAATGTTACTCCTATACGTTCTGCTGTTTGTTACTCAGAAACAAGTAAACAAACTTACATTTATCATGATAAATATTTTGTTATTATAGTGACCTGTGTATAAATATAATACATATGCGTGCAAATGCTATGTTACATGTCCAATACATGCACCCTACAATTAAGGCATATAAGTCACTTTAAGTCCAATATTTACATTAAATTACACTAAATTGTTGATAGTATATAAGTATGATTCCGTTCATTGCTTTATGTACACATTTAAATTGCCGACGAGGACAGTTAGTCACTAGATAATCAATCATGAAACTAAGAGTCAATTTTGTTATGTCAGGTGTGTTATAATCTTGTCCGTCAGTGTACATAATCAGAACTCTCTTCAGAACATATGCTGGTAACTATCTTTAAAAAATTTAATACCAAACTAAACCGATAAACATAACAAAACTGCTCATTTCGGCCAATTTGGCCGGTTACTTCATGTGACTTTTTCATCTGACGTGTGTGTCGGATAATTGATCTGGAGGATTTATGTAAATGTTAGCCCAAACTACATTTCCAAGTAACGATGGTTTTGTTGTTTATTTTGAGGAATAATACCGCGTCAGATGAATTCAGCCCAAATATGTTAACAGTTGTCGTGTCAAACATTCGGCAGTAGGTTAGCGTTATTTAGTATTTGTGGATGTCCTTTAACATGGGGAAAATAGACTAACTGCGCTTGAACGAGCATGTGAATTTGTCGTTTTTAAAGTGCAGCAACTTGATAATCAATAACAGAGGCATTCTCTGTCAAATAAGGTCGCTCTATTTACGGTATTAATTGCGGAACTTTCTAAAGTAAACTACGCGTAAACGGATACATACGGTAAATTCTAGAATGTGCCGGAATCGATCTAATCGCCCCAGGGCCAACTCGCCCAGTCGACATGTGTCAATTCGGTACCTACTATAACATGTACCCGAGTCCGATACGGAATAAAAGATGTATACGGGTGTTATATAGCGTTTGGTCCGTTGTTTCTCAATGAATATTATTGAAATTTGGTGTATATGTCCGGGCTGGGACATGGAATACAACAACGTTTGAATTGTTTTTAAATTTACAAATTTGTTGATTTTATTCAATTTGTTTTCGTTCTGAAAACACACTATAAAGTGTATATAATATAATAACGAACACGAGACATACATAATTTATAAACTGTTAACAAAAGATATCAAATTCAATACATGACAAAGATGACTCAGTGGAGTTTATAAAGTGAACATAAAAACATTGAGGTAAGAATCTTTTTAAGGAATGCAACTTTATTTAATGATAATAAACACATAAATTAAAATAACAAACATGAGCCATATATGATTTATAAACTGTTAACAAAAGATATCAAACTCAATACATGACAAAGATGACTCAGTGAAGTTTATAAAGTGAACATACAAATATTAAGGTAAGAATCTTTTCAAGCATTACTAAACCGTTTAGCACAGACCACAGTCCACTTCACTCATCCGATCATCACCAAACTTCATATTTATCTTGATATTGATCTATCAGATGAGAGCTATCAAATATTTTTTTAATTTCATAGGAAAAAATGGTCGCCAGCGGCCATATTGCATTTACGTTATATTTTATCGCGTCATGTCGATATCTAGTATTACTTAGAAATTTCACCTTTCCAGATTCATAATTGCTCCATTGACTGTAACAGATGAAATTATTCCCCTCTTCGGATAGAGTGTCACTGAAACTTTATTTTGTCAGACTGTCTGTATAATCACTGATTATATATGGCAATAATCTGTAATAAGATGTAGCACTATTTTATTTTATATTTACATGCAGTGCTGTTTTTATACATCAATTCTAATCCCCCTAGATCATCATGTGATCGATCATACATCGCGCGAGGACCTGGTTGAATTAAGGGGGTTTTATGGATCACTTCTGTCCTCAAGCTAGATTATACTTATGACATTTAATGGCATGTTCCTAACGTGGAGGGTTAGATATGCTTGAGAAACCACCACTCTTTAATTCACACCAAGTTCTCAGCTGTCATGTTCGGATATTAGAACCCATAGCCATGATATATGGTTTATTTTGTGTATACTAGTAATATAGTTATTTTCAGTACCTTTATATACCAGTACTGTGTATAACAATGCATATAAATTAATCCATGTATACATGTATATTGATTCAACGGATTCAGTGGTTTTGTCCATCAGTCTATCAAATTTGCGGGGAAAACATGGCCACAAGCAGTACACCCTGCTAAATTTCGAATTTGAATCAATTGGCGCACCCTGCAGCCAGCTTTTATTGGAGAACTTTTTCTTATGTGGATATTTTGGGTCACCGCTAGATGTGAGCCATATTTTGTTCTCAATCTGTCCGTGTGAAGACATCACTGCCAGCGGTGATCTTCAATTTTACTATTTTTATGGCTAAATAATTTGGTTGATCCTACAGACGAGACCCCTTGTCCGATCGTCATCAGATTCCACAATTATCTTCTGGATAACCAGGGTGAGAGTAATCTAATTTTCCCGAATTTCGTTAAAAAACATTACCACAGGCAGCAATTTGGTATCTTACTCTTTGATCCTCTTTTGCATGACTGAATTGTTTAGCAACTGTACAGACATATCCCTCATCTGGTTTTTATATACATGTATATCTCTTCATGCGGATAGCCAGTATTACGTAGGTACTTCAACTTTCTGCATTCCTGTCATCATTTGAAATATAAAAATTTACCTGATACATGCACCCTTCAAAATTTGTCGTATCTATTTTAATGACCCGTATGGTAATATTGATACAGATATATTTGTCAAACATTTCTTTGTACAATATACAGGTATTTAGTTTGTAACTAAATCTAGAAATATATAATAGTAGCTCGTGGACCCCACTTCGTCCGGGATGTTCCCCTCTGATTTTCGGAGAAATGCGCGATTTAACCTTGAATTGACTATTTTAAAGGTGAAGGTCATGTCGGGGTCACGATTTGACCCGTCCAAAACACTCCCCGGACAAAAGTCACGACAAAAGTACCCGTCGAAATCCGCCCGGCTTTATACCCGATTTGACCTTGAATTGACAATTTTGAATGTCAAGATCAGGTCAGGGTCATGATTTGACCCACCCGAAACACTCCTGGGACAAAAGTAACAGTAGGTATCAAATTTCGTTGAAATACTTCCGTTTTACCAGATTTGACCTTGAATTGATCTTTTTGAATGTCAAAGTCAGGTCGGGATCAAGATTTGACCCGTCCAAAATACTCCCTGGAAATAATTTCCCCTAGGTATCAAATTTCGTCAAATCTGTCCGGCAGTTTTCCCGGCCATAGCTAACAGACAAACAGACAGACAAATGTCCAAAATATATATTAAACTAGCTGATGTACTCGACTTCGTTCGGGCTAGTTAGGGATTTTTTGTGTGATCGCCTCCATCTGGACAGTACCCAGTATATACAGCGTCTGGCCAAACTATTGTTCAATTGGTCCAGAAACATGCCTATATCAGCACGTTCGAGAACATGGTCCCACGTGAAATTGGACCCGTCCATATTGCTCCCGGGATCGAAGTAGTCCTACACACAAATTTTTAGTCGGATCGGTCAAGGTCCAGAAACATGCCTATGAGCGAGGTCAAGTTGACACGTTAAATACCAAATTCGAGCAGTGTTAGAGTCTATAACACATACACACATGCATTCACGCATACACACATACATACAGACAGGTGTTTCAAAATGTATAATCGATAGCTACAACAATTCTATGGTAGATAGTTCACGGCCGACCTGATGCATGCATCTTAGTTTTCTTGTACGTTCTGGTGTGGCTATATCGTTTACCTCATTACGCCACCTGTGGTGTATCTAGCGGCTGATATTTTGATATTGCGTGGTGGACAGGATTCTTGTGGGGCTTTTATTTATAGAGTTGGAAATTCCGTTTATTTAAAAGTCGGAACTACGCGACCAGTAGGCCAAGTCCAGTAAAACGGTTCGTTATAGGTGCTGGTTGTTATTGTTATTTTAACGGAATTCTGAGTTGGTCATTCGCGAAACCAATATATTTTATATTCTATAATTAAAACCGTGGGTATATAATATATGATCTTCTTTATGGATATTGTAGGAAGGTAAATTTAGCTAAAGCGGTGGGATATCTTGCAAGACAACACATTTCGGTTTGCGCTATAACCGCTCAATGTTTTAAGGTGTTACACAACGTCTGATAAAAAGAGTTCTATCTGGAATATTCACACTATTTTTTCAGAGAACATGCATAGAGTAAACATAGTACTATCGGACTATCGTAAAGTAGTTCCGTTTAATTCGGGATTAATTAACCCTCAGACTGCCGAAACTGCCGACAATAAATTCGCTTGTTCATGTCCCTCGAAAATCAAACTTGCCTGTTTAGAGGTCCCATGTTCGTGGCTAATGGTGATGGAATCAGAATTTTTCAGTCAAGTTCATGGATAAATTACATTACACTTAATCGGCTTATGTCCGCGGCCATAAACCTGCGTTTTGATAACAATTTATTTGAGACAAACTGTTGCGCGGGTATCAGTCGGCGCTTATCGGTTGAAGTTATTATAATCGTGCAGCCTGCACGTGCAACAAGTGTTCAAATACAACAGAAAAAAAAATACTATGTCAAATAAATAACGTGATCAATGGACAGACAAGTTTCATTTCCGTGGGACACGAAAAAGCGAATTTAATGTCGTCAGTTTCGGCAGTCTGAGGGTTTTAATTAATCTCCTTTACGATATCCCGATAGGACTATGTTTACTCTATGTTCTCTGAAAAAAAATGGTGTGAATATTCCCGATAGAACTCTTTTTATCAGTCGTTTTGTAACACATTAAAACATTGAGCAGTTAGCGCAATTTTCTGAAATTTCGGACTATTTCGTCTATAAAAATACGATGAGCAACTGAAAATGTTTTTCAACATTCTGGAAGGGGTATATGTCCATGGTATATATGTTTAAAATTTCACGCATAAACTATGACAGATAACAAAGTTATAATTAGTTGTATAGGCCCAGCATAAATCCCCTATAATAAACGCATGCGGCCGTAAGCACATTGCTCTGCTGTGGATACTTTCGTTCCCAGCATGCATCATTCTCGCTATCTGTAAAATGTCTATGAACAATGGCTGTGCCATGCACTCTTAGCTTTGATCCGCATTTAGAAGCATTCTGGTGTGGCGACTGAGAAACCTGCAGTAATTTATAAGCCGTAGTTCATTGTAATAATTTGAAGAATTACTTTTCTTAACGGAATTCTGAGGCGGTCCATTCATGTAACCAATATATTTTATATTATGATTTATATTTATGGCTAATAATATGATCTTGGTGGCGTTACCATTTCTGACAATGGTTTTCTTGTATTGCCTGCCATGCTGTCACGATGAACACATACACTAGGTATTACGCTCTCTATCTTGTGAAATATCAATTTCTTTGCTGTCTACTGCAGACGTATGCCAGAAGAGATCCCTTCGATTACGCCGCCTGCTTCCGCTGAGAGGGCATTGACTTCCTTTGTTCGGTGCTAATAAGGTTGTACTAACCAGCCCTAAGTAGGATGATCTCCACTTTTCTCGGCGTGTTCTCGTCATTCTTAAGAGGGTATACACACCGTATAACCACGGTCCTTATAGTGATTCACGTCTGCTCGTCTGCATGTGTTCCTTGTTGTTACATAGGCGCGTTAAAGTGGTGTGAAATACTCCGACCAGATATTCGCACGTACGACAAGCTAAATATTGCTTAACCCTTTACCCAACAAACCGGCCAAAAACGCCCATATAAAGCTTCAACAGCCTAAAATATCTTGGGTCTGTCTCAATAAAACCATACAAATATGGATATCATTGGAACCGACTCCTTGACCACATTGTGATAGTTACAGTTAGCCCTGTGCCAATGCATTCTCTTATATATGCGAGTCGACCATAGGTCGCCTCGCATATATAAGAGAATGCATTGGCCTAAACAAAATCTTTTTTTAACACTTTTAACCATTTTTTCTTACATTCTTTAACAATTTTATAATTTTTAATGTGTTAAGCCAATGCATTATCTTATATATGCGAGGCGACCTATGGTCGACTCGCATATATAAGAGAATGCATTCTCTTATGCATTCTCTTATGCATTCTCACAGGGCCCTTCTGTTGGGTAAAGGGTTAAACCGATATTAATTAAAGGTGCTATATCTATTGACGGCAGCATTTCCAAACAACAACTAAATTTCATTAAAACTCCTTAACCCTTTCATGGCGGGAGCTGCTCTGCTGCTGCCAGTAAAATAATGTACCAATGCACTTTCTCTTATATATCCGAGTCTCCAGGGGCGGCGGAAGCTACAAAACAGTGGGGGGGGGGCACCATTTAAAAAAAACTATATGAATGAATTGAAAACTGTTCCAATATGCGCCAGCGCAAAGATTGTTTAGTATGATGTTACTCGTGGCTACAACATGTACCATTATGGAGGTAGAAAATAAGAAAGAGTTTAAATGATGCTACTCTGCGATACTAACTTATTGTTGCAGCCAATGTGTGAAAGATGACCTATGACGTTGATACAACTTCTAAAACCTGCGTCCTTTGTCATAAATGTTATGATGAAATTAGTATACACTATACTGTATAATCCAATTCACTCCACATACGACAACCATTGATATCGAAGAAACAATAATCACAAGTAACTTTGAATAATAAATAACACTATAATAATATATGTACACAAACACTTGCATGTACACAGTAAACTTCATGTAGAAAATAATTATTCTAACTCTTCTTATTTCTCGGTAATAACGAATTAGCTGAGTTGATAAAAATCATAGTCAAGTTTATTCCAATGAATACTCAGCATCAACTGATATTGTATATATAAAGTGATCTCATATCAGGGGTTTGACAACCTTGGCATGAAAATGTATACCTGCCAAGCCCCAGGTTTGCACTTTTATTGAAGACACTCAAATTTAAACCTTTGATTGGTATGATGAATGTGATTTTAATTAGACAAGCTGCTGCATCCAAGACATGGCTATGATGGTGCCCCCCACAGAAGACCAGAGCTCCACAAAGAACTCAAAGACTGTAGTTAAATTCCCAGAGGGCAATTACTCAGACACAGTGTCAATACTGACCAAGGGATTAACTATCTATCTTGCTAGCCATAGTGGCATAACTGATAAGATTAAACACATTTGTCCACTAATGGAATATTTTCTTGTGAATCAAAAATTATTTTCTCCAATGTATTTAGTATTGGAAGATTATGTACCCATAATTGGGGAAAAAAGTGGGGGGGGGGGGGCACGTGCCCCCTGTGATCCGGCTCCGCCGCCCCTGCGAGTCTCCATGGAGAGCATCGCATATATAATATAATGCACTGGCTTACAATGTCAAGGCCAATATTGTTAGGCCAGTATACTCCCTATATATATATGGGAGACTTACATAATTATACAAGATAATGCATTGGCATAGGGTTTTCGCAAAATTTCAGGAAGCTCCATTCGTGGAAGGGTTTGGAGGGTATATATACACACTGTATAACCACGATACTTATAGTTATTCACTTCTGTTCGTCTGCATCTGTTGCTTGTTGTCACATAGGTGCGTTAAAGTGGTGTGAAATACTCCCGACAAGATATTCGTATATACGACAAGCAAAATCTTGCTTAGTCCGATATTCATTAAATATGTTCTATCTATTTCCAACAGGACTTCCAACAACTACATTTATATAGAACTTGTTATCCCTTTCTTGGCGGGAGCTACGCTGGTGCAGCATTAAAGATCCAGTATCAGTGCATTCGCTTATATAAGCGAGTCTCCCACAGGGAGTCTCGCATATATAAGAGAATGCGCTGACACAGGATAAATTCAACTGATGGTGAGGTCCATCGTCAGTACTTTGTTCTTGGTTTTGATTCGAATTTCAAGAGACCTACTGTATTTGTCATCGATAAAACTCTACAAAGCATAACCGGACAATTCAAATATGTCAAAACAATAATGACTGGGCCACTAAGTGGATCTCTTCTGATTGAATGTTCAAGAAAAATTCAATCTGGCGCGCTTATACACCAGTGTTGATTACTCCTCGCAAGATATTGGACAGTAGAAGAGCTGTGTTGAGATCTCGCGATATAGCTGAGTCTTCTGAATCAGAGATATTGGCTGATATAACCACATGGAGTTACATAAGTCCGTAGAATTTCAAAGACAGTTGATGGACAAAGAGTTGCTTTGAATAGTTATCTTCTGACCTTCAATCGGTGCGAACATCAACCAGCATTGAAGGTTGGGTACACGAAGGTATATATAAGTACGTATGTTCCAAATCAATTACGATGTTTTAACCCTTTACCCAACAAACCGGCCAAAACCGGCCAAATAAAGCTTCAACAGCCTAAAATATCTTCGGTCTGTCTCAATAAAACCATACAAATATGGATATCATTGGAACCGGCTCATTGACCACATTGTGTTGGTTATAGTTATGCCCTGTGCCAATGCATTCTCTTATATATGCGAGTCGACCATAGGTCGCCTCGCATATATAAGAGAATGCATTGGCCTAAAAAAAATCTTTTTTTAACACTTTTTACCATTTTTTCTTACATTCTTTAACAATTTTATAATTTTTAATGTGTTAAGCCAATGCATTCTCTTACATATGCGAGGCGACCTATGGTCGACTCGCATATATAAGAGAATGCATTGGCACAGGGCCCTTCTGTTGGGTAAAGGGTTAACTGTCAGTGATATGGTCATTGTCAGGGACATTGTAACAGCAAAGAAACCATATGTGCACGCTGTTCTGATTCTAGACATGACCATAAGGATGGAACAAAACCAAACACATTTTCTAACTGCCAATATTCACATGATGCGATGGATCGTTCATGTACCATATGGGACAGTGAATCACAATTCAAAGGTGTAAGACTGAGCGACATCTATGCTATTTCGATGCAAAGAATATAGTCGGTGTTCGACCATCATATCAATCACTCACATCCTCTGCTGCCGTTTCTA
The DNA here is from genome assembly GCA_032622095.1 of Siphonodentalium dalli. NCBI lineage: Eukaryota > Metazoa > Mollusca > Scaphopoda > Gadilida > Siphonodentaliidae > Siphonodentalium > Siphonodentalium dalli. The sequence goes on along the minus strand of CP136064.1, from coordinate 266,308,846 downwards.
CAATAACAATGTGCTGATGTGAACACTCTGACAGACAACATACATACCAACATCATTCGTATATCTCAAGCAACACAATTTGACCACACTGATATCACTCCGGTTCCTTAACCTATGCCACAGGCCATGGAAACATCTACCGAAGTTGCAACAGTTCCAAAAACTTCCAAATTGAGCCAGTTACTATATGCATGTTACTTCGAAACAAAATTCGCCAAAATCACTCAAACGTTTCGACTCTCGGAAAGATATGTGAACTTTCAAAGTTTGACGAGATGCTTGATGACAGACGATTAACGCACGAAGAAGACACCAAACAGTATATATATTTGTGGATTGAAGCCGTTGGTTCCGTGACGTATGCCCTTCTGTGCGGTAGTAGGATCTGTCAGCAATGTTGTGACCCTGCTTATAAACAAACTCTTTCACTGCCGATCGCGACTACAGTCGAATTACTCATACACTGCCGATAGCGACTTGAGTCGAAATCGGGTACATTCTGCCAGCAGGACGGGTACATGTGGTGTAAATATGGCCGTCCAGTGAATAAGACGCATATGAGTTCCAGTGATGGGCCACATACATGACATTTTTTATAAGTTCCAGACTATATAACACCAGGAAACGTGTGAGATAGTGCGGATAAGAGGCAGTCTCTGTATATAGGACTATATAACGTGAACCGTTATATAAGGGAACTTGGTGATGTCATGGTCACATGATCTTTTCATAGGTCACGTGCGTATCTCTAGCTATCACATTTTTACCAATAATATAAAATGGAAACTCAAATACAGCAACCTACCCAAAATGATATGTTCATCAAATGCTTATAACATAATGAAGTCGGAAAATACCCAAAACATACGGCCATACTGGCGTTATATGTAGATCCAAGATGGCCACCAAGATCACGTGACCAATTTGAGGTGGCCAATGTGGCTACAACATATCAATATGTCTATATAAGTCAGCCACTTACGATATATTGAAATGTTAATGCATTACCCCCACCTATACATGTATGTACATGGTATATGTGACCACTCACGCATAAGTTCATGGTAATCGCCATGGTCACGTGACCTATTCAAATATGGGTATATATAGCACATTTGTATGGGTATGGGTCCCTCCCTGAACGATGACAACTAACGTTAGAAATAAATGTTGAGAATGACCAATTTCTGGCAATTTTCTGCTTCGATAACACCCATATATACCCATATACGCATGAATAGGCATAAAATACACCCATTAGTGTGTAAACCAAGATGGCCACCAAGGTCAAGTGATCTCTATGGTGGTGGCGTGAGTGGATATGCACTTGTGATGCCTATGTCTAGTCACATATGAAGTTTCAACACATTATTTCAAGCAATACTTGAGAAACCCTATGTCACTTATATACACCCATAATGTATTGTATACATTGTAGACATGTATTGTATGCTTGGCAGTGGGGAATCCGTCTGTGGTGCTGAGTGGCATTGAAAGAGTTATGAACAATTCTGCCTTATGACTACCCACTATGACATCGATATCCTAACCAAGAACACGAACGATGACCTTGAAAGAGTCGCAGACTGGGCAAATAAATGGCTAGTTAAATTTAACCCAACGAAAACTAGGGTAATTTCCTTTTCCCTTACAAATAACAACGTGACCCCGAATTTAAAATTCGAACACGAAAATGTATTATTTACAAACTCACGCAAACATGTTGGACTTGAAATACAATCGAATCTAAACTGGAACACTCATATAAATACAATAGCAAACAAAGCAACATCGCGTCTCTCACAATTAAGAAGACTAAAGTACGACCTAGACCGAAAGTCGCTAGAAAAATATACATAGCATATATATTACCAATTATAGACTATGCCGATGTAGTGTGGGGCACAGCAACATATTACTTATTAAAAAAGTTCGATAACATACACAAGGATGCTGCAAGAATAGTCACATGATTAACGCGTTCCGTAGATATAAATCGCTTGTTTGTCGAAGTAGGATGGCCAAGGTTTGAAATTCGACGAGAACTCCACGAGTTGCACACCATGTTTAAAATAATAAACAACCAAGTCCCCAATTGCCTCACGCTCATGTTGCCACCCCGATCCAGACAAGTTGCCAGTAATCGATATGATATGCGCGAACCTGACAAATTCTATTCATACCGTTCGCATACAGAACATTTCAGAAACTCTTATTTACCTAAAAGTACGTTATCTTGGAATAAACTACCAAAGCCTATTACAAATGTAAGTACTCTCCCTTGTTCTTATACCAATCAGAAATATGGCATAAACAGTATGTTATTGTCAATTTTTTCCCCTCTGTTATGTAAACAAAAACAAAAAACGTTACAGAACCTGGCTTTTGTTTAGATCCGGATATGATAAACATAAAGAGCGTTTTTGTTACTGTTTTCTTTATATGGAAATAATAAAGAGCGTTTATATCAGTTGTGTGTGATTAACCAATAGAATTGCGCTGTGTTATGTAAACAGAAGCAGAACTTCTCAGGCTCTTGTTTACGTACACTCTCGTACGTCTTGACGACAATATACTATATACGCGCTGATTATGTTTGTCATATGAACAAAACTATATATATTTTAATATTCCTTCTGTTGATGGCGATTTGAACACATTTGAATATTTCTACAACGAACGCCGCCCGTGCCTTTAACCCTTTACCCAACAGAAGGGCCCTGTGCCAATGCATATATAAGAGAATGCATTGGCTTAACACATTAAAAATTATAAAATTGTTAAAGAATGTAAGAAAAAATGGTAAAAAGTGTTAAAAAAAGATTTTTTTTAGGCCAATGCATTCTCTTATATATGCGAGGCGACCTATGGTCGACTCGCATATATAAGAGAATGCATTGGCACAGGGCATAACTGTAACTATCACAATGTGGTCAAGGAGCCGGTTCCATTGATATCCATATTTGTATGGTTCTATTGAGACAGACCGAAGATAAGTTAGGCTGTTGAAGCTTTATTTGGCCGGTTTTGGCCGGTTTGTTGGGTAAAGGGTTAAACGGACATGGGCCGTTCGAACCCCAAATATTATGTATGCATAATTTGGTAAAATGTATCTCAAAACATACCTACGATGAAGATTTCCGAACGAATTCGTCGACATAGCGCTCAAAATATACGTGTTTAACGTTGTTTTGTTTCTGATATTTTTCGCTGGTGCCGGTTCGATTCAGCTATCTCGTAAACAATGCACCTGTAGACTATCTCGTAAACAATGCACATGTAGACTATATAGAGCTGTCATGCTCCGAAATGTTTATGGTACTACTTCAATTTTGTGATTAAAACGAAGGGAGAGAGCAAAGCTTGTTTTAATAGTTTAATAGTTTAAGATAACGCAATATATCTTTCCTGACATTCCGTTTCTAGTTCTATAGAATTCTGACGAATAAAAATGACAATGTTTTTATACGGGGCTCGTATATTGTGTTCGTAGTTATGACATCAATACGTGATTCTGTGACGTATAATGCTCGTATAAATGTAGGCCTAATTCAGGTATCATATCCTGGATGATAATTAACAAGCAATATCCTGGACAGCAACAGTGAGTGAGTTGTGAAACTCGCTTCGTTTCTAACAAAAAAGCGTTGATTTATACGGGCAATTGACATAAATCATTTCTGCTCTATTTACAACATCCGACATATATGCCTACATATGTCATTTCAAATCAACCGATATAATTCCAGTGGTAATATGGCGAAAACACTTTATAATTCGGTCGGAACGAAAACAGCAATGTTTTGATTCAACGCGGATATGTACAAACGGAACAATTTCACCACAGTGAATAGCTGATGACGTATATTACTTCGCAGTGCCGCATCTATATCTGTTAAGTATCTTGAAAAAGGTCATAGACCCATCACTCAATTTGATAATCAGGTATTGACGTCATCCAATGGTGCCATTTAAAAACATATTCACAGGTGGTGCGGTTAAAAACATCCTGGTATTTACGGCATGGCGAAGTAGGAGACTGTGTTCCTCTTGAATACTTCATAGTCCCCAATTTCTATGAAGCCTGGAGCAGAGATAATATATATTATCTCTGCCTGGAGTTAGGGTTTGTTCCAGTCCCTGGTGGTACGCGGGTAGAAGCTTTGTTCCGCGCTCCGCGTGTATAATGTTTCGCTGTTTCTTGGTATACAGTGGGCGCATGGACGTTTTATTTATAGAATAGGAATTTTTGGACAGATTAAAAGTCGAACTTCGACCCGGAGGCCGAGTCCGGTAAAAGGTGTAGTTAGGAATTTCATTTTCAATATCAATTGTTATTCGGATGCCAAGAAGTGCAAGGCGATTAATTCAATATATGAGTCGGTCATTCGTGAAACCAATACATTTTATATTCTATTATTACAATCATGGGTATATAATATATGATCTTGAGCGCGTTATAATTTCTGACATTGGTTTTCTTGTTTGTACTGGTTGTCATCAGTCTGTAGTTGGATGTAGCGTAATGGGTGGCAGATCCTTGTTGGAGCACTGTAGTGCATGATGCAATGCAACGACGTCAACTGCGCGACGTGCTATTTTATACGCGACACGATATAGTTCCTCTGCCAAATTACCCTTCATAATTAGATATTATTTTGAATGAATTGAAAGATAAATTGGTTATCACTCTACCGTGTAGGTTCCCAGGATTGGGTTTCAAGTCTCGTTACCTTCTCTGTGTCGTCTATTCTTTTTTTTATACCTTTTCTAATTCTAATTCACTCATAATTTTTTACCAATAAAATGTATTTGAAAAAAACAAAACAAACAACAATCGGAAAAATCATTTGATTAACTAGCTGAAACAGGCTCCCTTCCAGCTGTTTTCATTTTTCGCACATAATGAAAAATCGCTCTTTATTTCTACTATATATGCTAGGAATAGACTTACACGTAACGCTCTTTTCTGTTCCATTCTGTGCAAATTGATGTTTATTGTTTGGGGCCCAAACATCGTGTTCAAAGGCGGGCGGGCGTCATGGCGGGTACGAGACAGTTAGCGCGATCTCAAACAAGCGTCAACCGATTTCATTTATATTTCGTATATGGGTATACGAGATGGAAAACCAGGTTTGTCCAATATTTTACACGAGAGTTATGGGACTTAGTTGATCTATTTTAGCGATTTTTATCTTTCGAGTCCGTTAGCGCGATACCAAACTTTGACAGAGTTCAACGATATTCCGTATTTGAGTCTAGGATGACCGCTATAGATGGGAGCTATCAAATTTGAACGATTGACGATGAAAAACATGGCCGCCGGCAGCCATCTTGGATTTTACTCTTTGTATCACTAAATCCTTTAGCACACCCAACAGAACATATCCCTCATCCGAGCATAACCAAACTTCGTGTGGATCTTCGGGTTGACCTCTAGATGGATGCTTAGCATTTTTCAGAATTATGTTAAAAAAGGATGCCAGCGGCCATCATGGATTTTACTCTTGTGTGACTAAATCCTTTAGCACACCTTACATGTCACATTTCTCATGCAATCGTCACCAAACTTCTTAGGAATCTTCGGGGTGCCCTCTAGATGGGAGCCTCCCTTTTTCCCCGAAAAATGTTAAGAAAAACATGGCCGCCAGCAGTCATCTTGGATTTAAAATGTGAATTCATTAGCATGCACTGCAGCCAACATTTATTGGATAATTGTTTTTAAACTTTACAGGCTAGTTTAGGTTATATCTCTAGATGGGATCTATCAAATATGAACGAATTTCAATGAAAAACATGGCCGCCAGCAGCCATATTTGATATTACTATTTGCATCACTAAATCCTTTAGTACACCCGAAAGAACACATCCCTCATCCGATCGTCACCACACTGCACATGGATCGTCGGGGTGACCTCTAGATGGGTGCTTACCATCTTTCCGAATTACGTGTACATGGCTAACAGCGGCCATCTTGGATGTACTCTTTGTACGGCTAAACCCTTTAGCGTACATTACAGGTCACATTTCTCATTCAATAACCACCAAACTTCATATGGATCTTCGGGGTGACCTCTAGTTTTATTTACCCGAGTTATGGCCCTTTCCATGTTTAGTGATTCTCGATCGAACAGATTCACTCTTATGGGCAAAAAAGCTCGACCAAACCACCTTTGATGCGCAACCCTTGTATATGAACTAAATGTGTCTTTATGGGACATATAATGCTCATATAAAGGTAGTGCAAGTATTTATCGGCAAGACTTTTAAAGGCACGTGAGGCCTTAATTGTCGAAAATATTCATATTTGTTCCAATCACCGTAAACAGAAAAACATTAAAACGCATACAGTTTCGTTCATATATACCATGACCATCGCGTAAACAGCATGTTATCATAAAGATTTACTATATTTTACCTAAGCAAGAGTCTAATTGTGTTACAGAAGACAGCACTATGCTGCTGGCTAATCACACACAAATGGCATAAACGCTCTTTATTCGTTCCATATCAGGAATTCACCAACAAAGAACGCTCTTTATGTTTACCATCATAATATAAACAAACACCAGAAAAGTAACTTTTTATGCCTTTGTTTACATAACAATGGTCAAAGATATGACAATAACATACTGTTTATGCGATAATTCTTATTTGTATACGGACAAAGTCTGTCTACATTTTGTTGTTCTTTCTGTTTGTGGCGGTTTTTGACGGGTGGAAATATTTTCACAGGATACCCACCGCCAAGGCCAACCGTACCTTTAAGTGTTCGTGAGTTTATCTAGTTGACTCCCATTTGCCCGAATTACAAATGAGTATAAACGGGAGACAATATTAACCATATTTATACTAAAAGGATTATCCTACTCACCATATATTATTCATTTGGAGGGGTGATAAGGTGATAAAAGCAGACGACAGATAAATGAAAGTTCAGAAAGAGTCATTTTTATTAAGGGAAATGGTTATATATATAGTTAACAAATTGGTTGTTTGTTGAACTTATTATCTGAACATTTCCTATGGTATCACTACTCATCAATGATGCTTTAGTATAGAAAGGGTTAAACTTATTAACTGAACTTTTCCTATGGGATAACTACTCATCAATGATGCTTTAGTATAGAAAGGGTCAAACTTATTATCCGAATATTTTACTCAACAATGATGCTTTAGTATAGAGATGGTTAAACTTATTATCCGAACATTTCCTATGGGATAACTAGTCACCAATGATGCTTTAGTATAGAAATGGTTAAACTTATTATCCGAACATTTCCTATGGGATGACTAGTCATCAATGATGCTTTAGTATAGAAATGGTTAAACTTATTATCCGAACATTTCCTATGGGCGCTATTCATCAATGATGCTTTAGTATAGAAAGGGTCAAACTTATTATCCGAATATAATCCTATGGAATAACTAGTCACCAACGATGCTTTAGTATTGAAATTGTTAAACTTATTATCCGAACATTTCCTATGGGATAAGTAGTCACCAATGATGCTTTAATATAGAACTGGTTAAACTTATTATCCGAACATTTCCTATGGGATAACTATAGTAATCAATGATGCTTTAGTATAGAAATTGTTAAACTTATTATCCGAACATTTCCTATGGGATAAGTACTCATCAATGATGCTTTAGTATAGAAAGGGTCAAACTTATTATCCGAATATTTTACTCATCAATGATGCTTTAGTATAGAAATTGTTAAACTTATTATCCAAACATTTCCTATGGGATAAGTAGTCGTCAATGATGCTTTAGTATGATAGAAATGGTTAAACTTATTATCCGAACATTTTCTATGGGATAACTAGTCATCAATGATGCTTTAGTATAGAAATGGTTAAACTTATTATCCGAACATTTTCTATGGGATAACTAGTCATCAATGATGCTTTAGTATAGAAATGGTTAAACTTATTATCCGAATATTTCCTATCGGCGCTATTCATCAAAGAAGCTTTAGTATAGAAAGGGTCAAACTTATTATCCGAATATTTTACTCAACAATGATGCTTAAGTATAGAGATGGTTAAACTTATTATCCGAACATTTCCTATGGGATAACTAGTCACCAATGATGCTTTAGTATAGAAATGGTTAAACTTATTATCCGAACATTTCCTATGGGATGACTAGTCATCAATGATGCTTTAGTATAGAAATGGTTAAACTTATTATCCGAACATTTTCTATGGGATAACTAGTCATCAATGATGCTTTAGTATAGAAATGGTTAAACTTATTATCCGAACATTTTCTATGGGATAACTAGTCATCAATGATGCTTTAGTATAGAAATGGTTAAACTTATTATCGGAATATTTCCTATGGGCGCTATTCATCAATGATGCTTTATTATAGAAAAGGTCAAACCTATTATCCGAATATAATTCTATGGAATAACTACTCATCAATGATGCTTTAGTATAGAAAGGGTCAAACTTATTATCCGAATATAATCCTATGGAATAACTACTCATTAATGTTTCTTTAAATTATCAGTACAGAAATGGTTAAAGACTCTGACAGGGAACGAACTAGAAAACACAAACCACTTAATTTCTTGTTCCTCAGACGAATCACAAAATGATATGTCAATACTAATAAGATTTTGCCTGCGGTATGTTGGAAGCAATATTGTTCAAGACCAGCGGCAAATATGCACATGACACATGGGTATATATTTTTTCTGCCATTACTGGAATATGCGCCATTCCCGGCAGTGTAATAGTGACGCTTGATAATAAGAGACGCATCGACGCGTCGTGTTTAGGTTTCTTGTCGATTTATACTGATATTGCGTCGTTTTGTTTTAACCCTTTCATGACGGGAGCTCCGCTGGTGCAACATTAAAAACCACGTGTCGGTGCTTACAATAACAAGGTAAATATTGTTAGGCCAATGTATTCTCTTATATATGCGCGACTCGCATATATAATAGATTGCATTGACACAGGGTTTTCTAAAAAAAAATTCAGGAAGCACCAGTAATGGAAGGGTTAAAGTAGATCTACGTAGAGATCATATTCCACCAGTACAAAACCTTGGAACTTTTTGACGTTTTGACATTGAACCTTATAAAATCGAAAAATAACGCGTGGAATATATATCTTAGTTATTATCTGTTCCTTAATAATGTACTTCACTGTAGGTGAATGTCTCAACTCAATTTGCATGCTTTTCTCTGACTTTTGGGAGCCGATATCGCAATAAACATTGAATTTATTACTCAAGAGAAATTCCATAATTGCAAGTGACGCAAAGCAAAATCGCTCACAAATTCACGTATCTCGTTAAATTTCGAGTTGGAACCTTCACCTACAGTGAAGTACATTATTAAGGAACAGATAATAACTAAGAAATATATTCCCCGATTTATTTTCAATGTCAAAACTTCAAAAAATTCCAAGGTTTTGTACTGGTGGGATATGATCTATTCGGACGTTATAGATTATAGAGATTCATGGCATGATCTATTCGGACGTTATAGATTATAGAGATTCATGGCGTGAACTAGGGTTAAAGCTATTTGTAACACTCCGCAGTCTCGTTCAAACGAGAACAAGGTTTGATTACAATCAACATCTAGTTGAAAAAAAAATGAGACCGAATCTGGATATTTATCAGACTGAACACTACACTGGGTTGTTCTCAAGGAAATAAGAATACTCTGCACAAAATCATTATTATCATAACGTTTATTAACAAAATAGAGAGGAAACAGAGTAAATTTTATAATGTAATTATGTGCAGTGGCTTTGATTGGCAGAATTGCCGAATGTTTATCGACAAATAATTCATCCAAAATTAATAAGAAAATATTGACATTTGAGCGCAGTTCAGGCGCTGTGTTCTTTGAGATTGTACAGTCGTTGTCCTGTGAATTTTCGACCATCGACCACGCTTTCGAGTGCTCTTCCTTTGTTGTGACCAACATGCGCAAGGTTCCATCTCTGGGATGTGATGTGATACCAAAACTTGTCACTATGCGGGTATTTGTGCGACAGCCTGCTATATGTATATATCATATCTCATAATGAATAATTTTATTTAATATTATGCAAATAGACCTGCTCTTCATTGCGGAGTAATAAAGCATGCATCCTGGATTCAACCTAATAAATAATTCGTGTTATATATTTTCAATCGGGGTCTCCATATACCATATCTTGTTACGAGTATTAGAACTGTATTGGTACTCGGAGTCCATGGTTCTTATTGAACGTTTTGAAATATCTTTTGTGTGCGCAGATTATCATAGCACGACTTCCGATCAATGTATTCCACAAAGTTTCAGTATCTGTCAGTATGTCAGTATACTGAATTGATGCACCACCCTAGACACATGTACTGGTCCCGGAATATATATAAACCTACCCGACTGCACCACCCTACAAACTTGACTGGTCCGAAATATATGTAAACCTACCCGACGCTCTGCATCCAACATATCCTCACACAAATACGCAAATAATTGACCTATAATGTGAAATATAGGTAGATCATGTGATTATTTGGTTCTGAAATAAGTAGATAATGGAGTCATAGCCGTTATTTCCTTTAACATAGCCACATTAAACATACATGTTAAAGGTCGTAGATCTGAAGGCCGGATTCGTCATCTCAGGTTTAAACTTGGTCTACGTAAACCTCTAGGTTTAAACCGCCGTGAGTCAGCAAAAGCCGTGGTTTAAACCAGAGACCACAGGTCTAAATGACGAATTCGTCATCTCTGGTTTAAACCTGGTCCAGTCAGACCAGTGGTTCAGCAGTAGTGTCTCTGTATTGTCGAGGTCATTAATCGTACTTTCCTAATGAGGACCGCCTCGTTTTATTGATTGCGAAAATCAATAATTATGACAGCGAGCATATTTTGATTAGAAATTTATAGGCGAGAAGCACTCACACCTTTTAAGTTTTTGTCCCTTTTCGATATTTATTTTGCGTTTTATAAGCTTAAACCGGCAACTAAACCATCTAATTCGGCGGTCCAGCTAAACCAGCTTTACCGAGGCTAAACTTGAGATGACGAATCCGTCTTCTCTTCATCGCGGTTTAGAATTGTCAAACAATCAGTCAAAGGGTGGAGCTGTAAACAATCTCGAGTGAGGGCGTCTAAGTGGCGACTGCCGACTGGTGTTATCATGTCACAGTTGATTCATTCGCACGCGAGGTTTGCTCCGATATGGACATGTTCCTTCAATGTGTTATTTACAACTATCTTGTGGCTTTTTGTTTGGGCTTGTGTCAATCACAAATACTGGTGTTTTCTACGAATTCTTTTGAAGGTTCAACGTTTTCATTTTGACACCAAAACGATGCTACTGCTTGACCAGATATGATATACACATAGTTTGCAATCCTGAACTTATATTGCTATATGAGGCAAATTTGCCACAAAGCTTTATCTGGCTACGCCCATAAATTCCCATAATATTCCACCAGTTCAAAACCTGGGAACTTTTTGATTTTCTGCATGACGGGAAATTTATGACATTGAAAAAAAGCAAAGCATGTAATATATTTCTTTATTAAAAGCGTCTGCATCTTTGTCATGAGCACACTTGAAATTAACAATATTCTACTATTAATAAAACGATATATTTATGTCACAAGGTGCAATAAGACAAATCTATGCCAAAAAAAAGCAATACAATTTGTTATACAAGAATACAATCTAGAAAAGCAGGCACTAAAATGGACTGATTCAACAAATAAAGCCTTTGATAATAAGTGGAACAGTGTCCTCAATTTAATAAATGACCCTTGACCGGAAATTACTCTGGTAAAAAAATTAAATTAATAGATAAAAAAATAAATTATTTTCAAGTTTTAGACCGACCCTGCAGTATCACGAAAACTGAATTAAAAAAAGAATAACTGTCAAAATGACACATTAGCAAGAAAAATGCTATAGATAATTTTATAAGACAGAACAAGAAAAAGGATAAGTTTCAAAAACAGAGATTATTCAAGTGTGCATGTGATAAAAAATATATTGTTATAAGAATTTATTTTTTCATGTTTAATGTATATTTATTATGTACAACTTTAATATGTAATTGAGACAGACTATGAAAAATAAAAATAAATTATAAAAAAAAAAAAAAAAAAAAGAAAAAAAAAGCGTCTACATGACTGCCCACTTGCCTCTTCTGTTGTGCACTCATAAGCAAATTGCCTTTACTTGACTGACCTCTAACAAATATTAATTTAATTGTAAAATTTTGTTTCTTATTAGATTCAACTCCTTACTCAATTTAACAACATAATTTTTCCATTTCTTTTTAAATAAATTGTTTTTAATATTTAAAGAGTCACCACACCTAATTTGATTGAAATCGGTCCAGGGGTATTGGAGAACAGTTGCGAACAGACAAACGGACATACATATGACAGCCTCTATACCCTTTAATATATACAGATATACATGTAAATACACAAAAAAAATTCTTTGTGGGTAAAGCATCTTGCAGAAAATCTATCACAAATAAAGTGATGAACAGCGCGTGAAACTCGTGTTGAGAGACACGCCATTATTATTTTGTCAGATTGATTTAAACCCAGAATCAGATCGGATTAATGGTCCATGAGCGATACGTGTTTCTCAATGAATAAATCCATTGAGCGTGCACGCGTTCGCGATAATTTATGACGAGTCAATAACCATTATATCGGCCTGTCTTTTTGTCAAATTGGTAAGAGGGTAGATTAATTGCATGATCATATCACGAATCGAGTTGTCAATTAGCTGGCAACTGAACGACAAAAACGCCCCATGTAGGTTTAACAGCCAATGTAGGTTTAACCCAGCTTTAAACTCGGAGGTTTAAACCTGAGATGACGAATCGGCCGAAAAGTCGTTGGTTAGCTTATTTGTGTCGTTGTCCGCACACAATCTGCTTAGAATCCGCTCATTATGAGTCGATAATGAGGGTAAAATGTTCTCATTTTCAGCACATTATCGACTCAAAATGAGGCAATTCTAAGCAGATTATCTACCTGAAAAAAGTTCTTTATACACAATGTGTGGATTTTTCGGGAGAACAGGCCGCTGCATCGGTCGTCGTTGTGTGTAAACTCTTTATAATTACAGAGCAGCCTCTTCTCCCGAAAATCAGCACGAAATACAGCGTTATGCGTTTATATTAATAGGATTTGTTTTAGGTTCATATTCGGCTTATAGAATCGCTTGAGAGTAATTTAGTGCCATTTTCGACTGATAATGACTTATAGTAAGTTCATTATGGGCGGAAATTAACAAGAATAAACCAACAAACGACTTATCAGATGTATACGCTCTTTAAAAATATGTTTTCACTATGGCCCGCGCCATAAAACGGAATAACGGATATAAGTCCACTATGGGCTTTTTTTCAGAATAAAATAATCCAATCAACCTATGTTGATATTATATGTCGAATATGAACCTATTTGCGCGAGGATTTGTTGTACAGAGTTGAAGCGGTGTAGCGCGTAACCGTTCTGCAAGGGCCTATAGTCAGCCTATACAAACATACTGGATTACCATGCATAGTTGATCGTCTTTATCCAGCGCTACTACTACGCGGGTCCTATATTAACGCCACAAGTTGCCCAACGCCTTCGGGCAACTCTCTAATTGCTAGCATACTACGGTGTTGTGTTTCCATTTCTCGAGTCGCTTTTAGCGAGATTAATCGATTTAGTATCAGGCTTCCATCCCCGAAGCATGACTTGAGAGTCTTCGTCTATTAGGTTTAGATTGACAGATAATCTCGAGACATTTATACAAAATGTCTCAACTCAATGATAGCCATGTGACGAAGTTGACAAATCTCAACAGTACAATCGCTATATGATGGTGTCGCCCCTCTCAACAGTACAATCGCTATATGATGGTGTCGCCCCTCTCAACAGTACAATCGCTATATGATGGTGTCGCCCCTACCAACAGTACAATCGCTATATGATGGTGTCGCCCATCTCAACAGTACAATCGCTATATGATGGTGTCGCCCCTACCAACCAAATCTCAACAGTACAATCGCTATATGATGGTGTCGCTCTTACCAACAGTACAATCGCTATATGATGGTGTCGCCCCTACCAACAGTACAATCGCTATATGATGGTGTCGCCCATCTCAACAGTACAATCGCTATATGATGGTGTCGCCCCTACCAACCAAATCTCAACAGTACAATCGCTATATGATGGTGTCGCCCCTCTCAACAGTACAATCGCTATATGATGGTGTCGCCCCTCTCAACAGTACAATCGCTATATGATGGTGTCGCCCCATACCAACAGTACAATCGCTATATGATGGTGTCGCCCCTACCAACAGTACAATCGCTATATGATGGTGTCGCCCCTACCAACCAAATCTCAACAGTACAATCGCTATATGATGGTGTCGCCCCTACCAACAGTACAATCGCTATATGATGGTGTCGCCCCTCTCAACAGTACAATCGCTATATGATGGTGTCGCCCCTACCAACAGTACAATCGCTATATGATGGTGTCGCCCATCTCAACAGTACAATCGCTATATGATGGTGTCGCCCCTACCAACCAAATCTCAACAGTACAATCGCTATATGATGGTGTCGCCCTTACCAACAGTACAATCGCTATATGATGGTGTCGCCCATCTCAACAGTACAATCGCTATATGATGGTGTCGCCCCATACCACCCATACCACCCATGAATCGTGACTACTCGTTAAAGGTTCGGGCGGCGTTCGTTGCAGAAATATTTATATTTGTTCAAATCGCCACCAACAGAAGGAACACCAAAATATATACAGTTCCGCTCATATGCCAAACATAATCAGCGCGTAAATAGCATATTGTCGTCAAGACGTACGATTGTGTACGTAAACAACAGACTGTTCGTGTAACAGAAGTTGTGCTTCTGTTTACATAACACAGCGCAATTCTATTGGTTAGTCACACAAAAATTATATAAACGCTCTTTATTATTTCCATATCAGGAAAACAGTAACAAAAACGCTCTTTATGTTTTACATATCCGGATCTAAACAATAGCCAGGAAACGTAACGTTGTTTGCCTTTGTTTACATAACAAAGGGAAAAAATTGACAATAACATGCTGTTTATGCCATATTTCTGATTGGTATAAGAACAAGTTCTGTCTATATTTTCTTATTCTTTCTGTTTATGTCGGTTTTTGACGGAGGTGAAATTTTAACAGCATACCCACCGCCAACGCCGCCCGTATCTTTAACATACCCACCGCCAACGCCGCCCGTATCTTTAACTCTAATATGATGCCCTTTTCACACATTTGCTGAAGTAATGTTCATAACTTCAACGCACCAAGGTGCGTGAGACCGAATTACATCATAATGGGTCATTTTGGCTAAACTAAATAAACAAATGAACAATTTGATGCTATTGTATTGTGTTTATTTCAGGCAAGATATGCCCATATATAGTCATACATACAACATACAATTACAATTTAGATATAAAGAAGTTGATTCCAATGATTGAATAAATTAGACCGATATATTATATATGAGTAACAAATAGCATTCAAAATACTGTTTACAGATTTATAAATTCCCTCACGAAATACTTACACACCCTTCGAATCAACGCTGCCAGAGAGCACATTCTATCAGCTACAAACATCAAACTCGCAATACATGATCTGTCATAACCCATAAATTTCTATATGCATTATTATAATAAACTAAGTTTTCTATAACAACGTTTGGTATATTTAATCAAAAGATGTGCATAAAATAATGGAGATACGAACATTTGAAATAAATACATTTTCACATTCGGCGAACATTTCTAAAACTTTCTATAAAATGAGAGTACCAGCCATGTTATCTAGTTTTCAGATCAAACCCAGTCCGTCAAACCCTTTAGTCGACCAAAAGCTCGTCAGAGCTTGTGTTTTATACTCAGTGACATGGCTTTGCACTTGAACAATTCAGACAAAATGGTATTAAACCAAAAGTAGAAAATTATGCTGCGTTTGGTCTAAAACAACAAATTCCCCAAAATTCAAACAATGAGAACAATTTTAACTTATATGTGGTGTAAAATTTCCATCAAATTTTGGACATGAATGAAATTTCCAACTGTTGAAAGTTATGACCAAACTTGTTAGGGGTTGGTTCGAGACACGACAACACCCTATTTATACTCGTTATACAACCGTCTTAAATATGTATCTGATATGATCTAACTTAACGCTTTTGCCACGTCTCTGTGCTCAAAACAGATCGATCAGTACATCACACACGTATCTCATATGGCCCCGCGAAGCTGCAAGATTCGATTCGATTCGCGAATCGTGCTGTCGATTCGATTTTATTCGATTCGATCATAGGATTCGAATATTTTCTAATTACCCCTCTTGTACATTCTTGCATTTGCACGAAAATGAACACGATGTTGAACATGCCTTCATCTAAATTTAAAATTGAACGTAGCGTAACTCGCTTATTTTTTCTTGATATCGGCTATTTTGATTTTACCAGACAGCCCGGTGATATGTGGCCGTAGCACCGCAGTGAATATAATGTATTGCAGAAGTTTTATCAAATTATATGTGGTTTTCTCATAAAAGTTTGTCTTGCTTTCCAATACTTTGATACTTCAATGCATTACATGTTGGAAAGAAAGGTCACTACTCATGGAACTTCAGCTATGTGATTTTGGAATTTAAGTTCTTCTAGGTATGATAACAATATGCTCCAGACATCACACAACTATATATATATATCATAAAACAGACTTCCATGTCTCGAATTACATTTCAACTGCCCAACTATAGTCGCCAGAAACCTAGTTATTGTGGTTCTTCTATGATAAAATTGGGTCAATATTTATATTATATATATATATACAGTGCTGGTTCTACTGTTTATTGAAAATAGTTATCAATTTTGATCAATTCGTTTAGGTTTTGTTTCCAGAGTATATCATACATGTATGTGAGTATAATATATTTATAAACTGTTAGACTACGAGAACGCAACAGAAGCGACAACGGCTCCTATATTTAATCAAAGAAAACGATATGGCCCTTGAAGCACAATAATGTCAGTGTGTATTATAACTTGACATTCGCAACAGCGGGATGTATCACACCATTTTAATTCTATGCTTCCAGGAAATAACAAACAACATACGGGGTGCTGCAAATAACGAGATATTTATCAGATGTTGCATGCGCAATTGGCTCTCAATTATGCGTTATATGACCACATGAGAATAGTGCCATCAAGCTGATTATATCTCCGGGAAATGGTAAATTAATTACAGTCAGGTCGCCGTGGCACAGAAGCTATATTACGCTGTCCGCAACCAGTCAGCGCAAACCAACGCTGTCCGCTATAGGAAGCCACACAGTTGGCGTGAACCAATGTGCGATATTGCCCAGGACAGAGCAACAGCGCGATGTAATTCCCGATTAAATGCCGAAACGGTGCTTCGTTTCTCGATCGGGAATCTAGTAACTATAGCACGCTATCCGGTAGCGACTGTCGTTATAATGAGGAAGTACAGCCATTCCAGTCTCCGGTTTCCGACATGTCGCTTCGTATAGGAAGGAATTGCATTAACTGGAAGACAGACAGGAACAATTGCTAGATGAGATTAGACATTGCGCTAAATTATCATCACCTATCGACCGGGAATAAGTGGATTAGCGGCTAACAACCAGAAGGTATAGATTCGCTACTCAAATATACATTCGAATCAGACGCCTGCCCGGTGCAATAATGTGATTGTGAAGTGTTTGTGTTCTCAGCGATCTCCTGTCTTGATGGATGTATTGCGATGATGTGACGCGGAAAGTGTTCCGTGTCCGGATCGAAAATTTTGATGCAATCTTATGGTCATCCATACCGAAATATCTATATCTAAAGTTCGTTTCAGCAAACCGGATATATGGATAATTCCGCGAGTGATTCGGCTATCAGTAGCATGCCGCTCCCGTCCACGGAGAAGTACTATCCCGTCGGCAGCCAAGACAATTGCAATGGCAGCGCGACGTCAATGCAGAAGATGGATACAAGTAACTTCAACGGGATAGATGCCCATTTCAAAGGCGCGGACGAAGAAGTGTGTGATGAATCCGAAGTGACGTTTTTAAGTTCACATGAACACAGCAAACGTAAAGATGCTTGGACTAAGCGGGAAAAATGCTTAGCGTTTGCGTGTTTTCTGTTATTAGTAGCTTGTGCTGTTTTTGGAATTATTGCCTTCACAAAAGACGATCCCTCATCAAGTAAGTATTATCACAACTTTAACTAATTGGTTTGTTCATTCTTTAGTGATGTAGCTCTGCGGTTTGGCGATATGGGGTTGGATTGATTTGTTCATTCTTTATGGATGTGGCTCTGCGGTTTGGCCATGTGGCGTTGGATTCATTTGTTCATCATACAAGGACGTGGCTCTGCGGTTTGGCGATAAGCATGGGGTTGGATTGATTTGTTCATTCTTTAGGGATGTGGCTCTGCGGTTTGGCCATGTGGCGTTGGATTCATTTGTTCATCATACAAGGACGTGGCTCTGCGGTTTGGCGATAAGCATGGGGTTGGATTGATTTGTTCATTATTTAGGGATGTGACTGCGGTTTTGACGATACGGGGGAAGGGTGGAGCTTTCTCAAATTCCACATCAGATCAGGCATTTTCTTCAGAAATCTCAAACGACAAATTCAGTTGCATTACAATTGGCATTTCTGTCCAACATTTCGTGTCTACTATGAAATTTCAGACAAAAGCACTTAAACAAGCAACGTAAGACTGTCAGGTTTGTAACAACATTGTTGCGATAATGCGAGCTTGATATTGCGATATCTCCTACTTAATATTGCGATATATAGCTCTTAATAAAGATAGTAAAAAATCAGCTTATGCTGACAAGTTGTTAGAACGACGCTTAAAAGGCTCCGTTCGCAATGATTTCACAACTTATATCACTCGTGTGAGATCGTCTATAGATATGGGTTCCTCGAAAAATGTGCGCTCAATATCGCGATAAAGGCGCGCCTCAATATACCACTTGTTCTGATTGGTACTGTATAATCAGTACCCGTTAATACGGTAATACATTCAATGGCATCCGGCCCACCGGTATATTAACCCTTTATATATGTGGATTTCGATAGTTGCTAACCACTTGATTATAATTCCCTCATGTGCAGAGATATTGAGTCTTATGTTGTTTCTTGAACTTTGTATCTCTACAAATGAATGGGAATCTTTTGGTTGTCATCAGTTGATATTATTATATTAACATCCAAACAAACAGAAGAGTAGGTTATTCTACTGTGTAATCTTGGAACTGAATGGTAGTATAATCATTGAAGAGTGAATGAATTGCGGGCACAACATCTAGACGTTGAAAGGAGTGCATGGAAATGTCTGTCAGAGTTTAATTCCTAATCCCTTCAACGTGGCTACCACTTGTTTTAAGAATGATTATTCGATGGATTAGGTTCTACATTATTTTTTTATTAGTGAAGTTCTGGACACGAACTGGCTTAAAAAGAAAATTATTACGTTGGGATTGTTCTGCGAATGAATATCATAACGGCTGTCTTACCTATAGTCTGAACTGATTATTGCTAAGAGCATAGATCGCTAAAGCACTTAATTATATGAATATATTTTGACATTCTAAAACCCCACGCAAACTATATTATTTCTCGGATTTCATTTAATAAAACTATTATCGCATTGTTTCTAGGTTTACACCAGGAATTTCTCGTCTCAACTGTGAAGTAACACATATGTATATATAAAGTTCTTTAATATGTCGCAAGTAATACACAAGCTATATATACAATTGTAGCAGGCCGACCTGAGTAACAGAGTAATGATGCTCTTGATATATAGCTACTCATCAACGGTGGAATTGAACATGGCGTTGCATGGATAATCGTTCGCAGCGCAACATATCTTCGAGCAAATAATCACTTAAACGACCTGTTTGTGCAATAGGTACACAATGTGATTATTTGACTCTGCCGTACGCAGATAATGGACTCATACCCGTTATTTCGTTTTCGCGGGCCACAGTGAAAACATATGTTGAAGAGCGTACACATGAATGGTCGTGAGTTGGCTTATTTGTGTCATTTTCCGCACATAATATGCTTAGAATAGTCTCATTATGAGTCGATAATGTGACTAAATCACTCTCATTTCAACACACTATCGACTCAATATTAGACGATCCAAAGCAGATAATCTACCTAAACATGGTCTATTATACGCAGATAATATGCGTATTTTTGGGAGAACAGTCTGCGCAGTTGAGGATATATATAGTTCACTGAGGCTTAGTAAGTGATGTCTGTATGATACAACACAACTAATTGGCTGAGCGTCTGTATCTTTAAAGGTTGCATGATACAACATAACTAATTGGCTGAGTGCCTGTATCTTTAAATGATATTTTTGGTACAAGCATAAGACATTGATAGCCTATCCGATGTGACGGATAAGAAATCACGGCGACAGTTAGTACGTGCGCACACTTTGATAAGATTCTGCATATAATTTTATGACGTATATAGTACCTAAATCTAATGAGAAACCTTACAATGTTTGATTAACCCTTTACCCAACAAACCGGCAAAAAAGGCCAAATAAAGCTGCAACAGCCTAAATTATCTTGGGTCTGTCTCAATAAAACCATACAAATATGGATATCATTGGAACCGGCTCATTGACCACATTGTGATGGTTACAGTTATGCCCTGTGCCAATGCATTCTCTTATATATGCGAGTCGACCATAGGTCGCCTCGCATATATAAGAGAATGCATTGGCCTAAACAAAATCTTTTTGTAACACTTTTTACCATTTTTTCTTACATTCTTTAACAATTTTATAATTTTTAATGTGTTAAGCCAATGCATTCTCTTATATATGCGAGTCGACCTATATGAGGCGACCTATGGTCGACTCGCATATATAAGAGAATGCATTGGCACAGGGCCGTTCTGTTGGGTAAAGGGTTAAAGGCAGTAGTTAAAGCGACGGAGAGTAGGTGATTTAAAAAAAACATACCAGTATAGAAACAGGGACTCACAAACGCACGGCACGAAACTGGATGAAGCAAATCCGAACGATTTCAGCTGGTACGATGATTATAAAACGCCGCGAACGATACATGAAACCGCAGCGATGTATACTTGTTATCGATAAGTTCACTGAGGCCGATCACACAAACCGTTTTGAAATATGTATACACACGTCCAGCACATATACTTACGTTTATGATTAATTGATGTGAAGTCGCAGTGGATGCCGTATGTAAATCAGCGGGTTGTATCCAAGATTGACCAGATACCAGTCTAGTATTTCCAACGAACTATCACATTTTATGATTTTCGACAAGACTTTCATGACTCATTGATGTTAATTTCTGTTCGTCTGACGCGGAATTGCGATAGAGGCCTCACCAACGCGGAAAGTTGGAAACACCTTAATTCATCTATCCCTTTCTTTACTGAATGAATTCTCATACAAAGTTATAAAATATATACTGGAACGTTCTATAATTCATTTAGAGGGATGTTCAAGTCATAAAAGCAGACGACAGACAGAAAACAAAAACAGGTCGTTTCTTGAACTTATTATCTGAACAATTCGTAAGGAACTACTCATCAATGAGTATTTAGTATAGAAAGGGTTAATACTGGAATAAGCTTTTATGCCTATAATGTGAAGTAGGTAGATAATGTGATTATTAATTCTGAAATAAGCAGATAATGGAGTCATAGCCGTTATTTCGCTTTATGGCGCGGGCCACAGTGAAAACACAGATTAAAACGAGTCTCCGAAAAGTCGTGTTGGCCTATTTCTGTCATTGTCCACACATAATCTGCTTAGATTCGCCTCATTATGGGTTGATAATGTTCTCATTTTCAGCACATTATCGGATCAAAATGAGGTGATTCTAAGCAGATTATCTACCTAAAATAAGTTCTATTATAAGCAGATAATGTGCAGTTTTCTGAAGAACAGGCTGTTTATGCATACCTTGCGATGGCCTACTGAACACATGTTCTTATGGTTATTCTTAATGCGATATAACACGTAAATATATACATGGCAATCAATCGTATATGTTGTGACGGCCCGGTAACTGTGTCAAGACAGGACGTCCATGGCTGACCAATAAACCTAATAATCTTTGCATGCAATGCATTGCGTGGTTCAAAACAAATTTATTTATTTAGGTTCAACCTAGAATGAGATTTGACTGTTTATGCAGGATTAAGGGTTGTCAATTCTGTCTCAAGCTTGTCTATGCATGGTATATATAGCCACTCTGCGCTCAGGTTTACTCCCCAACCCTCCATTCTTGCATAGTGCGTGTTAATTTACTGTGAATTATTCGTTTCACCATCTAATTAAACGTTGACATTGTTTCATTTGCCGTTTGTTCATTGCACTGTAAAGCTTACATGTACATACGGGTATACCATGACACTGTCAGGCCAGCATGTACAGGCTGATCGGAGTCGTTTTCCATTAATAAAACATGTCAAATCTCATGCATTTGTAGTTTTTCCCCCAGTAAATCTTTTATATTCGTTCGAGCCAATTCCTTCTAAATGTTATAACTATTGACTGATAATTTAAAATATAATTTTAATTAATATTTACCAGTTATATACTATATTATGAATAGTCATGCACCAACCGCCACCGTGTGATTCCCTTCTACTGGGATCTAGCTGTTTCAGTTATTGGTATATGTGTTCAATTAAAGACTTCACTGTCTTGACAGACAGGAAGTAGTCAATGGCCTGACCGTTATTTATAAAACAATATCAACAAATGTGCAATATCAACTAAGCTTTCAACTTTTTGATCAATTGTCATCCCATTGACTACTTCCTGTTAGTTCAGTGAAGTCTTTAATTGGACACCGCTAACACCACACTGAAACTGCTAGATCCATGTAGAAGTGAGCTACAAGATGGCTGTTTAGATGCATGACTGTTCCTATGTGTATAGTATACCATTATATAATTAGCAAATATTAATCAAAATATCGCCCGTAACAGCGGTATTATCGAGTCATCGAGGGAGATAAACCCTGCGTGGAATTTGGGAACCTTCGTCACTAATTTAATCTCTAAACCGTCACTTCAGACGTTCCGGAACATACGCCACTTGTGTATAATCTCTAAACCGTCGATTCAGACATTCAGGCACCTACGTCACTAATGTAATCTCTAAGCCGTTGCATCAGACATTCAGGCACCTACGTCACGAATGTCATCTCTAAACCGTCGCTCCAGACGCTCATGAACCCTATAGGTCACTAATATAATATCTACACCGTGGCTTCAAATGTTCTAGAACATAAACGTCACTAAAGTAATCTCTAAACCGTCACTTCAGACGTTCGGATAGCTGCTTTATTACACGCTTGTTCCTAGAAGTACAGTGTTATTGCTGTTCCATATTTACAAATCCGTATGGAACGTACGTTCCATACGCATCTCGTTGACGTAAAATGACGTACATGACGCTCGCCTCAACCATGAAACTGTAACTATTTAAATTAAAGAATCATCACACATGACAAACACGCCCTGTATGAGCCTAAATAAACCTTCTAATCCTGTAATTTTAATGCACGGATTCTAGGACGCGAAGCGTGTAATAAACACAGAACGACACGATGTGTAAATGGGTTTGTCGATACGGCACTCGTGCTGTCGCGGAAGGATAGAACTCGAGGCGCAAGCGCCTCTCGTTCTATCCTTCCGCGACAGCACTCGTGCCGTATCGCCAAACCCATTTACACATCGTGTCGTTCTGTGTATATATAGCATTCACGCAGTGGTTGAGCAAGATTTCTCTTTCACGAGTGTACTTATATACGAGTGGAATTGTTGTGTGTATTTCACGAACATCGTGTTGCTGTTGTTGACTTCCGATTTTCACTGTATATTGAATGAGAGCTCTGGTACTGTAATTTATCAGGTACTTTTCCTACAATAATACTTTACTCTCTACTGTTATAACGGAATAAATGTTAGCTTTTTAAAGACCTTTGTCGTGGTCTGAAGGTAATACTGTAACGCCCTGTGTATGATGATGAGTCTCTTGCTCGGGTTGAGGTCTGAATTGTCTCCAATCAGGTATTTGAGTTTGATGAATCTCATATCCGGTGCAACTTCAATCTCCAGGAATCCAAGTTCTATCTCGTTTTATCATCTCTTTGCCTTGTGTATGGGGCAATCCAGAAGGTAGTGTCGGATTGTTTCGGTTATTGCACATTTACATCTTGTTGGTACGTCTTTGATAAATTACCCTATATGTCCATGAGACTAGTATGACCGGTTCTGAGTTTGTTTATATTTTGTCCTTTTCGTGAGGTATTCTTTTATTGTCTGCTTTGAGCATTTAAAGTCTGGAAACGGTACTTCTGGCTATTTCTTATATTATCGGTTGTAACCCATGTTTCGATGAAACTAATGGCAAGCAATAACCCTTTTATTTCTCCATGATATGTGTTACTATCCTTGCTTGCTTGATAGGTTTTGAGTTCAGTCCTTCTATGTAGCTATATATAGAACATCTATTAAATGGTTGAGGTGTGATTGATGATAACAATTGGGACAAAATCAATACCTATATATTTCCATATAAATTTGAGTTATAAATATGAGTTGTTAACGATTACTGATTTTTTAATGTGCATTGCGAATTTCCACAGCTCAGGTACTAGTTTATCCCTCAGGCAAAACGTTAATATATGTTTTAAACAACTTTAAAATCAAACTGACTTTGGTTGGAGACTTGATGAGTGGCGTAGGTGCCTCATCCTGATACTGTTGACCATCTAGGAGTGATGACAAATGGACAAAACTGTGGCATTGGGAGAATCTAATAAAACTTCCTGGATATCAAACGATTGTTTATTTTCTACACTCATATTCGATACACCCGCATGACGTTCATACCACCTCTATTTATGAATTACATCATTTATCGGTATCCGCGCTAACACACGTTAACCCTTTCTATACCAAATGGATTATCCCAGTCAGTTAAAAAGTGTACATCCGAATGGTCTATTTGAAGGGATGTCAAGGTGATAAAATCAGACCCAGATATACACAATGGCAGATTGAGTCCAATTTATTGTGGGAAATGTTCAGATATTAAGTTAAACAAACCAGCTGTGGTTATAATTTACTTTAATACTAACACCACCGTTTTTCTAATTCTAAGTTTATACAAGACAAATGGAATATCCCATCACACGCGCATATCATTCGTGTTACTTTTTCGTCTTCACTTTCTCGCCATCAACCGATTTTATCAGAATATCAACAAAGACTGTCTGCTGCCACGTAGTGGGATGGCGAGTCTTATCCGCCATAAACAGAAAGAATAGTAAAATATAGACAGATCTTGTTCTTATACCAATCAGAAATATGGCACAGACAGTGTGTTATTCTAAAATGGTTTCCTTTGTTGTGTAAACAAAAGCAAAAAACGTTACCTTTACCTGGTTTTCTTTAGATCCGGATATGGTAAACATAAAGAGCGTTATTTGTTACTATTTTCCTGATATGGAATTAATAAAGAGCGTTTATATAATTTGTGTTTTATTAACCAATAGAATTGCGCTGTGTTATGTAAACAGAAGCAAAACTTCTGTAACACGAGCATGTTATTGTTTACGTACACCATCGTACGTCTTGACGACAATGCACTATTTACGCGCTGATTATGTTTGGCATATGAACAAAACTATATATATTTTAATATTCCTTCTGTTGATGTCGATTTGAACAAAAATGATTATTTCTGCAACGAATGCCGCCCGTGCCTTTAAGCATCCACGATTTTTTTTATTTTCTTTATTCCATTCATGAAATTAGATGGAATAAATACTGGTTAAAAAATAAACGATTGATGTGTGAAAACAAAGTACCTGTACCGTTGACGAATGGGATGAGTAAGCATCAATCTACATGTAGATGTTACCCCGATAAATTGAGTGCCGTTACCAATCAATCCGACCGTTAACAGCGGCAATGGAGCGGGATGTAACAAAAGCTAGCACAATACCAGGCTTGACTTGAAGAAACATATTTTATTTGCATAATATACACATTCGAGGCAGGAACTATATTTTGTAAAATACTTCAGCGTAATGCGCGCTCGTGTTTGAACAACGTCCCTGACTCATGAATTATTTAACATCACCATTTAATTATTTAACATCACCATTTAAATCAAGTGAATACTCTCTATTTAACCCATTCATGACGGGAGCTGCGCTGGTGCAACATTACATATGATGTATCATTGGAAGCCTCGCATATATAAGAGAATGCACTGGCTTAAAGTGATGTGAAATACTCCGGTTGGGTGATAAAATAGAAATGGAGAATAATCTTGCGCAAATTAGTTATGTTTATGAATATTAATCCAAATTTACAACTCACATCGTCAGTCTTATATATTTATTAAATGCTATGAGTATCGATGGCGATATAATTTGCTTTAGTTTATCACCGATTGTTGCGTCCCGAATCGAGATGAAATATTTACCAATTGAGAGTTTGACAGTGTTTTCTATGGAGTTGTATGGTCGATTTCTTTGAGATTTTGGGCGCTGTTAGTAGAATGCTACATTCTCCCAGTTGGCATAGCGCATCAGTACTAACTTATCAGTTTCACGCACCCGAACAAGTGCATAATATTTCTTTTACAAGTCAATGTAAATATTGCTAGGCCAATGCATTCTCTTATATAGATATGAGGCTTCATGTGAGACTCGCATATATAAGAGAATGCATTGGCATAAGGTTTTCGCAAAGTTTCAAGAAGCTCCAACATGAAGGGTTAATTTGTCGAGAGGTTGTTTCTAGACCAACATGAATTTGTGCTCAATTCGTGGCATATTGTATGATCAAAATGTCGTATTATTGACGACCGTCAATATACCTATATTAATTTTGTGTTGAATTAATCATAATATATCTTTGGGTGGGAGATTTGTTCATTTGGCGGGTATATCTGTCAAAGATTAAATTAAGATCACGGATGCAAATGCATTCAACATTATTAGTTAAGGGTCGAAACGCATATATTCAACTATTTTGACATCACACACTGCGGTCTCGATTGATCCATTCTCTGAAATAATGTACAGTTTTCAGCCATTATCCTTTATTTCTGTGCGTTCACGTTGGTACAACGGACACATGAAGAACTAATGATAGGAGTCTTTAGATGGGTTTCCACATGCAGGAACGTACAGGACTGTCGGCGATTCCAGGCTTCAATACCCACGGGGTTTAAGATGAACTTTTTTAATGATATAGTGGTTGCTATTTTACTTGGAATGTGATTGGTCATCACGGGTCAGATTTTACCCAATAATTTGTCAACAAGCATATATGCAAAAATCACAATAAATTCGAAATGTTTGCCAAAGACCGAGCAAGAATAATACAATTTTCTGCCAGACGAAACTATTGATAAAATAATTACTATTGGTTTACCCGTACTCACGCGGACCCATGTGGAAATATTGATATTACAACATACGGGAGGCGGTATAGTGCACCCAACAGACGTATAATCAATCAACTTATTGTTAGAGATGCAAACATGTGATGTCGGTAAACAAGAGATTTATTGGACATACATACAATTGTGACCCGCCATATCAAATCCAGTCGTAAGTCGGGATTTTTTTTACCCTGTGCCATTGCATTCTCTTATATATGCGAGTCGACCATAGGTCGCCTCGCATATATAAGAGAATGCATTGGCCTAACAAATTTTTATCATTTTTTTTAAAATAAATGTTTCTGACAATTTTTAGGACATTAAATAAAAAAACATCCATTACCCTGCAGGGAGCCCTACACATATATAGAAGCATATAGAAGAGTGTCGTCTGCTCATATTTGTCTGGGGCTCTGTATGGGTGAAATTATAAAATTGTTAAAGAATACAAGAAAAAATTATTAAAATTGTAAAAAATTGTTAGGCCATTGCATTCTCTTATATATGCGAGGCGACCTATGGTCGACTCGCATATATAAGAGAATGCATTGGCACAGGGTAAAAAAAAATCCCGACTTACGACTGGATTTGATATGGCGGGTCACATACATACAATTGTTATACAGAATGGGTTGTGGATTATTGGATACGCTGATCCAATAAACTTTGTCAAGCAAGCATCGTGCATCTGCTATTCGCAAATATATCTCAATTATATCAAAGTTGGATACGACCACAGGTCACTGACACGAAATTGGTCATAACACTATAAAGTCACTATATATAAGTCTTATATGTATCGGTAATGTATGTGTTATTAATTGGTTGTTTCCATAGTGGCTGAGTTATGAGGCGGAGGTCTTTCGTATTGGCCTGAGGTCAGGGACCTGTGAGCACAACTATACTGGTAGTTGTTTTTAATAAAGGCTATTTACTGTGGTAGCTTTTGTAAACAATACAAACTTAAGCTCTTTGAGAATAGCAGCATTTTGATAAACTAGAAGGACACTGGATATATTTAAATGAGACAAACATGGATGATGCGGGTGGTTGAATAATTTTGTCAACACGAAAAGACACATTTAAAATGGAACACATTTTTTCTTGAAGATGCGAAGTCTTTACTTCCACTTTGGTTGTGATAAGGAAATCAATATTATTATTATTTAACCCCAGTCGTTTCGAGATCGTTTTTCCTTGCTAAAATGTGATTATGTGATAAAATGGATCTCAAATTCGTCGCAATTCTATACTAAGTCTACTAACTTCGTCTACTAAATTCGATTTGAGCCTCGTTAAAGCTCGGCTCGAGTCGAATTTAGTGCACTCGGTTCATAAATTTGGTATAAACGTGCGACTCATTAGAGATCCTCTATTTATCACATAAAACCCATGTTATATCATCGAAAAGGCCATTACATATTTCGTTGTCTCTCAATAGTGACGAATATGCGCATGCTTCCCGTCAACTTGGTATCGCGCCAACAAAATGATTTTACATTGATTGAGGCGGATTAATACTATTTCGAAAAGCTGCGCAAAATGGTTGCTTTGTTCATTAAAGTTAAATTCTTGTCCAACTTCAATGCACTAACAAAAATAGACACAAAAACAGAGAGGCAAATCGGGGAACTATATTTTCCGTCGCCAGCCCGAGCGCGCAATACAGTTGTACACGGTTGTGAAGCGTCTCAGCCAACGATGTAAATGTATTCATTTTTAAGCATCTTTTACGGATTTTGATTTGTTATAAAAAGGCATATTGCTCTAGTCGTTTATGTGATACAAGCATCTTTTACGGATTTTGATTTGTTATAAAAAGGCATATTGCTCTAGTCGTTTATGTGATACAAGTAAGATCTTCAATCGTTATGTTGTGATGCAATATGTGTATATCTTACAAGTATTTCAACATCAATGATGTTATCATTATTTGTCGTTGGATAATTATGTCATACATGTACATATCATTAATGGTTTACGTGGTTGCCCGCATCTAAAATTCCAACAAGCCTAATCGTAGGGCCAACCTTCCGCAATGCATATATGTAACTCGACGACATATAGCCTTCTCTTTTCCCTGTGGTTTGGTCTAAACTCAGGAATCATTCTATTTTTCGCTCAGTTTTAAACAGTACTGCGCGAATTTAAATACGGGTAAGGTACACGAAATACATATATAAACGGTATACACTCTGGAAAGACGTACCGAAGTCGCGGGAACCTTGTATAAGAATTTTCGTGGTACATTAAGTCCGTATATACGTATTTCACGTGTTTGCGACCTACTTTGATCACCGGAACCGTGCCGGTGTGTGACACAAGCGAGTATTGCTATAGGTAATGTTGGGGGTTGTGAACCTCCACTTGGCTTCAATTCAATTCTTTATTCTCATCACCTTATAAATACATGTACAGGCATGGAGAATAATTTACAATTATTATGTACATTATTTACAAGCGTTCATTTTATCCCGAGCCGGGCACGGGGTGGAAACCTATAGTCAGCCAGTGTAATGGTTTCGAAAATTGAATGGCTTTATTAGCGACGTAATGGTTTCTAAAATTGAATGTCTTTATTAGTTAGCAACGAAATCGGTTGTCAACGCGATGATTTTATTTCGGCCTCTCCATCTTCGATCGAAATCCTTGCTTTGTGCAGATTGCGAATTTATGGAAAAACATCCCATTTCACAGATAAAATAAACTTTAATGGTAACCTATACGCGCTCTTGAAACGTCAGTCAGAGATCTCGGGCATTAAGGCCTATGTGCAAAAACTTGGCACTGATAGTGATGGGGTTTATTCCGGTATCAAGCAGCAGAGATTAGCAGTGAAGCACCTTGGATTTTGCGTTTGAAACTCTATTTCCGTAGCTAGGATAGTAACAGCTAGCATACTAGTTTAATGGCATAACAAGTCCGCACAAGACCGAAGTCAAAACAACAAACATATCTAACAATGTAAACTATTATTTAACAGAATGTATACTAGTAATGCTTTCATAATCATATCAATTCATATGAAGACAATAAATGAAAATAAATCAAAATTATGCAGACGTTATGCTGCAGACACATATTCGAGTCATAGAATTTTGAGTACCTCGACTAGTATTCAGCGTGGAATTTTATAAAGAAGGTTCATTGTTTTTTTTTAGATTTTTATTTTACAGTTTCGCCGACTCGAGGCCGATGTAAAAACAATTACGTACATAAAAAATGTGACTATAAATATAGTAACATAAACATTAATTTTCAACGTTTGGTGATTCACATCGTTTATGTAGAACGAGTTTGACCATGTCGCAGATGATATTACATGTTTTGAGTTCATCATTTCACATGATGATTAATAACTTCTGATGGTCGGCTGTATTATTAAGGTCTGATTATATTCGTTTATTTCCTGAGAGAAAAAGTTTTGTTTATAAATGGGGCATCGCATAATGAAGTGTTCGTCGGTTTCTACATCCATTCCACACATGCAGATTCTCTCACCAGCAGGTACTTTATTTTGTTTATGTCTGCATTTATCAATTTTTAAACCATACTTTAGTGTTTTAACCAAGTTGATGTCACTTCTGCGCGAACAAAATTGAAAACCACTGGAAAATTGCTATGACCATGACAATTGTTTTCTTAAAATATCCACAACTTTTATATCAGAATTTCGTGTGTTTATTGACATATATTGTGTAAGAATATTGGAGGTTCAAAGACCAATTCCTATTTTTTTGCCTAAATGGTGAGTGGTACCAACTGCACTCTGTTGACTTGGTACTTTATAAATCAGATTACTCTATAATAACATTTTCCAGGGCATCATGTGTGGTTATGCTCATCGGGGTAATAATTATCGAAATGTCGAAATTATTCCGAACCGTATGGTGATGCATGGAACCTTCTGTTGCACTCACCGCTCCGCCAAGCACGATCACGTTAACAGAGATTGATGACACCAGAGTTGTCGGTGAAGCAATCGGGCGAGTTTCCTCATCGATCTGTGTAATTTACACACATCAGGATGTTATAAACGAGGTGTCCAATGATTGTCTTGAAGAGCTCTGTAGCGCGACAGATATTAACACTTCACACACTACACTGATGTCATGATGCAAATTAGATAGGACATTCAGGGAGAATAAATTTCATTATAGAAAAAAAACAACATTATTTGGTGACCGTGCAACGCGGCCAACAAAAATGCTGATATGCTTAACTAGCACATATTATCAAATCGACCGACAATATATTAAAAGTTATGATTCTCTGAACAAACCCTTTTCAATTAAACCCTTTAATGACGGGAGCTGCGCTGCTGCAGAAATACATATAATGTGCCAGTGCATTCTTTTATATATCTGCGAGTCTCCCATAGGGAGCCTCGCATATATAAGAGAATGCACTGGCTTACAAGGTCAAGATAAATATTATTAGGTCAATGTATTCTCTGATATATGCGAGGCTCCATACGAAAGACTCACATATACAAGAGAATGCATCGGCACATGTTTTTTCGACAAATTTCAGGAAGCTCCAGTCATGGAAGGTTAAGCCCAAAACTAACATTTAAGTCCCTGTTATTTCTTTTCGGAGCACTAAAGTAGAGTTTTATTCACAAACTGTATCCTAAAACTGGGTGAAACATATATTTCGTATAGATATGAAACAGCTGTGGGCTCGAAGTGTCAACTAAAATATAGAAACTCGTTCACGTCAGCCGTGAACACAATCCCATTTAAACTAGAACCCTTTGCTCATGGAAAAATACAATGTGTTATTTGTTAGTTATTTACTGAAATGGAAACAAACAGAGCATTTGTCTCACATAATTCGTGGAAATTTGAAACAAACTGATACACCAGCATCGTCCATGCTCCTTCGTCGATCTATATAATTTACACACACAATGATGTTATTATCGAGGTCATGGGTGTGTCATTGGAGAGATATGTAGCGAAGAATATATATGAAAACCATAGTCAGAAATGGTAACGCCCTCAAGATCATATTATTAGGCATCTATATCAATTATAAACAAAATATATTGGTTTAATGAATGCACCACATCATAATTCCGTTAAAACAACTAATCCTTCAAATTATTACAAAAATCGGCTTATTACAGCAGGTTTCTCTTTCACCACCCCAGAAAGCCTCTAAATGCGGACCAAACGTCTACTAATCGTATTAAAGACACGCCCTTTCGCAATACGACCTTTATTCTACATCTAACTGAGACACACGTCATCAGAAAAGTTAGCTATTATATTATGCATTGTGTTCCCGCAATAAAATCTTCAAGAGTGGCCCAGCCAGAATTGTTCATACCTAAACACCGAAAGCAATTAACGCAGTCATAAAAGTTACGTACTGCAACAATGAGACACACGCCAAGATACATCCGCGAAAACCCGAAATGTGTTGTCCCGCGAGATATCCCCATACAATGTCTTAAAATAACTCGCATCGCGTAAAACCGAAAATGTGTTGTCCTGCCAGATATCCCCATCGCCCCATTGGCAGGGCCATATCAGTGTGGCAGTTAACACCCTTAGTATAGGGAGTAATTAACTCTTCATACATTGGTTCTTCTGGGATGTTCATGATTGTGTGTTAAGAATGTCGTTGATTGCTAATAATATCACACTCATTTTATTCGCCTGGTAACGAAGTATTGTCTAATTTGGTGTAATATCGGATGGGGACAACTGTAAACGGTATGGGTAAGAATATGCAAGAAGTGATGTCTAGACATATGTGATTGAATAGGTTTTGATTTTCAGTTATCTTCATGGAAACTAGTACCATATTATATATGGTTCAATGATCAATGGAATTAAATGGCTAAATTACAAACCCACACGCTTGTGGAATTGCGAAGAACGCGTAAATGTGACCCGCCATATCAAATCCAGTCGGATCGAAGTCGGGATTTTTTTTACCCTGTGCCAATGCATTCTCTTATATATGCGAGTCGACCATAGGTCGCCTCGCATATATAAGAGAATGCATTGGCCTAACAATTTTTTATTATGTTTTTTAAATAAATGTTTCTTACAATTTTTAGGACATAAAATAAAAAAAACATCCATTACCCTGCAGGGAGCCCCACACATATATAGAAGCACATAGAAGAGTGTCGTCTGCTCATGTTTGTCTGGGGCTCTGTATGGGTGAAATTATAAAATTGTTAAAGAATACAAGAACAAATTATTAAAATTGTAAAAAATTGTTAGGCCAATGCATTCTCTTATATATGCGAGGCGACCTATGGTCGACTCGCATATATAAGAGAATGCATTGGCACAGGGTAAAAAAATCCCGACTTCCGACTGGATTTGATATGGCGGGTCATAACTATCGTCGTGACAAACATCAGTTCAATCAGTTTACCCGCTTGATATTAAATATTTGCGTGATTCCAATTGATGCACATCTAGGGGTGCTTAAAGGTACGGTTGGCCTTGGCAGTGGGTATGCTGTGAAAATATTTCCACCCCTCAAAAACGCCACAAACAGAAAGAACATCAAAATGTAGACAGACTTTGTCCGTATACAAATAAGAAATATCGCATCAACAGTATGTTATTGTCATATTTTTGACGATTGTTATGTAAACAAGAGTATAAAAAGTTACTTTTCTTGTGTTTGTTTATATTATGATGGTAAACATAAAGAGCGTTCTTTGTTGGTGAATTCCTGATATAGAAATAATAAAGAGCGTTTATGCCATTTGTGTGTGATTAGCCAGTAGCATTGTGCTGTCTTCTGTAACACAATCAGGCTCTTGCTTAGGTAAAATATAGTAGGTCTTTATGATAACATGCTGTTTACGTGATGGTCATGGTATATATGAGCGAAACTGTATGCGTTTTAATGTTGTTCTGTTTACGGTGTTTGGAACAAATATGAATATTTTCGACAATTAAGGCCTCGCGTGCCTTTAAACGGGCATGGCTCATTCGAACCTCCAATTTTTTTTCTACGTAATTCGGAGCGACAAATACGATAGATGTTAAATAAACGCACTATTGATATACCGGCTTCATATACTCTGAGATACACTTGCTAAAGTGACATACACTTTGCAGCAGAAGTAAGATAAACGCTCTTTATTGCTACCATAGCAGGAATAGTTTACCGCGGGACGCTCTTTTCTGTACATTTCGTGCAAATGGTTGTTTTTTGTTTTGGACCCAAACACGATATTCAAAGTTGTATTTTTCATTACTTCAGTGCGTCTTTTTGGCTTACATAATGCTCGGATATATAGAAAGGTAGTTCAGATATTTATCGACCTACTTCGATACTGGGAAAAAAATCAAAAGCGAATAATAGTATGGTGTATTTTGGAGCTCAAACCGCCATGTGACTTTAACATATAAGTTAACTGAACAGTCTAAGGCTGCATTGTTGAATTGATTGGCTGAACATCCCTACAAATGAACCCTTATATATAGTGTTAATCCGACAGACGCGTGACAATAATATAATCTTAATTTGTTCATTACAATATATTTACATTGCCCGTCTGTGTTACACTAAATCATGTTCGGTGATTGGTCAACTGCTAATTAGGGCACCCGTTTCATAGTCCAATAACACATACCGTAACACGAAAACGCCACCACCAACGCTTACCTATAATCACTAAAATCGGTCAGCAGAATTAATTTGCCGCGCTTATAAAAGTTCGACCAAATTCCATCTGAAGCCAGTTATTTATATCGACCACGTAAGTATTGCTAAGTGATTGAAACTCTTATATTGGACTGACTAGCGTGGCTAGTTTCAAATTTTCGGCAGATTTTGTGAAAATAAATAAGAATACATTCAGCTTTGTATGGGAATAAATCATAAAAAGCTATATAAATATAAGGAATGAAGGTAGTGGGTGTGTGTCATTGGAGGATACGGCAACGGGGTCGTCGAGGACAGATTTATCAAACACAATGCGCCGAAACGACCACGGTGCCAACAGCACACACCCACGACATTTATATCTTAAGTATATATAGTCTGTACTCCTAGGAGTGAACATGATCACTGTCGAGTTTCAATATAAAACTAAATGTGATTATCAATGCAATAATGACATTCAATAATCAATGCATTCAATAGTAACAACCTCACAACTGAATATTGAACACTGAATATAAACTTGAACAAGATTACAAAGAACTGAAATTGTCACGCATCAACAGTTTGTGAGAAAATGAAACTTTTTATTTTTTCTGTGGGGAATACTACTATTAAATGTGTTGGCAATGTTTCAAATATTTATATCGTTCAACGTACAATCAAATCTTGTTTACTTATAAGTCAAAATTATCTTTGCAAATTTGGAAGAGTCATTTATTACATGACCTGACCCTTATTCCATTCATTAAATCCATGCTATAATAATGATATGCAACGGTCATTGCATAACAGGAAATAGTGCCATGCAATATATTATTGTTGCGCCAACCTGATTCGGAATCGGGGGAGAGGAATGAAGATCGGTATCGGTATCGGTATCGGTATCTATAGAAGCCGTTTTTAGTTTCACGTCCCATTTATTGATTTAAGAATGCTTTATTGATGTTTTTAGATCAAGTAATAAATATAATATACAACTCGTACTAAGTTTATTACGAAATTTACAAAAGGAGTCCAGTAAATTAGGTCTGGACCGAGACTTTGGTCTTTCGCTCGGTCCAGACCTAATTTACTGGACTCGTTTTGTAAAATTCGCTATAAACTGGGGACGAGTTGTATAAGTCCTTTATGTCGACACTTTCAATATATAATTTACGTTCTCTAGGTATTACAGACACATCGACGGATTACCCTGACCACACTACTTCCATATTCAGTAAGAATTAAAGCATTGCTATAAATGTATATAACTGGAAATAATAGAGTAGAGCAGCTACACAGAGGATTAGCACGACAACTCAATAATGTTGATCACATAAATATATAGTTGAATGTGTACATGTATAGTAAGAAATTTCACTTTGTAGAATAGCAACTCACAAAACTATGGATTTATGCACAGTTAGTTAAAATTTGTTCACTATGCATTTATGTATGTCATGGATCGATGGATCCACATAATCTTTACATCAGTCTGTCGAGCTGTTGAAATAGAGTTATCGTCCCGATTGGCGTCTCTTCCCTGTGTTGTTCTTGATGATAATGAAGATAGGGGTGACGGACATTTTGAGACGTGTTGCTTCTATATTTTTTTATTTTTAAAGTTAAAACCTTCAATCCCAGCAGTGTTTGCTTCTACGTTTGAATTTTTAGTGATATCTTGACAGCTTACATGCAATAATACCATTGCGTCTACCATATTTTACGGTTCGTTGGAACATATGATAGAAAAACTTAAAAACAGAGAAAAAGGAAGACTAGAATCTTTGCTATAAGACGGACTCTCACTTTTATAACCCGTTCCTTGTCATTAAGGCAGTTGCTACAACCTGTTCCCAAATGTACAAATAAGTAATGACGTTATTTGTTGTCGCAGGGACCTGATAATGAGAGGAAATGATCTACTGAAACTTGTAGATGTGTGCATCTGAAATGCGCCTGCCATGCTCTAGTATAAGGTTTTAAGTGTATTATGTACACAGCAGCACACAAAATGTTTGAAATTGGCGGTTTCGGCGTTTCAAATTAATAAATAATTTCATTTGAATAATATGGGCATCAGTAATGCACTCCAGCTGGAAGTTAGAAATATCACATTGGACGATCAAGGTAACGAGTGATATAAATTAATGGATGTCTGGGCTGTTTCTTTTCGATTATTTTTTGTGATTTACCAACAGGGGTGTGCATTTTAGCTGCTCCTCTATAACCACACCTTCGCTATAACCCGATCATATTACCGGGGGAGGGGGGGGGGTGTATGCGGTAAACTAGATTTCGATTTTTTCACTTCAGTCTTCAGTTATATTTTAACCCTTTACCCAACAAAACGGCCAAAACCGGCCAAATAAAGCTTCAACAGCCTAAAATATCTTCGGCCTGTCTCAATAGAACCATACAAATATGGATATCATTGGAACCGGCTCCTTGACCACATTGTGATAATTACAGTTATGCCCTGTGCCAATGCATTCTCTTATATATGCGAGTCGACCATAGGTCGCCTCGCATATATAAGAGAATGCATTGGCCTAAAAAACATTCTTTAACAATTTTATAATTTTTAATGTGTTAAGCCAATGCATTCTCTTATATATGCGAGGCGACCTATGGTCGACTCGCATATATAAGAGAATGCATTGGCACATGGCCCTTCTGTTGGGTAAAGGGTTAACGTCGTTTTGTTTGTAGCTATAGTAGACATTACGACGATGTCACTTTATGTAGAAACATGAAAACAAATAATCATGATCTCTTCCTGACACTTCATCCATCAAACACAACAAAAGACGAACCTATTAGTTACACGAGGAACACACATATGATGTTTGCACTCTATTTCACTTAAAGGTACTCAACCCGATAAAACTCATCTCAATTACTATTTCAATGGCTTCGGGGGTCAAAAATATTTGATTCGAGTCGAGGAAGTCACCCATCAAAGCTCAGATTTGTTAGATATCGATTTTAGAAATCTATTATTTTTCATTAATTCTTTCTGGCCCAGTACGTAGTCAAAATTGCGTGATTATTACCACTTGATTTTAGAGTTATCCATCCTTGTCTGTTTGAATAGATTTGGAGTACACATCCAGAGCAGATTACGGCAGTTGTTAGTACTCATCTCGAGTTTATAACAAATTTCAAAAATCAATATCTAATAACTCTGAGCTTTGTTTGATGGGTTCCTCGACTCGAATCAAATATTTTTTACCCCCAAAGCCAAAGAAATAGTAATATAGTACCCTTTGATCGGATTGTTGTTGTTGGAATCTGTTGAGATGGGGACCCTCTTTACGGATTGAGTACCTTTAAGAATCAGGGGATCTCAATTTTTTTGTTACAATTTCACCAATGTAATATTTATCAAATATTGTAGCTTTGCATTGCTGAATAGAGGTATTGACCAAAAATAAATTGTTTTGATTTAAACATATTTTATTAGTATAATGCATAAATAATACATAACATATAAGGGATTGGAGGACAAGTTCTTTGAAACTTAGATGGACCTCCGCTCCCTACAGATCATGCATGAAACATAAATATAACAACATATTTGGATTTGTATCAGGTTTTGGTAGGGCGGGTAGAATTGTGAATGCGTGAGTATAAGATATTACGTGGGGTGTTAATTGTTATAAATCAATGGTGTGGTGGGGGTAATGAATTGTTCTGAACACAACAATTCTGGAAAACAAAATTGCTATGTGATCCAAACAAGTGACACAATTTCAAGGTAAACAGTGGGTCCCCTGATCCTTAAAAATGATAGATCTCCACCAAGAGACAAGTAAATTACAGCTTTACACTGGAACTCGAAGGCCCAATAGTTCGAACACAGGTTTGTGGTCGCTGTCAACAGCCTTGAAATAGTGTGTCTGTCATTTGCAGAATGAGGTCCCCAGATGGTTAATTTAAGAACGCTACCCCGTCAGCGGACTAGCATCACTAAATTCACACTATGTGGACCTAATTCTGCTTAAGTATCATCTTCTGGGAAGCATATATATATAGTCTCAAATTAAAATTGTTTTTGGTTACTTTTTCTCTGTTGTTCAGTTTCTATATCCCCTAATTTGAAGATGATACATTTCATAATCGAGATGACTAAAAGATGAACATCACCAACTTCAACTGGGAAACTTCAATATGATCCTAGGTCTCCCATAGCAGTTGAGGCCTAAGCAGAATGAGGTTCCCAGAGGGTGAATTTGGTGACGCTAGACCGCCTTGTGGGATAGCGTCATTAAATTCAACTTAATTCTGTGGACCTTTGATGTTCGCACGAATTCGTTGCAGCAGGGGTTGCTTCCTTGTCAAATAATGGGAAGGGATGACACATTGTGTCACGTGCCCTATGCCCAGGTAATACTCGATGTGAAGTACACTATATAAGGCGGTATATAAATGAATCGGTTATTAAAGGTACTCAATCCGATCAGAGGATCCTATATTACTATTTCTTTGGCTTTGGGGGTAAAAAATAATTTATTCGAGTCGAGGAACCTACCAATCAACGCTCAGGGTGATCAGATATCGATATTTGAAGTTTCGTTATTTCTATTCTTTCTGGCCCAGAACACAGTCAAAACTGCGTTATTGTTACCACTTGATTTTAGAGTTATCCATCCTTATCTGTTTGAATAGTGTTTGGTGTACACATCTCGAGCAGATTACGACGTTAAGGGCACTTATTAGTACTCATCTCGAGAAAATAACAAATTTCAAAAATCAATATCTAATAACTCTGAGCTTTGTCTGATGGATTCCTCGACTCGAATCAAATATGTTTTACCCCCATAGCCAAAGAAATAGTAATATAGGACCCTCTGATCGGATTGTTGTTGTTGAAATCTGTTGAGATGGGGACCCTCTGATCGGATTGAGTACCTTTAACAGGATAATGTTCTAAATTTCTATCCCATGCACTTCGTACAAATATCTTGGAGAGAAGAACAGCTCCTGTTTAATGGTATACATTTCTGAGTCAAGTGTATTATTTTAGTTACATCATTTTAATATATGTTATAATATTATATATATAAAGCAAATTAATTTCTTTTTTATGAATTTCATATGGTTATCGGCCATTTTGAACCCTGTGACTCGACATATGCGAGCAATTACCACAGGTTTGCCAATTTTATTTTGGACCCTATATACCCCAATAATACAAAATCAAACCTGTGGCAAAACACATATACACTCAATACAATGCTATCATGTTAGACGAATATATTCCGTTTTACTACATGTCTGCCATGAACTATATATCAAGGACACCTATCACTTTGATGCCTCTCTAATGTAGAGGTCACGTAATACATGGTGATGATCTTGGTGTGTCATTAATAGTATCACGCTCGCACATATGTCAAGGGACGTGACTAGATAGTCCCCGTTGGCTTGTGGGGGTGTCCTTCTTGAAATTCGCAACTGCACCCATTGACCAAACTCACAGTTAAGCTGCCAACGAGTAGGAAAGAAAGGATACAGTTGGTTTAGAAATAACAAATTCCACACTAATTACTGGTTGGAAATTAAACATGAGAACAATTTCAACCTATATGTGCTGTCAAATTTCCAACTAATGTTGTGTCAAGCATGACGTTTCCAACTGTTGAACATTTTGATCTAAGTTGGGGTGGGAGGGAGGTGGATCAGACAACCCAACCGTCGTCACTTTCCTGCACCCACTCAGTGATCTCAGTGGTATTTGTGTAAGCACGTTTGCTGATTTTGAATCACATTCATTATGTGGATGAACACAGAATTGTCGAGAAATGTTCCCCTAATCAGCATCCACCAAGAATCGAATCTAAATTGATGACGAAATGGCGGGAAACTTCTGCCGAGAAAGCGGAAATGTGTTTCCCACAGCGGGGCGCACAATAGAATTACTTCTTCGTCGATATTTATTGCTTTAACACGACTATAACCTAAATTCCCCTTGTTTGTAGAGACTATTATTCCACCACTGACGGATAAATCTCAAATTGAATAGACAGTAATGTTCCCAATAAAACTGCTGATCAGTGCTGAATAATAGCCCAGAATATCTCCATCGTACAAAGGAATTTAATTGGTGTGTTCATTGTTACATCACAGTTCCTGCATCAAATCATTTCCGTGGTTCATATATGTGACCCGCCATATCAAATCCAGTCGTAAGTCGGGATTTTTTTACCCTGTGCCAATGCATTCTCTTATATATGCGAGTCGACCATAGGTCGCCTCGCATATTTAAGAGAATGCATTGGCCTATCAATTTTTTACAATTTTAATAATTTTTTCTTGTATATCTTTAACAATTTTATAATTTCACCCATACAGAGCCCCAGACAAACATGAGCAGACGACACTCTTCTATATGCTTCTATATATGTGTGGGGCTCCCTGCAGGGTAATGGATGTT
Organism: Siphonodentalium dalli; assembly: GCA_032622095.1. Lineage (NCBI taxonomy): Eukaryota > Metazoa > Mollusca > Scaphopoda > Gadilida > Siphonodentaliidae > Siphonodentalium > Siphonodentalium dalli. Next base: position 266,267,214 of record CP136064.1, on the reverse strand, counting down.
TTTTATTTTATGTCCTAAAAATTGTAAGAAACATTTATTTAAAAAAAAATGATAAAAAATTGTTAGGCCAATGCATTCTCTTATATATGCGAGGCGACCTATGGTCGACTCGCATATATAAGAGAATGCATTGGCACAGGGTAAAAAAAATCCCGACTTACGACTGGATTTGATATGGCGGGTCACATATACGGATCCTAGATCATGCATGTCAATGAACCAATTCTCTCAAGTCCAGATTCTTAGAAACGACACGCCCCATTTGGCTGGTATGAATAAAAAATATTAAATTTTCCACCATTCCCACCCCTGGTAAAGGGTCTTGCTAATTTGCTATGGTGTTGGTTGGACCCTGCTGAATTACTATGATGTTGGTGTGTCCTGCTGAATTGGTAAGATGCTGGTGGGTCCTGCTGAATTGCTATGATGTTGGTGGGTCCTGCTGAATTGCTATGCTGTTGGTGGATCCTGCCGAATTGCTATGATGTTGGTGGGTCCTGCTGAATTGCTGTAATGTTGGTGGGTCCTGCTGTTTTACTTTGATGCTGGTGTGTCCTGTTGAATTGCTATCATGTTGGTGGGTCCTGCTGAATTGCTGTGATGTTGGTGGGTCCTGCTGTTTTGCTGTGATGCTGGTGGGTCCTGTTGAATTGCTATGATGCTGGTGGGTCCTGCTGCATTGCTATGATGCTGGTGGGACCTGCGCTGAATTGCTATGATGCTGGTGGGTCCTGCTGCATTGCTATGATGCTGGTGGGTCCTGCTGAATTGTTATGATGCTGATGGGTCCTGCGCTGAATTGCTATGATGCTGGTGGGTCCTGCTGCATTGCTATGATGCTGGTGGGTCCTGCTGAATTGCTATGATGCTGGTGGGTCCTGCGCTGAATTGCTATGGTGTAGGTGGGTGGTACTGAATTGCTATGATACTGGTGGGTCCAGTTGAATTGCTATTATGTTGGTGGGTCCTACTGTATTGCTATGGTGCTGGTTGGTCCTGGTGTATTGCTATGATGGTGGCGGGTCCTGCTGCATAGTTATGATGATGGTGGGTCCTTCTGTATTGCTATAATGATAGTGGGTCCTGGTGGATTGCTATGATGGTGGCGGGTTCTGCTGCATTGCTATGATGCTGGTAGGGCAAAAGCGATGATGTTAAGAAAAAGTACAGCTTTTTTCGAAAGTTACCATTCATTTTCAACAGGAAATGTTCAATCTAACACCCTCTATATGGTTGGAAATGTTTAAACTAACGGTCAATAAAGTCCAAACCCCACCCCTGTCGATCATCATATCCCTGATTGTGGTGCTGTTGGGCTATTGGCGGTAACCACATCAGCGTAACTTCCGTGAACTGATTCCCAGCCGATTCGACGAGTTATTCACGCACAGCTCTCTAGACGACGAAGGTCTTTCATTATTTCTCTTTGGAGTTGACCTAATACTTTTCCCAGACAGTGTGTCTTAGCACAAACACAAGATCAGCATAATCTCCGTGGTGTGCCTTCATAAAGATCCAGAGATTTATTCGTACAAAAATAACACTTATAATCAATACGCGGCAACTCGTAATTGATTCGTGAAGAGCGTTGAGTTTATCGCTGGTCTATACCACCGTATATCAAATGTGACGTAGTACAAATCGTTCAGAGATATGAACGTCACGTGGTCGATTGCAGGTACTAATTCAATGGAGTCGATATTCTTCAGTGTTATGACGTACACATATATCACAAGCAACAGTCACTTAACCTTTCCACAGCTGTCAGTCAAATAATTATTAGCACATACTTTCTTCCAATCTTCAGCGACTGGTCCATTTGTACCACAGCTCTCTACAAGAGAAGAAAGATCTATATAGTTAAACATGTAGCAATGGTTCCAAAATGTGCATATAAATAGCATGCAATTATCTCACAAGATATATGCATTTTATATGCACACTTCCGTTTATATTCTGGCACCATCTGGTTTTCGGCAACGAAATGCCTGCAAAACATACCACGCAAACTTGCAAGTATGTGAAAGTAAGTATTGGTTATAATATTATGTCACTCATAATGTATGTGTCTTGAAGAAATGATGGTGGTCACTTAGAATTCTGATATTCGACATTGCATGTACACAATAACACATTATATTAGGCTGTGTTGTTTAGTTTACATGGCATCGCAGTTTGTTTGTGTTGAAATGTGTTTAACACACTGATATTCATTCATATCTTGACTTGAAACATATTTTATTTGCGCAATACACACAAAAGGGATTGGCGTACAAGTTATTGTAACTTATGAAACCCCTCCACGATACAACATAATTGAACACATATGTTAACAAGATGACGGTAAAAACGTATTTATATGTTGATAGGTTTTGAAATATATAGAGAGTTGAGAGTAATCAAGTGTCTTACCCAAACGTCTTTCGCCTCGAGTGAATTATTTAACGGCATTCTCGGAACTAATTGATTACTCTATTTATTATAATTTCGTATCAATTTGGGCAAATATGATTAAACCACCCATAACTAATACATGAAAGTCCCGAAGAGGAGAACGATCAAACATAGAAACTTAAGTCTGATCAGTAAGCGACGTAAGAGAAATGACGTAATTCATTAGTGACATTACCATATTTAATTAACGGCTTTTCCAATGGAAATCGCGCGTATATGAGTGTAATAAATAGTTTTATTATATGCTTCCCCATTAATAGTGGCGTAGAGCGTTATATCCATCGACTGGACCGAGGCGATGGATAACACTGACCGAGACGATGGATAACACAATAGTATTACCTACTCGGAGATTACTTCCGGTTTATATGCTCGATATTTTGTCATTCAGTGGTGAGCAAATCAATTGATGGAATGTAAACAAAATGCAGATGTCGAAGATTTCTAACAATTTGAAGTGAACTGTAGGACAAAACTTGCAGATTGGGGGGGGGGTTATAACGTAGCGCATATAATAAAAAGAACACCTACGGGTATTGGTTGAATACCCGGATTATCTCATTCGTGGCTACAAGGAAATACAGAATTTCCACTCGTGGCTTTCAGCCGATCGTGGAAATTCTGTATTTCCTTGTAGCCACGAATGAGATAATCCGGGTATTCAACCAAAACCCGTAGGTATTCTCTATGTAGTGCCTTCCAAAGGTTATCAGTCCAGAACTTGTTTCTCAGCTGGAGGGGAAATTTGACCTGATGATACACTTGTACTCGACATTGGTTATCGTTGTGCTCTGGAAGGCAATACAGATGGTTAAAAGGAATTTTATGTTTGGGTGTGCGGTTTGTCCATTTGTGAGGTCACTGTCACACACATTCACATATCTGAGTACCTGCAAATAGCTGCGATTGGAACCGTTTCCAAAATCCCTGGTATTCAATCAGTCATCTGTATTGAAGGGTAACGGTCGATTTGTAACTAATTATTCCCTTGGTGGGTGATTAATGGGGTCAGTAGAAGTCTCATGAATAATCTAAAAAACAATCAATGATCAAATTTGGTCGAAAGGTCGCGCACACGTTACACACAACACGCTATTAAAGATGTCACGAGCACACTGTACACACAACACGCTATTAAAGATGTTATGTCTGGGTTTGACACAATAACACCACCATATTTAAGTTTTCTATTCCAGAAAATAATGAGACCATCAATAGGAGGTTTAATTTGATCTGACTCTCGAGACCATTAATAGGGGGTTTAATTAGATCGGACTCACGAGACAGGGTGGGAGAATCCAGTTAGTAAAGAACGTGTTAAGAATAAGGAAATCCCGGCTCCGCCCGTCCCATACCAGTTTCATACCCCAATAACACAGACCGTAAAACGAACACGACGCATCAAGTCGTTTTGCATACACCAGCCCCACCATTATTATGTATGTATAAGTTCTTGAGTGTTTCATATTGACACAACTTTAGAGAAATAACAAAATAACTAAATATAGAGGATCTCACATGAATTTCTATTTATACGGAATTTATCAACCGAGTTCACTAAATTCGATTTGAGCCGAGGTTTACCGAGGCTCAAATAGAATTTAGTGGATGCGGTTGATAAATTACGTGTAAAATAGAACGAGTTTGAGATACCTTTTATCACATGATCAAATAAACGCGAAGTATTCACCGAAAACAACAGTCATTAACTTCGGCAATCGCAAGTCATTTAAATAATAAAAGCACGTGTGTCTTACCAATAATTATTAATCTGGTTTTGTGGGTTATGTGATGAAAGTAAATATTTACGTTTGAGCGTAGTTTAGGCATTTTTTTTAAAATGGTGTAGTCGTTGTTGTTGGAATATTCGAACATCTTAGTGGTTTGTTACATTCTTACAGTCAGGATACATTCTGGGTACTAATGTATTAGTTTGATTTACTATAATAAGCCCACAATATTTCTTTAAATTGGAGCACCATTCCACATATATGGGTATTCTAGCCACGTATGCATGTTGCACGTTTGTATTATTTCTCTTGGCACATAAACCAAACACCACAATTGGATTGTTCTCACTCTCTTCTCTATCTCTCTCTCTCTCTCTCTCTCTCTCTCTCTCTCTCTCTCTCTCTCTCTCTCTCTCTCTCTCTCTCTCTCTCTCTCTCTCTCTCCATCTCTCTCTCTCTCTCGCGCTCTCTCTCTCTCTCTCTCCCTCTCTCTCTCTTATTGAATATTCCTTACACACCGAATGAACGGTGCTTGGTAGAATGATATATACAATATATTTCAGTGACAGGTATTGGTATACTTCCAGTCATTTTATGAACAAACAACGCCAATTTCAATTGCTACTCAGGTGTTTTAGTTAAAAATCTGTGTTTTAGGACACTTTAACATGAGTGGTGGAAGTTTTACAGTGCCACGATTCATCCCCATGTTCTTTAACCATGGTGTAGGGGGTATACAGGTTGAGTCCTGACAAAAAGTTCCAACACGAGTGTTTGGTTATTCGGCATAAACTACCATTGGGGGCCACATTTTGGTGGCATGCTACACGTCTGTCGATTACATTATCCGAATTTTCGCCACTTTTAGTTACCGAACAATATAGCATTAAACCGAAGCGATACTATTTAGCATTAGCTTTGTGTTAACCCTTTATATACTAAATACTCATTGACGAGTAGTTCCATTAGGACCTGTTCATATCATAAGTTCAACAAACGACCATAGGTCGTAACAAAGCGATCATTTGAATTTAATATCTGAATATCTCCACGCACCAATGAAAATGAACCATTCTCTGTTGCGTCATCTGTTTTTCTGTCCGTCGTCTGTGTTTATTACCTATATGGGCACCCCTCTAAATGAACGAAATACCGTTCAAACGTATACTTTAATAACTGGCTGGGAGAATCGATTTAGTATATACAGGGTTAACCGAACCACATTCATCTACCATATGATGATATGAATTGCCTTCAAATAGGCTAAGTCCCGTTCTAACGTAACGATGGTTAAAATGCCCGCTATTGATCCCGAAAGATACACTTAGATGATACACTTAGCTACCTTCCGGGACTGCTGTCATTACATTCAATGGTGTTCGAACTTCACGAGTAAACTGTCAATTTATCATGCTGCCGAACTATCGAGCCAACTAAGGCCCACTGACTGCGTGTATTATAGAACCCAGAACAAGCAAAAAGCGATTACCCATGGAAACAACATCGTTGGATAACATCTCCCACCGAGATAGAAAGTGCGACATCGGTAAAGAAAACATATATGTTGAAATTTAACTTCGATCTAGAATTCTGAAATACATGTATTGGAGAAAACGATAAACAAAAGAAATAGACGCGAGCTGAATATGTTCAAATTGAAATGTTTTGTTCAGATAATTCGTTGAACAAACAACCATACGTTTGTTGAACTTATTATCTGAACATTTCCCACTATAATGAAGATGAATCCTTCAATATTTCTATAATATTTTTGTCTGACTATCGTCTGCTCATATATAGCCTTAATATCCATCCAAAATGAATACTACTCCATGCAATCCAATGCATATTTTTAATACTGAGTGGGAGAATCCATTCAGTATAGAAAGGGTTAATTAGTATTTTTATGTTAGCTTCTCTGCCTTATTAGAGAAGCCATTATCAAACAACGAACACCAGGATGCGTCTGACAACACACACATGTATACCCACACCATTGGTGTGACACCAACATAATCAACATATAGTTAAACGACAGCTCCATCATAGTCACCCGCTCCACTGGAGTTAAACTGGCCCGTTTTATAATTTATAATTCTTTACACTCATATACCAAATATTCAATATAATTCCCACTTGGCATTGAGGCAATGAATAACATTATAGTTAAAGGTTCACCATGTCCTAAAACTGCCAGACGATGGGTCCAATAACTATAACATATTTCACAAATACAAATAAAACAACTTGATGGAAGTAAAATGAAGTCCATGGCTTCGCGCAACACACATGTTTGCATCACGTGGTCAATAAGCCAAAGAGATCACCCGTGCGCTTTTCGATTGGCCAATTCACGTTTCACTTTACTATGTTGGTGTTGTGGTTGTTTGGTATTCGGGTCACACACTCACACACGACTGGCCATGTGGAATGGGGGTAATCTCCAGGTTATTCGGGTTTATAAAGGAGTTTATGAAACAAGTGCATATATCAGGATATAAATGTAGTTTATGCAGACATGTGTAGCTCTAGTCATCGACCCCGTTTGACAGCATGGTAAGCGACATTCCACATTCACGTAGGCACCATATGATTGTACATAAACAGTTCTCATTTCTGGTTTAACCATCTGTCCTCGAAAGCGGAAATCTAATGATAAGCTGTCCAATATATGGTGGGAACCGAGATGTTAAGATTACCGTAATTCTAGTTGCGTAATACCGCGGGGATATCCACTGGCTTGTTCGTGATAACACGCTAGCGTTCCGGAACCAGTCGGACGAGCATTTTTCTCGCAGGAAATGAAATGTGTATTGCGTTAGCTTCGATTCAGTTTTAACTCCGCAATTTATTCGTTTGATACTGCCTCATCATGCGTGAGACATGAACCTGTCTACTAAACCATTCTCTTTCATAATGGATCGATTAAAGGTTCCGCTGTATGCAATTATTGTTGTGTATAAGTGTTGACTTCATATGCCACAAAGTTCTGATTAATACAATGGCGAAGTAGATACATGGATGTCACCGAGGCTTGCCACATTGTATACTTGTATATAGAACGCCTACATGTATATTGCAATGGGCTGGGCTTATCATCTGGGGACTTTTGCATGTCATCTCATTTGTTTTCGTTCACAAATATAATTAGATGTAAGAAGTGGCTATACGCTGTGTTTCTTGTTCCAACATCCTGCATTAAAAACAGAATTGTACACGTGCTTAAAGGCACATATAATTTTCGAGTTAGCGTTTATTTTTTTCGTAGTGCCGTGATATACGGTTTTAGTAACAATATGTGACATAAAATATGATTAAAATAATATAATTCGTCATCATAGAGTAATAGAAAATAGCTGAAATCGCAGAAACATTTCCCCCAGAATGGAACAAAATTCAAACTAATATATAGAGTTATTCCCCTTCCATTGAAATAATAGACTTTGCAGTACAGTCCAGATGAAACTTAAGTACAGAAAAACCCGTCGGTACCTCAACAAAAACAACATGTTCACAGTTTATTACACCGGATAAGGTGATAATACAGTGTTTTGGAGCGTCCTCTTTCAAATGGTGTATGATATGGCATATGTTGTATATAATGTGATCTGGGGTTCGAAAATTAAGTGGACGAATAATAATGATATCAATAAGCATGTCGGAACACTACCTGTGGCTTTCAGAACCGCAATTTCCCCCATTTTCAGATTAATTGAGACGGACCGTGACATTATGTTGCCATTAACTCGATACATGTTCAAACAAACTATTCTCTTTTGTGTAGGTCCAGATGAAAATGCCGTCGCATATGCAACATCCGTCGACGAAGCGGTCATTACAGGTACATATATATAGGCTACTTATTACATAACTAACATTTTATTATCACTATATTCGATGATTTCTTTTGTAAATGTGAATGAAGTATATGCATATTCCGTGGACTAATCAATCCGTAGCTAGTAAATTAATAAAAACTAGAGGGTTAAAATTCTATCCTTCAGAATTTTGATACTCCAATGACCCAAACTCTAACCATAACCCCAGCCTATCCACAACCCTAACCCAAACGTAATCATTACACTAGCCGTAACCACAACCATAACACATCCATAATTATAACCCAAACGGTTAGCCTTAACTCAAACACTAACCTAATACTAATCCATAACATATAACACTGACTCTAACCAATAACCATGACCTAATCATAACCCTAATCCAAACACTCACACTAACCCTATCAGAACATTAACCCATTTTACCCTTTTCCATAACACTAAGCCTATTCACAATACTGACATAATCCATAACCCTAATGTTATAATTAACCCAAGCCCTCACCCCATAACACTAATCCTAGGTTATCCACAAACATAATCATATCCTTAACCCAAACACTTTCCATAAACCTAACCGTTACTCTAACCTAACCGTAACTCTAGCCCTAACCTAACTTTATCCCATAACCCTAACCCTGACTGTAACCCGTAACCCTAATCCTGTTCAAAACCCTAACACTAACCCAAGATCTAACCCTATTTATAAACATAACGCCTTTTTAACTCTATACCCATAACCCTAATCATATTCACAATTCTGACATAATCCATAACCATAAACATAAAACTAACCCAGACCATAACACAAACCCTAACCTTACTCTAACCCTAACCAGTTCTCTAACCTGACGCTAATCCTAATCGATAAACCCTAAACTTAACTCTTATACTGAACCTGACCCTAACCATATAACACTAAATCCTAACATAACCCTTACCTTTACACAATACCGCTAAACCATAACCATACCAAAACGATATATAGCACGACCCCTACATTTCCGCTGTTGCTGAGGAGTTCTACTTTGAGTTCAGTTTCGGGTTCAGTGTCTTTTAGAGATCTTATATTCCATGTTTATTTCGATTCGGTGGAGAAAAAAATTAGGGCTACTTACCACCTAGACTGCTAAAATTCCGTCCGACGGTAACGATACTTGGCGTGTCTGATTCCCTCGAATTCTAGAGCAAAACGTTATAAAACATGACCTATATATTTATGTTGTTGCTGAGGAGTTATGCTTACAAGAAGTTCAGCGCAAAATTTCAAATTTGAGACTCAATAAATCTGGTATTTCGCAACGGATTTTCAAAATTCATTTAGTTTCGGATTCAGTGTCTTTTAGCAATTTTAATGGTGGAGTAAAGACCGCAAAGATAATTTTACTATATGGTTGGGGGTGACAAAGATGCAAGTCGTTCCCATGCAAAGACTTGCCAGTTCAGAGAGAGAGAAAGAGAGGGAGAGTCTGAATAAAAACTCTGAATGGCCGATGTTGGGGTCTGTAACTTGGTTAATTTTCTACAGATTCCTGCACGAAAGCTAGATATGGTACCCTAATGACATCTGAGTATTCGAATACTGTGAAGTGTCGGGGTATATAGACCTAACGATATCCGAATCCAGCTATATAAACATCAAGAGTTATCATTAGGGCAACGTTTCTCACCTTCCATCTGGGTTGGTGATGAGCGGGGTGGTTACTGTATAAATTTGCTGCTACAGCTCTCGCTTGCCGGGCAAGCTTTCGGAGATGCTTCGACCACTTAGATTACTTACAGTTTTTCAAAGGGGACCGTGCTGTGGTGGATGGGGCCCTCAGCATATATATACCAACCTGAATAGGTACCGTTACGTGAGTTACCTTTGTCGGATCCGCGTCAACATGGATGCGATATCTTGGCGGCGCGGTCGGTAGTTGTGACATGGGGACGGATTCGGGCCACCTTGACTCTCACCAATGTTATGAGGCAATGCAATAGTCTCGGAACTGGACCCTCCCCATGTCGTTCTATTGAGTTAGTTTCCTGGTGAAAATGTCCTCGAGCTGTGCCGTTTCGATAATTTTAACACGGTTACATTAACCGAATCCAGCTACTTGGCTGGTAAATATGGGAGAAGATCTGGCAACGAACTTAAAAACAACTGTAAATTAAGTTCGGGCAAAAACCTAAATGGTCCATTCAGTTGTAAGTTCACCTTTTTATTTTTAAAACTTTCTGAGATATAAGGGTTACAAAATATATATCATAATAATAATTAGGGAAAAATATAAAACAACAATTGAATAACAATATAATAATGGAAACAACCGCATCATTTGTAATGCTCTATTTTTTATCAAGCTTTCGGCCTTATCTGGACCTTCCTCAGGACAATATCAAATGTTAAAACACAATCACATGTTGTACGAGTGGCATACTTTCACAAAATGAGTCAGTGGATCAACCAACTTCCGTTAAACCGCGCCGTGACGTTGTGGGTCCATGGTAACGTTGCCGCGTAGCATCTGGAAATTTATAATTCAGAACTCATAAATGAGGGACTTGAAGGTTTCTGTGGTTGAGTTCGTGAATCGGAACGGCGGGAAGCGAGAGAGACTAGTTAGGGAAGATATGTGGATACGGAAGTTGAGAACGCGGGAAGGCAATGGTAATGGGTTCAACACAAAAACAAGTCATTCCACACCGATATTCTGAGTTCTGAATTATAAATTTCCAGATGCTACGCGGCAACGTTACCATGGACCCACAACGTCACGGGGCCGAAGTTGGTTGATCCACTGACTCATTTTGTGAAAGTATGCCAATCGTTCAACATGTGATTGTGTTTTAACATTTGATATTGTCCTGAGGAAGGTCCAGATAGGGCCGACAGCTTGATAAAAATAGAGCATTACAAATGATACGGTTGTTAATATTACTGTCCCTTCTTTGGACTATGAATTATTCTGATAATAATGGATAGTTTATATATAAAGTTCTTAATCACACGATTCTCTAAGCGTTTCAGCAGTTACATTATGGTTACAGTTGGGCAATGCCGAGTGCTGCCATTTTACAGGCTCTCCACTATAGAGCGGCGAAACGTTCACACTTTTTACTTACTCACATCTCAATCACACGCTTGCCCATCACGCCATGTACCTCTTTCACGTCTAGGTACGACGAAGCCGTCACGGGTGACCTTGCAACAAAAATCGTGGCATCGCAACGTGGCTCGAGATTTGAACAGCGTACGTATCTACAGTCAGACAGCTTAATAAAACCAAGCGTGAATTCTTAAAAGAGAGAGCGAAAGAGAGAGAGATAGAGATGAAGAGAGACAGAGATAGAGGTGGGAGGGAGAGAGATGGAGACAGGGAGGGTAGGGAAGGAGGGAGAGAGGAAGAGAGACAGAGAGAGAGGAAGGGAGGTAGTGAGGGAGGGAGAGAGGAGGGAGGGTGGGGAAGGGGGGATAGAGGAGAGAGAGAAAGAGGAGAGAGAGGAGAGAGAGAGGGGAGAGAGGGTCGAACTTTATTATACTATAGTTTCTTATTTTCACTCTACAGAAGTGATATCCAATGAGAATGGCGAATCGAAAACGACGAAAAAGATTTGCCTCACACAAGACTGTATTCAGACTGGTAAGTATTGAGAACATGTGTATACTGTAACATTGAGAGTGTAATAATCCAAAATGGTAAACAGTAAGCACCCCTGGTTAAGTGGTCCTGCTAATATGATAAGATGGTGGTGGGTCCTGCTGAATTGCTATGATGCTGTTAGGAAAAACTGATGTTGTTAAGAAAAAGTAGCGTTATTTTTCTTCAAGGGGATATATTGTTTGGTTACTAATTGATTGAAATTAGTCCATAATTTATATATAAAGATGTCCGCTCCTATTTGACACAATAAAACCACCTAATGTATATCTCTTTTATACTATAAAATAACTTGTATATGTTCGCTATGTCGTGATATGTAAATATTCTATTTTAAGCTGCCCTACTGCTGGGGAACATGGATCAGAAGATCGACCCATGTGAAGACTTCTACCATTATGCCTGCGGAGGATGGGACAAGAAATATATCATTCCAGAAACTAAATCCAGCTTCGACACATTCGAGAAATTATTTGACGAACTGCAAGTGAAATTGAAAGGTAAATATGTCATTCATTCCTGCAGATTGGCTGAAACAACGCACAGGCTCCTGGGGAATATAACAAATATACCAATATATACTATGAAAGATAGTCTGTTGTATTGAATATAGTTGTATATTTCCCCATGGAATCTAGAAGAGTTTTCTCAAAATAAGACCTTTTATATAATTCGAGTATGCTGAACAAAATTAGCCACGGTACCAGAATTATTTCAGTGACCTTGATCTTGAAATCGGGAAACAAAATGGCCGACAAAAGTTTTAAAATGCTCCAAGTATATCATTATTTGTGCAATTTGGATCGTCAGATGTATACAAATGTATACATTTTCGTGATTACTATGACATTATGCTACTTTATGTGTGGGAAGTTGATACTCCCAACCAAAGATGTCTTCCAAAATGGCGACCGGGAATGAAAAAATACTATTTTCACTCATATCTCTTGGTGTCGCCATTCTGTTTTTACTGTTTGTGAATTCTGGATTTTTTCAACTGGTTATGTTAACTGACTACTTAGATTCCAATAAAAAATGTCATATGTTTGATCCCAGCCCTAACCAATTGATATGTTTGATCCCAACCCTAACCAATTTCTCAAAAAAGTCATTTTAAAGAATGCGGTAGACCTATCAAAGATCACAATACAGTGTCCGCCAAAGGATTCCCCTTACTACTCAGGTATATTGATGTTTGCGCCATTTGAAACAATAAACGTAACAAGAGAGGTGCGGTTTCACTCTTCTGTGTGCTTTATTGTCCCCCGAAAAATAAATTTTTGGGGGACTATTGTAATCAGCCCCGTCCATCCGTCCGTGCGTCCCGTACGTCCGTCCGTCAGGAGTTATAACTCCAGTAATGATCATCCGATTTGATTTAAACTTGGTATGTATGTGACATGTGTCTCAACCAAGAACACAGGTGCTCTGCAATTCTGGATTTGATCCGATGTTCTTTTATGGAGTTATTTCCATTTTTCTACTTAGAAAATTTCTCACTTTTTCTTTTCTCAAGTTTGGATCCTTTAATTTCAAATACCGGTTTTATGTGGATCAGTCATATCAAGATACAGGTTGAGTTCGAATTTGAGTTTGATCCGATGATTTTTCCTAGAGTTATGGACTTTTTTCGACTTTTTTCTTTGGTTTCCGGATGATAACTCAAGTTTGGACTTTTCAATTACAAATTCTTTTTTTTTTGTGGATCGTTCATATCAAAATACAGGTCAAGTTCGAATTTGAGTTTGATCCAATGATTTTCCCCAGAGTGATGGGCCTTTCGACTTTGAAAAACATTTTTTATAATTTTCTGTATGAGGGTACCTTCATGGTGTAATCAACTCCTCCTACAGTATTTATCGTAGATATTTGAAACTTCAGAGTATTGTTACCAACATATTGGAGATGTGCAACATGTATATAGATGACGGAAAAATTATTTTTTTATGGAATTATTAACCCTTTCGACTTAGAACATTTCAACATTTTTTTTATTTCTGTAACAAAGCGGCATCGACTTGCCACGTTGTCGGGGGACACTGTGGTCGGCCGATCTTTTATTATAATATATGTGGTCATTACTACAAAGATAAGATAAGATAAGATTTTAATGCAAAATACACCCAAATGGGCAGTTGCAAACATGAATAAAATACATATAATTTGACAAAAAGTAACTATATATATTAGATGAGTAACATATATGCATATACACGTACAATGTAGTTTCCTAACGAATTTCTTTTTTCTCTTTTCATCTTAAAATTTAATTAATCAGTTATACATAATCACAGAGTTCCCACATTTTTCAGATATGACGAATTATGAGAAATTTAGATTTATTATGAAGAATGAACACAAACCAACCATTAATGTTATATGTGACATGATCCGGTCTTTCTTCGCCGCTCGAAAATAAAGCCTAAAATGGTTACACCAAACATGTCAAGGTAATTCCCGGTGTCCTTAAAACATACCAGAATAGATGTAGGTATAGGACTGACTGATTTAACTTTATTCTATCCAATGTATCCCTCAAACCGCAACGTTCAAACATAGTTAACATGGAATAAGCGGTCGTTTAGACAACTATAAAATGGCATCCAATATGGCCACCGTGTTCTCGTAATAAGCAATATGCCAGTTTATTCTGAATTATCGAAAGAATACCGTATGATGTGTGCTTGTTTTATAAAATATCACGATAATATGACTTGTTGCCCTTTTATGGACAAGCTAGTATTTGCTGCTGATATTGACGCCAAAATTAGCGACCGGCAGTTTATAAACGAACGTTTAGATCAGTTTCTGTTGTGTGCTCCGTTCTGGTGGTAAATTCTGCCGTACTGAACATTTCAAAACGATAAGAACCGATCAGTATCTCACATGGCTATCCAAATTACCACCATACTAAAGACATTCTTAGAGTTTATATTCTTAAACGGACATGGCTCATTCGAGCTTTCAATTTTTGTTAACTTTGGAAGGAGTTCTCTGATAAGTTAACAAATACACGAAATATTGATTTACCGGCTTCATGTGCTCTGAAAAATACTTGCCAAGGTCACAGCCACTTTCCAGCTGTTTTCAATATTTCGCACATTATTGAAACGAACGTTCTTTATTTCTATCATATCAGGAAAAGACTATCATGGAAGGCTCTTTTATGTTCCATGCCGTGCACATTGCTGTTTTTTATTTGGGACCCAAACATCATATTCAAGTTGTATTTTTTAAATATTATTAGGTGTATGTACCAGTAAATGTCGCAGAAAACGATTTCTTCACAACTGGACACTGAAAGTTGCCAAATGGGCCTCCTCACATACTTTAATTTTGCGGATGTATATTGAATCACAATGCCAATTTACCTTGCAGTACATGCTTTGACGTCATCAAAACCTTTGTAGCAATTATCGATAAATGTTGTCTGTTAGCCAATACACTTAATGTGAAAAAACCGGATGCACTCGAATACTGTGATCAAGGGCGCATGCACATTCAGCAACATTAATTATCAGGGTAATAAGTCGACGATGGTCGATGTTGTGTCATTTCCCAATGTCATACTGCAAGATATGCCTGTGCATGGCGATTTAGTGATGTAGTCTGAAGTGCCAATAAAGGCTGTGTCACACAATTCTCATCGCAAAACAAGAATACTACAAAATAATTGGAGCTTTATTTTAACAGGTTGACAAAAGTTATATGTAAATGAGACGGCAATAGTTAAGAGAGCCTTAACCCTTTCATGGTGGGAGCTGCGCTGGTGCAGCATTAAAGATCATGTACCAGTGCATTGTCCTATATATGCGAGTCTCCTATGTGGAGCCTCGCATATATAAGAAAACGCACTGGCTTACAAGATCAAAGTAATTATTGTTAGGCCAATGCATTCTCTTATATATGCGAGGCTCCATATGGGCGACTTGCAAATATAAGAGAATGCATTGGTACAGGGTTTTCGCAAAATTTCAGGAATTTCCAGACTTGAAAGCTAGGGTTAACAGAATTTAATAATATCTGATAAGATCCCGTTATTCAGACAAGACTCACCCATGCACATGTAAATATAGCCCGATTTATATGGAGCTAATCAAATTCACACAATGTCCCTTCATTGGAGTCAATATAGGACTCGAAAACGTCAACTAATTTCTTAGTGGATTGTACTGCAAACATTTCTTTCTGTCGTAACAGCCATCTATCCCACCAGGATAACATTACTGCGACTGGTGTATGAATAAATGACCAGAAAATCAGAAATCCATTCGGAGTAATGTTCGTTGTCACTTGTCAATACTACAATGCACTGACGTGCTAATTATAAATGAACTAAACTAAGGAATTGTTCAGATCTTTTATCGAACACTGCAAACAATCTACAGTCTTTCGTCTATCGACAACACATTCGATGTCACCAGTATTGTAGATTATAGTCAATTGTCACATTTATTCGCTATTTAGTGTTGTTTTATATTATATATACAATTGGAATGGATCTGTCTGGTGGATTTTCTTTACTTTTTACATTTTAGTTGAGTTGAAGACAAATACACAAATTGAAACAAGTCAAAATATGGTGAGAATCCAACAAGTTCATGGACAATAATAATCCGTTATTAGTTAGAGAGTATTTGTTGAACAATTTATACCAAAGGTCACATGATAACCTGCGCATTTGTTTGAATTACCAGCTAGCATGATTGATAAACTGACATCACAATATACTAGCTGATTCACACAACTGTGACCAATGCATGTGGTATAATGAAAAGCAAATAGGGAATGTCTCTAATTCTGGTTGCCATTTTTAAAGCAAGCTTACTGAACTGTTGCCAAAAATTTCAATGTGTGACATACTACAAACAGTTGAACACAACATAATATATACACGTGATTACATTATTACTATTTATTTTAGATAAGTTTAGATAATCGTTAAGGTCTGTAACTATTTCGTGTCGAATACCGAAAAAAATCGCGCTCTGGTCAAATAATTCACGAAAGAAGTCATATTATGTAAAACTGACCATGGTTCATTTTGGTATAGCGAAAAAACAATAGTTTTTGAATGACTATGGGGCTGATTGTGCTATTTCGAGCATCAGTCACAATATGCACGATAGAAACTGGCACTAGAAGGAACAATCTTGCATTGTCTATATTATATGGACACCATTTTGACACCATTCTTTTTCTTGACCAAAGCCAAAGTCAAATTCTATTTCAACCCTGATGGATTGGTATGAGCAATATTTGTTTCTCATTCATCTAATTTTCAGATTTTATCTTCTTAAAACATCACTCAGAGTTCCAAATGAGATTTCCGAGAAATGTGCGATTTCATACCGTGTTATTTAACCCTTTACCCAACAAACCGGCCAAAACCGGCCAAATAAAGCTGCATCAGCCTAAATTATCTTGGGTCTGTCTCAATAAAACCATACAAATATGGATATCATTGGAACCGGCTCTTTGACCACATTGTGATGGTTACAGTTATGCCCTGTGCCAATGCATTCTCTTATATATGCGAGTCGACCATAGGTCGCCTCGCATATATAAGAGAATGCATTGGCCTAAACAAAAACTTTTTTTAACACTTTTTACCATTTTTTCTTACATTCTTTAACAATTTTATAATTTTTAATATGTTAAGCCAATGCATTCTCTTATATATGCGAGGCGACCTATGGTCGATTCGCATATATACGAGAATGCATTGGCACAGGGCTCTTCTGTTGGGTAAAGGGTTAATTGATTCTCAAAGACTGGAAAGCCTGAAACCCAACAACTGCCGTTGTGTTGCTCCGGTTGTGAGTTTAAGCCGACTGGGAAGATACAAGTGAAAATAGTCAAATTTCCGCTTGCGGTCGCCATTTTGGAAGCCATCTTGGAATTGCGCGATTACCGATTTACTTGTGACATATTGAACCCTTTAGCGGCCATTTTGTTTCACGATTTTCAAGGTCAATGATGCCTGCTTTTCCGAACAAATGTCGTAAACACAATTTTCTGTGCCCTGCTAGGAGAACGCACGTCTAGTCTAAAATAACCCGGTTTATTCCACATATGACATCATATTCTTCTGAATTCAACAGGAGTTGTCAACTGAACGTAATAATTTAATGTAAAAAAATATATGTTATCACAATGTTTAAATAGTTTTAAAAAAGAATACGAATTAATTTTACATCATTACTTCGTAACGCGTCTTCTCTGACGTGACAAACAAAGATCAAACGTAAGTTATTCCTAATTACATGGCATATTCTGTTTGTAATTCAACGTAAATGTTAGATTATAATACACCTTTATGATCATAAAATATGAATCTTTCCGATAAATATAGTATTTTGTATTGATTTGTGAGATAAAGTCGATTAAATTTGACGACACATCCCGCCACTGGATCTGGGGGTAAAGTCCGCTGGAGCAGAATCTTCAACGCGATCCAGTATTATCCCTGCCGATTTCTCTAGCTGGTATGCGTTGAAGGAAACTGGGACTATGGTTCATGGTGGACCCTTAAAAGAAATTACCTGTTTATTCAGTGGTTTATTTGCCAAAAAAATTACGCCATTATTATTTCAATTCGAAACCACGCGATTCATCACGTGATTGTACTTGAGAATAAACTCGCGCAAGCGAAAATAACTTTAATAGTTCACTTCTGAAGCGGATAGTGATCGTATATCGACGGTGCTTACGGGATTCGTTATTAATAGGTCCTTTAATTTCTCTTGGCTAGTATATTATCTGTGAGAATACTACCACGATGATCAATATCATCAATTAATTACAACTTATCGAAGGAATTTGTTTCCTAAATGATGAATTATTGACTGATAACCCACATCTGGCGCCAATTATCTTCCAAATCTATCGCCGATAAGAGATGTACTCTCGTGCGATACAATCGCCCGGCTATGTGACGATCAGATCAAAGATCCACATCAACTATCAAAGAACGTCCATAGAGACACCAGCTAGCATTCTGTAGCATTTCGTTGCAAGTTTTAAAAGTGAGCTAACTGAAAGAATGTCAGTGCAACGACCTTATCATTCTAGAAGTTGACGTATAGTGGCATTGAACTTGACATGCTATGCATTAAAGATTCTCGTCCCAGAAATACTTACAACAACAACAGCAACAACAACATCAACAACAACAACAAAATTTCTATGGAAGTCGTTTTCAAGTCACGTTTAAATAGTTATCACCAAAAAACACACAAGAAGCATTCGGTGTTGCACAGATTTAATTACAATTGTTTTAAAAGTTAATCGTCGTTCTAATAATAAATTTTGTAATGTTCTATAAATAGCCATATTTTCATTCCCTTTTTCTAAGAAAATAATTGTTGAGAAAAATCTTTCATAGTGAGTGCTATCTTGGACTCAAACTTAATAGTTTATATCCCCAGATCTGTGCCGAAAGTTCAAGGTAGAGATACGCCATTTTAATGTACTAGAAACTTATTAAATATACCTTTCCATTTTTGTCGGAAGGCTCGATTTTGGCAGTGCGAACAACACGTTCTGGATTCTATGTGGTCTAAGAAATTAAACTCAGCCACTGGGGATAACAATGTCAAAAAGTTGAAATTATAATGTTGGAGTCAATAAAAATATAAATATATTAGGAAATCCATTCATGAGTAAGAAATCAATTTCCATGACCAAAATGCCTCGTCGAATTGATGATACATGTACATTTGAAACATAAATTAGATACCGAATACATCATAATCTGCCGTTGGGTTGCTTATTCCATTGCATAAAGAATGTGGCCAGAGGTTCTCCGTTGGGGCCACCGGGTGGGGCTCCACATTAACATTTCCCACTGTACCCCTTGAACCAGACCAATATTATCAAGTACAGGAAAGCCCAGTTGCACTGCCTTGGGTCGGATCTTTCCGACTGGTACAACCCGAAACACATATGGTTCGAATTTTCGATGGCCATTTCATGACAAATAATTGACCCAAAAGTAGGAAAATATTCGACGTTTGATTTAAAAACAACAAATTTCACTCTAAATACATGGTTGGTAAATAAAACTATTGAAATTTCAAAATGTTGAACAGATTTTGACCAGTGTGGGAAGAGGTTCTGGTTGCATTTGATATGTGATTGGGGATTGGGACAACAATGTAAGGCGACGTAAAGCAACGCGAAGTCAATGTACGCTACGTTAAGCTTTCTGAGGAAAACACCCATGGATTCAACCGCCACTAACCCTTTCTATACAAAATGGATATATTTACTCAGGTATAAATTGTGCATTGGAACGATCCACTGTTCATTTGGAGGGGTGATCAGGTGATAAAGGCAGACGACAGACATAAACACTGGTAATATAGAGCAGATGATTCATATTCATTGGAGGGAAATGTTCAGCTAATAAGTTCAACAAAACGATCAACAACTTATTATCTGAACAATTCCTAAAGGAACTACTCGTCAATGAGTATTTAGTAAACTATTGCAGACAGGACTATCATTGTCGAAGTAACATATCCTATATTATATTTCTGCCGCAGGTCTATTGGAAGATGAACCCAATAAACAAGACACAGATTCGACGAAGAAAGCAAAGGTGCTATACAAGTCCTGCATGGATATCGGTGAGTTATAAATGTCTCGAAAGATATACACGTCAGTTCCCGAATATAGCTAAGATAAGATGAGATGAGATAAAATAAGATGAGATGAGATAAAATAAGATAATATGAGATAAGATAAGATAACTAAGATAAGATAATAGTTTTTATTTAAAGGGGAACTCTCTGTGACTCTACCTAAATCTAATCATTTATAATACGCGTTCTAATATATTCAACGGTATATTTGCAACAAATAAATTAATTTGAGTTAAGGATGTATGTTAAATGCTCACTCATATACAAAGAACTGCAGATAATATGATAATTGTACCTAAAATAGTATTTGACTGTCAGTCGTTTCACAGGTCCCTGGGGATAAATACCAGATATACCAATATATACTATAGCAGTGACACTGTTATAGTAAATATTGGTATATATCTGCTGTTTTTCCCCAGGGGTCTGTGAGTCGTTTACTATGGGTTACGTTCTCCGAGAAGTTTCCGTATACGCGACGTAACCAACAATTAATTAACGGATGTGGATTGGGTTTCATTTAGCGCACATGGCGTAAAAATCGGTGTCACCACAATTGATTGTAACCAGCAATCTGATTGGCTATAATGCCACGTTCAAATCACCATGTCCTCGTGCAGTCACCGTTGATCGCGGGGTTGAAGAGAACATCGGGGGTTTCCACCAATCATGGCGTTGCTCTAGTTCTTGTTATTATTTCAGGATAAACAAATCCTCAAATAATGGAAATTTGAGTTAGGTCTCCCTTTAAAGTCGGAGATAAAAACATAACACAAGAGGAGCTTTGACCGACTAGAAATGATGCACATATAATTTAAGCACATAATCATATTAAGATCTTTACAAGTTAAAAGTAAATTAAGATTATCCTGTAGTTTAAAATTCTCATTAAATATCCATTAAATATCCATTAATACCTATCAAAACACACGGGAACCATCAGAATAATATCAATTTATAATTGAGACGACAATGCATTATGATTGAATTGCATATTATGATATTAATATATAGAGAAAAGGAATGCATCTCAGTGACTATAGCATGATAATCACTTATCGCGTCGCCGGTAAAACTGCATTTTCGGGCATTTTTTATTTCACCTCTAGATAGGAGCTATCAAATTTGAACGATTTTCGATGAAAAATATGGCTTTCGGCAGCCATCTTGGACTTTACTTGACTAAATGCTTTGCCACACCCTACAGACCACATCCCTCATCCTATCATCACCAGACTTCATATGGATATACGGGGTGACCGTTAGATGAGAGCCATTTACCCCCCCCCGAAATTCGTTAAAAAACATGCCCACCAGCAGCCATATTGGATTTCATTTGTATTTGAACGATTTTCGAACCGCCTTTAGGGTTGATATTTTGAATCACTGACAGGCTGTTCGAGTTCAAAATCTTCTGCCGACATCCTGATTCAGGAATCAGAATGCCTAATACATGTATACCCCTAAACAACAATAAAGACTGATTGGTCCAAGTTTCTTCGAAAATTTAATTTTTTTTATTGAAAGTTTGGGAATGTTTTACAATTTCGGCTCTTCGGAGAAATTGTGCAAATAATGTTCCTTTTAATCCCCAAAATAATTATGTTATATTGACATAACATAACCAAATTATCGATCAAATATAGCTGCTGTGATATACAGTGACCTACACATTATGAACAAGATATCTTCAGAGGTATTGCCCCCCTAGTTTACCCTAATGTTCCTGGATGATAAGTGGTTTAGCTGTTCAACGAATGAAACTGTCAATGACTACCAAATTATGCTTTAAAACAAAATCATCTTTGCCACCTTACCTAAACAAAGTCGGGACGCCAATAATCTGTATCTCAAGTATTATTATTAGTATTCGAGTCTTTCTTAGATCATGCCATAACACTCTACTCTTAGCTACGCAGGTATAGTGGCCATATTCCACCAATACAAAACCTGGGAACTTTTGACAGGGAAGTTTATAACATTGAAAAAGCAGTTCAGGTAATATATGTCTTAGTTAATACCTGTTCCTTAACCCTTTGAGTGCCAGGTCTGATTTTTGTATCAACCCATATACCCTGTGCCAATGCATTCTCTTATATATGCGAGTCGACCATAGGTCGCCTCGCATATATAAGAGAATGCATTGGCCTAACAATTTCCCCCCCCCCCCCCACAATTTATTACAATTTTAATAATTCATTCCTATATTCTTTAACAGACTTATATTGTAGGTTTAGGGCCGATGAGATCGGCCCCTGTCACTCAAAGGGTTAATAGTGTATTTCACTACATGTGAAGGTCCCAACTCGAAATTGTAAGATATAAGTGACTTTGTGGGCAATTTTGCTTTGCGTCGTTTGCAATTAATCATGAAATTTCTTCCTGGTAATTAATTCAATGTTTATTGCGATATCAGCTCACAAAAAGCATGTAATCTCAAGCTAGGAAGTAGATTATTGAGGAGCAAGTATTAAAAAGAAATATATTCCCTGCCTTGTTTGTTCATTGTTATAAGTTCTCTGTCAGAACGGGTCAGAACGTCAAACCGTTCCCAGGTTGTGTACTGGTGGAATACGATATCTACGTGCGTAGTGGAAGTAGATGGTATGATCTATTCGTCCTGATATTGTGAAATTGTGATCGAGCTATACTGTGTCTTCATTATATAGGTTCAGTTAGGTAACGTCTGAGATAAGAGAAATATCCAATGTGCCGATAGTGTCTCTGAGGCTTATCATATATCGTCTGGAAAATAGATTGATATACTGGAGCGTTTCCCCATAATTCATCAGTAAAAATGGCGCGATGATCAGCAGTAAACACGATATGTCAAGTACAGACGGGGAAATCAATGACGAGGCGTATCACGTCCAGATTAGGTCACAAGATATTGTAGCAATTTCACTCCCCTTTTATGGGTTCTTTTACGACTGCGTAATTATGATCTACGTTTCTAACGTGCTAAACGCGGAGATGTATAATTCAAATAGAAATATCGTAGACAGTCCTTGATCCTGACAACCAGACAATATAGGGTTCGACACGCAACTGAGTGGGTTCTGTCGTAAACTATATGAAGCAGGTTGCACTATATAGTATAGAACTGTGCACGCAAATGGCCCAGGGTCGAATGTACAGTCAAACTACAAGGTATAGTTCAGATACGGTGGTCTGATCGCTGTTATCACGTATACGTATATCATTGTCATTTTGATCAGAGAATAAAGGATTCAGAAAGAATGCAAGGAAACATAATTCATTTAAAGGGGTACTGTACACTAAATCCAACCATTTATGGGACCATCTCCTTTTACACTCAACAGAATATATGCAACAAATGGATTAATTTCAGCCATCGATTAGTGCAAAATACACTCATGTGCTCTTTGAACGATGCAAATAACATGGTAATTATAATGAAAATTAATTTATGACTCCAGTCATAAATTCATTTTCATTATAATTACCGTATTGTTCGCATCGTTCATAGAGCATGTGAGTGTATTTTGCACTAATCCATGGCTCAAATTCATTCATTTGTTGCATATATTCTGTTGAGTATAAAAGGAGATGATCTCACATGATCTCACGACTTTTGTCGGTCACAGTTAATTCTGCATTATTCTGAGAAACGGAACTGTCAACCAAATAAAGGCAGAAAGTTGCCAATAGCCAGGTTCAGCCACACGTATCGGTAACTTGTAACCCGTGTTATCCTGGTAGTGTTATGGATGTGAACTTGGCGGAAAAAGTCATGCCATTTTACCGCACCAAAGCTACACGTTTTGAGATATCGGCCAAAATTGTAGCAGAAGGTGTAAACAATAATCGGGCGGTAGAAACAAGCGATATGTCCACATTGCGACCGCTGACACACTTAATTGGATATGGAAAATAAGAGATGGTCAGAAAAAGTTCATCATCTCTGTGGTGCCGCGGAGGGATGCCTGCACCGATCGGGCCCCGCTCTACACGGTGCATTTGTCTCATGTGGAGCGGGGTGTGCTCTGCCAAGGCGCCTAGTGATGTGGTATGGCAGGGATGATGGGATCGAGTGAGGGTGTTACCACAATAGTTGGTATATAGTCGTTGGTTGATAGGAGCTGCATGCATTGTTTGGATTTCCAAGTAATGTGTGTAGCTGTAGTTTACTCGCGGCTGCCTGCATGCTCCTATGGGTGAAAAAAAAATATTGCAACGCACGCGTGTAATCTGTAAATTCTATGTACATATGTCAATTAATGTTGTCTAAATGTCATTACTTGATTTAGTAGACAATAAACTCGATTGATTGATTGATTGATTCAAAACATAATCTTTTCTCGCGGATACATTCTATTCTCCTATATTTCCATACAGTCTGAATAGCGTTGGCTTCTCATTATAGAATAGTTTATCAGAAAATTGGATTATTCCTCTTTGCTACACGTTTCTTAATGTTACACGTTTGACACAAAACTTCTAAACGGGCTGACCGTGTATATGTGTAGGCGGAATGGTCGCGTGAGTCAGACGACTTTCGTTGGCAATGGCAACAGACGTTAAAAGATACATGGATATATGTAGCTGCATGAACCTGGCTAATGTCTAAAAATTACTTAAAAGTATGTCTCATGATCCAAGATCATAACATAGTCTTAGAGATTCATAAAAAGTATACTAAAGGATATATTGTCTTCATTAACCCTTTACCCAACAGAAGGGCCCTGTGCCAATGCATTCTCTTATATATGCGAGTCGACCATAGGTCGCCTCGCATATATAAGAGAATGCATTGGCTTAACACATTAAAAATTATAAAATTGTTAAAGAATGTAAGAAAAAATGGTAAAAAAAGATTTTTTAGGCCAATGCATTCTCTTATATATGCGAGGCGACCTATGGTCGACTCGCATATATAAGAGAATGCATTGGCACAGGGCATAACTGTAACTATCACACTGTGGTCAAGGAGCCGGTTCCAATGATATCCATATTTGTATGGTTCTATTGAGACAGACCGAAGATGTTTTAGGCTGTTGAAGCTTTATTTGGCCGGTTTTGGCCGGTTTGTTGGGTAAAGGGTTAAGTAAGCTATGTCAGTCAAAAGTAAAATGTTCAATTGCGGATCGCGCTGGCTCAAAATTTCCGACTCATATCTGTTGGTGCCACTTTCGAATGGAGTATTTCCAAAAAGAATACAAGCAAAATATATCAATATATATATTTATTTTATCAATGACATATTTATGATCATTTATCTAATACCGACTACCATACAATTTACTATCGAGTTAGGCTTTAGGAAGCCATTTGTTTGATTAATGTTTTACCGTCAAAGTTTTTATTATCTTTAGCATTTTATTGACTCTTTTGTTATTTTATCTGCAATTCCCCTGTTTACATAATGGTTTTGACTTGCGAAATATCATTATTGGAGAGTTGTTAATAATGAAAATAAGAACAAATTCAATCTATTTTTCCATGTACTTGTTGGTGATATTTGTTTTACAGACTTGTATTTTATTCTGCATGAATCCACGTCGAAAGCTTTGGTTCCCTTTAAGAGTATATTCCTACATTCCCAGGGTTATTTTCAATTCAGCTGAATTGCAAATGTCTATATATGAAACTGTACGTAGAATCGACCAACCCTGACCTGACAAAGCCTTCGAATCGGGTAGAATTGCACTCAGACACAAAGGCGGCATTTGCTACATTGTCCCTGAATAAAGAATGTCATGATGCAGCGAGATTCCACTAATAAGGACAGCTGTAGGTTATGTTCACAATTGTGGATGGGCCTATAGCGGACAGTGGACATATATGCAATACTGTAATATATGACATATCTGCAAGTTTTTCTATCAGGCCATTTATATACTACAATATTTACATACTAAGTGTGATTATCACTAAATCCAGCATTTCGATTGGTCGGCGCCCACGTGACTAGTTGCAGTTATTTCTCGGCGAACGCGCAACAACTCATAACTGCAAGCCCATAATTACATCGACACGTCATCGATACCGGAAAGAAAAATGCGTAATGTTTTTGGGCGCATTTGGACTCGCGCAGGATTGACTTAAATTAAATCACCAGGTTTCAATATAAAGAAATTGTTCCTATTAACTTTTGCCAAGGGTGCTATGGGATATTTTGGGCTGGTTTTGTCACGATACACTTTTCGATTTAAATACATTTACAAAAGTGACTTGTTATGACCACTTACCTCACGGTTACATCTCCATAAAAACAGTCCACATGACAGTTAATCCTTATATAGCTAGTAGTCCTATACGCCTGGGTCAACAAGAGGCTTAACAGCACAACGCAAAATGGTAATTGGTGATATTAGTATACAGATGCTCATATTAAAATCTATGTTTATATATAAATGTGAATGTAATATTATTTAACCCTTTACCCAACAAACCGGCCAAAACCGGCCAAATAAAGCTTCAACAGCCTAAAATATCTTGGGTCTGTCTCAATAAAACCATACAAATATGGATATCATTGGAACCGGCTCCTTGACCACATTGTGATGGTTATAGTTATGCCCTGTGCCAATGCATTCTCTTATATATGCGAGTCGACCATAGGTCGCCTCGCATATATAAGAGAATGCATTGGCCTAAAAAAAATCTTTTTTTAACACTTTTTACCATTTTTTCTTACATTCTTTAACAATTTTATAATTTTTAATGTGTTAAGCCAATGCATTCTCTTATATATGCGAGGCGACCTATGGTCGACTCGCATATATAAGAGAATGCATTGGCACAGGGCCCTTCTGTTGGGTAAAGGGTTAAACGAGAATTATGTTGTGTAATCGATGCGGGTTTTAGTTTGACTAACATTAGATCGTATACCGCTCTGGGGTGTACTTATTGGTAGAACAGATATATGCATTTACCATGCATAATGCATTACGTACAAAAGTCGCATACTGGTTATTCATGTATATAATTGCATGAAATAGTGTGGGTGGACATGCGATTTACCGCAATTATGGAAGCTTATCCTTCTCCCATTAAAGGGACACAACACTTTTAGAACAAATGTGTATAAATTCTACACAATATATTTTTAATTTGATTTTAAACAAAATTGTTTAGAAATGACACATAACATATGTGACGGTGGAATTTCCTCAACATTGAATATCAGTGAATATGTTAGTGACAGTGTATCATAGTTAATACATTTAGATGTGATATATTGGAGACTCAAAACTCGCAAAGGCTACCACAGAACAACAAAATTGGCAGCAGTTTAAAAAATGTTTATACCCTGTGTTTGTGTCAAAACTGAACAGCACATAATTGTGTAGCACAGAGTTTTAAAGCTGCTGTGAGATTTTTAATAGGGTAGCTTTTACGAGGTTTGTGTTTCTAATAGAACATATCTCATCTACTAACTATAATATACTTACATATTCACTCATTCAATGTTGATAATATTCCACAGACACAACTGTCACGTGTCATTTCTACACAATTTTGTTTAAGATCAAAATTAAAACATATTGTGTAGAATTTATATTCAATTGTTCTAAGAGTGAAGCCTTCGGGTAGGTTAATGGGAAATAACATATACGAATCTGTAAAACAGTGATCACCAACAAGTACACGAACAATAGATTGACAGTTCTTATTTCCATAATTAAAGGTACTCAATCCGATCAGACGGTCCCCATACCATCAAGATAGAACAACAACAACAACAACAACAACAGCTCTTCAAAATTAGTTATCAAAATCGATTCATTGCAACAAAATAATGCTAACCACTGTCAACTATGGTATCAATTTTCCCAAAACTTGTTATTTATCAACATTTTGTTCAACAAAATTTGGCGTATTATCACTAAAGTATCACGAAATTTGACCGTATTACCTCTTGATTTTAGAGTTATCCATGTTCATCCGCAATTTTGTCCGAGACCCTGAGTTTGAACACGTGTTTCTTGGTCACATATTATTACACATCTCGAGAAATAACAAACTTCAAAAATCGATATCTGATCACTGTGAGCTTTGACGGGTGGGTTCCTCGACTCGAATCAAATATTTGTTTACCCCCGAAGCCAGATAAATAGTAATTTAGGAGCGTCTGATCGGATTGAGTACCCTTTCATAATTAAGATTCCAAAGTTTATTCAAAACTTGACGGTAAACATTGGAAAATGTCAAAGCAATGAAATATATTCTGAATATCATATTCAGGTGACACTACACAGTTTCTGCAGGAATTGGTGCACACATGAGGGGGCCATCAATTCATTGAAAAATAACTGAAATGTGATCCCACAACACATATACAATGTATATATATGCCTGGGTTGAGCACATAGTAGGCTTAAAGATTTTGATTCAGAATTGTCATTTTAAAGGGGGTATCAAGAGTTAAGCCCTTTGATTGTGTGCCTGGAAAATGAAATTTTGATGCAAAAATAAGCGATTTTCAGGTAATTTCTAAAAAAATAGTTTTCATGCAGATGACAAATTTTAGGTGCTAAAAAGTCACGCTGGTGTCTGGAGCCGCTGTTTCGCAGAAATCGCTACTACCCTATACTGGTAGGGTCAAGGTCACCTGAAACAATATTTTTCAAAACTCAAAGACATCCTCTAAAAATCCACAAATTCATAACTAACCTTCTCTCAATAAACATGCCACACACATGGTGACAGAAAACACTGGTACTCTATTCTAAGAAATTTACCCCTACTGATCATTCGAAACTGTGGAGTGTCACCTCAGATTAATTTATTTGAACTGACGACACGATTAGCGATGTTTGTTGACCAATCACGGTACCAGTTTTTGTTTACATAACAATGGTTTCAACAACCGAAATATCGTTATTGGAGAGCTATCAATTTAATATAAGAACTAAATTTATCTTTTTCTTCATGTTTTTCCTTGTGGCGATGTTTTCACAGACGTTTGTATATTTATTTTCACATTTATTGCGAGCACGTTGGTTATACTTTTAAATTTGCGTTCAGTTGCCGTATGAAATTATTAGAGTTCCGCGAAGGAAGTTTTTGAGAGCACACAAAGAAATCCATACGCGTAAGTGCACACTTCTCATGTCAACTATTAAAGAAGAAGAAAACCAATGTCAGAAATGGTACCTAACGCGCTCAAGATAATATATTATATACCCATGATTGTAATCATAGAATATAAAATATATTGGTTTTGCGAATGACCATCTCAGAATTCCGTTAAAATAACAATAACAACCAGCACCCAATTAACGAACCGGCGGCCGACTCGGCCGTCTCCGACCACAACCCCAAGTGGGCTGCAGAACGAAACATGTCTATAAAAGTTGAAATTTTAGACTTACACATTATATTTTTCATTTCTTTTATTTGTAATTGGCATAGCTTGTCACAAACCAAAAATCAACATTATTGATATAATGTTAACGACAATAAACGAAATTGAAATCCCCAACTACATCTTTTACCGGACCCGGCCTCCGGTCGCAGTTCCACTTTTAATCCTCCCCAAAAATCCATTCTATAAATAAAACACCCATGCGCCCAGGCGAAACAGAATCTCTACACGGAGCGCGCGTAATAAATGAGAAGTATTTCGCATCCAGTAAAATTGTTCTACAAAATCTAGCTAATTACTTCTGAACATTGAGAGGTATGGAGTATTCATTTCACAAAGTACAATGCTCTTTACGTGATTAACCCAGAACATAACGCGGTTTAACACAATACTCAACGCAGTTATCACGCTAAGCGCATCTAAGAACAGTCTTGAGGAATATGCCCAATTACTATTCATTTCGATCGACCTGATCTAGTTCCTTGTTTGCATTATGGAGCAAATTGTTGCTAAATGGTCGCGACCCGGTTGTCGTTGGGACATCTTTTGTGATTGAGTCAGCATCTAACTTCTCTTTTGAGCCGGAATTCAATACTGTCGCAGTAGAGATTTTCTGCGAAGTTCGTTCATATTGTGCAATTATGCCAGTGACATTCTCAGAATCGATATATGCGGAATTGAGTTATATATGTCCTACTACATATATGTGCATGGTCACGTTAAGGTGTGTATATCAGTATTACGTATCAGAGCTGGTGTTGATTTTCCTTCGCCGAAGTACTACAAACCACAAGGACTCGGGCAACTTCGGTCCAAAAGACCACGTTTAATTCGACGTTTAATGGTATGTCCATACACTCGCAAGTTTGCACAGTATGATTTGTCGGCATTTCGTCGTAGAAAACCATATGGTGCCCGACTATGGACAACTATATAACTAAGCGATATATAAGTAAAATATCATTAGTTCCACATGTAGCGATGCTACCGACCGGGGGGGGGGGGGGGGTCGGAAAAAAAAATTCAGGTACGTATGGCATTTTTTCCCTTTCGATCATTTTTTGTACCCACCCACCCCCACCGCCAAATTGTTTTCCGCTTTCGGCAGTTTTTTCCGACCATTTTTGGACACCCACCCCCCTTTTAACACTAAAACAGAGATTTGCGGGGGGAAATTCACTGCAAACAGCTGTATATGAATTTCTGTGCATACTATTTATCATGGATGTTAATATGGACATGTAAATAGGAATGAGTCATTTTGAGGTCATTCGGCCAAAAAAACATGGCTGCCAGCGGCCATCTTGGATTTCAAAATTTGCAACAAAATACAACACGATAACTGCCTGCAGTCAGTTTACCAGTTAGAAGTACATTATTTCTCTCATTCAAAGTGGGTTTGAAGCCCAACTCATTGCCAAAACACTAAAAAAACAAGCAGGAATGTTTTTTTTTAGTTGCGGAAAAAATTGCTTGTTGGTGGCTTTTTTTTTTCACCCCCTCCCCGATGCTACCGGAATATTTCTGTAAATAGCATGCACTTATTTCGAAAGAATCAACCATACATGTATCTGATGGCAAATATTAGTAGCACCGTTACATGTGGAACTACAGTAATTTTACTTATCGTGTTGTTAAGCTTTGGTAAAGATGCAGTTCTGGATAAACCCGACTCGAATAGCTACACAATACTAAGTCTGGAGAAAATCATGCTGTGTTCTATTACCAAATATCTCTGTGTTGCTATAAATAACTTCCCATGCGCCCGTGCAGTATGACGCCACAACACACTTACACAGCTTTACCAATGAAAGATATCGCCTGTATAATTATTATCCGATGCTTCAAACTGGTGCTATTTTTAGTTATGTGACAAGTCTGCGACTGTAGACATTCCAACACTCACCCGATTGGCTACATCGCTTTGCTGATACTATGTTGTGATTGGTTGAGACTGACGTAATGCTTGCTTGTGATAATAGGGATCTCCAAAATACCCCAGACTCAGTACAGCGCGATAGCTGCTGAGTCTGTGTTTTAACCAGAAAGATGCATTTTATATGTACGTTTCCGTTCATATTATGGTACCACGTGGTTTTCTACGAAGAAATGCCTGCAAAACATTAACATGCAACCGCGCGAGATTGTGAGCGTACCCTAAACCGCGCGAGAGTGTGAGCGTACCCTAAACCGCGCGAGAGTGTGAGCGTACCCTAAACCGCGCGAGAGTGTGAGCGTACCCTAAACCGCGCGATAGTGTGAGCGTACCCTAAACAGCTATTGAATTCGGTCGGGATAATACTGACCTTCTATATATAGCGGACATTAAGCGTAAATCACCCGATCATCTAAAATCACCAATGACAGTAATAAAATGTCAAAATCTTGAAAGTAACCCGGTTTATTCCATAGAAAACATATTTGTTATGAACTTCGTAACAGTTCGCGGTCTTCTCAAGACGTAAACAAGCATATTATATGTGAGGTTACTCCTAATTACACGGCATATTCTGTTTTGTAATTTAACACAATAGTTAGATTATGATAAATCATTATGACCGTAAGATATCTCTCTTTCCGATAAATGTAGCATGTTGTATTGAATGGTTGAAAAGTCGATTAAAATTACGAAAACTCCCGCCACTGGATCTTGACGTAAATCAGTCTGGAGTAAACTACATACCCACATATACAAAATAGTGGGTCTAACGACCTTTCGTTCAGTTTTCATTTCCCAAACCCGGGATTCCTTGTATTTACCGCCAATCAAAACTTACTCTAAGAAATGTGTGCGCCAATAAAAAACTATTAACATGTCACGTGCTCTTGGTGTGGAAATTCCGAAGGTGTGGCTAAAGAAATCCACATAAATTGACATTTTTTATAATTTCAAGCAGATCTGTCTTTAAAATATATTTTATTTTGGAACCTGGATGCTGTTTATCTTTATTGTCGATAAAACTACCGCCGAACGAAAAGTCACAAACCCTGCAACTATTAATTCCGATTCTGATAATCGGCTTCACATGGGTTGAAGCGGCCATGAGGGCACTGGCAGGTGACCATGTTTACACCTGTCAATCACGACTAATTTTATATTTATATTTAGCGCGGTGTGACGTAATTTGGGGGAAGCCCGCAACCGTACAGAAATGAAAAGTTGATGGGAGTGCAATTGACTCAGTATCATTATGAATCTGAGTGTATGTTTACAAAGACTGGGCGTAAATCTGCTAAAGAAGAGTAAATAATTAGAGCAACCGGACTTCGACCAATGTTTTCCCCACCAATCTCACTAGCTGGTTTACATCAAAGGAAATTTGAACTACTTCGATCCATTAGGAGAAATCATAGAAATATAATACTCACATGTTAAAGCCTAACAAGTACTAATGATTTTCCAAATATGAATTACTTTCGTGGTAGGTTTAATGTCCACTCCAAAATCTAGGCCCTTCTAGTTGAACAACATCGCCCTGTAACCCTTTCAATACTAAACGGATGAACCCGTTCAGCATAAAATATACATAGGAATATGTCGTTTGTTGAACTTATTATCTGAACATTTCCTATGGGAGAATAAATATAGTTTTGAAAGGGTGAACTGATTATGCATTCGAATGAGGAATCACCATAGTCGATTCTATAACACCTAAATCTGGCTGATCTCTCGACAGTAATGATCCACGCATACTTATATCACTGACCAGTCTTTGTAAACAATACATACACTCATTACTATTGTATACTATTTTATATTTGGGTATGCAGTTTACTCCAGACTGGTGGTTGGTCATCTTTCAAGTGTCACAGTTTAAAGGCCACTTAATTTTCGAAACACCAGATCACACAAAATATATGCCATATTATATATATCAATTGAAAGAGGAAGCTCCAAAACATTGTGTTATCAACTTATCCGGTGTAATAAACTGTGAAAATGTTGTTTTTGTTGAGTACCGTCGTGTTTTTGTGCTTAAGTTTCACATGGATTGTATTTAAAAGTCTATTATTGTCAATGGAAGGGTAATAACTCTATATCTTAGTTTGAATTATGTTGCATTCTGGGAGCGAGACGGGGGAAATGTTTCTATGATTTCAGCCATTTTCTATTACTTTATAGGTACCTTCTGATACGTGGACGTAACAAATGGTGATGAATTATAGTATTTCAATCATAGTTTATGTCATATATTGTTATTAAAACCGTATAGCGAGGCACTATACAAAAATAATCGGTGACTCGAAAATTAAATGGGTCTTTAATTCATACAAGCTACAAGTCGGAATCTCTCAATTTCTCAACTTAATTGCACCAGTTGTGTCATGTCATGAACAGGTCTACTAGCTGGTACATGTAGAATCATTAAAATATTCTGCCCTGCATGATAACCCTTAATATCGGCAGAACATATGTAAACATAATTGTGGTTGACTGAAGCTAAAATGGTGCGAACATGGTTGACTGGAAGAGCCTATGTTCAATCTCGTCAGTTTTGTTTAACATATAATTAAAGATGCTAGTCATGCCGTGTTACCGTCAGTCAACCAAAATAACTTATAATCTGATTTTGGGTGGATTAGCGAGAACTATTTTCCCCAATGTGGTGTCTTTTGAAACAGCAATGGTGAAAAATACTCTCTTGACACGTGGTGGCGCTTCATCCAATCAAAAGACAGTATGACCCTCTGTGAACTCAAGTTATATAATAATTCTAGCTATCCATTCCTTAATTCTACTGCAGGTCAGATAGAAGCGATTGCTGACAAACCTCTCCGGCGTGTGTTAGATGATCTGGGTGGATGGCCTGTGATATCTAAAAACTGGAATCCACACTTCTTTCACTTAGAAGACGTTCTTGGGAATATGCGGAACAAATATAACGCCCCGATTCTAATAGAAAGTTGGATAGCAGCAGACGACAAGAATTCTTCGATGAATATTATACAGGTATAAGATAAGATAAGTTTAATTGGCAAAAACATCCTTATAAGGACAGTATGCATACATAATAACATATAATTGTACATTGTGTATTGAACAGTATAATAAATTATATTAATATAAGGTCAAGCTGAATGTGCAATGGATCATCTATTCTGTATTTGTTCATTGATTTATGATACGATGCTCATCACGTGCGGAGAATAATCTTCGGATCATATAACAAATTGAAGTGCATGTATTTGAAACATTGTTCGATAAGATTTTGACAAGCTGTTCAGTTTGGGTCATGCTTTCAAAGTCTGAAAACTGTGTCTTCATAAGGTTTGTGAGCTCGAGACGTTGTGTGCGGTAAGCGCGCTGCACTCTAAAAGAAAATGTTTTTCGTCTTCAATATCATTATCGGATCAAAATATACAGCGCGGTATATGATGGTTTGATAACGCATGATGACACTAATATTTTAATGAATATTCTACAGGTATGACTCTCTTGTAAACAACAGATATATATAAAAAATACTATAAATCAATACACCGCGACACGCCGTCAGTTGGAAGTTGGCAATTTGATTAAAAGATTTGAGGAAATATTAATTCTCACATTGCGTGTGGTCAGCGTGGAGTGGACTGACGAATATATCTAAACACTTTTACACTTGACTGAAGCTTTAGACTACATCATATATACGAGAGGAACTATATATCAGATCTCCGAGACTGAATTAAATAATTGTGAGATTGTGAGATCAGATTAACGAATCATTAGACATTGAAGTTTAAATTTGTAATCATGTGATATAACGATGTGATTTAGATGTGTGTGGAATCTCAAGCCCGGTGAGGATTTCTTTGAATGGAAACGGTTCTATCTTAGAATATGATGAATGGCAACAAGCCATATTTCCGACTAAATCCTGAAAAGTTACCCATAATTCTGCTGTGGTTAAGAGATCGATTAATTAGATCATTACTGTACATTCTGACGTGCACGTTCAGAGATTGGCATTTGTCACCACCCAACGTAAACAGAACGCCAATGTGTATTCCGGGACAATACACAACAGAGGGTCGACCCATTCGGCCGAATTCTGGTCCCTGATCTAGACCAGGGTTTCATGTAAACCATAGTCTAGACCAGGCCGAAACCACGGTGATCGCCATGTGTTACCCAACTTCGATGCGAGTAAGCTGGGATTATTGGTCAGCACTGGTCCGTATTCTCGTCTTTTTGAAACTCAGGTTTAAGTAAACCAAGGTTTGCCTTCTTATTGTCATTCAAGCCTGTGTCGGTCTGTTCATAATGCGAACCATGTGGTAACGTATACAAGTTCTGGTAACAGAAACATATGTATTTTTTGGAAGCATTTATCTTTATGTTAACCAAATAGGACTTGTGTTTTATTGATATGCCGTGTATAGAAGAAAGATTATAATTATATATGAACTGGACAAAATGTAATATAATCGATAATTATGTGTGTTATAGGTAATAGTCTACAACTGACACCTAGTACCCCCCCTGGTCTGAGATTTTTGTATAAACCGAGACTTGAACCTGAGACGAGAATACCAATTTCTGTTTTCGCAGTAACGATACAGATTGGTAATTTGATTGTATATCATGCGTGCGTTTATCTGGCTTTACAGTGGAGTTTTATTTATAACACCCTTGCCTTGTTTGAAAGCATATTACCGTTAGATGGATTAAGTCAGATTTTCGTGCCATTATTTCTAATATGTTATCGATGGGTTTGGTTGACACGGATAAATAGGGAATGATAGTAGTTTTGCAATCGGAACGTAATCCGCATTGGATGCGGGTGTCTTTCGTTCCGCGTTTCTGAAATGAATTGAGGTCGGAGCTAGTTTTGATAGTACTATAATTCATCATTTGAGAATAAATTATTGCTGGACTGGATATACAATATAACAGCAAAAACTCTCAAAATTATATTTTTAAGTCAGAACGAAAAATTGCGGGTTCAAAATAAGGAAATGTCCGATTAAATTGAATTAAATTAAATTAAATGCATGGGACCCCTGCTCTTGATTAGTGATTTATTTGGTCCAGTTTCTTAAGCCTTGACATTTCAAATTGGTTTATTTGTCATAATTTATCTTTAAACATGGATTTGGAAACAAATTACATGGCAATGGAAATATCTGCTACTCCTATCGGGAGTGTGATACAACGCACCCATGTGGATTTTTTCCGATACCCCTCACCAACCCACCCACACCCCCCCCCCCCCCGTTGTGACCATTAAATTTTCTGGAAAATAATGTTCAATCACGGCGATAGTTATTTAGAATCTTTCTAAATTTTCAACTTAATGCAAATTCCCAAGACCGCGAAATTACGTTGCACATGTCACCCCCTCACCCCAATGAATTGTTGAAAATTTCCAACAAGTACCTCACTATTTCTAGTTGTTGGAAATTCCCACATGATATCCCCTATAATAATGGTTCAAAATGTTTTCAAGAGCTGAATGTAATTTATGTGTAATATTTTGACGCAAAAGTTGAACAATATATAGTTGGTTCTTGATCTGAACAAACAATATTTTACACTATACATTGATTGTAAAGGACGCCGGTGGTCCCGTCGGTAGAATGCTCGGGGCATTACCCTGCCATTTGCCATCTAGCGCTGACGAAGCTTGTTCGAAAGCGCAGTTTCGCGATCCACTCTAAGTGAGGATAATCTTATTCGTATATCTGGGCAAGTTTGTCGGTCCCATTCCGGGGTCGGTATTTATACACACAGCGGAGTGTTTCTCGGTGAAATTTACTCTCTGCGTAGACTTTCCTCCACCCGTAAAACTGACAACGTCGTGACATCCGCATAGGGGGTGAGAAATCCGCACCACCCCTGTCCCGTGATCCCTGTCGAACGGCGACGGCATACAGATACCGCTATACAACACGGATATAAGCCGCTTTCACGTGCTCAGGTTTGGAGACACCAACACACCAATCTCGACGCAGCGCTCAGCACGCTTTTGTCCCTAGATTGTCATTGATTGTCGTTGATTGTACAACAATGCGCCGATCCCAGCTTGCGACCAGGTGGTTTCGCGAAACCAAGTCCTGACATGGAACACCGTGGTTATTAGGGTGGTCTAGACCTGAGACCAGAATTCAGCCGATAATGTTCCCTGGTATAGGAGACCACGGTTTGTCAGTATAAAATTGTCGCCCAAATTAATTGATTAATAAATGGTTCAACATGGTAGTACAACGAACAAATACTGGCTCACCTTACAGAGACCGAAAACTCGCGTATGATCAGCAAACCCGAATACCAAGTCTGACTCACAAACTTTGGTCGCTCACAGCGGAGAAGACAATGGGGCCATCACTATATGTGAAGTCCCTCTAAGATAACACGATGTCAGACAATATTTTTTGCGAACATTTTCCCTGTAATGTTGACCTAACCATTGCATCTCATAATATCTTTTCTCCATTAGGATGTTGTTGGAAATCAGTGTACTATTAATACAAATACCATTAAGCGACCAGTCTATACTAAATACGCATTGACGCGCAGTTCACTTAGGAAATGATCAGATAAAAGTAGGTCGTTTTTTAAACTTATTATCTGAACATTTCCCACAAGTGAATATGAATCATCCTGCTCTTGTATTAAATGTTTTTCTGTCTGTTGTATGCTTTTATTGCACGAACACCAAATGAATGATGGGCTTAGGTCTCACGGTGATCCACCGCCTTGAAGTATATATATATAGACCAAAATGTAGAGTCTGAGAAATTCCAGTTGCACTCCATTCGGTTGGAAATTCCCAACTGAGTGCCAGATTATTCCAAAACGAGGACCAAAATTAGGAAATATTCGATAGTTTATCTAAAAACAACACAATTCTAACTAATAACTTGTTGGAATATCAACATTTCATAACAATTCAACCTATATTTGGTCCGAAGTATCCAACCAATCATGTATCATGCATGCAATTTCCAACTTATTGAACATTTTGATTAACCCTTTACCCAACAGAAGGGCCCTGTGCCAATGCATTCTCTTATATATGCGAGTCGACCATAGGTCGCCTCGCATATATAAGAGAATGCATTGGCTTAACACATTAAAAATTATAAAATTGTTAAAGAATGTAAGAAAAAATGGTAAAAAGTGTTAAAAAAAGATTTTTTTTAGGCCAATGCATTCTCTTATATATGCG
Source organism: Siphonodentalium dalli (assembly GCA_032622095.1). Taxonomy (NCBI): domain Eukaryota; kingdom Metazoa; phylum Mollusca; class Scaphopoda; order Gadilida; family Siphonodentaliidae; genus Siphonodentalium; species Siphonodentalium dalli. Next base: position 266,228,410 of record CP136064.1, on the reverse strand, counting down.
AGGCGACCTATGGTCGACTCGCATATATAAGAGAATGCATTGGCACAGGGCATAACTATAACCATCACAATGTGGTCAATGAGCCGGTTCCAATGATATCCATATATGTATGGTTTTATTGAGACAGACCCAAGATATTTTAGGCTGTTGAAGCTTTATTTGGCCGGTTTTGGCCGGTTTGTTGGGTAAAGGGTTAAAGTTGGAGGGTGAGATACTGTACCCCCACCCCATGTCGCCACGTTCCTGTTCTAATAAACATGCGATATCAATGTTTTACTCAGGGGACGTACATCGTTACCCCGATGAATGGGGTGATCGTAACCTAATATAAGCACATTGATTACAGATCGACCAACCATCCTTAGGGATGCCCAGTAGAGATTATTACCTCAAGAAAGAGGACACGGCGAGTGTACAGGCTTATCTCAAATTTATGCTGGAGGTCGCAAAGCTAATGGGCGCCGCAGAAGATATGGCCAAGAGAGAGTTATCGGACGTCATTGATTTTGAAACGAAGTTAGCGGAGGTCAGTATACGGTATACACAAGACGATATCGTGGTTATAAAACCAGGCCAGGGTTCATAAGACACATACGGATTAAATATCGATTCAGAATTGTCTCTGAGACGCATGGTTGTCCGAAGTATATGGGTACAAAGCAAATAAAAGGATAAACCGTCTGACTTTCATACATGTATTGGTGGATTGCCGTTGTTTTGTTAAAAGTGGATGCATGTTTATGTCTCCTTTTGACTTTATGTTTTTCCTCCATCGTGTCTTCCCAGTTGAACGTTCTTTTATATATCTCTGGCAGTTTCATATTATCCGACCATGTTGTCGCTAATGTGTGACTATTCCCTATATAGATTCGTGCATTCTTTACAAACTATATATATATTTTTTTACCACACACACTATCCCTGATAGTATCATTTTCTGCAAAGTCTTATGTTTCGACACTCGCGGTGTGAACGACTTTTGATATCGATAGGAAAACAGTGCGACCTATTTTATGGGGGTATTATTTATATAGCCGCTTCGTCTCTGGCGGCATCTATATATCACGACATTTTTGTTCGGCACGTCTTGGGGTCATACGTCTCGTATACATTTCAGATATTAACACCGAGGTCACAGAGGCGAGACACAGGGCTGCTATACAAGAAAATGTCAATACGCCAGTTATATGAAGAAGTACCGAGGGTGAGAATATATAGTCATCGATTATATAAGTGCAGTGAGCTTAGTCAGGGGCGCCGGAAGCATCCAATGGCAGGGGGGCATAGCCTACAAAAATGGCACTTTTCCGCAAAAAAGGGCATTTTCTCCGCAAACTCGGGAAAATAACCATAAATTCATTGTGGCAAAAATCCCTATTTTAATGGTATTTGTCGGTTTTTATGTCCGTTTTGTGATAAAATTGACAAAAAATTAATATTCCTTGTGAAATTGGTGGTATTTGGACCAAAAAAGTCACATTTTGCTATAAAAACACGAGATTACACACACAAAAAGCATTTTCTGTCTCCAGAAAAAGGGCAAGTCCTGCCCCCGCTCGCCCCCCTTGGTCAAGGGCAGGGGGGTCAGCTGCCCCCATCTGCCAACCCCCTCTTCCGGCGCCCCTGAGCTTAGTTCAGGGGTTCATACACTTATCTGGTAGTTTTTATGCTTCACCTGAACTTCAGCAATAAACAGACACCACCACACAAGCTAAACAACAATTGATAAAAAAAAAAATGAAAATAAATAAATATATAGACTCATAAATTGACTGATCTAATTTACATACTCATAGCAGAACAGAAGTTGTGGATTGGACCACATAAGCAGATTATCACCGAGTGTATCATTGGGCGTGGGACATGTGTATCCTTAGTACCAATCACATATTTTCGTAGATCATTTAATGTAACTTTCCCAAATTTGAAATTACCTTACCTTCCGCCATTATTAATTTTGTATCCCATAATGCGATAACCTCGTGTCAGAGTCGGGGCTGCCTCACCCGACACCACAACTAATATAATTATGCAGTTGGTTTAACCCTTTACCCAACAGAAGGGCCCTGTGCCAATGCATTCTCTTATATATGCGAGTCGACCATAGGTCGCCTCGCATATATAAGAGAATGCATTGGCTTAACACATTAAAAATTATAAAATTGTTAAAGAATGTAAGAAAAAATGGTAAAAAGTGTTAAAAAAAGATTTTTTTTAGGCCAATGCATTCTCTTATATATGCGAGGCGACCTATGGTCGACTCGCATATATAAGAGAATGCATTGGCACAGGGCATAACTATAACCATCACAATGTGGTCAATGAGCCGGTTCCAATGATATCCATATATGTATGGTTTTATTGAGACAGACCCAAGATATTTTAGGCTGTTGAAGCTTTATTTGGCCGGTTTTGGCCGGTTTGTTGGGTAAAGGGTTAATTACAACTGGGAACATTTCATTATCAACATAAACTGAAGAGCGACACACCACTTACTTACGTTTCAAATGTTCATGTTGCTATTTGCAGGCATATACGAAGTGGGTGGATAAGCACGGCGAAGAGCCGCTTTTGCCAGGAATGAATCTCAACCACAACCAACTATTTTTAAAATGATGATTTAATTTGGCCAAAGTTTTTTTAAATTTGGCCAAAAAACATTTGGCTAAAGTTTTTTTCATTTGGCTAATAAAATTTTCATTTGGCTAAACTTTTGGCTAAAGTTTTTTTCGGTCCAGCGCGAACACTGGTAAAGGGTTATATATTCTTTTATTTCGGGAATTGCATGCTACATAAGATACAGTGAACAAATAGATATATTGTAATAAGTATAGTATTTTGTTCCATATCTGGTAGAAATGGAAAACGAAAGTAAACACATGGCTTGTCATGGGTCCCCCAAAGGGTGTTTGAAGCGCCATGTTTTAATCTATAACAGTTTCATCTTGGGAGTTTGCGTTAATTTCAGAGCTCGACAACAGATAGATAATTTGAAAATTGCGTTGGTTCTGGCATATAGAGTATAGGAAATAAGCGGATTCTTAGAGTTAGAATTGACTGGCCGATTTATATTGGAGCTATGAAAATTGTATTCTATGAGTAATAAATGTTTGGAATTCTTCAAAAACTGTTAGATTAATTTTCAGACCCATTGTATCGTTACCATCGTGGAAAATATTAACGACGGGAACTACAATTGTATGAAGTTGCGCAATCATGGCTGAAAGGCTTGGAGATGAGAACTTGCGCTTTTGGCCTATATGTGACCCGCCATATCAAATCCAGTCGGAAGTCGGGATTTTGTTTACCCTGTGCCAATGCATTCTCTTATATATGCGTCATGCGAGTCGACCATAGGTCGCCTCGCATATATAAGAGAATGCATTGGCCTAACAATGTTTTACAATTTTAATAATTTGTTCTTGTATTCTTTAACAATTTTATAATTTCACCCATACAGAGCCCCAGACAAACATGAGCAGACGACACTCTTCTAGGTGCTTCTATATATGTGTGGGCTATTAACCAAGTCCGTTATCCCAAATCGTTTCGAACATGTTTATTTATAATAAAAAATTGTTAGGCCAATGCATTCTCTTATATATGCGAGGCGACCTATGGTCGACTCGCATATAGAAGAGAATGCATTGGCACAGGGTAAAACAAAAATCCCGACTTCCGACTGGATTTTATATGGCGGGTCACATATATTGTGCAGACTTTATAGTCGCTCATTATTCTCTTTTACAGTTCGAGTGGTTGCGGTACTTCCGATCATTTATTCCTGGGCACCTCTCAATAGATGAGAAGATTGTCTCGTTTGCCGGGGATTTCTTCAATAAGTTAATGGACATCATCAAGAAAACAGATAAAAGGTATGAAGTGCTCAAGTCTTTGATTGGTCCCAAGCGCCAAGCAACACCTGCTTCTCGAGTGGATTATGGCGAACACAATCTTCGTGTTCTATCTTTGAGTGCTTCTTATAGCACGATCGTGTTTTTAGTTACAGTGAGATCAAGTATGTTGGTGAGCGCACTGTTTTATGCTTGCGTATATACATTTGTGCACAGGTATGCAGCTCTCCGGTTAACCTTTATAGGACGTAGTCCAATTTCCTTCGACAAAAAACAGCTATAGTGACATCGGTTGGGGTAATACTGGGTTAAAGATACGAGCGGCGTTGGTGGTGGATATGCTGTTAAAATATTCACCTCCGGTCAAAAACAGCCATAAACAGAAAGAATAGTAAAATATAGACAGACTTTGTTCTTATTCCAATCAGAAATATGGCATAAACAGTATGTTATTGTCAAAATGTTTTTCATTTGTTATGTAAACAAAAGCAAAAAAAGTTACAGAACCTGGCTTTTGTTTAGATCAGGATAATGGTAAACATAAAGATCGTTATTTGTTACTGTTTTCCTGATATGTAAATAATAAAGAGCGTTTATATCATTTGTGTGTTATTAACAAATAGAATTGCGCTGTGTTATGTAAACAGCAGCAAAACGTCTGTATCGCGATCAGGCTCTTGTTTACGTACACCATCGCACGTCTTGACGACAATATACTATTTACGCGCTGATTATGTTTGGCATATGAACAAAACTATATATATTTTAATATTCCTTCTGTTTATGGCGATTTGAACAAATATGAATATTTCTGCAACGAACGCCGCCCGTGCCTTTAAGTCGAAGTACGGTTGGCTTACTGTTCGATAGCTGACTTTACGCTCATAGCGGGATTTTAACGACTTCACACAAATCAATACAAAATTTATCGGAAGGAGTTATATCGATCGAACGGTCATAATGATGTATTATAGTCTAACGTTTATTTCAATTATGTTAATCCATTCCTGATATGGTAGAAATAAATAGCCTTTGTTTCACTTCTGTGCAAAAAAATTAATTTGGTTGTGACCATGAAAAAAACGTTTCAAGGCATATGCGACCGGTATATCAACCAGTACATACAACCAGTACATATACCAGCATACTATATATGTACACCATGTAAATGGTTTGGATACGTCATTCATGAATATTTTTTCTCTCCATATGTTCATGTATTTAGATGTTACTATACTTCACGTTGTCATTTTACTATTTAAGTTTCATTTCCAAACAGGGCGGCAGGAAGACGGCCTATCTGGCCATGCCGCTCCTGTGCAATATAATCATGTTTATTTCTGTATATTTCACTGTCAGCATTATGTTTGTAAATATTGTACAAAATAAACAATCAATCAATCAATACTTCGTGTATATTAAACATCATTCCAAATTACGTTGACAACATTTGGAATCTCGAATGAGCCATGCCCGTTTAAGCTGTGTGCATACACATATATCGTTGTACTGATAGCATAAGTAACATTTACATGCTCAAAATCAACCTCTCTAAAAATCCATACGGAAGCTAAATATACGGAAAACCACACTCGTTAAAACTGCGTTAAAGTCAGCACGCCATTAAACTCCTGCTGAATAGACATAATCTATGGTTTGAGGATAATTACACATTAAATGCAGACAGGCACCGCGCCGTATCCGCGATTAACCAATGTTGCTGTTGAAATTGGTATAATCTATCAGACTGGTGTAACTCCCACAGGTAATTTACTCATAATAACCGGGTGTATGGTCAATGAATGATCAAAGAGCCATTTTAAGTATCAATTCTGCAACAAGTAAAGTCATTTAATAATTTATTGGACGATCGAGATTCGTTCGCCTGCACTTCGTTTGACCACACGCATGATTGCTTACGCAATGGCAGCTATACGTGTACGATATAGACTAGTTATTCAAGAAAACCATAGTCAGAAATGGTAACGCGCTCAAGATCATATATTATATACCCATGATTGTAATTATAGAATATAAAATATATTGGTTTCGCCAATGACCAACTCAGAATTCCGTTAAAATAACAATAACAACCAGCACATAATTAACGAACCGGCGGCCGACTCGGCCGTCTCCGACCACAACCATCAGTGGGCTGCAGAACGAAAACTGTCTATAAAAGTTGAAATATAAGACTTACAAATTATCTTTAAAATTTCTTTTATTGGTAATTGACATAGCTTGTCACAAACCAAAAATCAGCATTATTGGCATAATAATGTAAAGGACAATAAACGAAATTGAAATTCCCAACTACACCTTTTACCGGACTCGGCCTCCTGGTCACGCAGTTCGACTTTTAAACCGGAAAAAACAATTATCTATAAATAAAATGCCCATGGGACCACGGCTATCATGAAATTGCAGAACAGTATACACGCGGCGCGCGCTAATAAACGGGCTTTATTCTGCTCTATTCGGGAGCATTTATGGGATTTGCGGCCCCTGTATGAGCTTTGTACACAATTTAGACAGAGCCTTTATCTGACCGTAGCTGCCTTTAGTGGTTGTTATCAATTCCATGATGTAGTTCTACCTGTATATATGGTGTCCATTCACCTTTATATGGTGACCATTCACCACATCCCTGGTGGTGTGGAATATATTCATATAAGATGACTTGCATCATAATCTCGAATCCAGGATCTGAATCCGTTGTCAATAGTTTTGAATTTCAACTAAATCCTGCTTCAACTACAGACCAAATTCTCAACTCTGATAAGCTCCGTTTGTCTCATGTAGAATATGTTTTCTACAGGGTACTCCAAGCTTTCCAATATATATTTCTCTTTAATCCTTTACCCAACAAAACGGCCAAAAACGCCCAAATAAAGCTTCTACAGCCTAAAATATCTTCGGTCTGTCTCAATAACACCATACAAATATGGATATCATTGGAACCGGTTCATTGACCACATTGTGATGGTTACAGTTATGCCCTGTGCCAATGCATTCTCTTATATATACGAGTCGACCATAGGTCGCCTCGTATATATAAGTGAATGCATTGGCCTAAAAAAATTCTTTTTTTAACACTTTTTACCCTTTTTTCTTACATTCTTTAACAATTTTATAATTTTTTCTTACATTTTTTAACAATTTTAAAAATATTTTTCTACATTCTTTGACAATTTTATCATTTTTAATATGTGTTAAGCCAATGCATTCTCTTATATATGCGAGGCGATCTATGGTCGACTCGCATATATAAGAGAATGCATTGGCACAGGGCCGTTCTGTTGGGTAAAGGGTTAATTCTCCAGCAGTCAATGGTACAAAGAACACAAGTGTAATACAAATACGAATATAAGATTAACAGAGTGAACAGAACAGCATTCAAATGTTAAATTATTAAATAATATATCATTATCATATTCATAATAATAGTAATAATACGTATACGTTGTAGCGTGCGTGTGCATGTTCTTCATTTTTGGGCCCCTTGAAGTTTCGTTTCTCAACTACATTGATGTCGTAGTTTTCGAAGGCAATATGCGGAATTTTGATAAGTTGTGTGGGTTCCTAGATGCACTGTGTATGAAACGGGTTCTCTCATTATCAAATATCGGGCAAATCAATAAGTAATGGTATTTGTCACCTATTTTACAACTGTCGGACAATTCCAACCTATCACCCAATCATTGGAAATATTCCAACTGAGGGCGATTGTGGTCTATAATTTGAAGGCGATATATTCTACGGGGGGGGGGGGGGGGGGTGGGGGAGTTAATGGACAATGTGTGCCGCATAAAACCAATATTCTCATGAAACTTTCAAATCGGAGTAATGTACTAGTGTATATGCAATGTACCATTTATCGTTCCAGGACTGTTGCTAACTATTTAGTTTATCGTTCCAGGACTGTTGCTAACTATTTAGTTTATCGTTCCAGGACTGTTGCTAACTATTTAGTTTATCGTTCCAGGACTGTTGCTAACTATTTAGTTTATCGTTCCAGGACTGTTGCTAACTATTTAGTTTGGAGAGTTTTGTTTGGTTTGTCGCCTGAGCTCACCGCGCCATATCAGCAGATCAGAAATGAATACAGAAAAGTATTGCAGGTAGAGCACATTTTGTATTAAATATACACGTAAATCCGTTGCACTGTTTCCTATGGGATTTATCAGTCTGAAGACAAACGAAATTTGACAGTTGAAATATAAATAGTTCCAAAGTAGAATACCACTCATATGTACATTTTACCAATGTATGGCATAATCCATTCAGTAATAACCAGGCTGGTGATTAAAGCTTCTTGTTGCTGTATCTTTTTTTAGATACTTCTTTTTCTTAATATTCAATATTGATGGATCATGGAATAAATCATATTATTTACCTGCACCTAATAGTGCTTCTGATTTCCACCAAACCGTTACAAGAGCCACGTCCACTCGGTCAATGTGTTCATACACCTATAACCACATTGCAGTTATTTTCCAATAACCGCGCAACCCTCAGAAATCATCGGCGATTACCGAACATGACCGATCCGTAGATTGTTTGGGTATTCATCGCGTTTGGATTTTGCAGTGTGCCAGAAGAAATGTTTTGATCTATAATTTAGTGTTAAGAATTTATTTCGGGTTCTTCTAGGCATACATCGCCAAAGCTTTTAAAATAACGACAAGAGGTATATTATAGTCTAGTTATGCATATTTTTGCAGCACGTGTCATATATCTCTAGCAAAATTCTAGGGTTGTTTGTTTCTGCTATACACCATTATTGGGAGATTAGCAACTTTGCGGATTCCATTGACGTGTAATAAATAATGGGAATAATAAAAAACAGTCCTAATTTGTATATAAATATAAGTAATAAACATGTTATTCAAAGTGGTTATTGGTTTTGAAGGCGATAAAAATTCAGCAAACTCAGCACGAACCGTCATTCATTTCTTAACAAAACGCAATAATGCCGAGGAGAAAAAAACGAGCCATAATATTACATGTTTGTCAAACAGTTCACCTATATCTGTACCGTATACTTAGAACTATAACATTGGATGTGGAAACGATGACCATATTATGCATTTGCATAGATATTAAACCCATGCATGATCAATATATATTTTTTTCAGGGTATCACCAAAGATAAAATTCGATGGAAGAAGTGTGTAGAGTTCGTTAACGAGAGGATGGGGATGTCTGTCGGGTATATGTTCATTAGAGATAACTTTAACAAGGAAAGCAAAACGTCGGTGAGTTGGTCATTCTGATCTACATATACATAATTCATATTTTGTAAATGCGGTTTATACATGCGTGGTATAGGTTCCATAAATCGGTGTTCATCATATCGTTGTGCAATTGTGGGATTAAAATTGTACATTGATTCACTGAATAACCAAGTTATAAGTCATGCCAGTGGATCCGGCTCACCCCCACACTTTAGCCGTCGTATTGTGACTGATGCACATGTTTGTGATTATTTATGAATAAAACTTCCTTGAAGTAACTTTTACATGTGAATGTCAGGTGACCAACGTGACGTGTTACCACGGTTACATCCGATTAGCCCATTGGGAATATTGTAAAGCAACCAATGGGTATTCTAATCCTGGTACTGGGAATCCAAGAACGGTGGATAACCATGACATAACAGCGTTAACGGGTTCTTGATTCGAACACCGATAATTAGTCCGGGAACACAGTGACGTCATGTTCGCGGAATTGGATTTTCCGAAAAGCAGGGAGTGAGATTCCTATATCACGAAATTGTTCCTGGTTTGTTCTTGGTCAGTACTCGGTATTCCAATCGTCACCCATAGCTTACCTCTTGGAGGTCTATTTGTCGAGCACAAGTATGAACTTGGATCCATGCATTGGTACCTACAGACGTCGTCCAAATTATCAAGGTCCGTACAAATGTTATGCAGCGAAACAATCGGTAATGTATGTCTCGTTACTCAGACCAAGTACATCGCCAAGTTTCTAACTTCAGGCCCTCGAAATGATAAAAGATATACAGCGTTCCTTTAGCGAACTTCTGGAGATTGAAAGCTGGATGGATAACGAAACGAAAGTTTTCGCCAGAGAGAAGGTATGATACATTCGGGTTTAATTATGGTCTAACTGTTCACGTAAACGCATGCCTGTTGCTATTGAAATGCGAATATGGCCATATATTGGTTCAGGCAACATCACTGGACAAATATTAAAACAGAAATGAAAGATGTAGATATATAAAAGTTTAACAAATAAAACGAAGGGCAACAAACACAGTATGTTCAATAAACCCTTCCTTCGTTGAATGGATTTTCCCATTCCCATTCAGCTATAAAAATACATTGAAATGATACATTATTCGTTTAGAGAGATATTCCGGTGTTAATTACACCCACTCAATTTCCTATTGTATATTTAAGCATTATCTTAGAAAGAGAAAATGTATTTCAATTTGACAGCTACACCAGGGGTGGATCACTTCGAAGTGACGGTTAAGCGTAGGAATGTTGTCATTTGTGTGTGATTAACCAATAGAATTGCGCTGTGTTATGTAAACAGAAGCACAACTTCTGTAACACGAGCAGTCTCATGTTTACGTACATCATCGTACGTCTTGACGACAATATACTATTTACGCGCTGATTATGTTTGGCATATGAGCGGAACTGTATATATTTTGGTGTTCCTTCTGTTGATGGCGATTTGAACACATATAAATATTACTGCAACGAACGCCGCCCGTGCCTTTAATATCATGTTTTGATGGCCGTCTAGTTTGAGTAATGAACTTGTAGTCATGACAGTACTGTAGACAGTCATGCATTTATGTTCATTTACGGGGATGTCAATTGAGACTTATATATTATGAATCTACCCATCTCCACACAGGCAATGGCGATGAAAGATCGAATCGGATACCCGGATTTCATAACAAACCGGCAACAACTGGATAAAAGGTATGAAGCGGTAAGTTGACTTCTTTCAGTTCAAAACGGAAAGTGTGTTGAGAGTTTCACCATACACAAGACCAAGTTTGGGTCTATCAGATTTATATCACATCGTATTTTTTCTACATACTTGAGTGCAATGTATTTTTGTAAGTCGTCTTTCTTGTAACCAGTACTTCTGTGTTTGTTCTATAACGTCATAATCGGTCGGTAAATACAATTGTATACGTGTAATCAGTCTAATCACATACCGGATCTCCATACACATGTTTGCAATATGATCGTACTGTCTGTCATCATATGGCTATTGTTTGTGTGACAAAGTATGCCCAGGTTCCTATAGAAGGAAGTATATAGATTCGTATGCGATGATAACAATTTGTGATAAGGCCTTCGCAGTGGGAAAATGTAAAACAATCATAACTAAAAAGAAAATGGCATATATGTGACCCGCCATATCAAATCCAGTCGGAAGTCGGGATTTTTTTACCCTGTGCCAATGCATTCCCTTATATATGCGAGTCGACCATAGATCGCCTCGAATATATAAGAGAATGCATTGGCCTAACAATTTTTTATCATTTTTTTAAATAAATGTTTCTTACAATTTTTAGGACATAAAATAAAAAAAACATCCATTACCCTGCAGGGAGCCCCACATATATATAGAAGCGCATAGAAGAGTGTCGTCTGCTCATGTTTGTCTGGGGCTCTGTATGGGTGAAATTATAAAATTGTTAAAGAATACAAGAAAAAATTATTAAAATTGTAAAAACTTGTTAGGCCAATGCATTCTCTTATATATGCGAGGCGACCTATGGTCGACTCGCATATATAAGAGAATGCATTGGCACAGGGTAAAAAAATCCCGACTTCCGACTGGATTTGATATGGCGGGTCATATAATATACTTCGATTTTATTTTTATTATTGATAAATCCACAATGACGAGATGTCGCATATCAAAACATTATGTAAATAAAACTTCTGCAGTGACTACCATTTATCAATAAATAGTTGAGAACATTCTGATAAAATTAGGAATCTTTATATTATAAATGGTCAGAGAACTGACAAATACTTCAGAAAAACTTCAACAAAAACATTTCATTTGCAATTGATTTTTGTTGATAAAATGACTTGCACTCTATCAATAATGTTACATCACAATGGTTTCAAGATGTGAAATCGCGTCACTGGGGAGTTATTAAAATTAAAAAATAGACATAGACATAGTCTATCTATGTTTTCATGTCTTCTCAGTTGCGTCGATTTTACATTTATGCCTTATGTCCCTTTAACAATTTTGACCCAACGTACTACTACAGTACAAAACTGTCAATACATACATGTACACATTAGTATCTGTTCTTAAATTACCCACCAAGTTTACATGGAACTGAAGAAGAATAACATATAGTAACTTAGCGAGGTACGAATCTTTGTCCATTTGATTTAGTAATTTAATATGTCAATGTTAATTAATTTTCAGCTGCATTTTGATGAGAAGCAATATTTCGAAAACATACTTCAAGTGGAGCAATTTGACGCAAATAAGACAATGAAGGATTTTGGAAAACCAGTGGAGAAAGATAAGTAAGTTTTTGTGGGAACATCGTACTGTATCTATGTGTTTAACTTCTGACATTCAAGTAGATCTTTCAATTTCAACAGCCAGATGTCAGTATTTGACTATTTCTGTACATCACATGTTTGTCCCATACGGACAGTTTGAATGTTTGTAGATGAGTCGGTGGGTGCATGCTATAGGGTAGGGTGTGAGAAATCCGTGTTTTGAATGTTATTTTTATTGTGGTGACGAATATGTAAAGAATAGTTCATCACATCTCCATATTTCAAAATTATGTATGTGGACGTTTAACTGTTAGACGATTAGGTTAATTCATTAGAATAGTCGACCTAGAATTATCACATACATGTGAATATGCAGAATTTGAGACACGACAATTAAGAATTGAATTGCATAGAGCGGAATTGTCTGCCAGTGCATGGTTCGAAATATTTCCATCCGAAAGATAACTGACAACTCATATGTCTTTGAACCACGATTACATTTAATATAGGTTCAATCATATTCATTGGATTAAAAACGACCAGTAGAACGGTACATGTAAACTTGTTGCGCAAAACACTATATACAACATTTATCTCATAAACTCAGATATATAACGTTTAATAACTGTTATGTATTGTGTGTCTATTTCTGTTTTCAGGTGGGAACAAGACCCTGCTGTAGTCAATGCCTTCTATAACCCTAACACCAATGATATAGGTAGGTGTCTGTTTTGAATGTTGTATAAGTGCTTATCTAGAAGTTTGAACATTTCCGTTTTGTTGTCTGGCACTGACTACAATTGAGACGTTTTTTGTTTCAACTGAACATGGACGAAATATCACGCAACTTAGCCTAGTGTGAACCATGGTTCAGTTTTCGCTCAATATCTATCGTCTAGATATGCACGAATTTCTTCAGGTCATGTCTCGATATTTCATGAAACCTTTTCTTAGAGCAAGTTAGAAAATGATAGACATATGCGCTTATTCAAACAGATAGTTTACAAATCAAACACTACACCCACATGAAGAATGGATCATTAAACTGTTGTCAACAAATTATAAAAATAATAGATGTATACCATTTCGTCAAACACAACATCTGAGCTACGCGAAAATATAAACAAACAGTCCGATCTTCGTCCCGAAAAAATTGCCAATAAACAGACAAGAATTTCGGTAACGAGATTAACTATATGTGGTTTATCTGCTAGAATGACGTTATGTTCAGGGAATTTGAATACATAATGAATTAAAGTGGCTGCTTAAAATGAAGCTTATTATCCCTGCGACCCAGCGGAGTATTTCACATCACTTTAACCGCCAAGTGAGACTGCACCAACATCATCCACATATATCTAGACTGCTACCAGCATCCACATCAGCAATGTCCATATACTCTGCTTATACAGTTACTTGATTGATACATCATTTCCACAACCCCTCATTCTTAAGCTGTTGAAGCAGTGCTTCTACTCAGAACTCTCGCTTATACTAAGTCGCCCTCACTTTCACAATTATTGCTCGTGTTTCACATTTCTGTTTAATTTTACATGCATGTGTTGTTTCATGCTGTAGCATACATACACAATCATGCGAATAGGTTCATCGCTGCCATTATGATGCCAATGTTCTATGTAATAATTATTTTTTATTAATTACAGTATTCCCGGCTGGTATACTGCAGCCTCCATTCTACAGTAGTAGTTTCCCAAAGTAAGTACACTGGCGTTTAACAACTCGAATGGCAGCATCACTAACAGGAACAATCCCTGGTATGTGCACACATGGAAATTTCTGTCTTAACCCTTTACCCAACAAACCGGCCAAAACCGGCCAAATAATGCTTCAACAGCCTAAAATATCTTCGGTCTGTCTCAATAGAACCATACAAATATGGATATCATTGGAACCGGCTCCTTGACCACATTGTGATAGTTACAGTTATGCCATGTGCCAATGCATTCTCTTATATATGCGAGTCGACCATAGGTCGCCTCGCATATATAAGAGAATGCATTGGCCTAAAAAAATCTTTTTTTAACACTTTTTACCATTTTTTTCTTACATTCTTTAACAATTTTATAATTTTTAATGTGTTAAGCCAATGCATTCTCTTATATATGCGAGGCGACCTATGGTCGACTCGCATATATAATAGAATGCATTGGCACAGGGCCCTTCTGTTGGGTAAAGGGTTAACATCTCGAATGGCAGCATCACTAACACGAACAATCCCTGGTCTGTGCACACATGGAAATTTCTCTCTTAAATGTTCGGAAAAAACTCATAACAAATTATAGGATAATTATGAGGTGCATAAATACGTCACAATACCCCGCATACCATTCGGGTTGGATCTTAACTCTTAGTGTACCTAATGTGCCATTTTATCTCGGTCCTGTTTATATATTTAAAGCAAAAACATATGTAGCAACATGAAGTAACGTGCTTTCTGAATTCCCACAACCAGTGTTATAATCTGTTTCTAGACAAAATACCACGTCATATTTCAACGATCGGAAATATGGTGTGAACAATTACCCCAAGCGAAATGGCTATGTTTGTTTTTTTCTAACAATTAATATGTAGCAGTTCTCACAAGTTTCTTCAGGCGACATCAAAATTATAAACATATTTTATTACACGGTCCTACCCTTATTCATCCAATAAACCCATTCTATAAAATGTGACATTAAACGTTCATTTAATAATAAGAAATAGTGCCAGTTGACCTTTGACTTCTGGTTTGTCATCTGTTTAAATTTCGAACGCTACATCTCAAAATACAATGGCTTCCAATATTTTTCCAACAAACTATAATGAATGAAAGTTTGAAACGTTATGTCATTAAGTATATGCCATTAAATACGCCAAAGAGTCTTTATTTATCTGGTACTATTTCTATATGCAGGCAAACAACGCATAGTTACGTGAAACGTCATCGCATGCTTTATAGAAGCCGATGTAAGTTTCGCGTCCCATTTGTTGATTTAAGTATGTTTTATTGAGGGTTTGGATCACGTCATAAATAGAATCTACAACTCTTCCCCAGTTTTTTTTTAGCGAATTTGCAAAACTCATCCATTAAATTAGGTCTGGAGTCTCTGGACCTCGCCAAATGCTCGACCCAGACCTAAATAACTGGAATCATTTGGTAAATTCCGCTATAAACTGGGGATGAGATGTAGCTCCTCTATATACACCATATTGCTCGCTGCCCATACTTTCATAACATTGGAGCTTGCTGCACAGCTATCGTTATCAAACAAAAAAGTGTTGTTCTTCGGCGATTGGATAATTATATATTTTCTGATAGTTATTTTGATCGAATGGCTTGATATATTTATTATACTATAGTATAGTTATTTTGATTGGATGGCGGTAGACATACTAGTATGGAATATTAAGGGTTTTTTTTCTTGGATGACTCTATATATTTTGGTATAATTATATTGATTGGATGACTTTAAACATAACAGTAAGGTATTTTGAATCATGTCATATGAAGAGCATACGCAATTCATTACTATTTCTAATCCAGATCGCTCAACTATGGGGGAATTGGAGTTGTCATTGGTCACGAAATAACTCATGGATTCGACGATAAGGGTAAGTTATTTGCTCATTATTCGGTAGCCTATATATACCACTCCAAAGTACTGAACTATGGGTACATTTTAATAGTTTGATTGCAATGCTCGGCCTCGAAAAGAAACTGGTGACCATGCCTAGATTCCACACGAAGACGAATGTGACGTTTAGTGGTAACTGATTGTTGTTTCTATGTAAGGGCATGGAGTCGAAAAATAGAAAGTCAGCAGGAACTTAAATATAGCTATCATTATTATGCGATGAAACGTGGAATGTCGTGTCGATTGGACAACACATACAGACTGAAGCCGTCGCTTAGGATTCGTGTACAATAGCATCTATCCATTCCTATAACAAAACAGAAAAGTCGACTGTTGGAACAATTGATGTAATTGATATGGTAAAGTTGTAAGAAACCCATAGTCGTGATATAATTTCAGGGAGACAGTATGACAGAAATGGTAACTTGCAACAGTGGTGGAAGAATGAAACAATTAGGGCTTTCAGGGAGCGAGCTAAGTGTATTGAAGAGCAGTATAACAACACAATACTCGAACAGATTGGTCGAAATGTACGTATCTTAATACCAATGTATAGTAAGCAAGACCTAGTGACAAAAAAACGGATTTGCAAGAATATTTAACTAGTTTACGAAATAGTGACTGTTAAAAATTGAACATGTCTGGATCAAACTCATATATGTGGTGTATTGTATAAATCATCCAGTTTACGGTATATGATTCTATCCATTAATATCCATTAGAGCACAATCCCATTGTTGCAATCGTTCCCTGATTTTTGGTAAAGTACACCAATTCCCAAAGCTGGCGAAGGAATAGTTCAATGATTATCCCATTGTTAGGCACCCACAACTCATAACAAAGAAATCGCACGGGCGCTTGAAAGTGGGAACAGTCCGTGTTGTTCCGGACATATCTATTCACATTCAGTTCATGTTAATCACGTTTTTGGGCGTGGCTAACCGGCTATTGTGTCCAATCGCGGCCAGCGCACGGCACATTTCAAGTTTATTGCATTATGTGGGATCTATTGTGCTCTAAGTCGGTCAGAGCACGCGAATTGTTCTTTACCAGAATAAATATCGGCTCCGACTCGATTGATTCTGGTAAAGAACAATTCTTGTGCTCTAACCATTACTTAAATATAAAATGTCATCAACCTACATCAAACAGTTATCCTCATATCATTCTCAATTTTAGCACATGCGCCCAGGGATAAATGTATGCTAACTTTTGTTTGCAGATAGATGGACAGAACACACAAGGAGAAAATATCGCCGATAATGGCGGGCTCAAGCAAGCTTACAGGGTAAGATGAATTACAGAATAGTGTTGGTGACAATTCTAGTTTTAAACAATATTAATTCCATTCGTTTCAAACACAAATACCAAAATGCGACATATCAATTAGACTTGCAAACAACAATCCACTCCACAAGGAGGCCAGTACCAGTATCAAGCCTGTAAATAACGTGTCTGTCATTTGCAGAATGAGGTCCCCAGAGGGTGAATTTAGTGATGCTATCCCGCACAGCGGGCTAACATCACCAATTTCACCCTCTGGAGACCTCATTCTGCTTTAGGCTTCATCTTCTGGGAAGTATCCATAGTATCAAATTAAGATTGTTTTAGTTACATTTCCCTTCTAGGAAGTTTCTATATCTCCTAATTTGCAGAAGATAAATTCATAATTGAGGTGCACAATGGGTGAACATCACTAACGTCAACTAGAGAACTTCAATCTCATCCTAGGTCTGCCATATCAGTTGAGAGCCTAATCAGAATGAGGTCCCCAGAGGGTAAATTTAGTGATGCTATGCGCGATAGCGTTACTAAATTCACCCTCTGGGGACATCATTTTGCAAATGACAGACACGATATTTGCAGGCTTGACCAGTATGCAACATATCAACTAGACTTGCTAACAACAATCCACCCACAAGGAGGCCAATGCCAATATGCAACGTATCAAGTAAACTCACATACAGAAGTCAATATATTTTTGTCTATATTTCATAACAGTTGTGCGATTAGTCTAAATCATAAATTATAAATTTGAATAATATATTCTTCAAGGTGATTCTCAAGTTATGATCAGTAACATATCTGCAGTATTATCATCCAAATGTTCTACTTTCGGTGGATGAAGTATTTACTTGCATTCACATATCGGTAGCCTGCTAGAAACGGACAGCTATATGTGAATTGTATTGTGTTGCATACGGCGGTATGATCAGTATGGTTTAGAGTGTAGTTTTGGTGACGATCAACTACGTTAGCTACATTTAGTTCGCGTCTTAGTGAGTCATTTTACAGCAACCAAGATATGAAAATATGACCTTTTACCCCAAACTAACCTAACTCATTATTTTACATTTAAATATGAACTATTCCAATTTTGATTTGTATTTAGTTGACAGTATTCGTATGTTCGTTTATGTTTTAGTAAATTTGTTAATTCTTCATGGGGAGAGAATCATTCAGTAAGTTGATACAACTTATACTCCAATCACCATTAGTATTCTTATTTTCTACTTAATTACAACTGGGAACATTTCATTATCAATATAAACTGAAGAGCGACACATCACTTACTTACGTTTCAAATGTTCATTTTGCTATTTGCAGGCATATACGAAGTGGGTGGATAAGCACGGCGAAGAGCCGCTTTTGCCAGGAATGAATCTCAACCACAACCAACTATTTTTCCTTAATTATGCTCAAGTGAGTATAGACATAATCAGTGTCTAAACCATGAAAATGAACCTGTTAACCAACATGGAAGAAACATTCCACACTACGTCCATGGCCATCACTCTAAGTTCTAACAGCCATTGATGGGCAGAAATCTGACCAACAAGTCCAACCAAGATAGAAATACCACAAGGTTGTAATTACTGGGGACGTTAGACACGAATCATATTTGTTACCATCCAATTTTAGAATATTCCACGCTACACCACATTTTGTGAAAACAATTTATGAAGGCATCAAACCTCATTGTTATCTTATTCCATGCTTGGATACATATTCATATACTCCCAGTTCACTATCCTCTGGATTGCATCCCTTAAACTATCCATTTTATCTATTAATATTAATAATACAAAACAAATCGCCTGCTATAGGGTTAAAAAAAAAAACAATACTACGATATCAAGGACCGTTCGTCTATGTTCATTTCTTTTCGTCAGTAAAATGTAACATCAATGTTCTTTGTTTTCTGCACTTACTACACGCAGAGGTAGATATTGCACACATTTGCATAATTTTAGAGCATATATATACCGAGGATATGGTAAAATAATCCGATGGTTCGTTACAGATATGGTGCGGAAAGATGAGGGACGAAGAAGCACTACACAAGATCAGAACATCGTCCCACAGCCCCGGACCGGTTAGGTGAGTCGGAAAAAGCACGAGGTCACCCGATCTACATAGCATGATCAGATATAGATACCTAATGACGGTCATTTTTACCAACTATAGATACTTAATTGTGTATCGTATACGCCCATCGAGCCATCCATTACGTTATATACAAGGGTGTTAACCCAAAATGCCAACATAGAACGTATTTTCAACGAAATAACGGAGATCTCTGAAATAATATACAACACCACAAATGTGACCCGCCATATCAAATCCAGTCGTAAGTGTTTCTGACAATGTTTAGAACATAAAATAAAAAACATCCATTACCCTGCAGGGAGCCCCACACATATATAGAAGCATATAGAAGAGTGTCGTCTGCTCATGTTTGTCTGAGGCTCTGTATGGGTGAAATTATAAAATTGTTAAAGAATACAAGACAAATTATTAAAATTGTAAAAAAATATTAGGCCAATGCATTCTCTTATATATGCGAGGCGACCTATGGTCGACTCGCATATATAAGAGAATGCATTGGCACAGGGTAAAAAAATCCCGACTTACGACTGGATTTGATATGGCGGGTCACAAATGATCAACTTTGGTCGTATGTTAGTAAAATTCACCTATTGGGTGGTGGGCTTGGGAGAGCTTTTGGAATCATTGTTTAAATCACTTCTACGAGAATAAAAAAACGCTCTTTAAAAAAAGACCATATGAACCACACCATACACAGTGTAAAAAATCCACGACTTTAGCTTTCTAAATGGAGAACGATGTCAACTAACCACACCTCTTAATTTTCCAACTGGGGCCTTATTATAACGGTGAACTCGAAATTGGTAGAAAGTGTGAAAACTCTAAAACAAACTTTGGCTAAATATCCATCAGAACAATCTGAACGTATGTTGTACCAATATAGGTCACACCATTTCGATAACAAAGACAAACTGAACGTATGGTGTACTAATAGAGGTCACACCATTTCGATAACAAAGACAATCTGAACGTATGGTGTACTAATAGAGGTCACACCATTTCGATAACAAAGACAAACTGAACGTATGGTGTACTAATAGAGGTCACACCATTTCGATAACAAAGACAATCTGAACGTATGGTGTACTAATAGAGGTCACACCATTTCGATAACAAAGACAATCTGAACGTATGGTGTACTAATAGAGGTCACACCATTTTGATAACAAAGACAATCTGAACGTATGGTGTACTAATAGAGGTCACACCATTTCGATAACAAAGACAAACTGAACGTATGGTGTACTAATAGAGGTCACACCATTTCGATAACAAAGACAATCTGAACGTATGGTGTACTAATAGAGGTCACACCATTTCGATAACAAAGACAATCTGAACGTATGGTGTACTAATAGAGGTCACACCATTTCGATAACAAAGACAAACTGAACGTATGTTGTACCAATAGAGGTCACACCATTTCGATAACAAAGACAATCTGAACGTATGGTGTACTAATAGAGGTCACACCATTTCGATAACAAAGACAATCTGAACGTATGGTGTACTAATAGAGGTCGCACCATTTCGATAACAAAGACAATCTGAACGTATGGTGTATACTAATAGAGGTCACACCATTTCGATAACAAAGACAATCTGAACGTATGGTGTACTAATAGAGGTCGCACCATTTCGATAACATAGACAATCTGAACGTATGGTGTACTAATAGAGGTCACACCATTTCGATAACAAAGACAATTTGAACGTATGGTGTATACTAATAGAGGTCACACCATTTCGATAACAAAGACAAACTGAACGTATGGTGTTGCTAATATAGGTCACACCATTTCGATAACAAAGACAAACTGAACGGTTTGGTCGTGGATACGATCATCACAGTGTGGGCTACACAATGTTGGCATTCCGGGTAATCCCGATCGACACATGACCATTTCGATAACAAAGACAATCTGAACGTATGGTGTACTAATAGAGGTCACACCATTTCGATAACAAAGACAATCTGAACGGACGGTTTACTAATAGAGGTCACACCATTTCGATAACAAAGACAATCTGAACGTATGTTGTTGCTATAATAGAGGTCACACCATTTCGATAACAAAGACAATCTGAACGTACGGTTTACTAATAGAGGTCACACCATTTCGATAACAAAGACAATCTGAACGTATGGTGTTGCTATAATAGAGGTCACACCATTTCGATAACAAAGACAAACTGAACGGTTTTGTCGTGGATACGATCATCGCAGTGTGGGCTAGACATTTTGGCACGGATAATTCCGATCGATACATGGCCATTTCGATCAGAAATGAGAATATGTTCAAGCTCACTGGTTTAAGCACATTTGATGCAATGAACACTCATAATAACTACGTGCCTCCATATCACTGATATATTATAAATATATATATAAAAATATCATTCTTGGTTTTCAAAAATTTTCATTGAAACAAAGCGAAAAGTTAATTCGATCTTGCATGTTCGGTTGTAACTGGAGGTCTGGGACCCTGAATTTTACTTTGCCTCTTCTGTTTCAGGGTCCGTGTTCCTCTCTCTAACCTGAAAGAGTTTAGCGAGGTATATGGATGTCCATCAGGAAGCCCGATGAATCCTCTACATAAGTGTTCTGTGTGGTGATGTAGGGTCGTATTGCGATGCGGGTCGGCAATGTATTTTACATATCGCAGTTCACTTACAAACGCTACAATTTCGAATACGCTATTCGGGAGTCGTATACATAGTGCTGCATTGTGATCAGTTAGATGCGACCTCGATATACGTTTGCCCATCATAACTGGAGCTGGACTGGTTCAGCATTAATGATCCTGTGCTAGTGCATTCTCTTATATATGCGAGTCTCCCATAGGGAGCCTCGCACATATAATATAATACTCTGGCTTACAAGGTCAATACAAGGTAAAATTTGTTAGGCCAGCGCATTCTCTTAGGCTCGCATATATAAGATAATGCATTGGCACAGGGTTTTCGCAAAAAATCAGGAAGCTTCATTCATCAAAGGGTTCATACTGGATGCGCACTTGTCTTTGGACTGATCCCATCACCCCACACACATTGTATAGGCTGTGACAAATACACGGTGTCGGTTTCATTGTGGAAAGGGAACCAATGGAAGCAAAGAAGATACTCAACTCAGGAGCACAACTAGCACTGTCGGATACATATGAAGTCGAGAGAAAGAAGTGATTCGTATAGAGTGAATAGATGTGAGAAAACGATTCATTACCATGGGGTACTCGCTCTCCGTATATTGCGACACGGAGAGTCATACCACAACATTCGCAGGAGCGTCGTGATAGAATACCCAGTTCATATGTAAACTACACACATCATTCACGATCAACCCTTTCTATACTAAATGGATTCTCCCATTCAGTTACAAAAGTATACTTTGGAATGGTCCATTACCTTAATCGTATTTAAATTCGCGCAGTACTATTTTTCGCGCATCCGTAGGTGCGCGAATTTAAAACTGAGCGAAAAATAGTACGACTCCGGAGTTTATACCAAACCACCGGGAAACAAGAAGGATATATGTTGAGGAGTTACGCGATACATGTATAGGCCTACACATTACGGAAGGTTGGACCGAATATTAGGCTTGTATGACTATAATTTACATGCGGACAACCAACATCAAAACCATTACCGATATGTATGACATAATTATATAGCAACAAATCATGGCAACATCATTGATGTTGAAATACTTGTAAGAAATACACATATTGCAGACTGAAGATGCACGAAAGCACCCCCATTCACAACGCTGGCACTAAACCGTAACCAAACAGTCTAAGTTAGTTATATGTCACCAAGTTTTGAGATTTTCTGATGTGAGTTTTCTATACGCGTGGTCGTTGTTTAAAACTGTTTTCAGCATCAGAATAATTATTTGGAGCGTATATAAACACCCGTTTTCACAACACATTGATGGTGCAGTTATGTTAAATTACCGCGATGGTGTTTAATATGTACACGTATCTTCATTAATGATTAAGATCTGAAACTGTCAACAAATCCAGACATTTTACGAATTCAAAGTGCGCGAATTCAAAACTGAGCGAAAAATAGTACTGCGCGAATTTAAATACGAGTAAGGTGTTAACCCTTTACCCAACAGAACGGCACTGTGCCAATGCATTCGCTTATATATGCGAGTCGACCATAGGTCGCCTCTCATATATAAGAGAATGCATTGGCTTAACACATATTAAAAATGATAAAATTGTCAAAGAATGTAGAAAATATTATAAAAATTGTTTAAAAATGTACGAAAAAATTATAAAATTGTTAAAGAATGTAAGAACAAATGGTAAAAAGTGTTGATTTTTTTTTTTTTTTAGGCCAATGCATTCTCTTATATATGCGAGGCGACCTATGGTCGACTCGCATATATAAGATAATGCATTGGCACAGGGCATAACTGTAACCATCACAATGTGGTCAATGAACCGGTTCCAATGATATCCATATTTGTATGGTGTTATTGAGACAGACCGAAGATATTTTAGGCTGTTGAAGCTTTATTTGGGCGTTTTTGGCCGGTTTGTTGGGTAAAGGGTTAATTTAGATAGGTGTTCGTGTATTAAAAGCAGATGACAGACAGAACTTATAGTACAAGAGCAGAATGATTCGTATCCATTGGTGGTAAATGTTCATATGGTCGTTTGTTGAACTTATCTGAACATTTCGTGTAGAATCTACTCATCAATGAGTATCTAGTATAGAAAGGATTAGTGTGAATGATTTGAAGAAAGACTGAAACAGATATATAGGATGAAGACATTTTGGTATCGTGATCTACATTGGGTTGAATCATTGTACAGACCTATACCCGAAATCATGTGTTGTTTCAATATACCTTCAACCTGCTTCTTCATTGTTGCCACTCGGCACATTTCTACATTCGTTTTTACAAGTCACATATCATTCATTGTAAGTTTGCTCATGCATCTAAATATATATATTTCTCATTTATCATCATCATCTATTATATATTTTGAAAGATCTGTGTGTGTGTTTGTTTGTGTGTGTGTTTGAAATCGATGGACTCGAAAACGACTAAGCCAATTTCGATGAAATTTGGTATTTGGATGTGTTTTCGGCCGGAGACGAACATAGGCATATTTATTTGTCCGTGCGAGGTCAACTTTTCACGTGCGGAGGTCAAATCTATTTTTACGCCGTTTTTGCGCTAATATATTTCAGTTCGGTGCTCACAAATCGATTCGATATAGCGCGAATAATAAATTGCCAGTCATATAATTTGCACGGTTAGAATCTGTGTGGCTTCATCTTTCCAACGATATATAATATGTATGTATCCGTTTTAGTTATCTGCCTCAATTATTAGGTACAAGTGGTACGATGCTTTTATCGGGATAAAATCAATGCGTAATTTCTATGACGTCGTCAGAGGTCATAAAGTTAGATTACGTTAACTCTCACCCTGCCGATGCATTTGACTGTGTCGCGTTAACTCATCACCGGCCGAGGTATCCGCAAATGACATTGGGCTATATATCTCGGAAACGGGTGTAGCTATCGACTTGAAATTTGGTACGGATACGAATTTTATCGGGTCGCCGAGCACGTGCGACACCAGCTTCGCGCATGCGCAGACCAGATCTAGGAAACGGGTGGAGCAATCGACTTGAAATTTGGTTTTTTAATAGCCCGGACGAAGTCGGGTCACCTTCTAGTACAAATATAATTCGTGTTCCGCTAAGCTGAGAATTGCCTTCACTGATAATAGTTTGCCATGCTGAGAGATATTAAAGTTGTGTGCTGCACATTGCCTGGCCACCATCATGTCTGGGAACTCCCATTTACAGCAATAATATATGTATATAACCGATTGTAGTTACATATGACTGCAACTAATAACTTATAATATGGTTTAAGAGAGATAACCCAATTCAAAACATAAACATTTCAAGTATAAGAGCATTGTTTGACTGCTCTTATTGAGTGAAATAGTTTTCTCTTTTCACTCTCACTTTTTTTGTAAAAAAATTCAGTATATAGACGAATAAGTGATTGACACGTGGATGTATCGAAGAAAGATATGATACTACCAGAACATATTGGAAGTACTGTGTGTGTTTCGCTGGTCTCGGATATTCCGCATGCTGGTGCAACAGGAATTTCCACAGGAGTTGTGTCTTAACCCTTTACCCAACATAACGGCCCTGTGCCAATGCATTCTCTTATATATGCGAGTCGACCATAGGTCGCCTCGCATATATAAGAGAATGCATTGGCACAGGGCATAACTGTAACTATCACAATGTGGTCAAGGAGCCGGTTCCAATGATATCCATATTTGTATGGTTCTATTGAGACAGACCGAATATATTTTGGCCGTTTTGTTGGGTAAAGGGTTAATGTTAAGCAAGATAACTCACATAAAATATAGTTGCAGCAGTTCGCGGTAATGCTTGCATTCAGTATAATTTTGCAAATGTTGGTTTACCATAGTTATATTTAACTAGAGTAGTAGCCTTAATCACCCAAACGACTCCCATATAATAAAAAATTATTACATATGAAATGACAGTCTCTTCATTTGACAACCACCATACTCTTCCAATATACTGTCATTTAACCCTTTACCCAACAGAACGGCCATGTGCCAATGCATTCTCTTATATATGCGAGTCGACCATAGGTCGCCTCGCATATATAAGAGAATGCATTGGCTTAACACATTAACAATTATAAAATTGTTAAAGAATGTAAGAAAAAATGTTAAAAAAAGAATTTTTTTAGGCCAATGCATTCTCTTATATATGCGAGGCGACCTATGGTCGACTCGCATATATAAGAGAATGCATTGGCACAGGGCATAACTGTAACTATCACAATGTGTTCAAGGAGCCGGTTCCAATGATATCCATATGTGTATGGTTCTATTGAGACAGACCGAAGATATTTTAGGCTGTTGAATCTTTATTTGGCCGGTTTTGGCCGGTTTGTTGGGTAAAGGGGTAAACTAAATAATTCCCCATAAAATTACTTTATTAGAGACACCTATCAAACCGACCACCCTGTGGAAATATATGCTATTAAATGTGAAAACCTAAAGCCTGAAGTCCCATTTATTTGAATGGCCTTGAAGAGTCTGAAATCACTCTCACGGGATGGGTCTGGTCACATGTCAACCGATAACGACTTCCAAAAACTTAAAGCTTGTTGTCGAATCCCTTTCATATCATCAATGTTAATATTTCTTTTGTAATACGTAAATTAATGAACAATGTGGAATAAATACTGTTTGCACCAGCTATAATAGTTACATATTACTATTATAGTTATAAATATCATTTCCTAGACCTGGTCATTGATGACATGGATTATTAGCCAGGTTTAGATCATAAACGTCGCACATAATATCCTGTCGTTATAGAAACATTGATACCACATACAGGCGCACCGCGCGATATGTCGAACAACTATAGCAGAACGATATTTTGGTTAGACAATGACTTACTGTATCATCTCGCTACATATTTGTAATGTTAATTGTTTTTTCTGTATCAAATATTATTTCACATCATTTAATCTCTAGTAGAGAGTCCAATGTAACTTCACAAGTTTGGTGTTGGTGCTTCTGGTGGACAGAATATCACAATCCTGATGATCCGGCGTATTTCTATCGAGTTTGTTTATTAGCATTGTGTTGTTACTTTTATACAAGTTATTAATAAGTTATCATATCGAATTTGAATGATTTAAAGATGTGTCGGTTGTCTGCACTTTGTGTATACATTCTGGGTTATAAAATAATGAATTTCGGTCGGATAGATCAGTCAACGGGAGCTTCGTTCACTAAGAAATAATAAACTTTTCAATTAATTTCTATGAACTGGGACAGAAAATGTGGCTATTTTTAGAACATTTTGACTGGAAATTTGTCTGTTAAATTCTTTTAAGTGAAATATGTGCAACACCAGATGTTTGTGTTGTGTTTTTGTTTGTTGGTAATAATATTTGCAATGCACCTTGAAAAGGAATTTCATAGAACAAATGTGTTGTTGTTGTTGTTGGAAGTGACTCCAAGAAGAGATATAACATCTTTAAATTAGGCTGTAGACAATTGTAATGGCTGCGATAACAGCTGAACCCCCTTACTATAGTTAATAGCGACATATTCGAAGTGTGAGATTGTCTTTAATGAATCTTGTTAACCCGTGATAAAGTCTAGGTCCGCTATTGTGAGGTGGAATTTGATACCCTTAACATGTGAAGTATTGTTTGTAATATTGTTTGTGTATTATGTCACCAGGATTCAGGACATGCATATCTATTCACCGAACATCATTAATATTCATACGTGTAGTGGCTCAAAGCTGGGCATGTGTTGCTTCTGAATAGTCCAATAATAACACGAATCTTCAGTGCCGGGTATGCTCTAAAATGGCGGCAATTTCAACACTAATATGTGGAAATCACCACTTTTGTGGGGCAAATATAAATCATTCATTGTGATCCTAAGTGAAAATTAGCAACGTTTCATATATAGAACCCAGGGTAGTTTTGATATGCCAAAATTCATCCCCATATATAGTATGTGCAACAAATAATTTAACTCAACGATAATGAGTGATACCATATAAATATGTTTGAAACTATATAAGAAATTCGTGTACCCCATCCCCCACCCATAACAAACATAAAATCAAACAAATGAGGTAAGACATATGTTTAGGTCTACATGAGGTTCATAATGCTTTGTTTGATATTTTGAAACTTCATTTTCTATATATACTATGATGATGTATTGTCTGAATAAAAACATCTTTAAAAAAAATAAAAAAAATTCAACACTAATGTTTACTATATTTCTAAAGATATCAGCAAGCTATTAAACTAATGAGCTGACCCAACAACTCATCTCCGATACTAACAAAAAAAAAGAATATCGAACAAATTTGTTTTACGGATATTTTGTCGTTCAAGTTTCAAAACCTCGAATAGTGGTGACCGCAGTTATTTGAACACTTGTATCTTCTCAACAGTCATATTTATATGGGGGACGGCATTCATAGTAAGCTGGCAAATTTGATACATAGCTCATTTTCTATATTGTTGATATCCATGTGAAGAATACGACGAACACTCGATGTAAGATTTTTGCCACCATTGGCTGCGGACACACGTACCACAGTAGCGATGGCATAGTAGGTGTGACAATTAATTATGGTAGAGTTTGGTGACAATTGGTCAACATAATTTATATGCCATAGGGAGTCGTGTCGCGCGCCGCATATTCGCACAGTGAGTCGACTGACCAATTAACCCATTGAGTTTCACCAAGGTTGATCTCTACTCATTACGTTTAGCCACATTGTATTCTCTATATATATACGATACATAAAATTGAACGACCGATCGTCCAGAATTGTCTTGTGTGTTAGCATTAAAAATATAACATTGTGTGTTGAGTAACGATCAACAGCGACAAGACATTCGGTTTGATAAATCGTTGAGATGTCGATCTCGACGCTGATAGAGCTTGGAAAAGACTCATTGTGTGAATGTGCGGCGGGCGACATGTCTCGCTATGGCACAGGAATATGACGACCAATTGTCACCAAAATTGCACCATAATTAATTGTCACACATACTATGCCATCGCTACTGTGATACGTGTGTCCGCAGCCATTGTCGAGCAAATTAGGACGTAGATTCCCTTTACTCATTAAAATCGTAACCAACACAGTTATAGTAATATGTTTTGTAAACATAA
This sequence comes from Siphonodentalium dalli, assembly GCA_032622095.1. Classification (NCBI taxonomy): domain Eukaryota; kingdom Metazoa; phylum Mollusca; class Scaphopoda; order Gadilida; family Siphonodentaliidae; genus Siphonodentalium; species Siphonodentalium dalli. The sequence continues at coordinate 266,199,252 of CP136064.1, read as the reverse complement.
ACACAGCCCGGAATCTGAACTCGGAATTAGGGTACGTTCATACGCTGGCAAGTTTGCACAGTATGTTTTGCAGGCATTTCGTCGTAGAAAACCACATGTGCCATAATATGAAAGTAAACGTGCATACAACATGCATCTTTACCAAAGCGACCGACATGAGAAGTAGAATTTATGTAGTTCCACTTGTAACTGTGCTACTGGCATTTGCCTTCAAATACCTGTTTGAATGATTCTTGTGAGATAATTGCACGCTATTTATAGGCAAATTCCGGTAGCATGGCTACAGGTGGAACTACGGGGATTTTACTTCGCGTGTAGTTAGATGTGGCACAGATTCATTTTATATGCTTGTTTCCGTTCATATTCTGGCACCATATCGTTTTCTACGACGAAATGCCTGCAAACCATACTGTGAAAACTTGCCAGTGTATGAACGCACCCTTAGTCGGTGGGTACAGAGAGTCCTACCTACAAACTTTTCCTTAGAGATTCACTCACCCAATTTGACAGCAAGTTAATAACAATTTACAGTTAACCAAGAAACTGATAATCACGTCAAAATGAGTAACGCATCTAGAAGTAATAAACGGAAAATAACTCTAACACTAACAAGGATGAATGCACTGGCTTACAAGGTCATTGTAAATATTGCTAGGTCAATTTATTCTCTTATATATGCGAGACTGGCCATGGGAGACTCGCATATATAAGAGAATACATTGGCACAGGTTTTTCGCAAGATTTCAGGAAGCTCCAGTCACGGAAGGGTAAAACAACAATCCCATTCCAAAAGGTTAGTGTTCAATTTGGAAGGCTATAGTTGTACACACCGATCAGCTTTTTTATCATCTTCACGTTAACTGTATATATGTATATATTTATTCTGTAAAGTAATAATATATGTACATCGAAAGTGTTCATTTGTCGTAATATTTTGTGATAAGTTTACAATTTTTCACATGTGATTTGGTGGACTAATAATCAAATTTTGTTTACATTCCTATGGCATTAAAGTGCCACTCGCCTGCTTATAGGCAAGAAGTTGCCATTCAGGAAGCTACCTGCAATTTCAGATTCAGATTTATAAAAAGTCAGCAATATGGGAGAATGCACATTTAGACATCGACATTTTACGAAGATCTGCCTATACTATGGGGACTGGATGTTCTATTTTGTTCGAATTGAACTGCAGCAGCCGACTGAATGTGTGCCGGACCAGGGGAAATAACTCTATTAATCATACCTAATTAAACTACGAATTAAATATTTTCTATATAATAATGCCATCCTTATGTATTTACCATTGACAGCGCGAATATGGTTTCTAAATTGAGCCATCCGTAATGCGAATTAATACAAGTGCACCGCTGGGCGGAGGTAACGCCCCCGACTGTACAATCAGAGAGGATTTTTCTTATTTTTGTGCAAATGCTTATTAAATGGCACTTTGTAAAGTTATGTTATTCATGAGTAAACAATCCAAAATCAAGTTATCATCTGGAAACCAAAAAAAGTAGCAGAAAACCTGAATTTTCTAAGTCCAAAAAAGGGCGTAACTCTGGAAAAAAATGGGCGGACGAAACCGCAGTTATGGGGAAATCTTGTCCCCCCGGCTGGTCTATTAGCATACCAAAGATCAACTGAATTGAGTTAGCGAAACCAAAGTTATGAGTTGAAACGTTCGTACGGACAATTTTCTAAGTCCAAAAAGGGGCATAACTCTGGAAAAAATGGGCGGACGAAACCGCAGTTATGGGGAAATCTTGTCCCCCCGGCTGGTCTATTAGCATACCAAAGATCAACTGAATTGAGTTAGCGAAACCAAAGTTATGAGTTGAAATGTTCGTACGGACGGAAGGACGGACGGAAGGACGGAAGGACGGAAGGACGGACGGACGGAGGGCTCCACTATATACCCACAAATCTCCATCGGAGATCGGGGGCATAATAAATGTCAGCCATGGTGGAAACTAATCGTCGATAATGTCTGGCGATTTCATTATTGGAGTATACATACATAGGCCGGGTGTGTTACAATAAATCATGTTTGGTGATTGTTCAAAATATCAATTGGACCATGCGTTTCATATCCCAATAATACACACCATTGCATGGACTGACGTAAAATCCTCTTTGCCTATAAATGACTAAAAGCAATTAGATAGAATAAATGGGCGTGCTTTTTAAGTGTGCGGCCATAGACTAATTGACGGATAATTCACATGTATAACATTGGGCTACCATCCTGTATGGTATAATATGGTAATAATATAACTGCAGACGGTTAAAAACAATCAGCTGAGTTTATAATAAGGATTAAGTTATATAAATATAAGAAATGAATGTATGAGTGTGGTTTCTTGAGGAGTATGACTATTGGATAACACAGATAGGGTGATCCGCTTCGCGGTTCACGCAATGTGTCAAACGACCACAACGTCAAAACCTGAAACAAAACACACTCAAACTACATTAATGTCTCATGTTTCATGGCGTTAACGCCACACCATTAGTGACATTTGGTTAATGATTGATGCTATTGTGATGCTACGAAACGCGAAATAAATATTAGGTGTATGTAAATGTTATTACGTTATGCCAGATTTTCCTGTGAACCTGAACATTCCACATCACTGAGACGCATAACAAAAACGTGTACAAGTGCCATGCTTTATGTGACAGAAATATAATGAATTAGCAGTGATTTTCACAAAATATGACTTAGAGCACTGTGGGGGAACTACTCCTGGAGATTTGGTTCTCTGTCGAATTTCGTGAGCATTTTTAGCGACGAATCCGATTCTCTATCGAGCAATCGCGGCATAAAAAGTAAAAATCAACAGCACTAGAACAGTGTTTCGTGGTTACGCTCGGTTCTTTGCGAATAACTCGATTCTCTGCCTTAGGTAAATTAGTATATGCCGTCCGCAAACTTTGCTCGGTAGAGAATGTAAATAAAGCTCGGTAGAGAACCAAATCGCCAGGAGTAGTTCCCCCACAGTGACTTAGAGTATACCCTGTCCTGGATCATAAGCTCAATATGCACTTATTTCGAAGTCGAACTTGGTTCAATAAGAACGTATTTCAAAACGAAATAAGTCCACTATTACACTAGTTCAGCAATATGTTATATACAAGCCTATTTACCGTTACAATGTGCTCCCACTGTGGTCCGCGCCATTCAGTGGAATAACGGGTGAACGTTTAACTATGGGCTTATTTCATATTCAAAGTAGTCCAATATGAAACAACGTGGATATTTAGCTATAGGTTCAATGTGAAACAACGTGGATATTTAGCTATAGGTTCAACGTGAAACAACGTGGATATTTAGCTATAGGTTCAATATGAAACAACGTGGATATTTAGCTATAGGTTCAATATGAACCTATTTGAAGGATAATATGCTGATACAATAGCTGACTCATAACCAATTGAAACAGACACAAATGAACACTTCCTATTTCATGAAGTCATGCGGAGAATTTATTATATACCAATCGTTTGTAGAACCAAATATGGACCAAACATGGTGACAATAAATATATGAAACGAATAGTGTTCAATTTTAATTCTTGCAGCATCTGGGTCATCACATTTATATCTTCATAGCTCATTATTATTACAAACTCTCCAACACAACAAAATCCCGTACCTTTGAGATAATTTTTTATTTTGCCATGAATTAAAAAAAGGATTGTCACTCTAACACGTATATTTACCTTGCATCTTGCATAAATAATAAATCGCCAAATCACTGCAAACGTTAACTTGTCAAACATGTTAAACACGGTAATGTGGAATGTAACTATAAACGTACTCATGTCAAACCGTGCAAGGAGCGGGAGAATTAATGTTCGTACACGACACATTAATTGTTCCTGGAGAGTTTTTATTATATCACAACAAAATATTACATGTTTGTAATTAAACATATTTTGATCCATACATGTGTTTGTCAGTTTAATTGAACCAATATATAGTCATCGCATCGTCATTGGCACTTACATGACGTGTACATGTACATCACGTGCGATCAGATGCGGGGCCAGCACTCTCTACACCCAGAACATTTAAATTTATTCTTATAGACTTATTACACATGTATACTTGCTGTGTCTTTTGAACCAACATGAATATTGCACAATGCAATGATTTCTTCCTGTTGTCGGGTTAATCATGGCGATCGAAATACTGATGGTGGATGGTTTTCTGTTAAAAACGTTAACATGGCCAGTCACATTAACTTGCTGACACAAATGGCGTAAGTACCTAACAACTGAAATGTTTTATTTATTTCATTCGAACTTCCAAATTTTGTGTACGAGAATTGGTTGAAGATAGTTTGATAACTACATGAACTATTTGCTCTGAAAAATACTTGCCAAGTTTTTCTAGCTGCTTTCAATATTTCTCACAGAAGTAAAACAAACGCTCTTTATTTCTACCATATCAGGAATAGATTAACACGTAACGCTCTTTTCTGTGCCATGCCTTGCACATAGCTGTTGTTTGTTTGGGACCCAAACAAAGAGTTGACATATTATTCCCGTAGAAAGGTAGTTCAAGTATTTATCGACCTATTTCGATACCGGGAAAAGATCAAAAGCGAATATTATTTGGTGTGAGCGCAAACCGCAACGTGGCTTTAACATCGCCACCCATCTGAACTTGTCGACTCGATGGCGTATGTACCTGTTAACAACTAAAATGTTATTTAAATAATCAAAGTTTACTAACCGAGAACACGAACGTTAACATTAATAAACCCTGTTCGCACCACATGTGAAGTACTGTTATCGTGGTTACGTTTATGACTGTCACGTGTTATTTCACAATACAGAGGTTTAGTTTTTCAAACTGTGGTTGTCATTGAAATATACTTGGTGTGAAAGCTCCCCGTGCATGGTATAGATGTACGTCGGTAAGTTGAACGACAGGGCGACTTTGCGGAAATCAATATGTGCCAATATAAATAGCAAAACTGCGAAATGTGCGCGACTCACTGCCTCACAATCACAATACACTCGCATAAATGCGCGGATGGCCTTCGTTATTGGTTATAATTTAAAAATAACAGTTACCATATTATGAAAATTGCCTCAAGATTATACTAACACTAATAGTATAGTATAATGATAGTATATATGAATGTGTTATTACCCACAAAGCACACTTTGTGTCAGCCAAGTATTGTATATATACATCACGTAAATAGTGAGTGAAAAGAAAGACACTCAACACCATGGCGATTTTTTTAGGAGAGTGATTCACGGTGACCAATTCAACACCGAAATATTGAGAGGCGAGAATTAATGAGCACTACACCGGTATGTTTTAAACAAATTGGTGGCATTTCTATCCAAAGTTCACTTATAGTGGGTCTCTCCCGGTGTTTTGCATACTCTTTACGTACTGTTTGTTTACTTAACACAGAGTACTAACATGACTATAACATGTAATTTACGATTGGTGTAAGAACAAGGTTTATAATATAATATTCATTCGTTTTATTGCGGTTTCAACGGATGTGACTATTTTAACAGCAATACACACCATCAACGCTTACCGTATCTTTAACCGTACAATTTAATAAAAGGTCAGCTGACCACAGTGTCCCCCCAAAAACATGGCAAGTCGATGCCGCTTTGTTAACGAAATTAAAAAAAAAATTCTAAGTCGAAAAGGGTTAATAACTCCGTAAAAAAACATTCAATCATCTATATACATGTTGCACATCTGCAATATGTGGGTAACAATACTCTGAAGTTTCAAATATCTACGATCAAAACTGTAGGAGGAGTTGATTACACCATGAAGGTACCCTCATACAGAAAATTATAAAAATTGTTGAAATTTTCTAAATCGAAAAGGGTTAATAACTCTGTCAAAAAATATTTTTCTGTCACCCATATACATGTTGCACATCTTCAATATATGGGCAACAATATTCTGAAGTTTCAAATCTCTGGGATGAAATCTGTAGGAGGAGATGATTACACCATGAAGGTACTCAAAAGTGTTACGGACGAACGGACGGACGGACGGACGGAGCCCATTTCTATAGTCCCCCAAAAATTATATTTTCGGGGGACAACAAGTGTCAAGATCCATGCACGTCGCGAAACCAGTTAAAGTGATGTGCTATGCTTTAATCTCTAAGACATTAGTTCACATGTTACTGGCGAGATATGGAATATTTCCATGTGTTAATTGTGATATATAAGTATTAACTGTCATGTGGACTGTTTTTGTGGAGATGTAACCGTGAGGTAAGTGGTCATAACTTGTGTAAAACCAGAAGGGTTTTACATACAAGTTATAACCACCTACCTCACGGTTACATCTCCATAAAAACAGTCCACATGACAGTTAATCCTTATATTTATATACATTTAGCGAAAAAGCCACTTTTGTAAATGTATTTAAATCGAAAAGTGTATCGTGACAAAACCAGCCCAAAATATCCCATAGCACCCTTGGCAAAAGTTAACAGGAACAATTGAAACCCGATGATTTATTAAGTCAATCCTGCGCGATTCCAAATGCGCCCAAAACATTACGCGTTCGTCTTTCCAAACCCAAATGACGTATCGATGTTGTTATGAGCTTGCAGTTATTAGCTGTTGCGCATTCACCGAGAAATAATTACAACTAGCCACGTGGGCGCCGACCAATCAGAATGCTGAATTTAGTGATGACAACACTTAGTATGTAAATATATATACATAAACATAAAAGAAGCCATAATGAGCTACTATTGATAAGAATTCCGACCAGCGGTCCAAAATCATTTGCGCAGAATTGACGACTACGAATCCGTTTGTGAGAAACTCGTGCCGTTTAAACTTCTTGTCACTCACAGTATTGTGAAACGGTTCTGTTTGGCGTGATTATTATGCACTTAATAGTTTTGTTATTATGTCGTAGCTTTGTTTTTCGCAAAATGCTCGTTTGTCACGGCGACGAATGATTTGATTGCCACTAAGATATATAAATGACCACGTGGCGATTACAACTTAAGGACATACTCACAAAGTCAACTTCTACATTGAGGACCAGAAAAACCATCTCGAAGTTATTACATCCATGTATATGATGTATTTGTGGGTTTTGTTGAAAATCCCAAACCGAAATCACTAACTACGGATATGAAAGAAAAAACGACAACGACATCCGTGCCGAAACGGTCTATGATCATGCACCAGTAATGGTATCTTAGAGCATGCATGACAGGAGTGTTACACGAAGTGGTGATGTGTTCGATTTCATTGTCATATATACACCCACATAGTTTACATTTATATTTGTTGGTGAAAAGTGTTCGGTTGAGAAGCTGTGCCAGATTTTTCATCTCCTGGGATTTTTCTGGATGATCTGCCAGGAGTTTCCATATACTCCATGATGACAGCGGGACCGCATGCGGAAGAAACCGCATCTAATTATTTGCATTCACACCAGGGGGGGGGGGGTGAAAAAAATACTTCCTGCTTGTTTTTTAGTGTTTTGGCAATGAGTTGGGCTTCAAAACCACTTTGAATGAGAGAAATAATGTAATTCTAACTGTAAACTGACTGCAGGCAGTTATCGTGTTGTATTTTGTTGCAAATTTTGAAATCCAAGATGGCCGCTGGCAGCCATGTTTTTTTGGCCGAATGACCTCAAAATGACTCATTCCTATTTACATGTCCATGTTAACATCCATGATAAATAGTATGCACAGAAATTCATATACAGCTGTTTACAGTGAATTTCCCCCCGTATATAGTGTTAAAAGGGGGGGGGGGTGGGTGTCAAAAAATGGTCGGAAGAAACTGCCGAAAACGGAAACAAATTTGGCGGTGGGGGTGGGTGGGTACAAAAAATGATCGAAAGGGAAAAAATGCCATACGTGTCTGAAATTTTTTTCCGACCCCCCCCCTGTTCACACAGGATGACAGCCACTCTTCAAAATGACGCTCCTTGACCTTTGCTTTTGTGGGTCGTTTCCAACTGGCTTTGGTCATGAAGAATCCACTTGACAGAAACTCGTTATGGTGAGAGTCGAATCATAGATTTTAAGAATATCGATGATATCAGAAACGAATCCTGTGGTTTTCACTCTGAACAAGTTATAGTGGTAGAGTTTACATAAAAATACACGAAGAGGAATATCCCGTGTAGCATGCAAGTGGAATAGATCTGCGAGGAAAGCTAGTTTCCTCAAATGAAGCTGCCTTTGAATAGGAATGATTCCAACAAGACTCAGTGAGAGATTTGTGCTTGCGCGGCTGGGAAGAGACTGCACGTGTTTCACGCATGTGCGAAGTGACTTTTCGATGGTGTGTATCCGTTCGTTGTTGGGGTTCGATAGAAGCTCAGATCCACAGAGAGCTCTCGGAATAACGACACTATGTAGTAGTTTGCACATCGTAACTGGGTGCCTCGGCTGCGCGGACTGTGTTGTGATCAAATTTTGACTGAACTATGCCAAGGTGACGACATTCGGTGGATTCTTTTATAATGCGGTGATGGCACGGGTGATGAATACCATTTTATTATTATTTGCAAAGAACTACAGATAATTCGAGCAGACTATATCCCGAAATATTACTGGGAGAATCCCACGAAAGAAAAATTCGAAAGACTATTATCTTTGGAAAATCAACTATTACTGAAAAAAGTTAGTATTTTTATCAAATTGGCATCAAGAAAATTAAAATATGACTGAGCCGATTATTCCAAATTGAAAAACGTGTGATTAAGTGCATTATTTATATCCGTGAATAATTATTTCAGGCAAAATATTATGATAATGATATTATAAAGGATTAAATTATAATATAATATATATAAGATATTATAATACATATTACGATATATCTATACATTTATCATATTATATATTAATATATGTATGATTGTGTAACAATTGTTTTTTTGTGACCTATTGTAAATATTGTAAATATTGTATATATGTTATAGCATGTTTCGCCTTAATTGACGACTTTGCAATAAACAATCAATCAATCAAATTTTGACTGAACTATGCCAAGGTGACGACATTCAGTGGATTCTTTTATAATTTATCTGCCAAGCGTCCATCTACGTTGTTGACTATTGTAATCACGACGCGATTCAGCTGCGCGATTCGTTAAAAACTGTGACGATACTTTTAGTAGTTGAAAAGTTGAAGTTCCATTTGGCATTATTGTCTTGGCAAATGTTTAGTAGTTCGTCGAGACCAGACTTTCTGAGCGATATAATACATATGTCGTCCGCCGTGTGTTTTTAAGATACGCCCAACATGTTGCATAGTTCATTCCTTGTCGAGGGTATACCTCACAGGAATAGACTTTGCAACCATTGGCATACTATATTATTCGGATCACCGCAGCACCACCTTACCTTACCATCTCTAGACATACATGTGGCGACGGCAAATGTTTACGATGACTTTATTAAATTTCAATGTTATTCTTACCATTTTATTTGTTTACACCATATAGTGCTATGTATTATATATTGATTTGTTCGTGTATTACATATGTAATTAGAACAACAATAAAGAATCTTGAATCTTGACGTACGAGGATAATTATGTAATCAAAGACCGATCGCCCAAGGTCGGGACATGATGGCACAGTGCAATGTCTTGTTGTTACCATGGTTACAAAAGAACGAACGTGTTTTGCTTGAGTATGTCGCCAGGATACATGCGTGTATGCATCTCACCGAAAGTTGCTACATTATCAATCGTTGCATGAGAATGGATCTTTTCACAGATATATATTGACTAGTTTGAGGAGCTTGCGATTTCTAGGAGACAAAGCGTCTACATAATAATTTAATTGGTTTAATAGAGCTTGTTATATGCAATAATACACCGGAGAACATACATAAAGAATGTCACAATCACGGTTAAATTTCAAACATCATGGCACAAATAGAAGTTTCAGTACATTATGATTTGACAACAAAAAAGATGTTTGAATAGAGGCAATTTAATACTGAGAGTATACGCGGATTTCAAAATCAAGGTGAACAAAGAATTGCTGCAAGTGACCTGCTCGTGCACAAAGCGTCTACATAATAATTTAATTTGTTTAATAGCGCTTTTTATATGCAATAATACACCGGAGAACATACATTATTTTCGGCTTTAATTGTGAAAATTGTGACAAGTGTCACGCAAAATGAAAAAGAATGTCACAATCACGGTTAAATTTTAAACATCATGGCACAAATAGAAGTTTCAGTACATTATGATTTGACAACAAAAAAGATGTTTGAATAGAGGCAATTTAATACTGAGAGTATACGCGGATTTCAAAATCAAGGTGAACAAAGAATTGCTGCAAGTGACCTGCTCGGTTGCTGATTGGTAGAAAATATCTGCTAATAATTATCTGATTGACAAAACAAGGGAATAGGAGGCATGTTCAGTCACGAGTACGTGTAACTTATACATGTGTGTTACTATTCTATTATTTTGGAGATGCTCATGTCATGAACAGTCAGATGATTTTCCGGCGTCAACACCACACATACGTAGATATCGACCAACGTCTAGCGAAAAAGGTTCTAAATTAGTCAGTGGCGAGAATAAGCGGCCACAATGCAACCAGCGATACGCTTAATTGGCTTCAATCAAATTAAGTCTTCCCGCGCAGGCAAATCTTTGTCTGCACAGCGTTGATGGCTCATTCGGTTATCAGAAGATTTGATTAATTCCTCTACGCTATACGGTTTGTATGCTACACATTGGACACAAAACTTCTAAACAGTTTGGTAGTGTACGTACAAACGAAATGATCACGTGAGTCAGGTAAACTCCGTTGGCAATGGCAACACACGCTACAAGTTACACGTATGTGTAACTGAACCTGGCTAGTAATAATATAATACAAAAATAACATCAGATCTGGCTTCTGGAGACCGTGTACGATAACACAGTGAATGTTTCGGTTGAAGAAATAGCTTCTATACTACACTACCACACCGAGCATTTGTCTTTTGGATTCATATAAGAGTCTTCTTTACAATGGAACTGTTTGGCGAACTCCTTATGGTTCTGCAAAACACCCCTTATCCTGAAAGATTGTGAAAATATCCCATAGTACATGTATCGAGGTCAGATGGCCATAGGTGTTATAATTCTATGATATGGGTGGTTCCTGTTGATACTAATTTACCAAAGGGGCTCAAGGTCTTTGAATTGGGTTCATGCGAAATAACAAACAAGTTTGTAAAACCACCATCATAAACAAGAACATACAAAAAAGGATTGACTTTGCTCCTATTTTCATTATTATAAACTCTCCAATAATTATATTTCGAATGTCAAAACCATTGTTATATAATTACAACTACTTTCATTTTCATTGAAATGCGGGCATTGGATTGACCGAGAGGCTAGCGCGCGACCTGATATGTCAGTGCAGATGTTGCAATGGGCGAGTCACCTCGCGTAGTGATACTTCAAGATAAATGGGCGAGTCTAACCGTCGCTCCACAGTACGTCATGATTAACACGAATGCGCGGAACGAGAATTCCTTTGATTCTTAGTGAAAAAAAAAACTACTCGGAAACTCAATGCTAAAAAAATTGACAAAGCATTTGATGATTATATTGCGTGTTTCTGTTCCACATGGAAACTGTACTATGTGTATTTTTCATGCATTGCACAGCCGTGTTCTTTCTTTTGTAATGCTCGATTGAACGCTCAAAATTAGTGCCGCGTTTTTCATTTGCCCACTTTTCAGAAAGGCGTCCAGATGGATTGATAGTAGATAGTTGAAAATAAAAGTTTTTCGGTGCGGTTAATTAAGAAATATATTAACTGTGTTATTTTGTTCAATGTTATAAAATTACACGTCATACTAGCAATGCGTTCTCAGGTTTTGAACTGGTGGAATATGAAATATACGGGTGTAGCGAGAGTATATATTATGACATTATGTCTAAGTTCAAATACATGTTATATAACGGAAAAAAACTGTTATTACTCACCGGAACTTTCCTGGTGCGTGTTCGTTGGATATGATTAAGTGATGCATCGACTCCTCTGTGCGAAGTTCGCAAAACGACTGCAAATAAAATCAGTTTCACTATTTGAATCTTGTCACATAAATTTGGCAGAAATGCAAATATTCACTGCCTTATTAGTCTGGTCATTGAAGTTCAAATAGAGGCTCGACTTAGAACAAATAGGTATTAAACCGATTTTGATGTCAAGACATGAGCAAATGCCCAGAGAACAACATAACAAAAATGTGCTCAAATCTGCTTTGATTAACATGGCATCATGCATGGTTCTGGATACCGCATGTTGTCTTAAATACGAGCATTACATTGACATATGTGCCTGGATATGACGAATTTACATTCAAGTGTATGCCATATTAAAACCTAACAACATCAATCCAGGCCCAGAAATGGACACCAAAATGCCTATCAAAATGGCCGGAATCTAATAATATGTTAATGAATATTCAACCGAGTTGGTAAATAAGAACGGATCCATCCAAAATTATCAGAAATCGTCGAACCTAACACACGCTTCAAGGTGCCCACAATTCAGTTATGAAGTTCACGTTTACATTTTTCTTCTACAACTCCCGTTGCGGATAACAACGTTATTCAATTCGCGTATATGTGGCATTGGTGAATATAACTGAATATAATGTTCGGTTATAAAAGCAATCTTATCCTCTTTTATATCCAGTAATTAATATTCTTTATTCCTCCAAATTGAAGAGCAGGGAAATTTATATGTGTACATTAATTTTATACATTATGTTCAATATAAAATGCGTCTACTATACAGTAGTGTTGTGGAACGACTGAAGCTAGAATTGCCAGTCCCAAGAATCAGACGAATAAACATGTGAATGTTCCTTCTAGGAGAGTGGTAGAGTTCCATCTCTGAATAGAGAGCACACATTTAGTAAAACAAAACTGGCAATGTCTATTAACAGGCAATGTATACATTTCCATCGTATGAAGAGCTGTTATATACTGGGTGTGTGGTGCGAACGACAAGGGATTTTCTATGGGCAGTGAATAAAGTGATATGAATGTGTTTACGCCATGACGATCAAATATCACATCCCAAAGATGGTTGCACATGATGGTCACAACAAAAGCAATCTTATCCTCTTTTATATCGGCTATTTTTTTTATAAATGGATCGAAATGTTTTGATAAATTGCCGTTATAATTTAATACGATGCTGTCCTTGATAAAAGCGAAAACTTCATAATTTATCCTTCAGCACATGCTCGAAAACAATGTTGGTAATACTGTGAGAGACGGAGCATAGTATTCTTCAAGATCATCGAGAATTAGATGTGTCTCCACAATAAATAACAGTGCACTTTTAAAGGTCCTCGTGGTGCATGGTGAACGTGACAAACTATTTGACTGATAGACATATTCATGAGATATTCTGAATACATATATTATGTGTCAACAAAAGACATACAAGTCAAGGTATATGAGAAATGGTTGGACCTTATTACATTAGGCTTGTAGTAGATAATTCAAACAGCAGCGGTATACATATGGCGATGCAATTTATACAACTGTGGACAGTGCTGAGTGTACCAAACCCTTACGATCTGTCCAATTTCTATGACTACATATGCGAGTGGTTATCTCGAACAATTCATAGAAGTGATTCATGGCTCTTGCTACAAATATTCTCAGTTGCAAATTCGATCACATATATACTTAGCATTCTAGAGCACTATCGATCATCACCCAAAATGTGCAATCAATCTCGGTCATTCTGATAATGTGTCATTTGCATATGTTTATTCAGTCTGAAGAAATGCAAAATATATAGTCTATTGTGAATATTCGATATATTTCTATACTGACGACCATATTGGACGCCCTGTTGAAATGTGAATTTTCCCCAAAGACGATCTCAGCTTAATTTGGATATGTATTTCTACAGTGTACGCATACGATGACGCCATAACCGAGATTAGTTCTAGAACGTTGAACTTCAAAATGTAGTCACAACTTATACAGGTATAGTTTCAGGCGGTCATCTATTTAGCGTCGAGACCGGACTGTGTTGTACACAGGTTAAGATATTGCATCTATAACGATACACGAGTACGCCTGGCAGTAGGACCCTTCAAACCGTTCGATTCGTTTCGAGATTTGATTCGCTTCGAACCCGTTGCATTGATTAACCCTTTACCCAACAAACCGGCCAAAACCGGCCAAATAAAGCTTCAACAGCCTAAAATATCTTCGGTCTGTCTCAATAGAACCATACAAATATGGATATCATTGGAACCGGCTCCTTGACCACATTGTGATAGTTACAGTTATGCGCTGTGCCAATGCATTCTCTTATATATGCGAGTCGACCATAGGTCGCCTCGCATATATAAGAGAATGCATTGGCCTACAAAACCGGGATTCGGGTTGTATCGAACATCAGACTTGGACCCGCAAAATGAGCAGTAAAATCGCCACCGGGTGATCGTAAATCACTAAATGCAGACGTACAATGCGCACACATTATAACAGGTCGGTTATATGCATGTATGTAAATATTTTAAAATGAATGTTCATTCTCTCACGTGTCCATGTTTAAAATATCCATTGAGATAATAATATTATGTAAATTGTAACATATGTCCACTAAGTTACCTAACTATGTTGTCAGTCTCCATCGTTACCACGGCGCAGTCGGTAATTGATTCCGGTGTTCGAGGTTCAGTTCGAATCTAAGCCAAGATGCTGATTCGGTTTCAAGAGTCGGTTCGACCTTAAATCTAAGATGTTCAGATGCTGTCTGGAGATTGAATATGGAAGAACACCATGGCTGAGAATTTCATATATATATATATATAATTATATACCACTCAAACCCTTTCTTACTAAATACTAACTGATGAGTAGTTCACTTAGGAAATGTTCACATAATAAGTTCAAAACCTTTGTTGAACTTATTATGTGAACAGTTCCCTTCTATCCAGGCAACTGCGACTTCATCTGATCCTTCTGTAATTTTATTATCTGTCCCTTGATTATTTTCCCCGAAAAACACTCCAAATGAATAATAGACCATTCCAATATATACTATTATCACTGAGTGGAAGAATCCATTTAGTATAGAAAGGGTTAAAGCAACCGGAAATCAAGATGAACATAATATCTGGGTCACCTGTGCGAAGCCGATGAACACCAGTTGTCTGTTTGTCAGGTTAACTCCCGGCAACGGAAATTCCTCTCCATTCTTGGCTACATATTTTTCATATGCCTGAAATAGAATACATGCAATTGTTTTTAGACACCTTTCGTATAATTACTACTGATACGAATTACGATTAGCTAATAATAATAATATTATGCAACTAGGATTTAAATTTCTGAAATACCAGAAATTTTATACTTCCATGATATAATTAATTTTTAATGAACACAATCTTTATATTATATTGAAATTATGTATTAAATAATTAAAATAAATGAATAAGAAAAAGATCGCAGACAAGGATTGTAAGTTCAGAATTTCGACTTGTGGGTATATTATTAATGATATGTGAGGATTTATTTTTTAAAACTGTCATGGCGATTACTGCCCTTAGACCTTGTTATGATTGTTGTAATGATACTAATATTATGCAATACGCCACGACCCTGGTTGTTAATTTAAAAGAAGCACTCACAGTACAAAGCAAAATACTACATACCATTGTACGCCATGAAAGTCTTAAGCTATATCATTAATATTAATGCTACGGCCGTGCAACATTCTATACTCTTTGGCTGAAAAACTTAGAAAATCGCACTAAAGTTGCACATAGATACTACCGCAATTTCGTCAATTTTGTTTTATTTGGATTTGCGATTTTTACACCCCCCCTCCCCTATTGAGTTTCGGTGGAATTTGTAAAACGTTTGAACCATCCCTACGCGAACTCTCCGTTGGACAGGTTGCTTTTATAGCAGAGCGGTCAAAATTTGTGGGCGATCTGTCAGTATACCGACATACCTGTCCCTGCATTAAATATCCTAGTGTATACAGTCATCCGGGGGTATTTTCCTATGTAACATGTGAATGCATGTAATATCGGGCACTTAATCCTGATTAACTCATTGCGCATTTGTTTGAAAAATTATAAAAGTTCACCCAAATTGCGCGTGGATAGTACCCACCACATTCACTCGTCAAATTTGTTCTATCTCGATTCACGATTTCACCATTGTTTGTTTTACTTTGTGAGATTTACTCGAATTTGCCAAAAGCCTCGACCCACGCCGATGCAAGCTCTCTGCTAGACGAATTGCTTTTAAACCACGACAGTCAAACTTCCAGGATGTACCTATTGTATACCGTTGTACTTGCTAGCGCATTTCACTCGCTCCTTCATTAGCCTGTTTGAATTTGACGTGAATATTGGAGAATTTCGAGTTTTGTCATATATCGATGGCAGGCTGTGTTCATCTGCATGTAGTACGTATTACGCTATATAGCGTCGCCACTAGTAAACCCTTTGCTCTGCAACTTAAGAAATCGCACCAGAGTTGGGCGTTGATACCCCCTATCACACCCGCTCATCAGCAAAATTGTATCCCCGTGTTTGATATTTTGAAGTATTTTTCAACTTTTTGGTTTTTGTTGGAATTTGCCAATTTGAACCCACCTGAACACGAGCTCTCCGTTGGTCAGGTTGCTTTGTTAGTAGGGCGGTCAAACTTTCGGATATTACCAGAAGTATATCGAAGTATCTGCTCCTGCATTAGGTCGCTCATTCATTAACCCAGTCGGATTTGGCGAGAAAAATAGGTTAGTGATACAGCACTTAACAAAACTTATTTACATTATAAAGCATCGCCACGAGTAAACCTTCGACCTTAGCGCCAATTAAGCAGAGATCAATAAGTTGCGCTTGGATACTATCTATCATATCCAATACTCAGAATTTTTTTTATCTCGATGTTTCATTTTTTAGACAATTTCCCCCCTTTGATTTTTGTTGGAATTTGCAAAAAGTCTGAACCCACCGAAGCTCGCTCGCTGTTGGGCAGGTTGCTTTTATAGTAGAGCTATCAAACTTCGGGAGCTTTCCTATGAGATACCAGCATACCCGCTCCTGCATTAACCTTGCTAATCAATTATCCGATTGGAATTGGCGCCAAAAATAGGTCATTTTCTTGCCCATGCTGCAGATCAGTAACGGTTGGGACCAGAAACTGATCAATGATATATTCCGGACCGAATCACTCTTCCCATCTGGAGCACGCAATAAAAATATTATTCTGCTGGACTTGTTTGTTTGTTTGTTTGTTTGTTTTTTTGCTAAATCTGACGTTTACATTCGCCACCGGTCAGCCTGGTCTCACCACCCTCGGCATGGTCTCACCACCCCGACATAGTATCACCATCCGGCAAGGTCTCGTCGCCTCCCCGGTATGGTCTCACCCTCTCCCATGCTTCTTCATTAGCCAAATCATTTAATTTTCGATGGTCTGTAACTTTGACATTTCTCAACCGATTTACAAAATTCTTTCTGGAGGATCATTAGTACGTCCTGTAGATACATGGTAGTAAAAATGGTTGAAATCATCGCAAAAAAAAAATTGCGAAAATGTCGCCCCCACCCTAACAAAAAAATGTAAGTCCGACCCTGTCCAAAATATTTTTGTGTTGTATATTGACAACGGCCAGCACTACCATATAAACTAAATCCAGCTATCTTTCTTGCTATGTGAGAACAGGCGATCAGAAAGATTTCGAGGTTGACATATATATGGGAGATAACTCTGGACAAGAAAGACGGACAAAGTATTTGATGTGCTCACGATTCAGTGGATATCAAGATGTATCTATCGACCAAATTTCAGTGCTGTACTCCTTATATTTTCGGAGTTCTGAAAACACCAATTGTTCACATAAAGGGAGATAACTCTGCAAGTCAAATGAGGACATGATTCTCAATATGCCTAAGCACTAGAGTTTGTATACATATATATACATACAAAGTTTTAGCTTTCTAACTCTTGTATTGACTGAGCTATGCTCATTATAAAATTGCTAAGAAGGCAAATAATAATAATAACTAGAGGGTTAAAATTCTGGCCTGCAGAATTTTGATACTTCCATATAAATTCCCCATCCCCGACCACCATCCATAATTTAATCATCTACCCACCACTATCCAATCCTTACACATAAACCACTCCATAACCCTAATATTGGCAGCCAATCCATAATCATAACCATTTCCACAGCCCTATCCACAGCACTTAACTCTAACCCAATAAAATATCCTTACCAAATACATTGTCCTCCTGCAAACCATATTCATAGCCGTACCTTGGACCATTACCAAAACTCTTTCGATGAGCCTAGTCATACATACAAGCGTACCCACAACCAAATCCTTTGCATAACTGACACCGTCACAATTTTAACATTAACAATATCCACAATTCTAACCCAATTTATAAACCATATCCTGACCATAACGTTAACATTAAGCCTAACCCTGATCTACACATATATATAAGCCTATACTTAATGTATTATATAGTTAACAGGGTATAAAATATTAAATATGAGTCAAGAATTCTGTCCGGAAATGAGTCTATTGATTAATATTGATTTCATTTCGAATATCTTCTGGTCTAATACTGTGTGGTTGTTTAGCTAACGAACAATAGTGGTTACTGTTACCAGCGACCAGGTATGTTCTAACAATAAATCAATAACTTGTCCCAATTAAACATCTCATTTCATAATAAAATATTCGAAAAAATTCAACATTAGCTTATAGAAGTCTTACTGGACATGGATCTTCAATTCATATTTATTATTTTGTACCCACAAACTATTTCAAACTTGTTATTTAAAGAGATAGTCATATTGTTAACCCTTCACATTAATTTTCCTATGTGTATACAGTCATCCGGGAGTATTTTTCTGCATGATAAGTGAATACATGTAATATCTATCGGCCACTTAATCCTGATTAACTAATTGCGTATTCATTTGAAAAGTTAAAAAAATCATCGAATTTGCACGTGGTTAGTACCGACCACATCCAATTTGCGTTATCTCGATTTCTTCATTTATTTCTTTGCAAGATTTACTTGAAGTTGCCAAAAGCCTCGATCAACCGATGCGCGTTCTCTGTTAGACGGATTGCTTTTATACCACAGTCAAACTTCCAGGATGTATATATGGTATACCGAGACACATGCTCACGCATTTCACTCACTCCTTCATTAGTCTGCTTGAATTTCGACTTTTGCCATATATCGATGTAGGCGTATTCCTATGCATGTAGTACGCATTACGCTATATATCGTCGCCACGAGTGGATCCTTTGTTCTGAAACTTAAGCAATCGCACCAGTCTTGGGCGTTGATATCCCATATCACATCCACTCGTCACATCCAAAATTTTATCTCCATATTTAATTTTTTTCAAGAATTTTTGAACTTTCGGTTTTTGTTGGAATTTGCCAATATGTACCCACCTGAACACGAGCTTTCCGTTGGTCGGTTTGCTTTGTAAGTAGAGCGGTCAAACGTTGGGATGTTACCAAAAATATATCAACGTACCCGCTCCTGCATTACATCGCTCCTTCATTAACTCGGTCGGATTTGGCGAGAAAAATAGCTTAGTGATACAGCACTTAAATATACTTGTTAACATTATAAAGCCTCGCCACGAGTAAACCTTGTACCTTAGCGCAAATTAAGCAGACATCGATAAGTTGCGTTTGGGTACTATCTATCATATCCACTATTCAAATTTTGTTTATCTCGATGTTTGATTTTTAGACAATTTTTCCCCCTTTGATTTTCGTTGGAATTTGCAAAAAGTCTGAACCGACCGGAAGCTCACTCGCTGTTTGACAGTTTGCTATTATAGCAGAGCTATCAAACTATGGGAGCCTACCTACGCGATACCGCACTACCTGCTCCTGCATTAACCTTGCTCGCCAATTAGCCCGTTTGGATTTGGCGCCAAAAATAGGTAATTTTCTTGTACATGCCGTAGATCGGTAACGATTGGGAATTAAAAACATGCCAGCGAAAAAATTCAGTCCGCACCACTCTCCCCATTCGGAATATGCAACAAAAATATTATACCGCTGGACTTGTTTTTTTGTTTTTTTGTTTTGTTTTTTTTGTTGCTAAATCTGCCGTTTACATCCGCCACCGATCAGCCTGGTCTCACCACCCTGGGCCTGGTTTCACCACCCCGACCTGGTATCATTACCCAGCATGGTTTCGTCGCCTCCCCGGTTATGCTTCATTCTCTCCCATGCTCCTTCATTAGCCAAATTATTTAATTTTCGATGGTCTGTAACTTGGACATTTCTCAACCGATTTACAAAATTCTTTTAGGAGGATCATTAGTACACCCTATAGATACACGACAGTAAAAATAGTTGAAATCATCGAAAAAAAAAATTGCGAAATTTTGCCCCCACCCAAAACCCAAAAATATAAGTCCGTCCCTGTTCAAAACTTGTTTTCGTAGCAAGTTGATAACGGGTAACTACATAAAAGCTCTCAAATATGGATACCGTGCATGTTATAGGCGGTTACATGATATGAACTAAATCGAATTTTGCGAATCATGGGCGACAACTCTGTAGAAAAAGCGCGGACATAAATTATAATGTATGGATTCAATAGGGAATCCTGAGTTCTACATATAGTCCAAATTTTGAGTCTCTGCTGCTCATACTTTTCGAGATACAGCAACCCCATTTTTTCACAAACAGGGAGATAACTCTGTAAACCAAACGCGGACAACATCCTATATACTCTTATTAGTTAGAAATAGTATAGGTCTATATGCATACGAAATTTCAGCTCCCTATCTCTTGTACTTCCGGAGATATAAGAGTTGAAAAATTGCTTAGAATAATAATAATAGAGAAAAATAATAAATTGAATAACAATATACTTCCATATTAAAATATGGAAGTATAATAATAGAGAAAAATAAAAATCACAAAAACAATATACTTCCATGTAAAACATGGAAGTATAATAAAGAAATCGCGCGGAATTGATTGGTATGTCGATAGTATGGTTTCTTGACATTTCTGTGTTCAGTTGGAACGTTCTGGTGTGACCCCCCACCCATACCTCGGAATTAGGTGACGCGGGTAGAATATTCGCCATATCTCGGCCAATTTCGAGATATCGGGCTAATTTTTGCGTGATTGTGTTCGCAATTGATGCCCCTTTATTATATAGTAGGGTTTTAGTAAGATATTGTGGTGATATTCTACTATGTAGGCCTATATGTATGCTGTTCAGTATATACATTTCGATTATCTCTGGCTTCCATCGACATAATACGGCAAGTCGGTAATCGTTTAGAAGTACTAGAAATTCCCCATCGAACGACAACAAACACGTGACGATAGGTTGAAGGAATTTAAATCCATAGTGCATTTTCTGTAAACTTGAAAAGAACGAAGGGGCCACAATTGCTACATTTGTCAACCAATTCATAAAATTCATCCATAATGACACGCAGTACATCTTATAGATACTTCACAACCATTTTGGTTCAAATCGGCGACAAAAAAAAATTGACAAATTTTGCCCCTCCCCTAACCCGGACAAAATTTGAGCGGACCTTTGTCAAAATTTCCTGGTTTCGTCTTCTGTCTATGTTTAAGACGCTCACATAGACCAAATCCAGCTGCTGCGCTTCGTCTAGGAGAAGATCTGGCTAGAAATTATTTCCCCCAATCAATGTATGAATACATTTTTCGATGGTCTGTAACTTTGACATTTCTCAACCGATTTACAAAATTCTTTCTGGAGGATCATTAGTACGTCCTGTAGATACATGGTAGTAAAAATGACTGAAATCATCGCAAAAAAAAAATTGCGAAAATGTCGCCCCCACCCTAACCAAAAACTGTAGGTCCGACCCTGTCCAAAATATTTTTGTGTTGTATATTGACAACGGCCAGCACTACCATATAAACTAAATCCAGCTATCTTTCTTGCTATGTGAGAACAGGCGATCAGAAAGATTTCGAGGTTGACATATATATGGGAGATAACTCTGGAGAAGAAAGACGGACAAAATTTTTGATGTGCTCACGATTTCAGTGGATATCAAGATGTATCTATCGACCAAATTTCAGTGCTGTACTCCTTATATTTTCGGAGTTCTGAAAACACGAATTGTTCACATAAAGGGAGATAACTCTGCAAGTCAAATGAGGACATGATTCTCAATATGCCTAAGCACTAGAGTTTGTATACATATATATACATACAAAGTTTTAGCTTTCTAACTCTTGTATTGACTGAGCTATGCTCATTATAAAATTGCTAAGAAGGCAAATAATAATAATAATAATATAGAAAAATAAAAATCACAAAAACAATATACTTCCATGTAAAACATGGAAGTATAATTATCGCATTGTTTCGATAACAAACGACGAACAGTTAGGGTACGTTCATACGCTGGCAATATTGCACTGCAAACTGCAAAAATGCCAGCTGCAAAATTGCCAAAACGGATTAATTTCTGCCCGCTGTCAACAAATCAGCGTTAGTAGTGATCAATGAACGACAGCCGTTTTGCGTGATTGATGAGATGTTTGCAATATATCAGAACACGGTGCGTGTTGGTATTCTTAGGCCAGTTAAAATAATGTCACTTGACATGTTGGAATGTGATATCGCCACGGTCAGCTCTCTCGACGGGATGCTGCTCATATATGAGTACAATTAACGTCACCTAGACAGGAGATGGTGCGTCCGCACTTGGCTCAACGAAGATAACAGACGAATTCAAATCTTCCCGGGTATCATCCCAAACTCCAAACTTGTCATTCCGATAATTTTAGTCACAAACTCGTTGGTCTTCATGTTAAGCAAAACAATAAGTTAAGAAAAACGAGGGGAGGGGACGTGGTGCTGATGTTAAACAAAACAAAGAAATCAAATAAATAGTAATACAAGTTAATCAAAAACACACAATATATTGTTATTCAAATGGCATGAATAATAATATAGGCCCATATATGCTTTATCAATGCCAAAGACTAACATCCCATTATCCCTACTGTTAGACCCCACCCCACCGCCACGACGACACAACCAGTCACCTTTAAACCACTACAATTACATCGATATCGCAGTCTTGGTATATGGTGTTAGCACGTATTCGAACCCCAGCTTGATCTGAATTGAGTGATATCTCAATGTGCCATTCTGATCGATACATGACCATTTCGATAACAATTGAGAATTTGTACACTGAAGTAAGCACATTTGAAGCAATGCATGGATACTCATAGTGCATGAGTCCTGCCACCACTTCCCCAATAGCTCCCACATTTATGACTCCGGAAGCATCACTTTTGGTACTATTTGTATCATGCCATATCATCATATCTTCATATAACGGAGATCCACATGTATAATTATGTGTGCATGAGAATCACAGAGAACACACCCCGATCCCATTCGATCGTATCAAGGACGGTACAGACACAAACAATTATTGTTAGTGGCCTTGCGTTGTGGACACCGGCAGAGAGGTATACACCCGTTATCATATACCACCGTTGATTGTTGACGACCAGCCACGAGACAGCACGAGCTTGTCGGTAACTGGCAAAAATGCCAACAAACAAAACAAAACAAAACAAAACAACCTTTGCAGCTGGCATTTTTGCAGTTTGCAGTGCAATATTGCCAGCGTATGAACGTACCCTTACCATCGGAGCAGCTAACAAGCAAACAAACCGAGCGTCGCATATCTTCAGTCGCATGTTATTTCTTAGTATGTTATTTCATTATTTATTTGATAACGATTAGATTATAACATAATATATTCAATAGCATCCCACACAAGCCGGGCTTATAAGGCCAGGGCCCTTATCAAAATATAATATGCTAATATTTTATTGACATTTAATAAGGTTACTGTGTATATTTACAGATGGTGCAATGGTGTACGGAAATACAAAGATTTCTGGGACGAGCATGGGGTGGTGCATATCACAGATCACACTATTTATTTTATGTTGCAAAGGAAATATTTGAATGATATAATTCAAGCTTAATATCATGTTGCGACATGTGGTATAATCTCGATCAGCCATTTTGTTTATCATGAAACAACATAGCCATATACAATCTAAAGCATCTGAATATTGATTTACAATTAATTCACTTATCATTACTCTATACAGATGAGTATAATCCAATTATCAAGATATATACAAACTTAATATAAGTTGTAGCTTATGAGGGGACATTAATAGCTTAGACAGGTTAATTAGTTTGGTTCATTCAGATTTACCCATTGTTCATAATTTGGGTTTCAATGTGTTGCGGTTGCAATGAGCCTCATCTGTGTAATGTTTGCAGATTTTTCAATGCTGTTGCGCTCCAAATGGCATTATGAGATATGGGATAATAAATATTCAATAAAGTGATTTCATCGTATCCTTGGGTACACACTCACTGATCTTTCGCATGACCCCTAGGTTTCTGGATAATTTATTGACAATTGAATCCACATATAAATTCCATGACAATGTTTCTTCAATATCGATATCTAGAAATGTAGTGTTTTAACCCTTTGAACCAGTTAATCACTAATGTTTTTTTTTTAGCTCTGGAAGACAATTTATGGATTTACATAGATCTGTATTCGTGAAAACAATATTGTTTGTTTGATCAAGTTTAGGGATTATTTGTTAACAAGAAATCATTCGCTCATTCCCTCCATTTCTTTGTTAACTGCATCATAAACATTAATCACATCTTTACCTGAGTAAAATGCATTGATATCATCAGCACATACTATTAGCTTTAATTCTTTGCATTCATGTGGACAATCATTAATATATACGAGAAAAAGGAGATGGACGAGTATGAATCCCTGCGGTATATTATATTTGTTTGGCAGAAACGTTGCCTTGATAATGAACATATTGCTTTCTCTTTGAACGGTAACCTTGGAACCAGCTAAGCGCAATCCCACGACAACCATATAATTTAAGTTTAGTTTTCAATATTTTATGGCTTATAGTGTCAAAATCCTTTGCTATATCTAAAGGTTCTCCAATGGTACGCAATGGTCTTGTTATCTAAAGCATGAGTTATTTTTCTAATAAATCAGTTGAATCAATAATAGTTGAGTTATTTTTTTATGAAGCCATATTGGCTATTATATATGCTATTGTACTTCGTTACGTATTTATCTATTCTGTTTTCAAAATGTTTAGAACAAAATGGGTGAGACATTAGATACTAAAAACTGTTCTGTCCTAGTAATTGTAGATTAGAGTAAATTTAGCTACATTAATTAGGTATGGGAATACGCCAAAGGCCAGGGAGATATTGAGTATATATATATGCAACAGGTTTAACAGTAAATGCGCAACATTGCTTCAGAATACATTGTATAATATTTTAGGTGAATACCTGCAGCCTTTTTTGAGTTGATAATTGTGAATAATTCAAAGATATCAAATCCATCAGTTGGGAAGGTAAAAAAGGAGAACTCTTGTGCTGATTAAAGTAATCTGATTGATTTTACAATATATTATCTTGGCAGGAAGGGTTGTTCCAGTATTTGTGAAAAAAAAGGAATTAATTTGGCAGCAATGTCCTTAGTATTGATGTGTTTATTATCACATAAGAACTCTGTTGTGGTGCTCTTACTCAGTAGTGTTGTTGAGAACGTTTCTGATTAGTTTTCATGTAGCACTAATGTTACTTTCAAACCGTTGGAACTGACTATGATGATAATAATGCAGCTTCGAAATTCGAATAATTGAATATAATTTATTTCTACAATTCTGGTATTGCTGATTATTATACTTCCATGGTGTAACCAAGGAAGTATATTGTTTTTCTACTGAGGTCGTTTTCCGTTTATTTCGAAATAATCAGAAACTGATTGCAGTAGGAACGCGAAATCTCTAGCGAATGTAGACATCGAAGGTTTACTAAATATAATGGTATCAGGATTTCCGCCCAATGTTTCTTGGCGGAGTTATGGCCCTTTTGCGATTATTTTTCATTGTTATTATTATTATACTTGACACTTTTGTAATCACTATTACTCGAAAAGTACAAGAAGTAGGACACCAAAACTTGGTAAGTAGGTTGGGGTACATGAGTTCTAACCATATGGTCCATAACGATTTTGTCCGCGCTTTCACCGAGGAGTTATCTCCCTTTATTTGAAAAAATGTCATTTTATTATCTCGGAAATTATAAGAAGCAGAGCATCGAAAATTAGACCGTATGCACATCTCGATATGCACTACTGCCCACGGGCATAAAAACTTGTGTCCGCGCTTTCCCTGAAGAGTTACCGCCCATAGTTGGCAAACCTCTATTGTATTGTACTCTGTTGTCCTCCCGTATTATTCCAGATAACTGCATTTGGTTTTTGTAGTCGTATTGACCGTTGTCAGCTTAGTCCAAGGAAGAAAATTTGACAGGGTTGGACATATATTTTTACAATAGGATGGGGTGCCAAATTAAAAAAAAAAATTCGTTACGAATCTCGTCTATTTCTGTGTATGGCTTGACTGTGTAAAGCTGATCAAATACCGCGAAAAAAATTGAAATCTGAGTAGAAATACCAGAGTTGTGGGCCCTCAAATTTTTGTTTGGGGGGACAATCGGGTTGTCGCCCTATCTCCTTTAAAACGGACAATCATTGCAAATAGTGACACACTTCTAAGTATCCAGACTATCTAGTGCTCGGTGTGAGCCAAATTTTGCCAGTGTCGGTTCAGTATTGTGGTTCTGGGGAGGGGTGGTTTATGGTTCAATATTTTATTTAGTCTCCGAATCAGATGAAACTTGGAATATAACATCTACCCTACAAACTTATCACGACGCTGAAAACAGATCTCAGATCCGTTGGAAAATGGCGGAGATTTGGACCCTCAAAGTTTGAACTTGGGCCCATATGCTTTCCAATAACCAAAATGTTTTTCGTCTCCGATTCAGATGAAATGCATTCCATACAATATATGTGAGCAGAAGATCACAAAACAATTTTTAAATCCATTGGAAAATAACGGAGTTACGGGTCTTCAAAATTCGCATTTTGAGCCTGGGTTGACAATTTCCCAATCCCGTCACACAATTTCGAGGCTGGGGTGGGGTCACTTGCAATCACTTGAGATCAACATAAACATGGTAAGGACGTGATATAATCATCCTACTTCCTATTTTCCGTCCCTAAACTACGATGTTTTCAGCTCAAGATTCGCCCTATTATTATACTTCTATGGTGTAACCAAGGAAGTATATTGTTTTTCTACTGAGGTCGTTTTCCGTTTATTTCGAAATAATCAGAAACTGATTGCAGTAGGAACGCGAAATCTCTAGCGAATGTAGGCATCGAAGGTTTACTAAATATAATGGTATCAGGATTTCCGCCCAATGTTTCTTGGCGGAGTTATGGCCCTTTTGCGATTATTTTTCATTGTTATTATTATTATACTTGACACTTTTGTAATCATTATTACTCGAAAAGTACAAGAAGTAGGACACCAAAACTTGGTAAGTAGGTTGGGGTACATGAGTTCTAACCATATGGTCCATAACGATTTTGTCCGCGCTTTCACCGAGGAGTTATCTCCCTTTATTTGAAAATATGTCATTTTATTATCTCGGAAATTATAAGAAGCAGAGCATCGAAAATTAGACCGTATGCACATCTCGATATGCACTACTGCCCACGGGCATAAAAACTTGTGTCCGCGCTTTCCCTGAAGAGTTACCGCCCATAGTTGGCAAACCTCTATTGTATTGTACTCTGTTGTCCTCCCGTATTATTCCAGATAACTGCATTTGGTTTTTGTAGTCGTATTGACCGTTGTCAGCTTAGTCCAAGGAAGAAAATTTGACAGGGTTGGACATATATTTTTACAATAGGATGGGGGTGCCAAATTAAAAAAAAAAATTCGTTACGAATCTCGTCTATTTCTGTGTATGGCTTGACTGTGTAAAGCTGATCAAATACCGCGAAAAAAATTGAAATCTGAGTAGAAATACCAGAGTTGTGGGCCCTCAAATTTTTGTTTGGGGGGACAATCGGGTTGTCGCCCTATCTCCTTTAAAACGGACAATCATTGCAAATAGTGACACACTTCTAAGTATCCAGACTATCTAGTGCTCGGTGTGAGCCAAATTTTGCCAGTGTCGGTTCAGTATTGTGGTTCTGGGGAGGGGTGGTTTATGGTTCAATATTTTATTTAGTCTCCGAATCAGATGACACTTGGAATATAACATCTACCCTACAAACTTATCACGACGCTGAAAACAGATCTCAGATCCGTTGGAAAATGGCGGATATTTGGACCCTCAAAGTTTGAACTTGGGCCCATATGCTTTCCAATAACCGAAATGTTTTTCGTCTCCGATTCAGATGAAATGCATTCCATACAATATATGTGAGCAGCAGATCACAAAACAATTTTTAAATCCATTGGAAAATAACGGAGTTACGGGTCTTCAAAATTCGCATTTTGAGCCTGGGTTGACAATTTCCCAATCCCGTCACACAATTTCGAGGCTGGGGTGGGGTCACTTGCAATCACTTGAGATCAACATAAACATGGTAAGGACGTGATATAATCATCCTACTTCCTATTTTCCGTCCCTAAACTACGATGTTTTCAGCTCAAGATTCGCCCTATTATTATACTTCTATGGTGTAACCAAGGAAGTATATTGTTTTTCTACTGAGGTCGTTTTCCGTTTATTTCGAAATAATCAGAAACTGATTGCAGTAGGAACGCGAAATCTCTAGCGAATGTAGGCATCGAAGGTTTACTAAATATAATGGTATCAGGATTTCCGCCCAATGTTTCTTGGCGGAGTTATGGCCCTTTTGCGATTATTTTTCATTGTTATTATTATTATACTTGACACTTTTGTAATCACTATTACTCGAAAAGTACAAGTAGGACACCACAACTTGGTAAGTAGGTTGGGGTACATGAGTTCTAACCATACGGTCCATAACGATTTTGTCCGCGCTTTCACCGAGGAGTTATCTCCCTTTATTTGAAAAAATGTCATTTTATTATCTCGGAAATTATAAGAAGCAGAGCATCGAAAATTAGACCGTATGCACATCTCGATATGCACTACTGCCCACGGGCATAAAAACTTGTGTCCGCGCTTTCCCTGAAGAGTTACCGCCCATAGTTGGCAAACCTCTATTGTATTGTACTCTGTTGTCCTCCCGTATTATTCCAGATAACTGCATTTGGTTTTTGTAGTCGTATTGACCGTTGTCAGCTTAGTCCAAGGAAGAAAATTTGACAGGGTTGGACATATATTTTTACACCAATGACCACTGATGATATATTTCAACAGCCATTCCTGTTCGGCGCACTGCGTTAATTGTTATATTGGCTAATGGGTAATCACTCAAAACAATGTCGGCTGTCTGTCTTGTCAATCGGCCGTAATTCTGCAGTTTTATCACGATGCGGCTTAAAATTGACATATTTTGAGTCCAAAAAACGCTCTAAATTCATTAGTTTTAGAATAGTAGTTCGTTTTGTTTTCACTTTTTTTAAAACGCCCATTTTTTACAAAAAAAATTCTCGACTTTGACACTTGAGAATTAACAGAACTGTGGTGTCCGTCGTATAATGTTATAACACTTCTCCGCATGGACCACGTTTTCAGAAAGCACAATCCGTCTGATGCGCGGACTTTCGCTTGCAGTTCTCAATTGAATTGAAACTATTTTCTATCCGTTCACGCGCCCGTAAACCATTTTAATCTCATATATATTTTGAAGACCTCTGTCTGTATGTTTGTTTGTCTGTCTGTCTGTCTGTCTGTCATTTATACAAATCTACGATTCTCGACCGATCGGGACGAAACTTGGTACGTGTGTGTAGTTTGACCAGGCGGTGAACGTTGTCGTATTGGCGAGCCCGTGCGGCGCCCGCTTCGCGCATGCGCAGACGAGATCTCGGAAACGGGTGGAGCTATCGACTTGAAATTTGCTATGTGAATGTATCTTGCCCCGGATACGAATTTTATCGGGTCGCCGAGCCCGTGCGACACCAGCTTCGCGCATGCGCAGACGAGATCTCGGAAACGGGTGGAGCTATCGACTTGAAATTTGCTATGTGAATGTATCTTGGCCCGGATACGAATTTTATCGGGTCGCCGAGCCCGTGCGACGCCAGCTTCGCGCATGCGCAGACCAGATCTCGGAAACGGGTAGAGCTATCGCAGCTTCGCGCATGCGCAGACCAGATCTCGGAAAACGGGTAGAGCTATCGACTTGAAATCGTCGGGCTGGGTAGAGCTATCGACTTGAAATCTATCCGAACGTCTGAAACGACGATGTATATATAATCTCATATATATTTTGAAGACCTCTGTTTGTTTGTTTGTTTGTTTGTTTGTCTGTCTGTCTGTCATTTATACAAATCTACGATTCTCGACCGATCGGGACGAAACTTGGTACGTGTGTGTAGTTTGACCAGGCGGTGAACGTTGTCGTATTGGCGAGCCCGTGCGGCGCCCGCTTCGCGCATGCGCAGACGAGATCTCGGAAACGGGTGGAGCTATCGACTTGAAATTTGCTATGTGAATGTATCTTGCCCCGGATACGAATTTTATCGGGTCGCCGAGCCCGTGCGACACCAGCTTCGCGCATGCGCAGACGAGATCTCGGAAACGGTTGGAGCTATCGACTTGAAATTTGCTATGTGAATGTATCTTGCCCCGGATACGAATTTTATCGGGTCGCCGAGTCCGTGCGACGCCAGCTTCGCGCATGCGCAGACCAGATCTCGGAAACGGGTAGAGCTATCGACTTGAAATTTTGTTTTGAATAGCCCGGACAACGTCGGGCTCATCGGCTAGTCTCATATATATTTTGAAGACCTCTGTCTGTTTGTTTGTATGTTTGTATGTTTGTCATTTATACAAATCTACGATTCTCGACCGATCGGGACCAAACTTGGTACGTGTGTGTAGTTTGACCAGGCGGTGGACGTTGTCGTATTGGCGATCCCGTGCGGCGCCCGCTTCGCGCATGCGCAGACGAGATCTCGGAAACGGGTGGAGCTATCGACTTGAAATTTGGTATGTGAATGTATCTTGCCCCGGATATGAATTTTATCGGGTCGCCGAACCCGTGCGACGCCAGCTTCGCGCATGCGCAGACCAGATCTCGGAAACGGGTAGAGCTATCGACTTGAAATTTGGTTTTTGAATAGCCCGGACAACGTCGGGCTGGATAGAGATATCGACTTGAAATTTGGTTTTTGAATAGCCCGGACAACGTCGGGCTCATCGGCTAGTATAAGATATATTCAAATTAAATGAATGGGAGTCAGCGTGTCCCGTCCAACACCCTAACCTTGCCGCCCCTAAGTCGCTAATTTTGGTATCATAATTTCCGAACGTAACTATCTAAGGTTTGGTATTAAATTCCTATCTGGTATATAGCATACGTTTGTTGAATTTAGATCTGACCAATTAAAAACTGTCTCTTTATCATCTGTATGTGGCACGAGTGAAAATGTATGACTTTATTGCCCGTTTGTTAAGATCGTTGATTGCATATTTCGCATTAATTGGACGAGACGTAATGCAAAGTGTTATAACTTAGGAAGAGTCCGACAACGACGTCGTACGTACGTCCGCTAATCGGAAAATATACACAAACATGTCTTAAAGCGCCGACTAATTCACCACCTGCGTGTATTCAAGAATATGAATCACACCAAAATTAAGCGAATTGTATATGGAATGTGTAGGTATAAGCTGCCATGTATATATCATTCCCAGAATGCTACCATATCTATTAGTGAAATAAAACACCTTAAACTGTTGGGGAAATCGCGATATAGGCCCGCGAGCAAAGAGAGCTTAATGTCATCATACGCTATTTCGCTGTTGCGAAATGGGTGATCGTTCAACGTACCATAATTACGTTATACGACATATATATGTTTGTGTGTGAATAACGATTGTTAACTTGGTATTATGAACTTATGCATGACTGCGAAGACTTGCAATAACATAATAAATGGTAAAATTAGCGCATTCATACCCGTATATTCAGAAGAATATCCGTCTAGTTTACAAGCTCGACATGCTATATATGTGTATGGTATACTACCATTTCAACACATCGGCTATTTATCATTTTGCTGGTGAGAAGGCGTATGTTCACTTTGGTGCTATATATGTGCACAGAAAAGGCACCATTACTCGGGAAAGCAACATACTGAAATGCATATAGATGTACGCGAATCAATTACGTTCTCACACAATGCAGTTATCCCAAAATCCGCGCTCTTTAAAATAGAATTGCCTTCGCCATGGCTGGCCTACTTCTGATGGTACAGGGTGTTACGCACCTGTCCGACTAAGTCACTTTGAACCCAAAATTTATACAATCTCATACGAGCAGTGAAAAGGTTCGCGATAATAGATAATCCGTACAATTGGTATAAACTTTGTATCGACATATCGTGCATTCACAGCATTAATTGTTTATCCTCAATGAATATGTTTCTGAATTATGTTTAATTCTTGACGCCTGATACAAATGTATAGCGACGTTTTTGTGATCTTTCTAGAACGTTCGCGAGCATGATAGAACTTCAAATAAAATACATTCGCCTATGTCCCATTTTGGTGATCAAAATATTCGTAAAAATATAAATTTAGATTGTAGAGCCGTTGCTCACCAGTCACCATGGACAGACTACCTCAAGTGTAAAAACTTTATTCAGCTTCAGGCTCAGAAATGGACTGTCGTATATGCATACCACAAGGAGAACATAATTATAACGTGTAACTCTACCTAAACTACATTCGAATAAGTCAGGTTCATCCATCCCGATATATGTAATTTCGGTAAATTTGTGACACTTTTCAATAGCATTATCCGTCTAAATACGTGTATATATGACTATGTATTTGTGTTTAGTGCTTTTATTTGAGATATGTTTGTCGGCCATTTGGTAATTATTTTATAACTCGAGTCTTTATATTAGGATACAGGTTTATAAATTAAAACCTTCTTTTTGGTACTTTAAATTATGGCAGTAACTGTGATAAAGGTTTTATCGTATATCCACATACATGTAGTACGGTACGCATCCAGAGGGCGTTTTCTAATTTTCAGATGGAACGGTTTACTCGTGACAACGCTATATATAATAAATATGTATACTTATGTAGTCTATCACTAGCCGGTTTTTAGCCCCAAATCCAAACGGGCTGATGTAGGAGCGAGTTTAATGCGGTGGTACATAAGCCGGTATACTGTAGGTATGCCTCTAAAATTTGACCTCTCTAATATAAACGCAACCTGCTCAAGGGAGTGTTTGTGTCGGGTGGGTTCAGATTTGGAAAATTCCACCGAAGATCAAATGGGGAAAATTACTCCGAAAATCATATATTGAGATAAAAACTTTTCGATGAGTGGATGTGATAAGTAGTATCTAAACGCAAGATTAGTACACTTTTTAATGATTTATATTGAACGGTTTAACCCTGGTAGCGTATAACGTTGTGACGGGTGATATATATTACTCAAATTCAAACCCTCTTTTCATGACGCAAATTCAAACGGACTTAGCAAGAAGCAAGGCAAATGCATGAATATGCTCACCGATATACTATATAGGTATGTCCGCTCTACTGTAAAAGTAACCTATTGTCACGATTTGACCTGTCCAAAACACTCCCCGGACAAAAGTTTTCCTAGGTATCAAAATTCGTCGAAATCCGATCGTTTTACTCGATTTGACCTTGAACTGACCATTTCGAAGGTCAATGCCAGGTCGGTGTCACGACTTGACCCGCCAAAAAGACTCCCCGAACAAAAGTACCCATAGGTATCGAATTTCGTGGAAATCCGTGTTTTACCCGATTTGATCTTCGATTGTCCTTTTTGAAGACAAATGTCAGGCCGAGGGTCACGATTCGACCCGTCCAAAACACTCCCTGGACATAAGTACCCACATTTATCAGATTTCGTCAAAATCCGTCCAGCAGTTATCCCGGCCATAGCTGACAGACAAACAAACAGACAGACAGAAGTACCAAAATATATATTAAATTAAGAAATGTCAATGCAAGTCCACCATTGGATCGTAAGGCACCAATATGCATTCACATGAAGAGGAACACACATATACGCATAACACTCACTTGGGATGGGATGGAATACCATGGAAGTATATCTGATTCCATGGAATCTGACCTCTAGTTATATTTTGTTCTGTCCTTTGTGAATGATTTATAAAGTGTATTCCTTCTTCTGTCAGATTTATGCAGACCTGTTGTTTATCCATGGATTTTGTTTATTAGACATCTGGACTTATTTCCTTCTTTTTGGAAAGTTAATTATAAATGCCCATAATTTCATAAGCGTTATTGCAGTCCATTATATAAAGCAATGTGGTCCATGTCATCACCACTGTGATATTATTGGTGATTTTGTGTATCTCTTTGAATAGTCTCTTTGGTTAACAAAAACTTCGTCATGTTTTTACTCGTTAGCGCCGCAAATACAACATAGTAAAGTAATGAAGAAAGGTGGCCGTCAGAGAACATGTGTTGTGTGAGGGTTTCACTCAACTTTATTATTCTAGTTAGTTTAGTTATTGTTGGTGGAAACATAAATAATTTGAATTACATAGAACAACATTAAAGAGTTTAGCATTGAAATCAAGTAGGTATTCGTCCAGTGTTTTTGCTTTGCTCTTCGGTGTGTTAGAAACCATAAAGTGTAGAATGTTACCCTGTATGAAATCTTCATTCCTCCGTTATCTGCAATATTCTCACCCAGCATTACCTTCCCTCTGAGCTGCAATGAATACAAAGAGATTATGCATGAGTAATACTCGCTTTTAATTCCCCCTCGGTATCGAATTAGGTCAGTAAATACTTGAACTACCTTTCGACGAGCATTATAGAAAGACGCATTGAAGTAATACAACTTACAATTTTGAACACGGTGTTTGCGTCCCATACAAAATAAAAGTCATTTTAATGGCATGTAACAGTAAAGTGCGTTCCGTGTTTGTCTATTCATTATATGGTAGAAATAAACACATTGAGATGCATACGGAGACTGCCTGTATACACGTTAAATACATGAAGGTTGAGTCTGACACCACGCATCGATTGAAAACCAGACGAGAGACTGTCATACCGGCGTGCCCCAAATGTCTGCTTTCTAAACCAGTTTTGTAGCAAACGAAGTCATCATTGATAGCCCCGAACTCCCAATGGTGGCCATAAGTGAGTATTTATTGACCAGGTCGAAAGCCTTATTTGCGTCGAGAAAACATATGAACACTGGAGTGTTTGACAATAGTGCCGTATGGTTTATTTAAGTGGGAATATACATGTGTCAGTTGAATGCTTTTTCTGGAAACCAAAGTGATTGTCAGAAGGTCCAAGATTTTCCTCAAATTTACTGAACAGAATTATTCAAATACTTTAACAATTACGTTCGTCAGATATACCGGGCGGCAGTTTTCTTTACTGCCAATGTCACCATACTTGTTTTTAAGCAACGGAACAAGGATTACTTCCATCATCATACTTGGTAGATGCCCGTGCACGTAAATCGAGTTGAAAAGAATGCTTAACTAGTGCACCACATAGAGTACCCCCGCCAAGGTGGCTTTCTGCTGAGGTTTATTACTTTTGTGATGTGGCTTTAATTCGAAAGATGGATCTGCCCTGTGATAACTAAATTAAACATGCATGAATACCAAAGAATTTGGAAATCGGTTCATATTTGTTTTAGTTATCAAGCCGGTCAAACCAGAAAATGCAAATAAAATGACAAAGTAAGGTCAATAACTGAGACAAATTGAAAATGCAAACAATGCCATTTGGCATTCCTTTAAAAAATAGCACTATGGTTTAACCACCCTACCAAATTTCGTTCAGGTCTGACAACCCATATAGCTGGGATATCTCATTGAAGACAAAACTAATTGATTTATAAAATGAAAATAGTTATCAACGTCATTTGCCCCTATTTTATAAGCAGTCATGATGATGAACCTCCATACTAAATTTCATTTAGATCATATAACCATTGGTTGAGATATATGCATGGATGGACAAAAAAAAAAACAACACATTTCCAGACAAAAAAGATGGCTGTTGGCGGCCATGTTTGTTGACAAATTTCGAGACCACCCCAAAGATCCGTATAAAGTTTAGTGATTGGATGAGGGATGTGGCCAGTAGGTTGTCCCGAAGAAGTTAGTCAAACAAAAAGTAAAATCCGTTTACATAATAAGGGCCGTAACAATATGGAAAAAGCGATGGATGAAACCCGATGTTTGTAAATACACTTTCACATGTCGATTCATCAACATGCCATAAACTATTAGATTCCGACTGACGGTGACCAAGTTATAAAGCGTCAAAGCAGTTACGGACAGACGACTAGACGTCCCAACCCATGGACTGACGGACGGAGCCCCGACCCATAGACTGATGGACGGAGCCCATTTCCATACCCCCGCCAAATTTCGTTTGCGGGCGAAAAAATTGTGAAGAGATTACCACCTGCATATTTCAAATGTTCTAATATTACACCCTCTGAACCGTCACTAGTCTCAGGATGGCTTTCTCACGTCATTGTTCGATGAGCGTCATTTTGTAGTCTTTTGAAGCGGGCTCCATTCTACAGGTGAAACCGGCATTTCATCTCCGTCTGTTGTATTGGCGCAGTGACCCAGTATGTTTTAAAGTATCCACATGTCAGTTATTTCATTTTCACCAGAAACTCCATCGATGCACTTAGTGTTAATCGCTGGAACCGTGTTGGATGTTACATGTAACCTCTATAACTCCGTCGTGTTGCGTGCCTACAGCTCACGCGCCATCTTACCGACACGCAGTTGGTCAGACTGCACTTTACATTTTCGCAGGGCACTTTTGAATTTTGATCGTGACCTACACATATTATATCATGCATATATCCATGACGTGGACGTCCATGGGCAATCCACACACGAGAGCAACGTCGCGCTTCTCACTTGAGTACTCCACCAAGTTATAGTACGGTGATTACCCCTGCTATATATCAGTTAGAATATGATAGTTGAATGTTGCATTTATTCAAGCGTGCATACCGTGTAGATACAATCGCAGTACTGTCAAATCAGTTTCAAACACTGAAGTACGCATATATACGTGTTTATTAAGAGATAGTCTCTCGTTGTATTCATTTAGAATTACATATATTCATGTATTTTTCCATACCACTAACTGAGAAGAATCATTGTACACAATACCACAAAGTCGGCATGCCGCATACATGCAGCCACAATGTACATTCATAGTTCTGTCACAGTTCTATTCTCAGAAATGGGAGGGACTCAAACAATATGATAATGTCGGTAATCTCACATGATCGCCATTTTCCACGAAGTTTGAATACTGGTCAACCACGCACTTCGCCTTCTTTTTGAATTTCTCAAGAGAGGAGTCCGACCACCATGAATGTAGCGACCCGTCTTTATCAAAGTCTTTTCCTGGAATATTATCGGAAATTTATGCTTACATACCAACATATCCTCGCGCAATTACGCACACATTCGACCTATAATGTGAAATAGGTATATAATGTGATTATTTGATTCTGAAATAAGCAGGTCTGATTCTGAAGTAGTGATTTGGGGGGCTAACCCCGGGATGGTCGAATAGGCCGATAAGTATATTCCTTCACCCCTCATTTGTTTTAATTCATTAGAAAGAAAAAAAAGAAAGAAAAAAAAATAATACATTTTTTAGAAATTTTTTCTTTGTCCATTCTGGTCCATTTATTTATTTTTCTTCCGTCGTTTATTTGGATGCTTATCGGCTGATGATTTTTTCTTTTTCTTTGACCGCTCGTTCTTCGTTCTTCTTTGCATCTGTCAATGTCCTGTTGTGCTGCCATTGATATTGCCCGTGATTCTCTCATCACTTGTCTCGATATTTCTAGTTGTTCTTTTATGAGCCGTTGGATTTATGTTGTTCGTGGTGTTACGGATGATCCAAAAGTCTCGGGTTGGTGAAATTCCGGAGTCGTCGGTGTGGTGAAATGCCCGGGTGGTTCTGGGGTCATTTCTGCCTGGACCATGCAGTCTTCTACAGGGACGTCCGGGATGACGTCGGCGTCCCTGTAGTTTCCGTTCGTGGTGGCTGGAAAATCAACTGCAGAGGCTGTCTGGATGTCGTCAGTCGGCCTCTGGGATGTTGTTTCAGTGGATGTAGCATCGGGATGTTGGTCCTGTCCGGGGGGGGGCAGATGGGAAGTAGCCAGGCGTCTCAGCCTTACTCTTGATCCACCCGGCCCTTCTTTCGGCATCCCCGCGACAGTGTTCCGGGCTTTTCTTCTTCTCGGCTTGGGTAGCCCCTCCGTCTCTGATCTTGTCTGGGCCGCAGCTGGTAGATGGTGCGACATCATACTCCAGAGCCACGTCCACCCGACCCGTGTGTGCATGGATAATCCAACGCACACAATGGGCCGAGTGGAAACCACACAAAAGTCATATTCCAGCCAGGTCTAACAAAAAAAACTCAGTCGCTCAACGGTTAGCGCGAGCGCGCTTGTGCACGTCCTCTCCGTCGAACGACCGGATCGAGAATGAAATAAGCAGATAATGGATCATATCCGTTATTTCGTGTTATGGCGGGTCACAGTGAAAACACATGTTAAAGAGCGTACACCTGAAATGTCGTGAGTTGGCTTATTTGTGTCATTGTCCGCACATAATCTGCTTAGAATCGCCTCATTGTGAGTCGATAATGTAACTAAACGCTCTCATGTTCAGCACACTATATCGACTCAAAATGAGGCGATTTTAAGCAGAGTATATATCTACCCAAAACAAGCTCTATTATAAGCAGATACTGTGCGCGTTTTCTGGAGAATGGGCTGCATATACAAGACGTCTTTCCCAAGCACGCGTAATTACTGTGAATTATACACAAATACATTTAATATATATTATCAGATGTATGGATATGTATGTGATAACTACAGAATCACATACAAACCCACAACTCAACTTATTCAATGATGTCAAAGGTGTAGACAGAAAACCCAAGGTATCTGAATCTAGACATGTTGCAGAAGACAGTGACCGCCCAAAGCCAGATAGTATTGATACCGTGATACTCGGGGCAAGCAACTGTGCCGGCATCGACCTGGATAAAGCCAATGTTAAAAACTTTTCTGTTAGCGGATCGAGTTTTGGTACAATAACTGAGCTCTTAACTGACGTCGAGAAATACCAAAGTGTTGGCAAATATCCGGAGTATGTTAAGTGTGTATTGATTCATCTGGGAACGAATGACATATCCATCAATAAATGCAATTCAAATTCTGTCACACTGAATATCTCCGACGCTATTCCTATGATAGTGAAAATGTTCCCAAACGCCAAAATCAAGCTTTGCAGCATTCCACTGAAGAAAGGCAGAGGCACTTACACAGACAAATATAACGATATGGTGAGTGTTACAAATGATTTTATGATCCAAATGTGTGAAAGGAGAGAACAATGTGAAATTCTGAACATCAGCGAGAAATTCTCGACTATACACGGCGTAAGGAGCGAGATGTATAGCAAACGCGACAGTCGATGCATTCATTTCAGTACCACTGGCAGAGCATCATTGATGGACGCCTTCTTATCTGAAATTAATTTGGATAAGCCTAGTGCTAGTTCGCGACCAACCGGAAGTGCCAGTCAAAACAACGCTAGGAGCCCCCCGGCGAACTTGGATCCCTCTGCAGACAAGTATGTTGATGACAAATCATCGCACCGAAAAAGAGGATCACTTCATTCAGATAAGATCCCCACCCGACCAGTGGATACCAACCACGACGAAAGTAGCCAGGGTTGGTCAAAGGGACCAATCAAAACTAGACGTGTTTTCGTTGGAAATCTCAGCGCCGAAACTACCAAGGAGGACATTGAAGATCGTCTGGATATGCTCGGTATTCGATTCTCTATTGTGAGGCTATTTCATGGCCGCCCTGGTAGGAACTCCACCTCGGCCAGAATAAATGTTCATATGGATGATGTGCCCATGGTTTTCGAAAACAGTGTGTGGGAGCCCCATGCCTTCTGCAGATTCTGGCTCTCCAAACGAGGTTTTAGCGAAATGAACTTAAGCAAGAGCTATTCCTATGGCTACCAGGATCGATCGTCTCGAATGAGCTACAGCAGTTATCGATACAACAGTGAGCCGACTGAAATGCATGTTAACAGTATCAATGTGAGCGGTTCTGTTGCTTACCAGCAAGAAGAGTAACTCTATCTCGTAAACCCAATAGTCACTGTTACTGTTATAAACCTAAGTTTTTCTTTTCTAGCTCATATCTCACATCTTATTACTCATATATTTTTACAACTTCTTATATACCACCTCTCAATATGCCTACTAATGAAAACTCGTTGACTATTGGCACATGGAATGTCACTGGAATATTGGGGAGTAGTAGCTACCCCAGTCGGTTGCTGAGTGATGGATATATAGATATCTTTGGAATAAGCGAGCATTGGCTCCATGAACATAACGTACACTTTCTCGATACGATATGTAAATCGTATTCTCACAGCGCCGTGTGCGATTTCTCACAGCGACTCCCACTTCAAAGGGGAAGATATAAGGGTGGTATCGCAATATTTTGGCACAAACGATATGACAATTGCGTATCTGTTATTTCATGCGACGATGATCGAATATGCGGCATACACTTACAGCTCTCCCCAGATAATTTCCTCTATGTTTTTCAAGTATATCTCCCATCAACAAACTACTCGACTGAATTCTATGCTGAGTACGTTCAGAATGTGTCAGATCTAATCGTTACATATTCATCATTGGGCAATGTCATTGTCATGGGTGATTTCAACGGAAATTTAAGCAAACGAGATGCGCGTAATCTTTGCTTCCATAAACTTCTTAACGACCGTGAATATATTTCGGCAAACAACACCAATAGTTGCACGGGGCGACTTGCAACGTTTGTTCCTCCCGGTTCTTCAGATGGGACAATCATTGATCATATTCTTGTTCACCAAGACGATATTCAGCGAATTCTTCGCGTAGCTGTCCTTGATGACAATGAGGAGAATACATCAAATCACAGACCTATTCTCATGACAATATCATATGACGTAGTACACTCGCA
This sequence comes from Siphonodentalium dalli, assembly GCA_032622095.1. Taxonomy (NCBI): domain Eukaryota; kingdom Metazoa; phylum Mollusca; class Scaphopoda; order Gadilida; family Siphonodentaliidae; genus Siphonodentalium; species Siphonodentalium dalli. The sequence continues at coordinate 266,158,042 of CP136064.1, read as the reverse complement.
AGGGAAATCTCCACAAGCTACATGGGATTGGAGAAAATTTCTAGCTAACGAAATTATGGTTTCAAATTATCGATCCTCGATCGAGTCTTCATTGCCTGAACTTAATGCATCTGATACACGCGACCTCGACCATTGTTATAACAAAACCGTATCGAGTATACAGTCAGCTTCGGAAGCGTCCGTTCCAAAAAAATCGTTCAAACCGTATTTGAAGACATACTGGAATGCTTCGTTGGCATTGTTACACCGCGAAATGCGTACATCTAGAAATGCCTGGTTATCCGAAGGTAGACCAAGAGGTGATTCGCATGCGAGCTATGCTAATTATAAAGCATCAAAATGTAGGTTTAGGAGAGAATTACGTAGATGTAACTCGAAATTCATGTCCACACAAAATAATGATATTGACCATGCCGCTGAAATGGATCAGGAATTGTTTTTCAAGAAGTTCAACTCAATCAGATCGAATCGTAACGAAACAACCAGTAACTTATTTGAAGTCAATGGCAATATCCTAAGAACACCAACTGATATAATTAATGCGTTCGCAGATTACTATGAAAATCTTTATTTGCCTCTTAGTTCTGACCCATTTGACAACGCACACCACATAGAAGTCAATAATCGAGTAGAGAAACTCCTTGATAGTCCGGTACACGGTGCTCTAGATGATATACTTACATACACAGTGTCACCGGAATAAGTTACTTCAGTTCTGAAGTCAGTGAAAAAGGGCAAGGCAGCTGGATCTGACATGTTATGTTACGAACATCTTATATACGGCGGCACACAGCTACATGCTCATATTGCTAAACTTATATCGTTAATGCTCGATTATTCACATATTCCACACCAAGCAAAGCTTGGGATCATTGTTTCATTATACAAGGGGGTGGCAAGCCTAAATCAAAATTCGATAGTTACAGGGCCATAACTCGACTACCTGTGTTTTATAAACTCTTTGAAAGGATAGGATAGGATATTTTATTTCAATACACATACATATTACATAATAATGATAACAATTATGGATAATTCTGTCGTATATTGTGGGGGATGGCATAATCTGGCAAGACTGTCTTCCTGCCATCCCCATCTTCCTGCCATCCCCAGAGTTCTGCTTATTGATAGCTTATTGATAGCTCTCAGAGTTCTTCTGAACCGCATTGAAAGAAATGTCCCAACTCTCGTCGTAACACATGCTCTGCAACATGGCTTTCAGAAAAACATAAGCTGTTTGATGTCCTCTTATATAGTCAAGGAAAGTATCTCATACGCGTTAGAAAATAATTCTCGCCTCTTTTCATGCTTTCTTGCCGCTCACAAAGCGTTTGATACTGTCTGGGTTAATGGTCTTTTGTTTAAACTACAAGAACGTGGAGCAAATGGGAAAATGTTGCAAATATTCAGTCAATTTCTCCGTGGAGTCTCATGTACCGTACGATATGGAAATCTTAGTTCTCGGGTAATAACAATAAGTCAAGGTACCAGACAATGGGGAACTTTATCACCAATATTATATGCTATTTATATAGATGATCTACTAAAAGAACTTGAATTGTCGAATTTTGGTCTAAGATTGCATGGGATCAACTGTTGTTCTCCAACTCAGGCAGATGACAAGACGTTACTATCGCTCTCGTCTCTTGGCTTACAGAAGCTATGTGATGTATGCAGCAATTATAGCAGAAAGTGGCGTTTTTTATACAATGAAAATAAATGTAAAGTTATTGTCTTCAATGTGAAGCCCAGAATATACCATTCTCCACGAACTTGGTTAATTTTAGAAACGGACACAATAACGCATCTTGGCATTCCTTTGCATAAAACAATCTTTCAAAATATACTCACTGAAAGCATATGCTCAAAATTGCGTTCTACCTACTTGATGCTCACCAATGCTGGCCTACATGCAGGCGGTATAACACCCCAAAGCTCTATGATCATTTACAAATCTATTGTACTGTCGCGTGGCCTCTATGGTTCTGAATTTCTTTCTGACACTTCTGCGACAAACAGGATTAAAATAGAACGGATGCACCGTTTTTGTTTGAAGCGTATACAGGGTCTACCGACTGCTTGCAGAACTGATATAGTACTAAGCATGGTTGGAACATACCCGCTTGAATCATGTGTAGAAGCCCGAAAACGTTCATTGTTTGGATCGCTCTGTCGCTTAGCACCTAGTAAAGCATGCAAAGCTATTTTTGAATGTAGACTTCATCACTTTGTTCACTCAACAGCAACACACATCTCGTGTATAGGCGATGTTGTTGCCATTGTTGAGAAATATAATCTTATGGATTTCGTCGATGAGTACATACGTTCTGGTCTCTTCCCATCAAAAGAGATATGGAAATCTCGTGTAAAGACTAACATACAAATTGTCAATGAGGCAGAATGGAACATGCGTGTGACGTCAGACATAGCTTTCACCCGCTTTCTGAGAATTCATCATACGCTCAGTATTAGCAAACTCTGGCGTTTATGCCGAAAATTTCCCCAAAACAAACGATGCTACACCACGACAGCACTGGTTATCAATGCAACCACTTGCCGAGATGAAGGGAAATGCCCTAATTGTGAGCGCATGTATGTCGACAAAGTCAAACACATCCTAATTGACTGTAAGGAGTTGACACTGATACGAAACAACATGTTTTTTGGCTTAATCGACGGTTATGGTATACCTTGTTTCATTGCCGTTGATGAATTAAATGATGATGACATGATATCCCTTCATCTCACGCACGTCAGTGATAGCATACAACACGTTATTGATGATATTGATTGTTTTACTAACTACATGATCGGCTTTACTGCACAACTGTGGTTGGCATACAACACTCTCGCGCAAGCGAACGGAATGAATACAACTAATTCCAATGTTCAAAATATGTTAACGTGGCGTTTGAAACCACCGTGATCATACGTCACTATAATTATGCGTGCATGCTTCTGTAAACAAAATGTGCACGGAGTACACATATTACTGGTAGTGTGGTATCTACAACATAACTATCACAACCATCATCGTCATCATCATCATCATCATCATCATCATCATCATAATCATCATCACCATCATCATCATCTTCATCACCATCATAAACAACATTATCCCATCTTCTTCCCCATCTTCATCATCATCATCATCATCAGCATCATCATCACCATCATCACCATCAACAGTATCATGGTAATCAGCATAATCATCATCATCATCATCATCATCATCATCATCTCTGTCACCAATCTCAACATCATCTCATCATCGTACCATAATATTGGCCATCCGAGTAGCATCATCATCCTCATCATCCTCATAGTCATCATGGTCATCAAACCCATCATTGTACATATGTGTAAATACGCCTTTCTCATCATACTAATTGTTATTCCTATTCTATAACATTTATTGATAATATTATTTTGTTCAACTTGATGTGCATAACAATGTTATATACTTTATAAAATCTTCAATGATTGGAGGAAATAAAGATATAATAATAATAATAATAATAACATAATCTGCTTAGAATCGCCTCATTGTGAGTCGATAATGTAACTAAACGCTCCCATTTTCAGCACACTATATAGACTCAAAATGAGGCGATTTTAAGCAGAGTATATATCTACCCAAAACAAGCTCTATTATAAGCAGATACTGTGCGCGTTTTCTGGAGAATGGGCTGCATATACAAGACGTCTTTCCCAAGCACGCGTAATTACTGCGAATTATACACAAATACATTTAATATATATTATCAGATGTATGGACACACTGCAATGAGCGTACATATTTAAGCATGCATATACATCACACCATATTATGACAATAGCCATCGACGTCATTGCTGCATCTGTACCACCAAATCTTGTAAACTAGATGCGTACACCCATGCACTTCTTCAATCTTGGTCAATGTCTGAGGTGACTCTAGCACTGCATATGTGATTATTTTGAACTAGACATGTGACACTTTACGGATATGATTCCCCAGCCTGTTCTCTCGAATACCCGCATATTATCTGCTTATAATATAACCTCTTAATATAACTTAGGTAGAGAACCTACTTAGAATAACCTCATTTTGGGTCGATAATGTGCTGAGAATGAGAGCGTTTTAAATAGTCACATTATCGACTCACAATGAGGCGATTCTAAGCAGATTATGTGCGGACAATGACACAAATAAGCCAACTCAGGACTTTTCAGGTGTATGCTCTTTAACACGCGATTTTACTGTGGCACGCGCCATATAACGAAATAATGGGTATGACTCCATTATCTGCTTATTTATATTAATCAAATAATCACATTATGTACCTATTTCACATTATTGGTCGAGTATGTGCGTATTTGCGCGAGGATATGCTGGATTCCCAAGACACTCGCAGATGGTAAATGTGAAAAAAATATAATAGTCAATATATATAGTATGTTCTCCCTTCTCGCACTGTAAACTATGTTGTTTTTGTGTTTGACTTCTCTGCTCAATTTTCTAATGACTTGAGGAAAAATAGCCATTACGCCAAGGATTAGATATAAAACAATATCTAATCTGGGTTCACGGCTAGATTGAATACCAATCGTTATATATATCTAATCGTGAACCACGATTACGTATCTTTCGCTATTCAAATGCATCCGTACATGTATTAGGTGGAATAAATATATCCATCAAGTCCAAATAAATGTCGAGGTGGATGCTTGGGTAGAGAGAAATTACTTCATATTGACCTCCGATATGGTAAATTCGAGTTATGTATGAATGTCGAGGTGGATGCTTGGGTAGAGAGAAATTACTTCATATTGACCTCCGATATGGTAAATTCGAGTTATGTATGGATTGTGAAATATGTGAACAAACGCGAAAAAAGTACATCTTTACCGTGCGGTTGACGTATCACGTGGTATACGATTACTGAAAATCATACCTGCATCATCAAATCCGTGACTCATCTCGTGGCCGATAACTGTACCAATTCCGCCATAGTTCAGAGCACTGAAACATATGCAATAAATGTTATAATGATCCATGAAACTTTCAAATGTTTAAGAAACTTACCAATAAAAGTTCAACAAATTTACTTTGAGTGTAGATTGAGTGTAGTGATGAGTGCGAAGACTAACATACCGAGTTCCATATAAAATGAATGTCAACTGACATATGATTGTACTAGCATATGAAACAAGTTATCATTCAGTCAACTAAAAACATTAGTCGAAAAGGGGACATAACTCCGTCAAAAATCATCGACCCATGACCATTTTCGAATTTCTCCTAAATCTTCTCAAATACCAAATCTCAATTCATTCTGTTATTATCCGGATAGCACCAAAACATTGTTAATTCTAATTAAAAAGGGGGCACCGGATGGTGATAATGTTCGAACTTGACCTGCGAATTCTCAAATGTGAATCACATACCAAATATCGAGATGTTCTAGAGAATATTACTCAAGTTTTCATATTGCCGAAGTTATTATCTGGACAACCTGGGCGCACGGCACGACGTACAGACGGACATGCTGATTATAAAAGTACGTATTTTTTCGGGGGAGATTAATATCCAGATGTTTTCAATTTTCCGCATAGACGTGAAGCAAATGCTCTTTATTGTACCATGTCAATAAAATGATAAATAGGAATGCTGTTTAAAGATACGGGCGGCGTTGGCGGTGGGTGTGCTGTTAAAATATTCACCTCCGTTAAAAACCGCCATAAACAGAAAAAATAGTAAAATATAGACAGACTTTTGTTCTTATACCAATCAGAAATATGGCATAAGCAGTATGTTATTGTCAAATGTATTTCCTTTGTTATGTAAACAAAAACAAAACACGTTACAGAACCTGGCTTTTGGTTAGATCCGGATATGGTAAACATAAAGATCGTTATTTGTTACTGTTTTCCTTATATGGAAATAATAAGAGCGTTTATATCATTTGTGTGCGATTAACCAATATAATTGCGCTGTGTTATGTAAACAGAAGCAACACTGCTGTAACACAAGCAGGCTCTTAAATTGTTTACGTTCACCATCGTACGTCTTGACGACAATATATTATTTAGGCACTGATTATGTTTGGCATATTAACAAAGCTATATATATTTTCTTGTTGATGGCGATTTGAACAAATATGAATATTTCTGCAATGAACGCCACCCGTGCCTTTAACATTCCATGTGCCCTGATTGTAGGTTAAAACTCCCTTGAGATCTTGAAACAAACGTGGAATGGATTATTTATACCACAGAAAGACTTGTTCAAATTCAAAGAATTGAGAAAAAGGATCCCTGGTTTTATTAGACGCTGACAATAAAGAACGTGTAGTTTAAGCATATTTATTAAGCTTAAGCTCAGATTTATGGACCGAGGCACACATTACAAAACCTGCAGTCGCTCCTCTCCCAACAGGATATTACAAAGTGATAAAAATATGACAGCACAAAACTGAACAAATACATTTTGAGATAATAAAGAGCGTTCCTTTTTGTCTTTTCTTGGTGCGGCTTTAACAAATACGTACTTAGGATAGTTCCGTCCATAGAACGGTGGCTGCAATATGCCAGCAGGGAACGCTGTGAAAGAATAATAGAACGCTTAGTTACTGGCACATATATGTTCGGAATTAGTTTAAACATATTTTATTTTAACCAATATAATGTACACAGTTCACGGTATGATGATGAAAGATATTGATGGTTATAATGGGATTTGGCAGTAAGCATAGTGCTTATCTTAAGCCATCTCCTACACATATGAAATATTGAATGGTAACCATTTCATACAGACAAAAATAGAATGTACATTTCGATGTATATGAATGTATATAGTTCAATGAAATTACTGTTGTTATTGTTAATTATAATGTGCCTGACAAACACCCCCTCTCCAATCGGAGCAGGATTTGGCAGGGTAATTTGGGATCGATATTACACATAATTTAATTTTGAATTTAATGTGTTTATAATTTTGTTCCATGCATAGCTTAAGATCGTATACATCAGGTTTGTGCATAATATGGCTTGAATCAGCCAGTTAGTTATATATATTTCTGAATATTAGCGAATATCTCAATGTTTTTGGATAAGGGAAGTGATTTTGAACCTTCTAAGAGTGTTTTTGTTTCCAAATTATTAAGGTTACTGAGCCATATGTCTCTCTCGGCTTCGGTATTAACCAGGTTCACGTGCAAGTGTAAATTGTAAGATGTGTTACTGTGGTAGTCAATCAATCAATCAGTTTATTGCGAAAGCTATGATTTAACACAGAACATGCAAAATATATATATACATATATGTACAATAGCAGGAAACTATTTAGTGGCTATATAATCGTATACTCATGCCACAGCCATAATAACATAATATTTATACATCTCAATCCCGCTGGGTGAAGGCACGCCCATTCCCATTTTGTCACCCACATCGAATAATGCAGGGGAACAGTAGTTATAATTACCCCCGGTCTCAACAATTGGGATGTGTTTTGAAATGGGGAGTTTTTGCCCAGGCGGGTGGGGTCTCCAGTGTCTCAGATTTTGGGCAATTCCTTAAAGGCACACTTAAGATATAATGATAATCTCCGCAATATACTAATATTTTCAATCGATAGAAGTCTATAGAACTTTTCTTTGCTGGGATATTTCCAGTAATAGTCCGGGATATATTTGATTCGGATATCATTAAGGTGTGAACATTTAATTACAAAGTGGTATTCATCTCCTATTCCATCATTACATAATGTACAAACTCTGTCATTCTGTTTTGATTTTTTCCACCGTCCACTTTCTATTGGTAATCGATGATTTGATGTCCTAATCTTAACAATGCATTCGGCTAAATACCATGGAAGTTGAGTTAGATATCTTCTAATCTCCGGACGTACAGAAATACCACCATAGAAACCACCCCTTGATGATGTAGCTACATTTCCCAACCATTCCTGGTTAAACTGATCAATAAGTATGGACTTTATTCGTTTTATATCCGATTTTGTAAGATCCTTTCTGCTCTGCTATGGAGATGTACCCGGCGAGAACAGTCAGATGATTCTACGACGCCAACCTACCGAATAATAGTCGGATGGTGAGAACAAGCGGCCACAGTGCGACCAGTGATACGCTTAATTGGCTTCAACCAACTTTAGATCTTCCATGCACCATACATGCACATCTCTGCCTTCACAGTGTTTATAGCTAATTCTGTAATCTGAAGATTTGATTATTCCTCTAGCTTCGTTACACATTTAGTGCGCTACACATTGAACACAGAACTTCTAAACGGTATGACAATGTGTACATGTAGCCTAAATGACCACGTGCGTCAGGTGACCTTTGTTCACGGTTGACAATGGCAAAACACGCTACACGTTGCATGCACGTGCATAGAACCAGTTGTCATCAGCTTAAACAGGCAATCTCAGTACATATGTTCATACGTCACTCAGTGTCACTTTACTTTTTATCTCACATTTGCGAAAATCCTGTGCCAATGCATTCTCTTGTACATCGGCCTAACAATATTTACCTTGAACTTGTATAAGCCAGTGCATTCTCTTATATATGAGAAGCTCCATATGGTAGACTCGCATATATAAGATAGTGTACTGGCACAGTACATTTAATGATGCACCAGCGCAGCCCCCGTCATGGAAGAAGCAGAACATATTGTGCACCAACCCGAGGCAAGTCTGAAAATCTGAATTTCGTGTATATTCCGGTCACTTTTACCACTCATTCCAAACACCGAAAATGCCCGCCATTGGATATCGACAGATAATTAATCGGTGATTACGATTAGATAGATCAATCTGAGTAACGGGTGCGACGCGATGCTAGGAATGCATTTCGAAATGACTATCCCGAGTTATCCGAAAGGGTGATAACTTAATATAGAACCTTTCGCATAATTAACTGATTTGTTTGAAACAGTTTGCGACACCACAAGTGATCAACGTTGTACGTTGCAGAACGCTCTTTAAAAACGCTCTTTAAAATGACTTTTTTTTCATTGTTTTTTTTTAAATGTTCGAATAAATATGGGTACTCATTTTGGAATACAGTCCAAACATCGCATAGCGCCTGTTACTCAGATTGAATGCCAATCGCTATCTGATCGTGCATGAACCCCGATTAGATATCGGTTTATATCTAATCATTGGCGTAATTGCTGATCCAAATTACGTACACGTAAAGTAATATGAGAGATTCAAGTGAAATGAGTCATACACGCCCATTGAATTGGTCTCGTTTAAGACAGCATCATACAGATTCACGATCATTGTTACTGTATATTTACATTACCCGGGTGTTACAATAAATCCAGTTCGGTCAACTGGCAATTGGGTCACGCGTTCTATATCCAAATAGAACACACCTTAACATGAACGGACATCCCATGTTGTTGACTTAAATGACTAAAAGTGTTAGACATGATAACTGGTCGTCTTTTTGAAGTGCGTGATATTAGACTAATCGATATACTCGATAATTCACAGGTAGAATATTGGACTAACTTACAGTGCTGCAGACATCTTTAAAAGAAAACATATTCAGCTGACTTTACAGCAATTAATAATGAAAGAGCTATATAAACATAGGGATTGGTTCGTGAGTTTGGAATTCTAAGATCGACACCCCAGTAGAGACCAACGTCCCACACAAGTCCGGAATACTGACTTTGTGTTCAAAGTGGGCTATCATCAGCATCCCATCGAGGGAACAGACCGTGCCGAACTCATATTACAACATATTTTGACATGCCTACAAATACCAACACACAACGTGTTTTTAGTTTATTGTATGGAATACTGTTATGGCCATCTTGCAACAGGAACATGTATTGTAGCGTTGAGAGCATGCGGTGTCTATTTATGGAAGAGGTTATTTCCTCACGAAGCGGAAATGACCCGAGTCGTTGAGAATGGCAAAACCTCTGTCGTAAATTGATCCCTACTAATGCTGATGTGCTGAAAACTGACATAAATTAACCCGTTTTGGCAAGTTTGCTACTGGAATTTTTTGACAGTGTGAACGTATAAATATCAACTTACTGATGCGGTTTCTTAGAGCACTGTAGAATGCGTTGACCACTGCCGGGACTGTTTCCCACCTGTTCACGAGAGAAAGCAGACACACTCTGTAATCACCTGCTATTGTCATACCAGAGGGCTTGGTGTGATTTCCACTGACCCGGACAGATGTGTCACCTTGTCAGACAACCACTTATATGTATTGGTTAACCTACATGTATAACATAGCTATTCAGGCATAGTGTTATCGATATATATGGAGCTTATGTCCCCTGTTGTTATCAGGAAAGTGTCGCCATTTCTCGATCCCTTGACCGATTCAGTTTAGTCGTTTATGTTGAAAATGCCGAAAACACTAAATAAATTATAGTACAACATCAATGTGTCTGAAAGGTGGTATACATATAACAATCAGCCACCAAACCTTACTTCCAAAGAGAATATTGTAGTCATTCGGAATTCACATATCGCATTATCCACATTAACATACCCGATAGTATCGTCAAGGACGAAGGTACATGGCGGCTTGTGTGTGTCAATGCCAAGCGATTATAATTTTATTGCAAGAAAGTAAGAAAATTAAATTGATTTACAGATAGATTTAAATCACACGTGGCAGCTTAAACACAATATGTACCAACCCCAGTGGTAACATGCGCGATGGGTGCAGTCAGTATACGAACAATAACATGTTTTAAGATGCCAATCTTCCAAAACCAATACATGTTATAGCCAGATCCAGAACACTGCTTTACTGAGAACTTCCAGAATAATACGCGAAGTAACATCTCTATGCAAACAGACTAGATATGTTTGTTACCAGCAGTCAAGACTTATCTCTCAATGACCACCAAGAGAACGAACACATATTATAATAATTTAAACAGACAGACAAGTGAAACGTTTAATTTAAAATCTCGCTTTTAATGAGATTTTGATTTACCGGGTGACTTTATGCAAGTTACGTGAGATCCTGAATACATTTATGCACACACTCATGTGACAATCACACAATCAGCACTACTTACGATGCTCTATCGACTGGTTTAAATAGATTCTTCAATTGATGGTGCGCAAGTTCCTTCTGTTTTATCATCACATTCCCGAAATAATCGTCTTCGGAGAAGTCCCACTGTAAAACATTAAGTTTTGTGCTCATTCAATGATCAGCGCGCACATATTTGTCTTGGCACGAGGTCGCTGTTCGGAAAACACAGTAGGCCGGAGTCGCCATTTGTCACGTTGGATGCAATTACCAGATCATGACATCTGCATGAATCTCTATATACTCAGGCTATATATACTATAGATCATATTTCACCCGGTCAAAACTTGGTAGCCGTTTAATGTTCTAACGCTAAATCTTTATAACAATGAAAATATAAGGCAGGTATGCATGCACTATATCGATTACGTAACAAATGATCCTCATTGGTGTATTTCACAATAGACGAAGGTCACAGCACGATATTGCATGATATAAACGCATTTTGTGAGCCGACTTTGTCTGCGTCGCTTATAATCATGAACTCCCCCCCGGTAATGAATTCAACGTTAACTGCGAACCCGCCTCACAAAGTGGCCTAAATCATACAATCTCGAGTTGGGACCTACTGGCCGAACCATGGTCACAAACTACTAATTAATTTAAGAAAAACAAATCGGGGTGTGATTCGCCGCTATAAACTGGAAATGATCTCCGCAAACAGCTTCTCCGGGGCTAAAAAATATCCTCCATGGTTGGGCAAAAACGCCATGGCAGGGGTCGACCACAACAATGTTGATCTCATCACAAGCGTCAGACAGCACACGATTCAGAGTAAGGAATTCCCTGTCCCAGCAAAGACATCTGCGGGAAACCCGCAGTTTCCAGGTACGAATATGCAGTCCAGCGCGATCGCTGGATCGTCCCGTATGTCGGATAAAAGCAAGGAAACCCGAAGTCTAATATGATTATTGGACCATCCCGGGTTGAGAATACGCAGTCCATTAGGCAGTGCTAGAACAAACGAAACAAAACCGCAGTCCAGTATAGGATTAATGGATCGTCCCGGGTCGAGAAAGAGCAGAATACGCAATCCAGAGGAATCGCTGGACCGTCTCGTATTCACAAACCGAACCCGCAGTCCAATAGGTCTATTAGATCGTTCCGGGTCAGGGAAATTAGACGATATTGCGCAATCCATTGGATTCGCTGGATTGTCCCGCATTCTCAACAAAGAAGCAAGACCAAGGCAAAGCCCAAAGACCCAATACCCAAGACAAAAATAAGATAAGACCCTTCCACCAACCCGCGGCTGAAATGCAACAAGAAAAATGAAATAAATACAGGGCGTAAGGGCGAGTTCTGCTGAGCGCATCATCGTCCTTGTGCCGCCCTTCGGTCGGGCACACAAATCATACTCTGCATGGTGAAACTACATGAATTGTGTTATCTATCGCTTCGGTCAGTGTTATCCATCCCATCGGGTCCAGGCGATTGATCAGCCTGTTCTCCCGAAAACCCGCACATTATCTGCTTATAACTGAACTAGTTTTAGGTAGATAATCTGCTTAGAGTCGCCTCATTTTGGGTCGATATAATGTGCTGAAAATGAGATTAATCACATTATCGACTCGCAATGAGTAGATTCTAAGCAGTTTACGTGGGGAAATTGACACAAATAAGCCAACTCAAGACTTTATGTGTAGGATCTTAACATGTGTTGTCACTGTGGCTCGTGCCGTAAAACTAAATAACGGATATTATCCAATATCTGCTTATTTTACAATCAAATAATCACATTATGTACCTATTTCACATTACAGGTCGATTATGTGCGTATTTTTCGCGAGGATATGTTGGATTGATAGAACGGAAATTTCCCACTATTTAATGGAGCAGCATGCATATTATAAAAAAAGTTTCCTGACCTTTTTATGTTTATCGTTGAGGTATGTAGCGTTTAACAGCTTGTCGTCGTAAGCGATATGTTTATCAATCGCCTTCAACTGGAAATAATAAAACATAGATTATTGGAAAATGTATTACAGTTGTAGATTATATAGTCTACGTTTTCTGGAAGTCTACGGACAGATCACGTCCAAAAGATATTTCAACTTGATATTTCAAAGCCGTACATATATATTGTATATTTGGCAGATTATATATACTGTACCAATATTAAAAGACATATAACCGTATTATGGGAGAAACTGAGATCGATAAAATTATGATCTTGTTTGATACCATGCTCACAGGAGACGAAGGCCGGATTCGTCATCTCCGGTTTAAACCTCCGAGTTTAAACCTGGTTTAAACCTACATTGGCGGTCCAGCCAAACCTGGTCTAAGGGGGCGTTTTTGTCGTTCAGTTGCCAGCTAATTGACAACTCGATTCGGTGATATGATTATGCAATCAAACTACCCTCTTACCAATCGGACCAAAAGATATGCCGATATAATAGTTATTGACAAGTAATGAATTATCGTGATCGCGTGCACGCTCAATGGATTTATTCACTGAGAAACAAGTATCGCTCATTGACTATATTAGTCCGATCTCATTGTGTGTTTAAATCAATTTAACAAAGGGCATGTCTCTCAACACGAGTTTCACGCTCCGTTCATCACTTTGTTTGTGATATATTTCTGCAAGATGCTTCAAGACAACATTTGGTGTATTTACATGTATATCTGTATATATTAAAGGGTATAGGAGCTGTCTATCTGTCCGTTTGTCTGTTCGCGATTGGACCGATTTCAATTAAATAATGTGTGGTGATTCGTGTGGTATAACGGCGTTAGGTTTTAAAAATTTTGATTTAAAAATAAGTAAAATATAATTTAAAAAAGAAAAGAAAAAAAATTGTGTTAAATCGAGTAAGGAGTTAAATCTAAAAAGAAACAAAATTTAAAATTTAAATTAACATTTGTTTGTTTTAAATTTAATTAAATTTCTTTAAAATTAAAATGTTCAAATGATCGAAATGTGCGCAAAGCCCCTCTGGTGCTGAATAAAGTCTCCATAATCGAGTCAATCCTGGACCAAGAGGCCAGTCAAGTAAAGGCAATTAGCTTATGAGTGCACCCCATAGCGGCATCTGAACTGTTGTAAGTGGACAGCCATGCAGAGGGACAGCTTTTAATAAAGAAATATATTACATGCGTTGAATTTTTTCAATGTCATAAATTTCCCGTCATGCAGAAAATCAAAAAGGTTCCCAGGTTTTGAACTGGTAGAATATTGTGGGAATTTATGGATGTAGCCAGAGTAGAGCTTTGTGGCATGATCTACATCAAAATAAGTTATTTGACTCATATAGCAATATAAGTTTAGGATTGCAAACTATGTGTATAGCATATCTGGTCATGCAGTATAGCATCGTTTTGGTGTCAAAATTGAAACGTTGAACCCTTCAAATGAATTCGTAGAAAACACCAGTATTTGTGATTGCCACAAGCCAAACAAAAAAACCACAAGATAGTTGTAAAATCAAATATTTAGGAACATGTCTATATCTGAGCAAATGAATCAATTGTGACATGACAACACAGTCGTCGGCAGTCGCCACTTAGACACGCCCTCACTCGAGATTATTTACAGCTCCACCCTTTGACTGATTGTTTAACAATTCTAAACCGCGATGAAGAAAAGACGGATTCGTCATCTCAAGTTTAGCCTCGATAAAGCTGGTTTAGCTGGACCGCCGAATTAGATGGTTTAGTTGCCGGTTTAAGCTTATAAAACGCAAAAACAATATTGAAATTGACAAAAACTTACCCCCATACGCTTTATATGTGTGACTGCTTCTCGCTTATAAATTTCCAATCAAGATATGACCGCTGTCGTAATTATTGATTTTCGCAATCAACAAAACGAGGCGGTCCGCATTAGGAAAGTACGTTTAATTATCTCGACGATACAGAGACACTACTGCTAAACCACTGGTCTGGCTGGACCAGGTTTAAACCAGAGATGACGAATGCTTCACTTAGACCTGTGGTCTCGGGTTTAAACCACGGATTTTGCTGACTCACGGCGGTTAAAACCTAGAGGTTTATGTAGACCTGGTTTAAACCTGAGATGACGAATCCGGCCGAAGTGTTTTGAAATCCTCAAGCAGAATGTGTCTGGAGAGAAAAAGTTTCATTTAAGTAAGGATCTACTGTCTCGTCTCGGAATTTTACACAGGTATCCAGTAATACTAAATCATATAGGGATTACGTATTACTGGTGTGGGGTAAATTTTTCTTCTGGGGACACGTAGAATCAACTGCCGGACAGAGAGTATTCATTACCGTGAGGAATATCCGGATGTGAAACATAATTCATCAAGTGCACCAAACGGAGTATCCCCCGGAAAGGTGACTTCCCGATGATGTTTATAAATGTCCACGTTAATACGTAAGAAGTCTTTATCTGGCCTGTGGTGACTGGACAAACCATGAACTATGTAGATACCATTACTCCATAAACAAAAGATCACCCACTCCTCATATATGGGGACGGAGATTTGGATGTTAGTAACTTAAACAAATTACACGTGGATATTGTTCCCTCCATGCTGTCTCGTGAACATACCAAAGTTCAGCCAAACACGACCTACGATGACTGCGATAGAGAGACCCAAAGTCGACATAAATGGATTTTCACTGTTCTATACGAAGTCCCAAACAAATCAACAAAAATTAATTGGTTCATCGACATACCAAAAATCGTTCAAATTCGACAACCGACGACTGTGTCAGTTCGCGTGAGTCCGAACTTTGGAGCCCTATGTCACATAGGGCTCCAAAGTTCGGACTCACGCGAACTGACTTTTCATACTAAGTCCCATAGCTTAACAAAAAATAATGGACGAAATACATGGTATGTAATCCTTTCCCCATGGTGGTTCAACAGAATACCAAAGATTATTCAAATCCGACGACTGAGATAAAGACCTCCAAAGCTCGGACTCACGAACGGGTGGATGGAAACCGTTATGTATGTTTGGTTCTTCGTTTTGTTCCCCTGCTGGGACAAACTATGGAACACGTTGTGGCAAGTTATGTAGGTTAAGTAAGTTGATCCGTCTGTTATGCTATTTCCAGCTCCAGTGCAAAATTGGCGCCCATCATATTCAAATGAAATTATTTGGAACACCGGAACCGCTACTTTCACCAATGTTGTGTGATTATGTGGTCCAGAATACAATTAGAACCTTATACCATAGAGCACAACTGACGTATCTCATGCAGTGGCATCTACAAGTTTCAGTAGATCCTCCCCCTCTCTCATCGGAACTCAATGACAAAAAAAAAACGCGTTGCTTTTTATACCGAGTTAATGGTACCTTTTCAATTGCGTTATGTTTAGTTTGTTCGTCCATCCAGTCGGACTCTGTCAATATGTCCTGGAATGTACTACGCAGATCCGTGATCATTTTCTCCGCCTGAAAGTAATACAGATACCAGTCTAGGGAGTTTGATCTATAAATTGGGTTATGATAAACACTATTTCACACGACTTTTACGATACGTATTGTATACAGAAACAGCTAGATCATTCCATGAATCTCTACTCTCACGTTTTTGCTCACACCGGCCGAACCATGACCTCGTCCCTCCCGGGCCGTGTGTATTTCACTGAAGTATTTTGCAAATTGCAGATGCAGGTCTAAAAATTTACTCATACTGGGCAGAACCTTGGACGACCAGTGAATTATGTTCTTCACCCTGGCTAGCGACCACAAGACCACTGATCCATTCAGAATAGGCTACCATCCAAAATATTGCAGGGGTGGGGGTGAGCATGGAAACGTTGGTCAGGTTCAGTTGGGAATTCCACGTGGACACCCCCAGCGGAAACCCTCTAGCCACGCCCCCTGACCAATTGCAACAATAAAAGCTTGTCTGTTTTAGTAATTTTAAAATTTCGTTCCAACGAATTCCCAAGTTCTGGAAAAACATATCTTTCGTAAAAGCAGTGGATAAATCATTTCTTGGTTTTCGCATTCTTATAGAATTAGATTCATATCAATTATGTAAGATTGTGGCAGATATTTTTTTGATCAGCATTGCAGGTCTAAGTCTATTAATATACGCTCACATTTGAATAGCGGTTCGGTGTGAATTTACACTGTACGGTTTTGGAATTGGAATGTTTTAGTATTGTGACTTCTGTAGTTTGCAATACACATACAAAGAATTACTTGTTTCTGGATAAGATGGCCACCATGCATGTCAATAAACCTATATTACATCCGGATACACTTATGAATTTTATAATTTTTTTTGGTCTGACCTTGGCCCCTTCTTAACAGAGTCGCTCAATGAATCGTTTTCAATGGGGGAGCTATCAATCACACAAAAACAAGGCATTATAACGTTGATACCAAAAAAGGATAAAAATAGGCAGATGATAAAAAACTGGCGTCCCATCACCCTCTTGAATACATCCTACAAACTAGCCTCGTCATGCATAGCTGACAGAATAAAACGTGTGCTCCCATCTATAATCAACTCCGATCAAACTGGGTTTCTAGCTGGTAGGTATATAGGTGACAACACCCGACTTATATATGACATAATTCACAGGACAAAGCAAGAAAATAAATCTGGCCTACTACTCCTTATCGATTTTGAAAAAGCATTTGACACTGTTTCCTGGTCATTTATAAGAAAATGTCTTGACCTTTTTAACTTTGGAGATGCAGTAAAAAAATGGATATCAATTTTGTACGAGAATGCCAGTTCATCTATTCTGATTAATGGCCATATTTCTCAGAGCTTCATGTTAGGGAGAGGCTGCCGCCAGGGTGACCCAATATCCCCGTATATCTTCCTCCTCTGTGCCGAAGTTTTAGGGCGAATGATACGACAAAACAATACAATTAAAGGGATTTTCCTCGGCGGTTCAGAGTACAAAATAACACAATATGCGGACGACACGACGCTCATACTTGATGGTTCTGAAAATAGTCTACGCGAATCGTACTTAACACTGGACGAATTTGCTCGGGTATCGGGTCTGCGCATAAATCCTGAAAAATGTCAAGCAGCGTGGATAGGGATTGAGTCACAAAATAAAATACGACAAGTGCTTTCGGAATTAAACCTGTCTACCGTAAACACCTTTAATTTTCTAGGCATTCATTTCGACACTAATTTAACAAACATGAATATAAACTACAGTTATAAACTCGAAGATATTGATAGGACCACAAAAATTTGGAAACACAGACTCCTGACCCCTTTAGGTAGAATAACAGTTATCAAATCACTAATCTTACCTAAATTGACACACCTATTTATAGCTCTCCCAAGTCCGGATACAGCCTTTTTGAAAGCCCTAAATACCTGTCTATATAATTTCATTTGGAATTCCAAACTCGATAGAATAAAAAGAAAACAATTATGTGCTGACCATATGTACGGAGGTTTGAAGATGATTAATGTTGAAAACTTTGATGCCGCCATGAAAATTACCTGGATACGACGTTTGATTTGCAAACAATCGAAGTGGGCTTCACTATGCAATACCACCCCTCTCTTAAACGACCCACTCTTTCTCACATACCACGCAAATTATATTGTAAAGCAAACAGACACGTTCGCAAATCCATTCTGGAGAGACGTCTTCCGCGCATGGTGTAAATTTATGCGACTAAATAATGCAAATGATAATATTATGGCCTCAACTATCTGGAATAATCCGAACATAAAAATCGGAGGTTCGTCGATCAACTTGAAGTCGTGGAAAGAGGCGGGAATATGTTATATAAATGATCTATTCCAATCAGATAATAAATTCCATACCCATTCACATTATATGCAACTTTCAACATCCTCGTCGATTTCATAACAATCAACAACATAAAGCGTCAGATTTTCTCATTGGCAAGTTCTCTTAATCAACGCTTAATCCGTATGCCATGTCCATTCCTACCCAACAATCTCGCTCCGATACTCCGTGACGTAAAAGGCGGGCAATTATTTTACAAAACTCTAACAAATGGGACAAATATGCCGAATGCATGCCAAAAATGGGAATACGAAATAGGCGAGAAGATAGAAAATTGGGAAGAACATTTGAGCATGCCCTTTAAAACGACAACGGATACGAAATTACAGTGGCTCCAATTCAGAATAAACACACGAATTATTAGTACCAATAAATTTCTGAAGATGGCTAACCTTAGACTCGACGATTTTTGCAATCGCTGTCAAAATGTACAGGAAACCATATCTCATATTTTCTGGGATTGTCCCCACGTCCAAACCTTTATACTAGAAATTAAAACATGGACAAGAAACAACCAATTTCCAATTGATCTAACAAAAAAGAATATCATTATAGGTATCGACCATGAATACAGATATTCAAAAATTAACCTTTTCCTACTAGTGTTGAAACAATATATATATAGGACCAAATTCACACCGACACAGCTGTCGCTTCGCCCGTTCCTTTGCGATCTTCAATTTAGGTATGAATGCGAGAGATACAACGCAAAATGTAACATGAATCACGACTTCGATAATCAGTGGCTGGCACTGCGAAATGCCTTAAAAATAAAATAATATAATATTATATTAAAAACCCTGTTTTTTACAGACTCAAAGTATACCCTACCTTAACAGTGACCCTGAACAACACACAGCATAAATCAATTACCCGGTACCCGAGCGATCATTCTCATTCGTATTGGTCCAGTAATACAGTCCACAAGAACGTCAATATATACATGGTATGCTTAACCACATCACAACATTTTACAATCACAGTCCCAAACGCAATTCAAGCGAGCGTTGTGTATTTTTCCCCTTTGCTATCGAACCAGGCAATATTCACAATATTTACAATACGGTCTCAATATGGTTAAATTTACTAATTAAACTGTTTAGGTGACACTCCACAGTTTCTGCAGGGATTGGTGCAAAAATAAGGGGGCATCAATTCAATGAAAAATAACAGAAATGTGATCCCACAACACATATACAATGTATATATATCTGGGTTGAGCACATACTAGGCTTAAAGATTTTGGTACAGAATTGTCATTTTAATGGGGGTAGCAAGAGTTATGCCCCTTGATTGTGTGCCTGAAAAATGAAATTTTGATGCAAAAATGACCAAAATAAGCGATTTTCAGGCTCGTGGGACACAAAAACCAGAAGATCTATGGTATAGCCGCCTATGTTGTCTGGAAGAACACTGTTTCCTCACAAAAATATCAAAAAAATTCAAACTTCTCACCACTGTAAGATTTTTAAAAATATTTTTCATGCAGATGACAAATTTTAGGTGCTAAAATGTCACGCTGGTGTCTGGAGCCACTGTTTCGCAGAAATCGCTACTACTTCATACTGGTGGGGTCAAGGTCACCTGAAACAATATTTTTCAAAACTCAAAGACATCCTCTAAAAATCCACAAATTCATAACTAACCTTCTCTCAATAAACATACCACACCCATGGTGACAGAAAACACTGGTACTCTATTCTAAGAAATTTACCCCTACTGATAATTCGAAACTGTGGAGTGTCACCTTAAGGGAAATGCAATTTTATTAATCTTTAATAGGGACCACACCTCCTTATTCTCTGCATTATACCGCTTAAAATGATATATTACACCCCATGCGTTATTGCAATCACAGGCAGCAAGATTGGGTGGGGATTTACATGCACCCCCATGATTTCACCCATTTTGGGTCTTTCAGAACCCAATGACGTTATGCTTGACGTAGTGAAAAAATGGATATATTCAACCATCATCTATAGCTTGAAAAAGGTCTGAAATGCTAAAATGTTGTATAAATATATTATGAGATGCATATTTTCCTCAGATATCAAAATAAAACATAATATTTCATACAACAACTATCTTTAATACTCTCCCAAAACTATGGGTTAAAAAATTCCAAGTCTTATTTAGCATTAAGGGAAAGCTTTACAAGGTTATGACATCACATGAACAATATGTTGTCAAGTGAAATATGACCAAGGAAACCTGTATTATTATATTTCACACTTGTGAATAAGAAAGACTGAATATCTAATCTTGTTGTATACTGTGTAATGTCACAATATCAGCCTTTCAGCTAAGATTCAAGGAGCATATGATGTCATGAAAAAGTACCCATCATCTGAAAAATCACGAATAACCATATACATGAACCACCACCACCCCCCACACTGCTCCAAGACTCCATATCCCCACCAATTTATATGATTAAAGACAACCTGTATTGGAATATGCATAGAATAATGGTGTATCTACCATAAAATGTTCCTTCTAACTGAACAGGTTTGCTAAAAAATGATTTTCAGTAACAATATTTGTCAAGTTGACAGATGAAAATGGTGCTATTTGCTGGTCTTGAAGGTGACACTCCACAGTTTCTGCAGGGATTGGTGCAAAAATAAGGGGGCATCAATTCAATGAAAAATAACAGAAATGTGATCCCACAACACATATACAATGTATATATATCTGGGTTGAGCACATACTAGGCTTAAAGATTTTGGTACAGAATTGTCATTTTAATGGGGGTAGCAAGAGTTATGCCCCTTGATTGTGTGCCTGAAAAATGAAATTTTGATGCAAAAATGACCAAAATAAGCGATTTTCAGGCTCGTGGGACACAAAAACCAGAAGATCTATGGTATAGCCGCCTATGTTGTCTGGAAGAACACTGTTTCCTCACAAAAATATCAAAAAATTTCAAACTTCTCACCACTGTAAGATTTTTAAAAATATTTTTCATGCAGATGACAAATTTTAGGTGCTAAAATGTCACGCTGGTGTCTGGAGCCACTGTTTCGCAGAAATCGCTACTACTTCATACTGGTGGGGTCAAGGTCACCTGAAACAATATTTTTCAAAACTCAAAGACATCCTCTAAAAATCCACAATTTCATAACTAACCTTCTCTCAATAAACATACCACACCCATGGTGACAGAAAACACTGGTACTCTATTCTAAGAAATTTACCCCTACTGATAATTCGAAACTGTGGAGTGTCACCTTATGTTAAATTCAGAACTTAAATCAATTAAAGCTGCACATAGTGTTGGAACATTGAATTTGCAAACCTTAAATATTGCAAACCATCGACCACTTTAGCCGGTTAATAAGGGAAATTTAAAGTTATTCTGAAGACAAACAAATAATCTATTGTTTTTTATTATCATTGTTGTTGCTAAAGAAAGTCCTTTTCAGGCAAAAAATATATCAAGGTAGTACCTAGTATCGATTATTGGTCTTGCTTTTAAGTTGAACGATGACTGTTAAAATTGTCCTAACACATAGTGTGGCTTTAAATATTTTCTAATTGCATGTCACAGGTAAGAAAGTAGGCCAGGGCATGGAAGAGTGAAACTCTTCCATTTCACTCTTCCATGTTTTGGACAGAGAGCATGAATGAGTGAATGTATTTTGTCTCTTTCTTTTGTTATTATTCTTCTTTATCAATAAAAAAAATTTAAAAAAAATTTAAAAAAAAATAAACCTATATTACACACATTTGCAAAATAAATTTTACTGATATATTTGCTTACATATAGACAGTTAAATTATCAAATTTGCATGTGCATACATTGGCACACATTAAACCCGCGTAAGCTATTATACGACAACTCTCAGTAATCATTTATCATGATTGTGATATTAATTATTAATACTAAAGTTATTTTTCCGCATATTTACAGATATAGGATAAATCTACCTGTTTCTTATCTTCATCATTGAAATATTTCTGTACGAACAGTTGGCCGACAACATCCCCCATCAGGTGGTCAGAGTTCACGTTGCTCTCACAGGTCTTCCATCGGTCCGGGCGGACGTGAACACCACTAAGGGCCTGTGGAAATATATACATGTATATATATTCTTTCTAGTGATGTTTCTGCTAACCCACCCGCCCCTAATTGTATTGACTAAAACTAAAAAATGTACTTGTCACATTATTTTATCCGTTAAATTACTCGTTCCACGATTAGCGAATATCTTTCACGTACATCCTTATGTACTCTGATATACATAATATACCACATACTTGGCGTGCTTTTCAAAGTTCAGCCGAATTGCAACTGAAGTCAGTTATGATAATAAATCATCAAAAAGCTATATAAATATAAGAAATGAATATATAGTGCGTGTTTGTGTTATTGTGGGATAGGGTGCTGTAGTCGTTGGTGGCACATTTAGTGAGAACGGCTTCGGGGTTAACACAGTGTGCCTCAACAATCATGACAGCGCCGTATCCATCAATAAAACATACTCACAACATTCAGTTCTTAATTGAACCTGGTTACTTTTAATGAGTAGATTTTTATTAAGAAAAGCACATATACGCTACATGGTAACTACTGGCCAATTATTAAAAACAATTTATCCATAAAATCCTCCATTTTTTAGAGGAACATATCTGTTAAAACGTCTCCCAGGGCTTGTCTAGGCTATACGGAAAGAAACGCCTTGAGTGTAAACACAAATAGTCTTCCTCATCATCCATTCCAATACGTACAATTATGTTATATGTAGGCTCATATTCACAATAATTCTATCATGTGTACATAAATATTTCAAGAATAATAAGATTAATATCAATCCGACATCCCCCGCAGGCAATAAAATGATCAGAGTCTAAACACATCACTCGAAACAGTCTAATATAGGCATGAATACATTGGTATTTCAAAAGAATACCGTTTGATGTAGACTTCCCCATATCATCTTAACCGCAAAACATGTGGACTGACATATTGTTAAATTTTAGACTATAGGACATTTAAGATATGCCGTGTTCCCACACACATTGAATCATGTGGGTTCTTTGAAGAACCAATCTTAAGATATTGGTGTCAAACGGAACCAAAGCAGTATGGAACCAACCCGTTTGGTTCTATATTGGTATTTGGTTCTCCGGGGAACCACACTTGGAGCTGTTTTCTTAGAGTGTATAAAGATACTATCATCTTCCACAGTTTCACTGGATTCTGACTCATATTTTAAGATATATGAAAAATAATCACAGGAGATCGTATCTTCATGTGGTGTTTTAGCACAGTAAATGCACCAATCATAATGTCTGTGCCCAAGATAAATCCCACACTGTGCAGCATTAGGAACTTGTTAGCATGTGCACAGGTATTGATTCAGTGATTATTCAGTTGATTTCATGCAATATATGCAATTCCTTTGTAAATAATATCATATATGATTCCAAATATGGACATACCTCGTCAAGATCGTCTGTAAGATTCCTGTAATGTTTTGGTAAAATCGATATTTCGTATTTAACGAACCGCCACACCAAGTAGTTGTTTACTGTCCTGCAAGGAAAAACACGATACGTAGATTATCGAGCGAAAAATGTCGATTTGGTGATTCACTAATACAGTATTTTTTTAAACACTTGAAGATGGTCTATTTGTTTCTTCTTCAATACGTTTTATATAGTTTCAGGGGTATATAATAATAAGAATGAGTCGAATTCATATGTCCGGAAACGCTTCTATCAATTAATATCTACTGTTTATTATATTATATGATAATTAAATAGCGACATTTTTTTAGAACAGAAAATAATGAACCTTTCAAGCGATCTCACCTAGAGATAAGAGTTATCCCGCTTGCTACGATATGAACGTGTCTGCAAGCCATACACTGTCCCAAAGTTATTCTATGTATTATACCAGAAAATTCAAAATAAAATCAATATTAATTGATAGAAGAGTTTCCGATCGTCGATTCAGATTTATTACTTTATACATAGGAAACTATACAAATTTGTTGTAGGAAGAGAAAGATCATAATTAAAATCTATGCAGTGTTCCAGACGCCCAGTTACATGCAGAGCAAGATAATTTAACACAGGAGTTTTGTGAAATAATGTGAAATAGAGGATTTCAAAAGAGTCACAATTTTATACGAAATTTATTAACCGAGTGCACCAGCGAAGCTCGAATCGAATTTAGTGGACGATGTTAACAAATTTGAGATATATTTATTCACATCATTACATTTTACCAAGGAAAAACGACCTCGAAACGGCTTTGGTTAAAAAAATTAATATGGATTTCTTAATCATAAGACAATTATATATTAGGACTGGTTTAGGGCCTAATTATGTGCTAAAACCAAATATGACATAAACTGGACCTATATATAATCCCAAGAATGGCATCTGCTATAGAAAACTATAAAACAGTTTAAACTAAATCGACAGAAAATTCAATTTCAAATAAGATAGGTCTTTTATGTGGGAAGTTTCGTGACACTCGTGTTATGGTTTGCACTGCTGAATAATAATAAGTCAAATATGTTTGTACAAAAATTGTCATGGAACCATGAATACACTCATTGTTTAACAGTAATAACTTATTATCTGAACATTTCTCACCAATGAATATAAATCATTCTTCACTTGTATGGCTGTCGTCTGATTTTATTACCTGAACACACCTCCGAACGAATAGTAGACCAATTCAAAGTATACTTCCATAACTGAATGAGAGAATCCATTTAGTATAGACTGGTTAAATAATACTCACTTTACATTAGTTTTCGCCAACATATCAGAGAGGCGCTGTATATAATCAGGTTGATACACAATACATTGCGTGCTGTCAGTTATGTTGGTTATGCTAACGGCCTGTAACAGTTCCTTCATTAGATCGTAATATTTAAACTGGAAAAAAGAATAACATGATCTGAAAGTTTGTTCACCCCCACCCTTCATCGAATGGGCAACGGATGAACAACTAAGCAAGGGGGTAACCTGTGTCTCACCCCTAGACACCACCAGGTGCGGTCCGGGATGGTCCGGGCGGTGCTTATTCAAAATTGCTATTCTTGGAAGGTATGGGTTAATGGCGGCACTTCTGTGTGGCCGCGACCACCGTCCGTGTGTGTGTGGGTTTCCATGACCCACCGCACTGTTATGGCCACTAAAATCACCCCTAGACCACAACACGGGCGGTCCGGGCTGGACCGGGCCGTATGTAGTCACACCACTCCGGATTGTCAAAGTACCACTCTATGTGGGTCACAATGGCACTCTCACGAGCCAGACATTGATCCTGGAGTGGCAATTTAGCAATTTCAGTCCCATCTAGGGCTAGTACATTTTTGCTGTTTCGCAACCACATGTTGATGTGTTACATTGCACTATGTTTTTAATGTTTATGAGATTCTCTGTTATTTGTACCAGACTATCGTTCGCGTCAGGCCTGAACATTTGGTGCCGTACATTTTCAGAATGAGGTCCCCAGAGGGTTAATATAGTGACGCTACCCCGCGTATCGGGCTAGCATAGTTTTTGGCCCTTAATGCAGTCTGCAGAAAATTTCTTTTTCTATTTTAGTTTAGTTTCTCTTTATCCCCAAATTGACAGACGACACAATGCATAATCGAGGTTCCCAATGGGTGCACATCACCATCTCCATCATCTGGGATCTTAAATCTGTGTCCAGGTCTCCCACATGGGGCCATACATAATGATATTCCAAGATGATGAATTTGGTAACGCTAGTCCGCTATGTGGGGTATCGTCACTAGATGCACCCTCTGGGGACCTCATTTTGCAATATTCGGCACAATATTTTCAGGCTGTTCTAGATTGGCTTGGTTCACACAGACTGTGGACACTCCTGGTTAAGTTAAGTGGTCCTAATGTGTCACAACGAGGGTGGTCCAGCTGAATTGCTATGATGCTGGTATGGCAACCTGATGCAGTTAAGAGATAGTAACTTTATTTTTACTGGATAATCTGAACCAATAGAGGAACAGCCATTATATTTATAAAACATTCAAAAACATAGATAGTAAAATGTAATAATGACGCCTTTGGTTGTTGCAAACCGATCATAATCAATAATTTTTATAGCTAAATTGTTTTAGATTATAAATGATTTTCTTGAATGTTTAATACAGGCACTGGCTGTTTTCTCAAATCGCTCGGATTAGCCAAACACTAAAATTAACAACTTTATAAAAACTAACGGAACATTTTCGTAACAGCATCAGTTTATCCTACCAGCATTTTATCCATTGAGCAGAACCCCTCAGCATCATAGTAAATAAGCAGGACAATTTAGCCAGGGGTGGCTAGTTCCAAGACACGCATATTCTGAAATATTTATAATGATAATGTATGCAATACGATTGTGCATCGTGCAGTGAACGGCCCAAATGTGACCAGGGACGTGGCGAAGGGGTGTACATCTTTCAATCTGCACCCCTTCTGAGTCAGACCAAACTCCCGGGCTAGCATAATTTCATTTGCACCTCACGTGTTGGATCAAACAGTGAGAAGAATTCCAAACTATATTTGGTGTAGAATTTCCAACTAATGATATTTCAGGTATGACTGTTGAACATTTTGACAAAGTTGGGGAGGGGTAGACACACAACCTCCATGTCACCGCGTCCACGGATGAAACACGAATAGGTTTCTACTCACCCCGAGATTGAACGATGAATTCTTGTCCATATCACCCAAAGTTGTGAGATGAAACATTTTATTCGAATCCCGCCTCTCAGAATTTGGGGTTCGGATCTGAAACAAAAATTAAATTAATTTGTTGTGATTCTCTGTGGACTCAATCGATATATGAACTATGCTTGGCAGTGTTATTAACAATTAAAGATGGTATATCTCTTCCGTTAACAAGTTTTATATAGTTCCCTGGGTATAAAATAATAAATATTAATCGAAAACCCCTATCTGGAAACGCTTCTATAAATTAATATTGATTTGATTTCGATGTTCTGGTATAGTATGCATACAATCAACTTGGGAAAGTGTACGGCTCGAATTCGTTCCGAGCGTACAATGCAGGGTAACTCTATCTAAAATATATAAACAATTATAACAAAATTATAGTAAATAAAGGTCCACACTTGATTATTGCATGATATACGATCATATCGATTTATTATCAACATTACTTGATAGAAGCGTTTCTGGATATCGATTCATATTTATTAGTATATACCCCGGAAACTATATAAACTCTGCGTGTGAACTAATAGACCATCTTTAAACAACATATACTGTTTGCGCCTAAAGTATATTAAATTTCATATTAGACAGCACATGCAAGACGAAACTACAAACCAGGTGCTTTGGTGTACTTAGCCAGCCTGTCCTCATGGATCATAAAGTCACTATGAACATATGAAGGTCGAAATAGATTCAACTTGAATAACTAAAGTAGTCCAATATGGCATTATTTGAGCAATATGTTTTATACATGCCTATTTACCGTGGTAATGTGTTTTATACATATAGAATACACCCATAGTAGCCGAGAATACAAAATTTTCACCACGAGTGGAATTGTGGTTTTAACCACGAGCCTTTTGGCGAGTGGTTAAAACCACAATACCACGAGTGGTGAAAATTTTGTACTCGCGGGTACTATGCGTGTATTTTATTTATGCCATAATTATTATTTTTGTAATTTTGTTCGCGAATTCAACTACCCCTCTGTTTACTTTGCATGTGTATGTCGTGTATCCTCTCACCCAGAGACACAAACACGACGCTCATTCAGAATGACACGACGCTATCTAAGGAATGTGCGTCACGCGTAGTGATGTTTACATTAACGACATGACGTCATCCTATTTCTTAGCGATCAGTCACTTGGAATTATCATTCATATGTTTCCTAGTAAATATAGCACTAACAAGCTACATTTTATTGAAATTCATGCAATTTTCCTCATATCTAATTGATATCATGACGACTTCCAATTTCAAATGAATGTGACATAGGAACTATTTTGCTAACTACGGTGTAGTTCTACTATGGGTATAGGCCTACACGTTTAACACATGAAATTACATTTGAAAATTTACACCCACAGTAGAAATTTATACCCACACTAGGAAGCTGTATACCCACAGTAGGGTGTAAAGATGAAATTTACAAAATAGTTGTTATACACACAATATAACAGGTAATTATGGTATAAATGCCTATTTACCGCGGTAATGTGTTTTCACTGTGGACCGTGTCATTCAATGAAATAACGGGCACAAGTGAACTTGGGCTTTTATATCATAATCTAATAAGTAAAATAGGAAACAATATGACTATTTAGGCTCTCTATCAACCTATTTGTCTGAGGATATGTTGATTTAACGGTGTGGTTAATTGGTCTCTAACAACCTACATTCAACTTATTTTCAGGTTGTTGTTGTCAGCTATAGTATGCATATGGATTTGCCGTTCTGTGGAATCAATACAAGATAATAATTAAAAATCAAACAACACACGCATGATATACAGAAGGAGCTCTGTTTATTGGAGGGAATAGATCAGATAATATGTTCAACAAACGACTAAAGAACACAAATGTCATAAGGGATAACTACTCATCAATGAGTATTTAGTATATTGGTAAGTACCAACCCACCACCCCATCCCGCCACCCATAGTATCTATGCGCCGCAGGCGCTCGTATATTGGTAAGTACCCACCCACCACCCCATCCCGCCACCCATATTATCTATGCGCCGCATCTGCAATTTGCAAATTACTTCAGTGAAATTCACTAGGCCCGGGATGGACGAGGTCATGGTTCGGCCGGTGTGAGCAAAAACGTGAGAGTAGAGATTCATGGAATGATCTATTTATGTACAATACGTATCGTAAAAGTCGTATATTGGGGTGGTGGGTGGGTACTTACCAATATACGAGCGCCTTTGTTGAACTTATTATCTGAACATTGCCTAAGGGGTAACTACTCATCAATGAGCATTTAGTAAAGAAAGGGGTCAACTGAATTATTTGCAATTGTGAATATTTATCCATGTCAAACTTTGGTAAAATGTGAGCACATGCGTCAGGTTCGAAACAGGAACTTTGTAGTTTTTTTATATAAATATTCTGAAATATTAGTTTATCTTTCCACAATAGTGATATATACAGCCTAGGATAACGCACCATTTCCTTTTATTTATATAAATTTGTAATATACACGTGCATGAGTATTATAACACTGATCCCGGGAGAAACAAAATGCATATTAGAAATCATACTTTTGCTATTTCAGTTTCGAAATCAACCATAACCTCCATTTCGGTTTCTGCTGTGGTCTTGTCAGCACCCAGTGCAACCGCCGTGTTGACTGTTAATTCTCTATATGCCCTCATCACAGCTAACGATTTGTTATCATCTTTCATGAAGTAATCTCTGTCCAGAGCAACACTGGACTGATCGAACTATAAACATACAATATATCAACACCGGTAGCCATATTAAAGACATAGTGTGGACATACTTCAGTGAATAAAACCGATGAGTATCCAGATACTATCTCCACTGAAAGAAGGTTGCAATCAACTCAGAATATCGAAAATTCCAACCACATCGGCTGTACCATTGCATATAACATAATGTCTGAACTGCGCACTAAGTAAATATTTATTTATTTATTCGGGACGAATTATTGGTTGATAAACATATGGCAATGATTCCGACAACAATTTATAGTCACTACAATTAATTCCTTGATACACATGTAACAATGACGCATTTTTCTGCATATTTTGATATAAAAATTTATGAAAGTTACTTGTTTTGTCATGATTATTTGTAATGGCTTCTGAACAGTGTTTCACATCACTTAAACAATTAACGTTCATCGGTGAAAAGGTTTTGGGTTCTGATGTAAATCAATTAACGATATCTTCGCTGAATGAATTCTTCCATCAGTTATTGAAGTGTACATAAGAATGGTCTGTTGTTCGTCTGGAGCCATGATATATGAAAGATAAGCCGACGACAGACAGAAAGAAAAACAATACTTGACATCACCAAAGTTTGTAGTGGAACGCGCAGGCATAATCAGTCAGACCAACTTGCACCCATACTCCATTGAGCGCAACAAAATCAACATCGATTCATTATACTAACACTCAACTAGCAGCTTAAATGAGAATTTGTCGCTCATTTTCAGCGATATTCTGGTGGCACGTTGCATAGTTGATATTCTATAGAGGATGTGGAAATGTTCCCAGGCTCGTGCGACGTTATGCGACTCGATTGTAACCAACCCACGACCTATATTCAAATGTATGTATTTGTGTAACCATTGCGCCAAAGCATTGTACATACAGATAACGAAGTGTTATGGGCACGTGCAGCTTTACAGTTTCGTAATTTGGACAAACACTTCCATTTGAGCGACTTATCAACTTCATCTAAAATGTCAATGACAAACGCGGTTTGATAACGTCCCTCGTCATGCACAGAAAGGTACATGTATATGGCGTAGTTAAAAACTGTTAGTTCTTTTTTCACAAACTGCAAGGCAGCGTTCAGTCCCATTGTTACGCTGGTATGACCACTGCCATCACATATATACGTAATTAAATCTAACAGTTTCTTACTTAATGATTTTATCGGTTACAATTCATTCTGATTTGATCTAGCCACTATCCAAATAAATAATGAAGAGTTCGGTATCTCAGAATAATGCACACTGAAGTGTAACAAAGCAAATTATTAAATGAAAACAAATGAGAGATTTCCTTACATTCTTTGTACGTGATGGCTATGGTCAGGCTAGCGTAGCAGGGGGGCTGAACTCTACATTGCTGTCAGCTACTTACATATAGAATATGCTCAGTCGGTTTCTTGTCATGTGGGGTGACACCAGACGACAAGAGAACTTTGTGATTATAGAGAAACAGATTGACGATCAAAGCTTTTAAGTCATATTTCCCAGCACTCCAGTTTTTTTCCAGAACGGGCCATCCTCCCAGCACTTTCAGGGCGTCAGTCAACGGTCGCAAACCTTTAGCGTCAATACTATCTGTAAGGTTCATGTGTATAATGTAACCATAAGCAGTCGATACACGGAATACTATAACATAATTGGTTGTCACTTACTAGCAATTAAGGTTATTTATCGATAACATTATAATCACTCTTCCCGTAAGCACATGTAAGCCAAGGGGGGGGGGGGGGGGTCGTACATTTCTGTCTGATTTTTTCCTTTCGACCCTTGTTGGGACACAACCACCCCCGCGTCCAAATTTTTTTCCGTTTTCGGCAGTTTTTTCCGACCATTTTTTGACACCCACCCTGTGAGTTGCGGAAACAACTGTTTGTTGGTCCCATCGATCACCCACCCACCCCGGCATACTTGCCCGGAAAAAAAAAATTCCCCTCCCTGTGTAAGCGAACAAATTTTCCAATAGAAGCTGAACACTTGTTTTGTGTTATGTCCGAGTTGTTTATTTAAATTGACTGTTCAATGAATATAATGTTACTCACAAAGGACCTACTGATTTTTATGTAACTATATTACTACCTTTTTTTTTTACCAATACAGTGATCAAATTATAAGAAATACCGCTTGTTCAGATTCGATAGGAATGGTACATTGTGATGTCCATCAACTGATATTAAGTTCAGAATCAGAAAATTTTATTTCATGACAGATCAACACATAAATAGTTTAATACAATGTGTTAAAGAAAATAATCAACATGACCAATCGGGTCGTCTCCCTGTCGCCACCATCAACTTATAAGGTTCATTGTGCAATTGATTATTTCAATAGATCCTATGACACGTTCGTGCTGGTCAAATCTGCTTTGCTCTATCATGTTCGAGATAAAATCTAAACATTAATTACTACAGTATCTTAGTAAATTATGATGTGTTGATTCAAATATAATGACTTAGTATAACATTGTAATATATATATAATGGTGCAGATAGGCAATTTGAAAGGTAATGTAGAAAATTAAATCTTTTTCCTCTTAGTGATTTATTTTTTTCAGAATAATGTTAAAATAATTTAAAGAAATTTCAATAAAATAGCATTGAATATAGGCACCTGGCAGTGGACGTGGGATAGCCTTTAGCAAAATAATATAGAATGATTCGTGTCACACATAAACGGAGGGCGACTTATGTTGACATATTTGGTATGTTTCCCATGTTTGGTATTAAAAAATACAGTAATCTGAATATTGAACAGTCTGGACATAATTTGTTTTGCATTTAACTTCCAGTAAGTAGTTCACAATAACGGTCTTAGTAACGAGGCTGATATTGGTTGTGTATGGTGTCTAGTTTTATTAAGATTATTCCAAATTTTGGGAAAAACATGGAGAGGTAAGGTTTCAGTCAATTTGATGCATGGTATGACCTCTAATGTATCAAATGTTATGTCACTTGTTGCTGTCATTTATCGTAGATATCGGGGTCTTTCAATTGGTATTTAATTCATGGCATATGTCACTATTATCCCACAATTAACGGGAAAATGTTCGACAAATTGTCCCATGTTG
This sequence comes from Siphonodentalium dalli, assembly GCA_032622095.1. Taxonomy (NCBI): domain Eukaryota; kingdom Metazoa; phylum Mollusca; class Scaphopoda; order Gadilida; family Siphonodentaliidae; genus Siphonodentalium; species Siphonodentalium dalli. The sequence continues at coordinate 266,124,707 of CP136064.1, read as the reverse complement.
TGGCATAGGTCGAACCTACGGCCATTCTGTATCATTTTTGAATGTCATGATGGTATCACGATCTAACTAGATCGGCCACTAAAGAGTAGAACATTATATTCAAGCCTCGGTTAAAACAGTAATATTCCGGAACTATCGTCACATTGGATATATATTCAGACGGATATTTTTGTTCGTAATTAATTACAAGTAAAGCTTTTGCACAATTAATCGATGCCGGACAATTTGGTACGTAGACCGATTAGCGTTTCGAGATATGAACACCCATAATTATATATTTCCCCACTAATTGTCAGGTAGTTTATAACGCTTATTCTGGATACACATCAAAATATTATGGATAGTTTTGCGCATTGCGCGCTGGGGGTTGTTGCCTTTGTTGTTTTACTCTAAACGTCTATATCATTGTATATATTGTTGCTGATGATGCTATATATTAGATAAAGAGCTTAATTCCCCGACTATGATTTGTTCACGCTCATCGAAACAAGCATATACTGAGTCCGTGCCACCATAATTCTGATATATATACGCCCGTAACAGTAATCGTATGGTCCCATATACAATTTCGGAGGAAGTGCATTGTGCTGTTCGAATATAATGGTAGATCAGTTCTGTATCAATATTCGAACCAATGTTCAGACTGATAAGCTTCCCAACTATCGTGCAACGGCTTCTATTTTAAGGACGCCCCCGTAGCAGAGATGGTTGGGTCGTGGGTAAGATAATCGCAGTCTGTGTTAGACGAGTTTGGCGCGGGTTCGAATCCCGACATAACCAAAAATATGAACCGATGTTGAGGATATATCTGAGTTGATGGACAGCTCAATGTGCCAGTCTGATCGATATATCGCCATTCTGATCGATATATTGCCATTCTGATCGATATATTGCCATTCTGATCGATATATGGCCATTCTGATCGATATATTGCCATTCTGCTCGATATATGGCCATTCTGATCGATATATTGCCATTCTGATCGATATATTGCCATCCTGATCGATATATGGCCATTCTGATCGATATATGGCCATTCTGATCGATATATCGCCATTCCGATAAGAAATGAGAATGTGTTCATGCTCACTGAAGCAAGCACATTTGAAGCAATCAGAACACTCACACTGAGTCTGTGCCTTCATAAATATGATGTACTATACAAATCATCATACAACTAAAATAGGAGCTAGCTCTACCATATGCAAGGTGCGGACTTGGAACTATCTACGCCACATACCTTCATTCATACATGACCTGTAGAAACGCTTGGCCTTGGCTACTGCCTCGATATCGTCATCGTCTCTAATCTCCAGGAGCTCTGTGTATAACATTGAGGAGACAATATCATTTGTGAAAAATATAAGACGTCTCTACTACTAGTGTACTGTTAATATATTTAGACGAGACGGTCTTGAACAAATATTTTGCTTATTATCGCCAATCGGTTGAATGCTATCGGTATTTGGTACGGCAATCCGCCAATAAACGTGGATCTCAAGAAAAATCACGTCAGAATTTATAATTTCTCACATCGTAAAATTGATTGGAGCAGTGACTACATCAAATTTCATCAACATGTTATTACATAATTTTAAATATCACTTGTTGTAACCAATTGTTGCACATGTATTTCCAGGCACTTTACATACAGGCTCAACCATTGATATGTATGGTACACCTTTGTGGTGTCTATACAATTATAATTTAGACTGTCGTCTGCTTTCATTACCTGGACATCCGTCCAAAATAATAATAGACTATTATTCTGCCCGTTCTTCCGAAAATCAGCACATATCTGCTTTTATTATATGCTTCCCCATTAAATAGTGGGTAATTGCCGTGGCGTAGAGCGTTATATCCATCGCCTGGATCGACTCGATGGATAACACTGACCGACTCGATGGATAACACTGACCGACTCGATGGATAACACAATAGTATTACTTTTTCGGAGATTACTTCCGGTTTATAGCGGCGAATCACATTAAGTTTCAAAGCGTATCAATAACAGCCGGACTATTGTTTTAATTATTGATTTTCACGGTTCATAAACTGTTTTATTTAATTGTTATAATGTTAACTCATTTGTTTAATTATATTCTTATCACTAAATTATGTATACATTAATTTTCTCGCATCATTTCAGAATAAAACAATGGGGACTATTTCTTATGGCGGCTATGCTCGATATTTGTCATTCGGTGGTGAGCAAATCAATTGATGGAATGTAAACAAAATGCAAATGTCGAAGCTTTCTAACAATTTGAAGTGAACTGTATGACAAAATTGGCAGTTTTGGTGCAGTTTATAGCGCATATAATAAAAAGAAAACCTACGGGTTTGGGTTGAATACCCGGATTATCTCATTCGTGGGTGCAAGGAAGTACAGAAATTCTGTACTTCCTTGCACCCACGAATGAGATAATTCGGGTATTCAACCAAAACTCGTAGGTATTCTCTATATACTGGAATAATATAATAGATAATCTGCTTAGAAACGCCTCATTTTGAGTCGATAAATATGCTGAAAATGAGAAAATTTTAGTCATATTATCGACTCATAATGCGGCGATTCTAAGCAGATTGTGTGCGGACACAAATAATAACGACTTATCAGGTGTACGCCCCTTAAGATTGTTTTCACTGCGGCCCGCGTCATAGAACAAATAACGGACATACTCCATTATCTGCTTATTTCAGAATCAAATAAGCACAATATGTACCTAGGATGTGTTGGACTATACCAACGTATATATTTAGAACAGAATGGGAGAATCCATTTAGTGTAGAAATTGTTGCCCCACACCTCTCACTGACCTCTAACCTCGCTCTGAATATCCCGCCTAAGCTTGGTAAAGGTTCCGAACCAAGCAGAATCTGCAGGCAATGGGTGGTTGGCCAGCCAGCCACCACAGGCGTACTCGTAGAAATCTTCACAGGGGTCTGCAGACCTGTTCATCGCCTTAATTACCTGAAGAGCTGAAAACAAAACATGACAACTGAAAACAATATACTCGATACATTGGTGCCCTGTGCCAAAGCATTCTCTTATATATGCCAGTCGGTAATAGGTCTCCGCGCATATATAAGTTAATGTATTGGCCTAACAATTTTATATCAATATTTCTTACATTCTTTAACAATTTTTATCATTTTTTTCTTACACTTTTTAAAAAAAATTATCATTTTTTGAATAATATTTTATTACATTCTATAACAAATTTTATCATTTTTTTCTGATATTCTTTAACAATTTTATCATTTTTTCTTACATTCAACAATTTTTATAATTTTTTTTACATTCTTTGACAATTTTTATCATTATTTCTTATATTCTTTAACATTTTTTATAATGTTTTTTCATTTTTCTTATACCAATTATAAAAAATATATAAAGACCAGACTATGTTGAATGGTTTGATATTCCAACCAGTATTTAGTGTGGACATTATTGTTTGTGACCACAATTCGAACAGTTTTATCTTTTCGGAATGTTTTTTATTTAATTGGCCATCAGTTGAATTTGTCCAACCATGCTAGGTTGGACAATTCCCACATGTGGACAGTTTAAGATACCAATTGGAAAATTCCAACCAAATGGGTTGCAAATGGAATTTCACAGACTTGGACCACAAGCGCAGATTGTGGGGGGGGGGGGGGTGCAGTTGATAATTCCAATTGGAACACAATCGGGGGGGGGGGGTCTGGGCTGCAGTTGAAAATTCAAAGTTGAACACAACGGAGACCCTCTATGAACATTACAAGGGGTCTCGATCTGGTTCAGAGGAGATCCTAACCAAGAATGGGTTGGTACCTACCTCCTGCAATGCATTCTGGTCGTTCACATTTCTCTTCAACTGCAATATCAAACAAATTATCACCGTATTACCGTATGAGATAAAATGTCATTTTTTGACTATACTGAGCAATTCCAAGAAGTCATCGCGGATTCTGCAAAACAATGGACATCGAGCATATTTGTGTTAACCCTTTACCCAACAGAAGGGCCCTGTGCCAATGCATTCTCTTATATATGCGAGTCGACCATAGGTCGCCTCGCATATATAAGAGAATGCATTGGCTTAACACATTAAAAATTATAAAATTGTTAAAGAATGTAAGAAAAAATGGTAAAAAGTTTTTTTTTAGGCCAATGCATTCTCTTATATATGCGAGGCGACCTATGGTCGACTCGCATATATAAGAGGATGCATTGGCACAGGGCATAACTGTAACCATCACAATGTGGTCAATGAGCCGGTTCCAATGATATCCATATTTGTATGGTTTTATTGAGACAGACCCAAGATAATTTAGGCTGTTGCAGCTTTATTTGGCCGTTTTTGGCCGGTTTGTTTGGTAAAGGGTTAAGGAGATATTGGCTTTCAACGCTTGAACGCTTCTTCTCGGGCTACATAACTATACTCAGTAACAGCGCATGTTTGAATAACGCGAAATTTAACTATTCTTTTTACAAAAAAATCCAAGCACAATGGTTGGGTCATTTCAGAAGGTACTATACATCCGAGCTAGCAAAACTGTAAGCATTCTGTCCTTCAATCAGACTTACCAAATCAGCGATAAAAATAATTTATTATGACCATGATACCGTCAGTTAGAATCGCTGAATATACTTTGGGAGCGATATTTGTTTGGTTGTTTGAATTTTGGAGATTAAACTGTCAAGAATCCAACGCGAGATTGTTCGCTTTCCAGATATGAACACCAACGTGGAGTGTTTCATATCACTGCAACATATTAAAGTCAAATAGAGCCCTGAATATATATACTTTGGGGTCGAGCGATCTTTCGTTTCAGAAATATATATATATCGTTTCAGTGAATATATACCGAGTAATCACTTGATTGAACTGGTGACATGAAATAATTCACGAGAGACAGGGACGTTGTATAAACACGAGAGCGCATTGCGTTCGAGTGTTTTACAATATAGTCCCTGCATCGAATCAATTATATCACGTCACCAGTTCAATCAAGTGATTATTCTGTTTATTATATTCCACAATAAACATCTGATTTATCATAAATCCGAATAATACCGCATATATACCCTTGACGCATAATGATATTGCGATAGCGCGCATGAATACATATAACGCGCCAGATAAAGCTATTTAAATCACTAGTGAAATGATCATTTATAATCACTTGAGAAATCAACGTAAATCACACATAGGAATGTAATAAAACATTAATCGATATTCGCTTTACCGATCTGAACTCAACGCAGATTGTTTCAAATCACTGTAACATATTTAAACATAGAATCGTTCGAATGATGCGGTGCCGCTCAATGTGTGCCACGGATGGGTGATGTGTTACACCTGATCTTACACGTTTATCAGGTTACAAACAACAACATAACTGAAAACATAATTACGGAGAAATAAACACACTGCCATCAGTATCGTAATGTGACGAAACCAAATATAGGTAGTACCGTTTATATACTGTACATGTTCGTGTGTAGGAGTTTTTCCAATAGTATTTTTGCAACTGTTGTGGACGATACGATGTCTTGTGACCAGCCATAATTGTAGGCCCTATACGCACGTGGCACATGTATTATTTCATTTGTAAATACATGTACAAATATGTTGAAACTGCCCTGTTCGATTGACACCACACAACCCCAGTGGGTTTAAATAATAAGCGAGATTACTGGGTCGGGGTCGTATTGTAATCATCCAGCTCCGTTCCGTGGTTTCAGAGATTCTTCCAGCCCCGGTTCCGTGTTTTTATTGCTATAGGTCAAAGTTCTGGAGTAACATTTCCATAATGGAGCTTTTGAATTATTCATGACTTCCATATATGGAATGCTACTCCATAACTTTGACATGTAGCACTAATGCCACGGAAACGGGCCTGGTGGATCCAATGTGGCCGCGAGTTAGTGACATGGCCTATTAGATCGGAACCGTAAGCCCATTAATGGGTGTTGTTTTGATAGCAGATATCGATTCTCAAAACAGAAAGTTTTAACACGTTTTGAATGTTTGTCTACAAGCAAACCATGCAATGATCGCCTTTTTATAAAGAGCGTCCATGTGTCTGTCGCCCAACAGCGTCATATACGTAAGAGCGCTACTACTAGATGGTTTACTATCACAACATACAGGTGAAATTTGAATTCTGGTTCCGCCTGCCAATTTCCACCATAGTTACGGCCCTTTTTGATGGAATTTGCACTAAATTTTCGTTGCCGGATGATAACTTTAGTAAGTTAGTTAGTAAGTCTGAATTAAATTTAGTATGTCAGTTTACTAGCCCATAATTCAGGTCAAAGTCTAATTTGGGTTCCGCCGGCCAATTTTCACCAGTTATGGCCCTTTGTTGGAATTGTTGGAACCACGGGCGTATTTTGCCATGCCCAGCGATCCTCTTGTTGACCTATGACTAATGGAAGGTTTTGTTGATTTTGCTGTTCATGCATGATGGCGATTACAAGTAAATTTTGTTCATTTTCGTTTGCCCGTTGAGTGGAAAAGTTTAAATTCTGAGTTATTTGGTTTTAAATCAGACATGTTTTAGCTGTTGCATATATAGGTATATCACATGAAACCCCCATTATATAATTAAAAAATACATATTTTCTTATATGTCGCTCTGTGTCGCTAGGGATGAATATGCACGTGCTACATATCACTTAGCATCGCGCCAAAAAATTACCGCGCCGCGTCTTTACGTTGATTATGCGGATTAATACAATTTTCGAAAAGCGGCGCATGACACCAACACCAGCCAATGTCAAATGATTGCTTTATTCATTAAAGTTTAATTATTGGCACTAACGGAAACAGACATAAATAGAGTACAAAGAGGTATATTTATGGACTGCATTTTCCGTTGCAAGCCCCAGAGCGCAATATACGGTTGTGAAGCGTCTCAGCCAATGCTGTAAATATTATGCTTTTTGCTAATTCTTTTAAGGATTTTGATTTGTTAAAAAAGCATACAGCCACAAAGCTCTAGTTTTTTCATGTGCTATACAAGATCTTCAACTCGTTATGTTGGAATATAAGATTTTAAAAACACGTTTGATAGATTTGATTCACAACTCGTCTACGACTCCTTTGTGAATCAAAATTAGACTCGTTTAAAAAAATCGTATATCCCAACATAACTCGTTGGAGATCATCTATATAATTTTGTTGCTTTAGAAGACAAGTAACTGTGTATATATGTATATAATTTAATCATAATAACTTTTCGCTACAGCAATCGACAGCAGCATCGAATGATATAATATATGCCCACGCCTATGCGGCGTGTCTAAACATGTACATGGGAACTTTTCGATATTTTCTATGATTTAAAAGGGAATTTCGATGTTGCATTAGAATTCCTTCGGGTATACGATTGCCCTCTTAATAACCGTACTGCTTACTTTCAGCATACAAGTACAGAGATAAATAAACAAGACTCATGCTAAGGTTTTCAAAGTATAATGAAACCAACAACAGCCGAAATTTATCAGGAACATGTGCAAAGCTATTGCGTGATCACTTGCTACTAGCCAATCAAAAACGGCGAATTGGTGACGCCAGTTGATCAATCAATAATTAGAGGTTTGAGTGACACTGTGTCCGACGTTGACTTTATGTGTGGTTTTCTTCTGAAATAATCTTCAGAGTTTTTCGTTCGTTTTATTTCTACTTATGGCGGTTCTTCTGCGAATGACGGATTAAATTATAAGACTTAACTCTTCTTTCGATTAAGGTTATGAGCTATAACCAACTGTTTTGTAAAACTAATTTAATATGACGCGCTATGTGCGTTATACAATTTGTCTCCAAGATTTATGGCTATAACTACATAACCTTAATCGAAAAAAGAATTATTTCTTAAGTTTTTTTTCAAATATAAACTGTCGACATTAGTGCCAACAGAATACTTCACAGGTAATCAATGTACTACTCTCGTACACTAATTTTACTCACTTTGAGCTTCCTTCGTGCTGACGGCGTACAGTATTCCCAGAGCGACAGTAGCTGCAAACACGATAGCCAGCATAACCATCAAACATTTCGATATCGGTGTCAGCTTTGATGAGTCCTCTGATCCAAATGAAGTCCCCATGCTGAATGATTCCAATAGAACACACGCGCAATTAAAGACATGTACTTCGCTCTTATTTCAGTAAATCGAACAGATAAGTACATGTAAATACCCAGCCAAACTACTCACTGGAAGAATGTATCTTAGCCACACCAGCAGCCTCTTTAAACAATACAATTTGAACCGATCTCTTAACATAATACATCGATATATTGGCAGCTGAATGCGGAGGACAGGAGCTCTGATAAGTTCGACTCCGATCCTCTGTGCCCATACCTATGTGTATGTTTGTAAAAATGTGTGTATACTGTACAATGTAGGTCACAATAATATATGTTCAACAAAATGAATCATTCGTCTCATATTGCCGAAAAATCCAACCACATCGTTGATACCATTTCCGAAAACACAACGTCTGAGCTATACTTGTTACATGCAATTGTGTCTGTCAAACTTAGTTGTATAGAGCCGCGGCTATATAGTGTCTTTATCTGAGGTGTCCATCTTCGAATTATTTAATTATAATTACCCCCATGGTTGGACAATTTCCATCTGACTGCGATTTCACTTCTGTGCGATAAATTGAAAACAGCTGGACATCGCTATAACTCTGGTAGGATATCTCAGTTAAGTATGTGGTGGTTAACATTTCTTATAAATATATCAGCATAAGTATCTTATCGCTCTTGTCAAAATACGCAAACATAATTGGATATTCCAATAAAACATGTCCAGTTAAGGCTCAGGAGACGCCGATTTTTTCCTGGGAATTAATCTTCCAATATTCATAATAGTTCGTAGTTATGCACTGTCGCAAGGAGTTAGTTTACCAAAATTAAATACAAAATGACCACAATATTCTGGAAACGATAACAACTATCATGTGGTTACTAACTTGCATGGTAAAAATGTGGTTCATGTCCCCGACCCTTAGTCACGTTAAATCGATAACGTATGATTCGACAATTCAGTTCCGCCTTGGAATTTGAAACTAAATCTCTTTATCACACAAAAACATAACTTACACACAAATCCCTATTTTTGTTATAGATAACATGCTCTTTATCCCACAGGGTTAAAATAAAGACAAACAATGGAATGCGGTTTTAGCTACCTGTTTAGCAAAACATAATTACAGGAAGCCGATACATGAATAATAATAAAAACAATTAACAATTTTTGAGGCGCAATAACCGCCGCCACCAAAAACAAACCCCGAAAGGTGGGGGGGGGGGGGGGCTGCAAAGACATCAACCCTGTGTGCTCTCCAACAACCCGAAAAATGGGAGGGAGGGAGGGTTTTCAAAAATTGGTGACCGTCTTCTTCGATCGATAAGTTGGAAAGAAAGTTGACACCGACCGCGCCGCTCACCCCTACGTGTAAAAATATAGTTCTCCCCATTCCTGCTCAAGAGTTATCCCAATCGCTTCGTGGCCTAATTAACATTTTTCCCAAACTCTCGCGATTCATGATTATGTTGTCAATTTGTCCAAATACTTTGTCGCTTTATTTTATTTTGCTTACTTCTTTGGAATTCCATGCGGTATGGCGTATTGGTAGCGTAGTGATCTATCGGTGAAATATTTCGCTACCGAACATGTTTGCGTTTCTAAAAGTTTCTGGTTTAAATCTCCGCATCTGTTTAACCCTTTGGGATAAAATACGTCGCTCTTATACGACTATGTTTTATGATCCAACTTACAATTGTACTACGTTCAAAGACGCTCCATCTGATCTTGTCATAAAACTACTAGTGTCAAATATACCACTTTGATGACAGAAATTTAAACGGAAATGGCTCATTCAAGCTTCCAAAACAAGTCTACGTAATTTGGAAGGAGGTATAATATAGGTTCATAAATACACGACAAATTGGTATACCGACTGCATAATTATGCTCTGAAAAATACTTTACATGATCACAGCCATTTTCCTGCTGTTTTAATTTTTTTTACACAGAAGTGAAACAAACACTCTTTATTTCTACCATAACAGGACTAGATTAACGCGGAAAGCTCATTTATGTTTAACGCCGTGCGAATGAGTGTTTTTTGTTTGAATTTTTTATGACTTCGATGCGTCTTTCTGCCTGAGACATATAATGCTTTTAGATAGGTAGTTCAAGTATTTTGGAGTGCAAACAACTTAGTCCGTATAAATTGTGATACATTTGGTACGTTTGCCATGTTTCCCGGTCGGTATAGGTGCTAGATCATGTCATGAATCTCTACTCCAGCTAACGCCCGTAGATATCACATTCCACCAGTACAAAACCTGGGAACTGTTGGATGTTCTGACATGGAACTTTATAACATTGAACAACCAAGGCAGGGGATATGTTTCTCTGTTAATACATGTTCCACAATAATCTACTTCACAGTAAGGGGTGATCGCAGCTCGAGGTTTAATACTTTCTCTGACTTTTGTGAGCTGACATCGCAGTAAACATTGAATTAATTACCCGGGTGAAATTCCATAATTTGTTTTATTCTTGATGTATTTTTCAGTGTAATAACAAACGGGAGAGGAGGTACTCAAAAGTGAGTCAGCACTTGTCCTCCAATCCCATTGTCTGTATACAAATATATGTGTTATTTCCTATATGTATTATTGAATTTTGACAAATAAATATGTTTAAACTCAAACTTCCATAATTGTAAGTGACGCAAAGCAAAATCGCATACAAAGTCACTTACATCGTGCAATAATTTCGAGTTGGGACCTTCACCTACAAAGAAGTACATTATCAAGGAACAGGTTAAAACTAAGATATATATTCTCCATGTTATTTTTTCGTCTTTATAAGGTTCCCTGTCAAAAAATCCAAGGTTTTATACTGGTGGAATATGATCTCTACGGGCGTTATCCAGAGTAGAGATCCACGTCATGATCTGTAACAATTGGGACATTTGCCATGTTTCCTGGTCGGTATATGCGCGCGTGACTCACCTGTGGCGGCTAGATGTTCCAAAAATTCTCCCGTGGATTTGCCCCACGTCTAACTGTGAATTGCGTTATCGCAGAACAACATATCTCTTTTGTCATATCGGCCGTCACTTGGACATACCGACTTGTTTCTTCTTGTGTTGTATATCATCGCAATCTTAAACAAACTCGCACATTTTAGAAGACAAATATCGGCGTTGCTAGACTGATTGTAGGGTATCAGCGGGAAGATCCGCTTGTTCGACTTGGATTAGCAGAACAAACTCAAGCAGCATGTATCAAACGCAAACACTTTACTCATATATGTGCATTATTTTGCATGCAATGCCCTTTGGAATTGCCAGGGTCAGCCAGTAAAGATGTCAAGTGAACAGGGACGTGGCTAGAAGGTCCCCATGGGGTGTGTCCACATTGAAATTGAGAAATTGCCAACTGCACCCCCGCCCTTAAACCAGACCAAACTATCAGGTTCGTAGTATCTTTGCACCACATTGGGTTGGAACTTTCCACATTTTCACATTGGCGACAAGCGTCCGTGGTTCACAACCTTGTGTTAGACGCACGTTGTAAGAAATGAATGTATAGTTTGAGTGTTTTTTAATGACGGGTATAGCGCTATGGTCCATGAGCACATTGTGGGAAATGTTCACACAGCGACAGACCCCCCCCCCCAATAAATCACACACAAACTATATGCAATTTTTATACGTATATAGATCTTTCATTATAAATTTATACAAGGAGAGCTGATTATTTCTGAGATATGCCTACAGTTTTGATATTATACCATGCGCACTATATTATAGCCCAATATTATATCATCATCTTTATTTGAGAACGAGTCTGTTTGACTCTTAGTCCCCGTTAATAATATAATCATTTACAATTTCGACGTCACAATAAATTGAGTAATACTGATTTCACTGGAGTGCACTATTTCAAAGTATAATGTTCCACTATCCGATTATCTTCCAAGCGGAAGTTCCTAGAAGGGTAAACGTTCTGTTTCCTTTTCAGTTCTATGCGGAGTTCATAGAGCTGTTCCATTTGCGTTTTCGTGAGATCTAAATTAAAGTATATTTTTTCACTGCCTGTTGTTTTACTGTCCTTTTTATTGTATCCGATAGCATCACGAATCATTTTGTCTCGAATTTGTTTATTTTTCAGGACTATTCAATCTATGAATTATCGATCGATTGGTCTATTGGTCTATTGGTCACTCTGTCCACCGCCTTTAATAGTCATGTATGTCAACAAGGTATGACGACGGTTCGTGTTATGGTGTGTTTTATTATGACATGAAACACAATACCCAATTGGCGGCTGACCAATCGTCGAACAGGATTTAGTGTAACACGCATGGGCTATATAAATGTAAAGAAATATCACGACACTAACAATTGACAAATTGACATTTGTTCAGCGATATTGTTGTAAAAGGGTAATCGGTTGACGTTCTCTGCATTTATATGAGCGCAACCGCGGAGATAAACTCACAGACCAATACATCGTTCAAGTCCATTAATAAACGGCTCTCTTACAGGGGTTTAGGGCCGCCCGCTTCAACATCCGGGCATCCATGCAGACGCCCGTCTGGCAACCGTCCTTCGTAAAATCAGAACACATTACTTGTATATTAAAATCTAGTCCCTTTGTTTTACCATTGTTTCCGAATGGGCACTTTATACTATAATGTTAATGTCTCCACAGTAGAAGACACGGATCGTTGACATGTATTCGACTGAATCCCTGCCAATGCAATACATATTATTGTATACACGTTTATTACACGCTTGTTCCTAGAAGTACAGTGTTATTGTTGTTCCATATTTACAAATCTGTATGGAAGTACGTTCCATACGCATCCTCGTTGACGTAAATTGACGCACATGACGTTCGCCTCAACCATGAAAATGGAACTATTTAAATAAAAGAATCATCACAAATGACAAACACGCCCTGTATGAGCCTAAATAAACCTGGTAATCCTGTATTTTTAATGCACGGATTCTAGGACGCGAAGCGTGTAATAAACACAGAACGACACGATGTGTAAATGGGTTTGTCGATACGGCAATCGTCCTGTCGCGGAAATAGAACTCGAGGCGCAAGCGCCTCTTGTTCTATCCTTCCGCGACAGCACTCGTGCCGTATCGACAAACCCATTTACACATCGGGGGTGTCGTTCTGTGTATATACCTCTAGTGAAATACAAGCCGAAACTATTCTTGTTGACGTTGTCGCCAAGAAAGATGACATACATTACGCCAACGATCCGTATTGTGTATTATTATATGTTATTAATTGGTTGTTTCCATATTGGCCAAGTTATGAGGCCGAGGTCTGTCGTATTGGCCTGAGGCCGAAGGCTAATACGAAAGACCGAGGCCTCATAACTCGGTCAATGTGGAAACAACCAATTAATAAGTATTTTATTAATTAGCAACAATGGCAATAATTGTTTCACAGGATGAATATATTAAAATAGATATACCATTGTGTGTTTTATTAAATTAACAATTATTCCAGCAATTTTTATTCTTGTGAACTTTGTGAAGAACTTGCAGCGATTTCACAGTGCTGTCAGTTTCCACTGGAATGATATTGATACGGATACAGGTAGTTCATCCACGTACATGTAGATTTACTCCCAAAAACAGTGACTGTCCGCAATTCATCCGAAATCAACTGCAATCTATCTTCCGTCGACGCAATACTCTTTGTCGATCGAGCTAATTACGCATGACGTCATTTACGTCACCTTGACTTATTGGCCGCGTTTTCTACTTATTGGCCGACTTTTTGTTACTTATTTGCCGCTTTTTCTACTTATTTGCCGACTTTTTGTTACTTATGACGCGGGCATGCAGCGTTATACTTATTGCGACCGATAACGCGTAGCTAATTAATAATGGTGGTTACGTTCCTCTGGATATAACATTTATCATCGATATAGGTTACGCAATATGTTTTTCATTTGGATACTGTTTGGGTCATTTTGCACACTCACTGTTATACTCACTGATGAATTTCCATAACATCGGCATTTCATGAGATTATGATTTGGCAACTACAGAGTTGTTTGAAAGTAGATACTTTAGCACTGAAATGATATGCGCAGATATAAACATTGGGGTGAACAAATAATGCGAAATGCAGCAACCGATCGGCTTGGTCGCTGATTGGTAGAACATATATGTTAATAATTATTTGATTTACAGCAGTGGAAAGGTTTATTAATTAGCTGGACATGTGGATAACATAATCCACCAATAGACACGTACACTACCGAACAGTCGGAATAGATCCACTGACTAATGAACACTCGGATTATCGCGTTATGAAACATCTTACCATAGAACTCTTGGAAACCGAATATGGCAGAACCTACGATGGGGATAAGTCTTCCAGACTTCACGTTATGCACTTTTTTGTTTCGTCACGAAAATCTCATGGAACCATAGGTCTGTTGATTTCTTTATTTGAACATAGCTTCGCTAGGCAGTACTAGATAGCCGGTGATGGCTTCTCACATCTTCTTTCTTTGGGATCAGTTAGTTATCAATAGTGCGGAATCATATTGGAACTCAGACGACTGAACAGTGAGAGAAAAACGCTCATCGCTTATATTGGAGAATGGTGACCTGCTTTTCCAAAACCATGTGACGATGTTATTGGCCAGGTTGTCAACGGCTCATCGCTAAAGGTAGTTCTCATATATCAAGACCAGTGCAGTGTACCAAAACAAACTATTAACTTTATATTAATGCACTGGTTTGACTGCGTGTTTTCCTAAGAACCAGCATCGAAAGATCTCGTCAGCATGCCAAGTACAACTGTCCGACTAACAAATCATGCCTGTTTTTCGTGCATCGTATGACGAAATAATTTCTTATGCAATAGTGCAGCCAGGGATGTGACACAGGCATGGGCGCACATTGTTCTGTTACACGAACCATCCGACTAAAGCACTGTACGCGTGCTTAAGCTTTGTGGGGTGGTTACACAGGAATGTTGTCCACTTGTTACAAAGTAGCTCATATCCCACATCTGGCGTTTGAAATTAACACAAAGACAAACAACGCTGGTTGCGAAGAGAAATTGCATTACTCCTGCGACTGATAAGTCGGAAAGCAATGTCATTCGACGCTCACTGGCGACTGGAGTGGACTGAGGGAGAGCGGTGTCCTGATTCTGGAATTCATTCGGGTAAGAACATAAATAACTGAATGGCTAGACTCTGTCTGGAAGTTCAATATGGAGGAAATTTAGTATTACATGTAATCGCCAGTAAAAAGTGTCCATTCATTCGTTATCACAGAAACGACACTTTATGTAACCCATTTGACTCCTCAGCAGTGAACAATAATCAACCACATCGTTGAATACGAACGACTCTTAACTTAACGGGGTTCAGAACACAGCGATTCATTAAGTTTGCTGACTTTTCCTCGCGGTTAGATCTGCATGACCACTTTAATATCGCTGTCCATTTTATTATGGACGGTTTGTGAGTGCTGTTTGTTACATACACTGTCTGAACGTTTCAGATCCAAGATTTTAATTCGTCCAGATCCCGATCCTAATTTTGTAATAAAGTGTAAAGCTATGTTTGTTTAAGACGACAATGGTATTAACAATGCTGTCATCCATAGTTTGTGGACTATGTATTTTGGTTATACTTGTTAAATTAACAATTGACTATATTAGGAGTTAAAGGCTATTATAGTCTGGCTAAATTGTAGAAAAAGATGACGTTGTAACATTAGAACATTTTGCAAAAAGATAAATAAGTAATTTGACCGCAGAGATAATTATGGCTGTTGGTTTGCGTGCTTGCAAAACAAGAGGAGAGAATAAGTGGATGTACATGGTACATTGTACGTGTACCATGTGCACGCCAGATTGTAAATCTTTCATGCATGATGTAAACCAAGATAGAGATAGATAGTCTGGAGACAATTTGCTTGGATCACATATGCCAATTTGGGACAACCTCTCGACTTCTTTTATTCTTTAGTCGTGATTTGAAAGCATTAATCATTGATTTGATAGCCACTATAATATAGATTTTGGCATTAGTATGCGCTCTATATAGTATCCACAAAAACGAAAATGGATGAGCACTTTTTGGAAGCACACACGAGTAATGTTATAATTGATCTAAGTGTATATTTTCACTGTTGAATAAGAAATACTTCTCAATTACATGTATATTGATAATGTGATGTAGAGAACAATGAGTAATCTTATAATTGATCTAAAAGAATATTATCACAAACAATACTTTTCCGCAACACATGTACATGTATGCTTCAATTAATGTCAAATCGATCGAGGTTGTTCAATATTACAGCAACTGAAAAAAAAATATTAAAACAGAATATCATACCAAATTTGTTCATACCAACCAGCAATAGCGGGGAAAAATCTCACAGTTCTGTTGGCCTAATTGAATGAGTGCAACTGGTGGTAGTGTCATTGTATTGTGCTTTGTAGGGCAGAGAATCAGAGTATCACAGTCATGGCATCTAACTACAGGTAAGATATTTATATCATAATTTGCCAAGAGTAGCGCTATAGTGGCTTAGTATGCCGTTGGCTTGTTTCAAAATTGCATTTAAAAATTCTATAAGTTGCAGTTGTCAGCTTAAAACAGTCTATGTAAAAAAGGCCAATAAGTCTGGTTAAAATAATTGGGTCATTCATAACTTGTATACTGAGCTAGTTCCGTCACGTACCAAGCTTGGTGTGATCATACAAGCTTAACCGCGGAAGCCAATAACACCCGAATAATTTCAAAGTCCAAAAAGATCCATAACTCTAGAACAATTGGCGGACAATTGAAATTGACCTGTAGTTTATTGTGTCACAGCTGCGAACCAAATTTCATTAAATTCATTAACTAACGTTATCCTCCGGAAACCATGACCATAAGAATTTCAAAGTCGAAAAAGTTCCGTAAGTCTGGCAGAAATGGGCGGACGCAACCCAAAAATTGATCTTGAACTGTATTTTATGGTTGTAAACCTGCATACCAAATTTAACTAATACAGTTAACACTAACTACAGTTTAAGTGTCGTAAATCTATTAGAAATGGACGGCCGGAAGATATATACCAAATATCATTCCATTTAAATCAGTATAACTAAAGTTATCATCCCGATACGAAATATGTACGGACGAAGACAGGCCAAAACATGCCCGGTAATACGTCCCTTAAAAAACGGGCGTATAAAATAGAAGTCGTGCAGCGTTATTTCTCAAGATGATCGTGCTTGAGGCACATTGAGGTTTGCGTTAAAGATACGGGCGGCGTTGGCGATGCGTTAAAGATACGGGCGGCGTTGGCGGTGCGTTAAAGATACGGGCGATGTTGGCGGTGGGTATGCTGCTAAAATATTCACCTCCGTCAAAAACCGACATAAACAGAAATAATAGTAAAATATAGACATAACTTGTTCTTATACCAATCGGAAATATGGTATAAACAGTATGTTATTGTCAAATGTTTTTCCTTTGTTATGTGAACAAAGCAAAAAACGTTACAGAACCTGGCTTTTGTTTAGATCCGGATATGGTAAACATAAAGAGCGTTAAATTTTACTGTTTTCCTGATATGGAATTAATAAAGAGCGTTTATTTCATTTGTGTGTGATTAACAAATAGAATTGCGCTGTGTTATGTAAACAGAAGCACACTTCTGTAACACAAACATGCTCTTGTTTACGTACACCATCGTTCGTCTTGGCGACAATATACTAATTACGCGCTGATTATGTTTGGCATATGAAAAAAACTATATATATTTTAATGTTCCTTTTGTTGATGGCGATTTGAACAAATATGAATATTTCTGCAACGAACGCCGCCCGTGCCTTTAATGCCAACATAGCGTACATAGGACACCGGAGGCTCAGTTGGTAAGGGGCACGGTAAGATCCCCTTGGCCAATTGAGCTTACAACATATGTGAGAAGACAATCCGTTCCTTTGACTCTTTATCTTGATTGACCCCATAAATTTAACATCAGAATATTTTGGCATGAGTTGGGGATATTCCCGTCAAAATTAGAGGACGTATGACCGAATCAAACAACATACTTCAGTGGACAGGCCAATCGTGTGCAATGGCGATATGACCAGGTATGCTGTATCTAAAACAAATATGTATAAAGTATAGAGATAGTAACATTGTGCACACATATAACCATACGGGTACTATTAAACAGTATATGTATCGTGAAGAGAGGTGGGTTCGAATGTTAAAGGGGCTCAATGCTTTCTTTGTGAGTTCGTGTGAATTATACTATTTTTTCTCTTAAAGTCTGTAACACAATTATCACCAACATGTACAGTTAAAGATAGCTTGACTATATATAGAAACAATTTCACAATTATCAACTCTCCAGTAACGTGATTTTGTCTGTCAGAACCATTTTTATGCAAACGTTACTGTTACATTCGATCTACAGATAAATGTCCATTAGTACTCAATAATCAAAATTTGATGGTAAAGGTAAAAGTATTGAACAATATTTTGAAAATCATATCGCTGTTTGTTGACACATCATTGCAACAGTTTTGTTTACATAAGGCCAAAACAAAAAAGATTGTATGTTTCCGCTAACGGAGCGAACAAATCAGGGTAGGTAGGTAGGGAAATTGTTTTGTTTTATTTTATTTTGATATTTTTTATCCAGCTGCAGAAATATTGAATTACCTCGACCGAAGTGACATAAAATGCCAACTTGTGTTGTGGGGAAAGTATTACTTGATAAACACAGTGGAAATATACATTAAGATTGATGAAAGATCAAACTTACTTTATACTTAAGTATGTTTTTTAATATTCACGTACCACATTTTCATAAATTTGGCTATAAACTTGGTACGAAATTGATATCACTAACTTTTTATAAGAATTTTACCCATAATATCGCCATTATACCGTACTTGTATTGTGACGACTACACAGGTAGCCAGTACACCTAGCATGTCTGGTTTTTGGAAACAGTGGCCGTACCCCTAACATATGTGGTGATAACCTCTATACATGTATATATACAGATACACACCCACCATGTCTGTTGATAGTGTTCCTACCGGCACTCTAGGGCTCCAAATAAAAGTGCAGGCCCAAATAATAGTGCAGGGGGGAAATTCCATTGAAAGTTAATAACAGTGCAGACCCAAATAATAGCACAGGGGAAACACTGAGCAAAACATCTATAGTTAACAAATATTTTTATAGTACATGTAGGTCAAGCATAGGAATCAACAAAGTATGTATCATGTGGTGTTTTATTCAATATTTAAATGTTCACATGTATGCCATATACTTGAATATGTACATGCATAAAGTTATAAGCTCATCAATTTGGTATCAGAATCATATAGCAATCTTGAGTTTGTGCTGATTTCAATTTTCATAGCCTCAAAATTAATAAACTTTCATACCCAAATAAGGAGAGTGGCTAAAATGCAAGCTTGGCGCCAAGCTTGGCAGTTTTTAAGGCAGGTGACTAAAAGACAAGCTTGGCGTTTTCAAATTTTTAAAAAGCCTTTTAAACGCAGTTTTCGGGTGAATTATGCGGGAATAGCACCAGTTAATTACTTATATGGCCCATTTTCGTAAATTAATCGACAATAGTGGCAGTAATGTCCCCGATTGGTTGGTTAATAGGGGGCGTGGTCACAAAATCAAAACATCGTCTTTTTACGCAGATTTCTTGTCGGTTTTTGGTCGATTTCTCTTTTTAAACATCAGTTGGACTCAGTTTTTTATTCAAAACATGTTGAATGGTTATCACTTATCACTCTCATAGTCGAGCTTGGCGGTTTTGAACATTATATGCGAAGAATTTTTGACTTTTATATGACCGACCACCGAACCGCCAAGCTCGAATAAAAAATCAAAATATTAAGCTGAATTTTCGCCGATTTCTCGTTTCTAAAACACGTTTCAGCTAGTTTTTATGTAAAAACGTGTAAAATGATTATCATTCTTCACAAATATAATCGGGCTTGGCGGTTTTGAACATTATATACAAAGAGTTTTTGACTTTTAGATGACCGACCACCGAACCGCCAAGTTCGAATAAAAAATCAAAATATTAAGCTGAATTTTCGCCGATTTCTCGTTTCTAAAACACGTTTCAGCTAGTTTTTATGTAAAAACGTGTAAAATGATTATCATTCTTCACATATATAATCGGGCTTGGCGGTTTTGAACATTATATACAAAGAATTTTTTACTTTTAGATGACCGACCACCGAACCGCCAAGCTCGAATAAAAAATCAAAATATTAAGCTGAATTTTCGCCGATTTCTCGTTTCTAAAACACGTTTCAGCTAGTTTTTATGTAAAAACGTGTAAAATGATTATCATTCTTCACAAATATAATCGGGCTTGGCGGTTTTTAACATTATATACAAAGAATTTTTGACTTTTAGATGACCGACCACCGAACCGCCAAGCTCGAATAAAAAATCAAAATATTAAGCTGAATTTTCGCCGATTTCTCGTTTCTAAAACACGTTCCATCTAGTTTTTATGTAAAAACGTGTAAAATGATTATCATTCTTCACAAATATAATCGGGCTTGGCGGTTTTTAACATTATATACAAAGAATTTTTGACTTTTAGATGACCGACCACCGAACCGCCTAGCTCGAATAAAAAATCAATATATTAAGCTGAATTTTCGCCGATTTCTCGTTTCTAAAACACGTTTCAGCTAGTTTTCATGTAAAAACGTATAAAATGGTTATCATTCTTCACATATATACTCGAGCTTGGCGGTTTTTAACATTGAGTACTTAGAATTTTCGACTTTTATATGACCGCCCACCGAACCGCCAAGCCAAGGCAAAATGATACCCAGACCAAACCGAGGCAAAATGATACCCACCAAATATTGTCAACGTGTACCCATTAATGATCGTCCATGCAACTAATCAAACTTGTTCAATTATGTTATATTCTTGTTTCGATGTAGCATTGTGATTTAAATGGCACGTGTGTGGAACGGTCACAATGATAATATACATGAATTCCAGAGGGCAAACTGTAATATAATTTAATTCTCCATCCACATTAAATTATTATTATTATTATTTGTTTTTTTGGGAGGGGGGGATTTGACCCAGGAGGATTTGAAAGGACCTGAGACGTCATTCTTTCTTTCTTTTTAGTGTAAACATATTTTTATTTCCAACATAACATAATATACAGATGATACAAAATTAATATGCAAAATAGAAGAGAATCAGAATCAGAATTCAATTAATCTCAAATCGTCGTACATGTTGACATAACAGAGACAAATATATGTCACTAACATCAGTGCTATAATAAATAATATTTAGTAAAATGTCCGAAATGTGATCTCGTAAAGTATAGCAAAATAAACCGACTTGACACATATTTTTGGTTTATATTTTCTCCACACTTCCAATCTGCTCGGGGAGAATGTGGGTAGGGCAGAGGACGGTGTGCCTTTGACCGTTTCTGTAAAGTTGTATACTCTTAAACATCTTCGTCTTTAAGAAAATAGCAGCGGTGTACTTCTTCTTCACATTTAATCCTGGAAAAAATATATTTACATGTAAATGGTTACTATATATGACACACTGAATTTGCATATTATACAAAAGTGGGGCAGTCGCATTGAGATATTTAACATGATTTGAGTTAGGGTGGAACAAAAAGGAAGCAGATAGTGTTGCACAGTGTTCGGGACAGCAAAATGCATAGAAAGAAGAAACTGAAGAAGGAGAAAGAAAGTAGAAGAGATATGCACGAGACGATGACAATGGTGGGGAATTTTCATTATGTGTTCACAATAAGATTTGGTTGTTGCGTGAGTAAAACTGATGCTCGTATGCGGTTATCGACATGCGTCGGACGCCATGTGTGTGGGGGGGGGGGGGGTGTGTCACTCATACTGTAAACAGTTTGCATCCATAAAAAATAAGTAAATAAACATTCAGTTACTGTGGCGATACATACTGTTTGCACCACGATACGATTATCGCCATGTCTCTATACGACAATGAACTATACAAATTCACATTAATCACATGGACATGCTTTCATTTCTTTATTAAAAGATAACTATTGATAGTTTGGATTACCTCTTATTACACGGTCAAGTGCCGATCGTTCACACGTGATTGAGTGCACATACGTTCTACCCATCTTCTTCACGCCAACATCGAGAATGGACAGAACATTCTCCCATTTTGTCATATGGACTAGCTGGTCCGTTCTTTTTGGTTCAAAGATGGTGTATTCCATCTCTACTGGGTTTACCTGAAACGAGAGAATAACAGTTTTAGAAGTAAGACATGGCAAGTACATTGAAGTTCAAAGTGATATATTCACAAAATAATGCACGACTGTACATGATATCGCTCTCGTTTACTAATATAATTCAATTTCATTCGAATATTCTGATACAGCCCGACTGTAAGCGGCACATTATTAACTTTAGATCTGTACATGCCCGAATATTTGATATAGCCAGGTTAGTTGTTCCAACATCTATGTTTGTCTGATAACAATGAATACTGGTAACCATCGTGTGTGGTCTGAAATATTAATGGTCTATTGGATTGAATGCATGCATTATGCAATGTATACCTTAACGGTGTGTCCCTGTTCTGCTCTGAACCATATCTGTCCGTGTTCTCTCATAATTGTCACTCTTTCACCAAGATATCCTTGATAAACTACGTCGACGAGGTTCTGACAGACAATTGGTTTCCTGCAATTTCTGGATATAACTGATGCAAGGTGGTTACCTTCCAGGCGCCCATCAGCTAAACAAAATGGAAGATGTTGTTAGTCGTTTTCCTGGTTATTTCGATGCCAGTTTATTTCTTCGTAGTATGCCAAATCCAACACAATAGAGTGTCGGGCAATGATTGAATCAATAAAGGTTTATTCCCCATTCATTTTCGTGTATTTATACACGAGAAATGTGGATACAACTTTCACATTTGCAACATCAAATAAACAATGTATCATCGTCTTTCTCTCGGATATTTTAGTTGGTCGCAGATAAAAACTGAGAGTCTGCCAAAGTCGCGCCATGCACGATGAGTGATTACAATACATCAAAGTTTAAAGCATTGAAACATATTAAGAATGTCAGATTGAACTGTATGACCGTATACTAAGCGAATAGCCGTGTTTTGTTAGCAATCACTGTAACAATTTTGTTTACTTAACGGTTTTAACACAAGATATTATTTTATTGGAAACATATCAACAACGAATCTACTTCTCCGTGTTCTTCGAAATGGTGCTATCTTACATACTTCTGTATATTTGCACATTCAATTAATACTTCTGAGTGTAGCTTGACGTGGTGTTGAAAAGTATATGTATTTATATGGCGGGTCGGCTTGGAATTTGTTTCCATTACAATGTTTTTTTTTATTTATTTACAGAGAAAATAACTTACTTGCACACCCAGGAGACTCGCAGGCATTGCACACCCAGGAGACTCGC
The DNA here is from genome assembly GCA_032622095.1 of Siphonodentalium dalli. NCBI lineage: Eukaryota > Metazoa > Mollusca > Scaphopoda > Gadilida > Siphonodentaliidae > Siphonodentalium > Siphonodentalium dalli. The sequence continues at coordinate 266,101,157 of CP136064.1, read as the reverse complement.
AGTTCTTTTCTATTTCTACCTCAGTGTGTCTAGCTTTTGTTCGCACACTTAGGTTGTTTCTTGGAAAAGCCGTGAAACGTTTATCATGTAGACATTTTAGCAAATGTTTTCGCATTTCCTGCGCCCGGAACCTACAATAGCCTGTTCGACCAAAACATGGATCTAAACAAAATTCTACGATGTTGGCCACGGCAAACACACCACAATCGTCAGAGTTTGCCTGCCTCTGTGTGTGAGGTATACGGACGGACAGTTTTCCTAGTTGTGATCCACGACCATATATAGACCATAATTGTATCATACTAGATGTAGTTAGAGGGTCCAATTCGTTGAGAAGTGAGTCAAATAGGTAGACAGACTCATTGTCGTGGCTTGGTATGTATGTTGACGCAATCCAGTGACTATGGCCGGTGTGGTGGATTTGGGCTACAGGTTGAGAGGGGCCGAAACCGGTAAAGTGACTGAAACCACCAGGGTTATACATTCCTAATGACATGTCTACGTTAGGCGCAAAAAGTGTGTCCTGAAATCCAAGAAACCATGGAAACTGGTCGGCGAGAATAGTCTGAGAGTCCCTAATTATACTGTCACAGAGCCACTGACCCGTGCTGATAGTCATTACTTTACTGGGTGTCAATTTATGAACAGTATGTTGCGTCCTTACCGGAGATGATTGTTGTGATGACATTTTCGGCGGCGACGGCGCCGGCGAAAACAGCCTTCTACTCTTTGCGGTGGATATAGTGGGCAGAATAATCGGTTGATCCGGTGATAAGACTGGAGAAACTGTGGGTGAAGGTGAAAGTTGGATATCGGTGAATACTGCCGGATTTGTTTTTGGTGATTGAGAACGCTCTGGTGTAAAAGACACGTTTGTCGGAGAACTAGAGAGTATCTGTGTGAAATCAGGCAATTGTGATGTATTTCCCTGAGATGCAGGGAGCGGAGGAGTTGTAGTCAATGGTGTAGACATTTTTGAATTGGCGGCACGAATTGTGGTTATAGGATGAGTTCGGGTAACGTTGAAAGTTATCTTCTGGTTGCCATGTCGTGTCTTTTTTAGACAAGATTTTGGGGGAGTTGGTGTGGTTATCGCGACAACTTCAGGTGATGTTCTGACAGGTGAGCTCACATTTGATGCGGTCACAGAAATTGGTCGAGGTGACTGAGACTGCTCTGGTGTAGTCGGAGATGAGCTTACAATTGATGAGGCCAAAGAATCTGATGCGGGTGTACTCACATTTGATGAGACCAAAGAATCTGGTTCGGTTGTGGACAGACGATCATAATCGTTTTTTCTTGGCTTCTTGTTGCCAGATTTTTTATCCTCACGCGAGCGACCGCGTTTCCGGAGAACCGTCAGGTTAACAGGCCTGGTTTCTGGGTTATCAACTCCCATGCCGACGAGTAATCTGGCGGCTAAAATGTGGTAACATGTGGCATTTGATGCACAACCACATGTCTCTTTGGGGAAGAGTTTTATGCAGTAGTTGTCGCCTCTGCTGCCAACTACACAAAATAGATGCTGTTCGGGGACAAACGATATTCTGTTTGACCTAATAACTTCATTAGCGAGAGCAATCTGACCACTGTATCTAGTGGGTTCTGATTCGGTTTGTGAATCAGGTTGCGAAGCAGGGATTTGCCCGTCGTCACCATCAGAATCATCCATATTGAGACGACCATTCCTTGTTTCCTCGACAATGTCACGCCAATGTGTTACTCCTGGAGGCATTATACACTCTCCATCTTGGAGTCTGGCTGACTCGTAAACCTCTCTTAGTACAAAGTTGCCTACTCCAAGTCGTCCTCTTTTGTATTCGTAAAAATAAAATTTACAAAGAAAATACAAAGAAAGTACAATTGCGTCAATCGGAGCCTCTTTCCAACCTTGCAACTGTTTCAAGACAACATTGAATGACTCAGACTGATTGTTTGTGATGCCAGAGAGAGAGTCGTACACTTTATGTGGACGGAGCAACCAGGCACCAGCGCCTCGTTTGATGTCGCTTTTCATATTTCTATCAAAATAAGATTTAACTGACTGTGTCCAATTAGAAGTGAGGTCTTCGTACCTCTTCTCAAAATCATCCTCAGAATTTGCCTTCAACAAAGATATCAAGTCCCGCTTATAAATGGCAATTTCGTCTACATTAGCCTTGAGTTCAGTTTGTAAATATCGATGGAGATCCCTTTTGAGATGGTTCCAGCAGAAAAAAATGGGCATACTTGGAAAGATTGTGCTCACAGCATTCGAGAAGGCGTCCTCTCGATCAAAAACTATGGGGATTCGACTTTGAAACTTTGCAAGGTTTGGGATCTTTTCCCTCACCGCCTCGAAAAGACGAGTATGTGGCTTTTGATATTTCCGCTCGTGGATGAGAAACGCCAGTGGAAAAACAGGAGAACCTTCAAACAAAATATTTCGAATGACAAGAGATGAAACGTAGAAGTCACCAACGTTGAATGTTGTGTCATAACCGAGAACGAATCGACGAGAATCCTGGTCAATTTCGAGAAGATCATTTACCTCATTGGACCATTCTGGGTAATGAAGAATGACATACAGATCGTTGTCAAGGTAGCAAACTTCAGGTAAATGCCTCAACTGATGTGCCATTTGCAAAAGGTCCCTGATGGGATCTTTAGACCTTGTGCCCGCAACTACATGCGCCTTTGCATTCCGTACCTGTTTCGTATTTCTTGGATTGAGAACACCGTTATGATCTGGCTGAATATTATGATCTGACACGAGGCGTTGGTATATGGTATGGGGGTTGGATTCAGAAGATGTCACAGCTTCTCTGATAGAATGCAATGCAGAAGGTGCAGTTCGGTTGAATTTGGAACGACTATTTTTGGAATTGCCATGAGGGAAGCCAGAAGATAATGATTCGCTGCCCATATAATGGATCAGCACTTGATTTGAATTTTCATATAGGGTATACGCAGTGCGCACAAACGAGTCTGATCCTGTTCGATCACCAGCTCCCTGTTTTATATAGAACCGAGTTCTTGTGATAAGAGGGTCCTTCTTTGGAAAGTTGTTAGGCCCTTTGTTAACCCAACGATGCTGATCAGCTTTCCAATCGTCACGCTTAACTGGGTCATCATTTTTGTAGATATATAACGTGCCACCGATTGGCTTAACGGGTGGGGTGTTACCAACCTTGACCAGTCGATTTTGGTTTGATGAAAGTATGTCTATCGCATCGTCATTTGAAAGGGGACCGTCCCAGCTATCAAGTTCAGAATTTGGACTGGCTGCAGTTTCAGCATCAGGATTTGTGTCTATTCCCGAATCCTGTAAAAGACAAAAGGTCAACGTTAAATACACGTTATTGCAATCATATTAGTTAAAAGATAAAATATACGATTTGATACTAGATCGTACGAATTTCAACGAAGTCTTAACGTTCGAATTGTGTTAGCCTATATTTATAAATTATAATGACCGTCTCATATAAAGAGCGTTCACTTTACCGTGACTTCATGTATTTTCTCGTTTTTTTTTTGTAAAGTAAGCTGAACAATCATTTGATATCGAATAGGACACCGCACATGAAACTACTAAATCGTAGTGCGATACAACAATTCAATTAGTGACAAATAGAATACATTCAAAGGTTATGATTTTATTTGTTGTCGTGGAATGATGTCGACATTAACTATAGTGTTTATATTAGGCTTTTCTAATATCACAATTATTTGCATCATCTAAATGTTTTTTCTTCACAATATACTGTAGAAAAAATATATTATTTGACTTCCCATGAAAAAACGGACCAATAACCGGAGTACAGTTGAATGCTTGCTATATACATATGCAATATTATATATTACTCACCATTGCCACTGTCTTTCTGGAACTGATGTTGTTCGCTCACCAGCGGGAATTTATAGCAAGAAGGCGTGTCTAAATCAACTCAAACGAAACCCATACCGTCGCACGTGCGTGTCACCGTTAACACTTCGCATGATCGGCGGCATGTACACAAAAGTGACGAGTGTTCTGTGGGGAAGCAAAAAAACAACCCTATCAAAACAGCGGCACATAGACGTGTCACTGAATAAACAGTTCCACCACGTCACTTACCAATTCACTGTATGGTGTGTTTATGAGCGATAACAGTTTGTCCGATTTAGTAAGCGTCATGAATTGTTTTTAAAGCAATTGCTAGTCAATTGAGCTGTGTCAAAAAAACTAAAACAAATCATGAGTTGGGGTTCAGATTCCCACGTTGAACCAACGCGTTTAGTTTGATAATTCTGACAGAGGGTATGGATCTATTCTGTAACGGAGTTTTCGTGTCGATTATAATTCACTTCATCCTGGTGAGTAAACTACTCGAATTGCAACTAACCGGTTATTGGCTAGTCAGGGATATATATCAAATAAATGAAACCTAAATTAATGGGGACGGATGAAAGAAAACTCAAGAAAGCTAAGAAAAAGAAACATTATCTCAAGCCTTTCCCATCTGATCGATACCCCTCCCTCACTTATCGGGGAAGTGGCATGTCGCCAAAGAGGAAAAGACTTCATATAAGCCATCGGGCTTGTTGTCTGGTCCTCATTTCCATACATTATCTCTTCTATTTTGCATATTAATTTTGTATCACCTGTACACGTGCATATTATGTTATGTTGGAAATAAAAATATGTTTACACTAAAAAGAAAGAAAGAATGACGTCTCAGGTCCTTTCAAATCCTCCTGGGTCAAATCCCCCCCCCAAAAACAAATAATAATAATAATAATTTAATGTGGATGGAGAATTAAATTATATTACAGTTTTCCCTCTGGAATTCATGTATATTATCATTGTGACCGTTCCACACACGTGCCATTTAAATCACAATGCTACATCGAAACAAGAATATAACATAATTGAACAAGTTTGATTAGTTGCATGGACGATCATTAATGGGTACACGTTGACAATATTTGGTGGGTATCATTTTGCCTCGGTTTGGTCTGGGTATCATTTTGCCTTGGCTTGGCGGTTCGGTGGGCGGTCATATAAAAGTCGAAAATTCTAAGTACTCAATGTTAAAAACCGCCAAGCTCGAGTATATATGTGAAGAATGATAATCATTTTACACGTTTTTACATGAAAACTAGCTGAAACGTGTTTTAGAAACGAGAAATCGGCGAAAATTCAGCTTAATATTTTGATTTTTTATTCGAGCTAGGCGGTTCGGTGGTCGGTCATCTAAAAGTCAAAAATTCTTTGTATATAATGTTAAAAACCGCCAAGCCCGATTATATTTGTGAAGAATGATAATCATTTTACACGTTTTTACATAAAAACTAGATGGAACGTGTTTTAGAAACGAGAAATCGGCGAAAATTCAGCTTAATATTTTGATTTTTTATTCGAGCTTGGCGGTTCGGTGGTCGGTCATCTAAAAGTCAAAAATTCTTTGTATATAATGTTAAAAACCGCCAAGCCCGATTATATTTGTGAAGAATGATAATCATTTTACACGTTTTTACATAAAAACTAGATGGAACGTGTTTTAGAAACGAGAAATCGGCGAAAATTCAGCTTAATATTTAGATTTTTTATTCGAGCTTGGCGGTTCGGTGGTCGGTCATCTAAAAGTAAAAATTTCTTTGTATATAATGTTAAAAACCGCCAAGCCCGATTATATTTGTGAAGAATGATAATCATTTTACACGTTTTTACATAAAAACTAGCTGAAACGTGTTTTAGAAACGAGAAATCGGCGAAAATTCAGCTTAATATTTTGATTTTTTATTCGAACTTGGCGGTTCGGTGGTCGGTCATCTAAAAGTCAAAAATTCTTTGTATATAATGTTCAAAACCGCCAAGCCCGATTATATTTGTGAAGAATGATAATCATTTTACACGTTTTTACATAAAAACTAGATGGAACGTGTTTTAGAAACGAGAAATCGGCGAAAATTCAGCTTAATATTTTGATTTTTTATTCGAGCTTGGCGGTTCGGTGGTCGGTCATATAAAAGTCAAAAATTCTTCGCATATAATGTTCAAAACCGCCAAGCTCGACTATGAGAGTGATAAATGATAACCATTCAACATGTTTTGAATAAAAAACTGAGTCCAACTGATGTTTAAAAAGAGAAATCGACCAAAAACCGACAAGAAATCTGCGTAAAAAGACGATGTTTTGATTTTGTGACCACGCCCCCTATTAACCAACCAATCGGGGACATTACTGCCACTATTGTCGATTAATTTACGAAAATGGGCCATATAAGTAATTAACTGGTGCTATTCCCGCATAATTCACCCGAAAACTGCGTTTAAAAGGCTTTTTAAAAATTTGAAAACGCCAAGCTTGTCTTTTAGTCACCTGCCTTAAAAACTGCCAAGCTTGGCGCCAAGCTTGCATTTTAGCCACTCTCCCAAATAAGCACTGTGCAGGGGGGGGGGGATTTCCCAAGAAAATAATAAATGTGCATGCATGTTTATTTGGAACCCAAGAGTATGTTCCTTAAGTCCCAAATTAGGCATACAGGTAAAGCAGGCATGAGATCCACTCTCATGAAATTAAAATGGCAAACTTCATGTCCATCAATCACACACCTGGGGCTTTTCAGACAACTGTCACTTCATGGTCACTTTTCACAGGGATATGTTTTTTGTTTTTTAGAGCATTTTGACTTTTTCTCAAAATATCAATAACAAGTTTAGGGTCGGCGGGTTATTTTCATGGTCGGTCGATGTGCGGAAACATAGCATCTTTTTTTTTGCCTAATAACAATAGATTGAACACAGGGATGTTGTTATAACCTGTTGTATTTTGTTTACACATTATCCACTGCGAGTGCCTTGGGATCATCGAGCATTATTATAGACTTCGTATATGTCCACCATATATAGTATGGCTGAAGGGGTCACTCTCACCTGAACAGAATGCTGAAGAGTACACAGGTCTCGAAAAATGTTCTGAAGGGTACACAGCTTTTAACACGTCGTTCGAAATGACGTTGTTTAGTTTTTACATATGTCGTGATTTATGCGTTCCAATAAAAAAAAAAGAACTGAAAACGTAGCTCAGCTGGTGGGTAACAGACATTCAGTATACAATTGACGTACACTTGATTAAGCATCGATAGCAACCCTATATACAAGTGTTTAATTACATATCTGGTTTATATGCGTTCCTTTCTTGATTCATAGACTGCTTGTCATACTCACAGTTGTTCTAACAGTTGCTGTAGCGGGTCTGATTGGAGGCGTGATATACCTGGGGACACATAGTGACGATAATGATTCGAATGGTAAGCAAAACGATTATATATACCTGGAGACGCATGGTGACGATAATGATTCGAATGGTAAGCAACAAGATTATTTACATCAGCTGCGATATCACACAATGACAATGCCAGCGGTCATCTTAGAGGATTCACTTTGCACCACTAAATATCCTTTGGTACTCACTGGTCTGCAGCTTTTATCCGATAGTTCCCAGATATCATATGCCTGTTTGTGGTGACATCGAGATAAGCTATTGTTTCTTTTCCGAATTCCGAAAACATGGAGCTCAGCATCCATCTTGGATTTTATTCATTGCAACATTAAATTCTTTCGAATACGTTACAGCCTTCATCATTCCGTCTGATTATTGGATGTCATCGTTTGAATCTATCGACAAACCATATAACCCGCATTTATGTGCAGTTAGTTAAAAATTACCCATGCTTGATGAAGCTTCATACCCAGGGGTGAGTTGCCATATAAGTATCACGTGATTGCCATGTATCATCCGATTGGTCGGTCTGATATCAATCACGTTCGGTTGACGTTTTCGTCGTTTCTCAAGCGATCGGGTGAAGTGTCATAAATATAGACTCTATTATATTTTTCGCACGTAATTGTATCATAGACTGGGTGGAAATTACACCGAACGTTGTATTATATATGGCGTCATTTTTCAGTCATGGGTGATGAATGTTTCCGTTTATCGACACAATGGAATGAAACGTTGTCATAATATATATGTCAGATATTTAGATTTCCTCAAGTATAATGTAGATGCATATTTTTGAATTTACAATATTAAATTTATAATATTTTCCCAATATACCTGACTAAATCGTTGTAAAATATTCATGGGCGATTTAAATGTATATTATGGACTTGCTCGGGCGCGTGGAACTGATAAATTAGCATTCGGGTGCTATGCCAACTGGAGGAATATAGTATTCTACTAACATCGCCGAAAATCTCATGTAAATCGACCTTACCACTCCATAGAAAACATCGTCGTAACTACGCTCAATTGTAAATATTTACATCTCGATTCGGGACGCAACTATTAGCGATAAACTAACGAAAACGATTTCGCCACCAAGGTTCACTGCATGTAATTAATATATAAGATTGACGGTGTGAATTGTCAATTTGGATCTAATATTTGTAAAAATAACTATTTTGAGCAAGATTATTCTCCATTTATATATTATCACCCTGCCGGAGTGTTTCACATCAGTTTAATGCATGTATCTTTTTTCTTGTGTATACTAGTCCAAGCTATACATTCGACGTAAATCTAGTAATATATGAAGGGATAAAACGGTTTTATGTCGACGTATGGTTGCCTTACTCTATAGCGGACGAAATTGTTCGCTCGCCTAAAGCACCAATGACGGTAATAAATTGTCACAATTGTGAAAGTAATTATTCCATGGAAAACATGTTTTTTTCTGAACTCGACATGAGTTGTCAACTGAAAGTGGCAATTTAATGTGAACAACATATTTTATCACAGCGATTACATAATTTCAAAGAATAGGAACTAACTGAACCTAGCGAAGTGCAATAGTTCGTAAACAAATACATCAAATTAGGTTAATCATTATGACACGGCATATTTTATGGGTAATTTAACACGATAGTTAGATTATAATACATCAGTTTAACTCCAAGATATCACAATCTCTGATAAATATAGCATTTTGTATTAATCTGATAAAAGTCGATTATACTAACGAAAAACACAGCCACTGGATCTGGGCGTAAATACAATAGTAAGGAAATCGTACTTCGACGTAAACCAGTATTATCCATACCGATTTCACCAATGGATTACGTCGAATCATCTCGAATGTACATATTACATGTAACTTGGACTATCTACGTGATGGCAGTGATCCGACCAGCCAGGGGACTGATATCTGCCTTGTATTTTGGCCTGCTAGTATGCTAGTTTTGTTACATCTCGGTCCGGCTACCGGGGATCACAATAATACGTTAAACGGAAAAGGCTCATTCAAACATAAAAATTTCCTCTACGTAATTTGGAAGGATGTATCAGATAGGTTGAAAAATACACGAAATAGTGATGAACAAAGTTCATAATTATGCTCTGCAAATATACTTGCCAAGGTTCCATCTGTTTTAAATTTTTCGCACAGTAGTGAAACAAACGTTCTTTATTTATACCATACTAGAACGAGACCAACAAGGGATGCTCTGTTCGGAACTTTCTGGATTCGATCACTTAAATTAGTCTTTTGTGGCATAAAGAGTCATACAAGAACATTTATCACATTTAACGACATATATTGTTGCCTGGAATAGGACCGCGACCAGGGCCGTGGCTAGCAGGTCATGAAAATTGCAAAATCCTAGCATCGATATAGATTCGATATCCGCCTCAATCTGTCCACGTGTTGGAAATGTCCAACCTGACACCCCCTAAGGTTGGAAAATGTCCAAAATGGCCATTTCAGTACAAAATATTTTGACAAAATGTAGGAAAATATGTAAATGTTGGTCTAAAACAACAAATTCCCCACTAATGAATCGTTGGGAAATCAAACCGCGAGAACAATTTTAACCTATTGTTGATGTGAAATTTTGAACCGCTGACAATTGTGATCAAATTAAGACACCCCATGTTCCTGACCGCGATGTAACAAAAGCGAGCATATTTTGGACCGTCAAACCGCCAAGTGGTATTATATACTTTCAATATATTCGCGAATCATGGAACGTGATTGCGGGGCCTTGTTTGGTTGAAATCACGTCGTGTGATTGTCCTAACTTGTTTCCACATTGTATAAAAGCAACACCCTGCAATAACATCACTGGAATAAAAGCAACACCCTACAATAACATCACTGGAATAAAAGCAACACCCTACAATAACATCGATGGAAATCGAGGCTAAATGCTGAACATTATTTTCTTAAGTAATATTCCACGAATATGCTAATGACTAACAACACACACGAGTATGCTAATGACTAACTACATGTACGCCCATGGGTATGATAATGACTAGGATCGTGAGTATGCTAATGACTAACTACGTCCATTTGTATGCTAATGATTAACTCCACGAATATGCTGACTAACTCCACTAATCTGCTAATGGTTAACTCCATCAATTTGCTAATGACTAACTCCATTAACTACGTGAGCATGATAGTGACTAGCTCCATGGATATGCTAACAAACCACATCCATGTTATGCTAATGACTAAATACATGAGCATACTAATGGACAACTCCACGAGAATGCTAATGACTAACCCCATGAGTATGATAATAACTAGCTCCACGAGTATGCTAATGACTAACTGCATTCACGAGTATGCTAATGACTAACTATATCCATGAGTATGCTAATGACTAACTTTGTCCTTTTTCAGATCTCTGTGTCACAAAGGATTGCGTCATGTCTGGTGAGTATATATTATAGTATATAGAAGCGATTGGGTAAAAAATCCATCAGACATTTCTAATATTTTCTCACTCAGTACCAAAGTATTTACGCCAAAACGCCAGTCTACTGAACAGTTTAATGTACGCCCACATGCTGGTGAATTTACATGTAAATGTTGCAGACAATTCGTCGTATGTGGTTGATGCATGTTATGCTATTAAGGACACGCTACTTATAAAATGCACATGTCTCATCGTTATTATATTCATAGAGAGATATATGTAATTCCTCAAATTATTTATAACCGAAACTTGCCCAAAATTAGCCTTGATAAAATTTGGCAAGAATTAATCGTGCAATAACTCGTGGCATTACATGGTCTAATAAGCGATAAAATAGTAAAAGACACACATTCTTCATGGAAATATCACTCAAAAGTGTCCAATAGATAGCCATCTGTGAAGAGCTTCATGATAATTTGGCAGGCATTTTTCCCAGCTGTGTGACAGGCTCACATCGATCGCGTCAATTGCTATGTAAATCATGTTCTGTATCACAACTCTGGTATACATGTATCCACTCTGATATACATGTATCCACTCTGATATACATGTATCCACTCTGGTATACATGTATCCACTCTGGTATACATGTATCCACTCTGATATACATGTATCCACTCTGATATACATGTATCCACTCTGGTATACATGTATCCACTCTGGTATACATGTATCCACTCTGATATACATGTATCCACTCTGATATACATGTATCCACTCTGGTATACATGTATCCACTCTGATATACATGTATCCACTCTGGTATACATGTATCCACTCTGGTATACATGTATCCACTCTGATATACATGTATCCACTCTGGTATACATGTATCCACTCTGGTATACATGTATCCACTCTGATATACATGTATCCACTCTGATATACATGTATCCACTCTGATATACATGTAACCACTCTGATATACATGTAACCACTCTGATATACATGTATCCACTCTGATATACATGTAACCACTCTGGTATACATGTATCCACTCTGGTATACATGTATCCACTCTGATATACATGTATCCACTCTGGTATACATGTATCCATGATATACATGTATCCACTCTGATATACATGTATCCACTCTGGTATACATGTATCCACTCTGGTATACATGTATCCACTCTGATATACATGTATCCACTCTGGTATACATGTATCCACTCTGGTATACATGTATCCACTCTGATATACATGTATCCACTCTGGTATACATGTATCCACTCTGGTATACATGTATCCACTCTGATATACATGTATCCACTCTGATATACATGTATCCACTCTGATATACATGTATCCACTCTGATATACATGTAACCACTCTGATATACATGTAACCACTCTGATATACATGTATCCACTCTGATATACATGTAACCACTCTGGTATACATGTATCCACTCTGGTATACATGTATCCACTCTGATATACATGTATCCACTCTGGTATACATGTATCCATGATATACATGTATCCACTCTGATATACATGTATCCACTCTGGTATACATGTATCCATGATATACATGTATCCACTCTGATATACATGTAACCACTCTGATATACATGTATCCACTCTGGTATACATGTATCCACTCTGATATACATGTATCCACTCTGGTATACATGTATCCATGATATACATGTATCCACTCTGGTATACATGTATCCACTCTGATATACATGTATCCACTCTGGTATACATGTATCCACTCTGGTATACATGTATCCACTCTGGTATACATGTATCCACTCTGGTATACATGTATCCACTCTGATATACATGTATCCACTCTGGTATACATGTATCCACTCTGGTATACATGTATCCACTCTGGTATACATGGATCCACTCTGATATACATGTATCCACTCTGATATACATGTATCCACTCTGATATACATGTAACCACTCTGATATACATGTAACCACTCTGATATACATGTAACCACTCTGATATACATGTAACCACTCTGATATACATGTATCCACTCTGATATACATGTAACCACTCTGGTATACATGTATCCACTCTGGTATACATGTATCCACTCTGATATACATGTATCCACTCTGGTATACATGTATCCACTCTGATATACATGTATCCACTCTGATATACATGTAACCACTCTGATATACATGTAACCACTCTGATATACATGTATCCACTATGGTATACATGTATCCACTCTGATATACATGTATCCACTCTGGTATACATGTATCCACTCTGGTATACATGTATCCACTCTGATATACATGTATCCACTCTGGTATACATGTATCCACTCTGGTATACATGTATCCACTCTGGTATACATGTATCCACTCTGATATACATGTATCCACTCTGGTATACATGTATCCACTCTGGTATACATGCATCCACTCTGGTATACACGCATCCACTCTGGTATACATGTATCCACTCTGGTATACACGCATCCACTCTGGTATACATGTATCCAATCTGGTATACATGTATCCACTCTGGTATACATGTATCCACTCTGGTATACATGTATCCACTCTGATATACATGTATCCACTCTGGTATACATGTATCCACTCTGGTATACATGCATCCACTCTGGTATACACGCATCCACTCTGGTATACATGTATCCACTCTGGTATACTCGCATCCACTCTGGTATACATGTATCCACTCTGGTATACACGCATCCACTCTGGTATACATGTATCCACTCTGGTATACATGTATCCACTCTGGTATACATGTATCCACTCTGATATACATGTATCCACTCTGATATACATGTAACCACTCTGATATACATGTAACCACTCTGATATACATGTATCCACTCTGCTATACATGTATCCACTCTGATATACATGTATCCACTATGGTATACATGTATCCACTCTGATATACATGTATCCACTCTGGTATACATGTATCCACTCTGATATACATGTATCCACTCTGGTATACATGTATCCACTCTGATATACATGTATCCACTCTGATATACATGTAACCACTCTGGTATACATGTATCCACTCTGGTATACATGTATCCACTCTGATATACATGTATCCACTCTGGTATACATGTATCCACTCTGATATACATGTATCCACTCTGATATACATGTAACCACTCTGATATACATGTATCCACTATGGTATACATGTATCCACTCTGATATACATGTATCCACTCTGGTATACATGTATCCACTCTGGTATACATGTATCCACTCTGATATACATGTATCCACTCTGGTATACATGTATCCACTCTGGTATACATGTATCCACTCTGGTATACATGTATCCACTCTGATATACATGTATCCACTCTGGTATACATGTATCCACTCTGGTATACATGTATCCACACTGGTATACATGTATCCACTCTGGTATACATGTATCCACTCTGATATACATGTATCCACTCTGGTATACATGTATCCACTCTGGTATACATGTATCCACTCTGATATACATGTATCCACTCTGATATACATGTATCCACTCTGATATACATGTATCCACTCTGGTATACATGTATCCACTCTGATATACATGTATCCACTCTGATATACATGTATCCACTCTGCTATACATGTATCCACTCTGGTATACATGTATCCACTCTGATATACATGTATCCACTCTGCTATACATGTATCCACTCTGGTATACATGTATCCACTATGGTATACATGTATCCACTCTGCTATACATGTATCCACTCTGGTATACATGTATCCAATCTGGTATACATGTATCCACTCTGGTATACATGTATCCACTCTGATATACATGTATCCACTCCGATATACATGTATCCACTCTGATATACATGTATCCACTATGCTATACATGTATCCACTCTGGTATACATGTATCCAATCTGGTATACATGTATCCACTCTGGTATACATGTATCCACTCTGATATACATGTATCCACTCTGATATACATGTATCCACTCCGATATACATGTATCCACTCCGATATACATGTATCCACTCTGATATACATGTATCCACTCTGATATACATGTATCCACTCTGATATACATGTATCCACTCTGGTATACATGTATCCACTCTGATATACATGTATCCACTCTGGTATACATGTATCCACTCTGATATACATGTATCCACTCTGATACACATGTATCCACTCTGGTATACATGTATCCACTCTGGTATACATGTATCCACTCTGGTATACATGTATCCACTCTGGTATACATGTATCCACTCTGGTATACATGTATCCACTCTGGTATACATGTATCCACTCTGGTATACATGTATCCACTCTGCTATACATGTATCCACTCTGATATACATGTATCCACTCTGGTATACATGTATCCACTCTGATGTACATGTATCCACTCTGATATACATGTATCCACT
Organism: Siphonodentalium dalli; assembly: GCA_032622095.1. Taxonomy (NCBI): domain Eukaryota; kingdom Metazoa; phylum Mollusca; class Scaphopoda; order Gadilida; family Siphonodentaliidae; genus Siphonodentalium; species Siphonodentalium dalli. The sequence continues at coordinate 266,085,998 of CP136064.1, read as the reverse complement.
CTGGTATACATGTATCCACTATGGTATACATGTATCCACTCTGCTATACATGTATCCACTCTGGTATACATGTATCCACTCTGGTATACATGTATCCACTCTGGTATACATGTATCCACTCTGCTATACATGTATCCACTCTGATATACATGTATCCACTCTGGTATACATGTATCCACTCTGATATACATGTATCCACTCTGATATACATGTATCCACTCTGATATACATGTATCCACTCTGATATACATGTATCCACTCTGATATACATGTATCCACTCCGATATACATGTATCCACTCTGATATACATGTATCCACTCTGATATACATGTATCCACTCTGATATACATGTATCCACTCTGATATACATGTATCCACTCTGGTATACATGTATCCACTCTGATATACATGTATCCACTCTGGTATACATGTATCCACTCTGATATACATGTATCCACTCTGATATACATGTATCCACTCTGGTATACATGTATCCACTCTGGTATACATGTATCCACTCTGGTATACATGTATCCACTCTGGTATACATGTATCCACTCTGGTATACATGTATCCACTCTGGTATACATGTATCCACTCTGCTATACATGTATCCACTCTGATATACATGTATCCACTCTGGTATACATGTATCCACTCTGATATACATGTATCCACTCTGATATACATGTATCCACTCTGATATACATGTATCCACTCTGATATACATGTATCCACTCTGATATACATGTATCCACTCTGGTATACATGTATCCACTCTGATATACATGTATCCACTCTGATATACATGTATCCACTCTGCTATACATGTATCCACTCTGGTATACATGTATCCACTCTGATATACATGTATCCACTCTGCTATACATGTATCCACTCTGGTATACATGTATCCACTATGGTATACATGTATCCACTCTGCTATACATGTATCCACTCTGGTATACATGTATCCAATCTGGTATACATGTATCCACTCTGGTATACATGTATCCACTCTGATATACATGTATCCACTCTGATATACATGTATCCACTCCGATATACATGTATCCACTCTGATATACATGTATCCACTCAGATATACATGTATCCACTCTGATATACATGTATCCACTCTGCTATACATGTATCCACTCTGGTATACATGTATCCACTCTGATATACATGTATCCACTCTGATATACATGTATCCACTCTGCTATACATGTATCCACTCTGGTATACATGTATCCACTCTGATATACATGTATCCACTCTGCTATACATGTATCCACTCTGGTATACATGTATCCACTATGGTATACATGTATCCACTCTGCTATACATGTATCCAATCTGGTATACATGTATCCATTCTGGTATACATGTATCCACTCTGATATACATGTATCCACTCTGATATACATGTATCCACTCTGATATACATGTATCCACTCTGCTATACATGTATCCACTCTGGTATACATGTATCCACTCTGATATACATGTATCCACTCTGATATACATGTATCCACTCTGCTATACATGTATCCACTCTGGTATACATGTATCCACTCTGATATACATGTATCCACTCTGCTATACATGTATCCACTCTGGTATACATGTATCCACTATGGTATACATGTATCCACTCTGCTATACATGTATCCACTCTGGTATACATGTATCCAATCTGGTATACATGTATCCACTCTGGTATACATGTATCCACTCTGCTATACATGTATCCACTCTGGTATACATGTATCCACTCTGGTATACATGTATCCACTCTGGTATACATGTATCCACTCTGGTATACATGTATCCACTCTGGTATACATGTATCCACTCTGGTATACATGTATCCACTCTGGTATACATGTATCCACTCTGGTATACATGTATCCACTATGGTATACATGTATCCACTCTGGTATACATGTATCCACTCTGGTATACATGTATCCACTCTGGTATACATGTATCCACTCTGGTATACATGTATCCACTCTGGTATACATGTATCCACTCTGGTATACATGTATCCACTCTGGTATACATGTATCCACAGGTATTTGGAACACTTAAAGGCACGGATGGCCTTCGTTATAGGTTATCATTTAGAAACAAACAGTTACCAAATTATGAACATTTCCTGAAGACTATACTAAATAGTATAGTATAATGATAATGATAGTATGCATTCGATATTATCCACAAAACTCTGTGGGCGAGCTAAGCGTTTGTTTTATATACAGCACGTAAAGCGTGATCGACAAGCAAAATACTCAACACTGTGGCGATTTTTTTCAGTAGAGTGATTCGTGGTGACCCATTTAACAACGAAATTTTGAGTGGTGAAGATTAGCAAGCGCTGTACCGGTGGCAGTTGTAACCAAAGTTCACTTACATAGGGTAACTTATATAGGTTCAATGTTTATTACACACCCAAGAGACTGTAGAATGCGGAATACTAAAATTAATCTTGGGACTTACTAATTTACTTGAACAAATTGGTCATTAAGATAGAGGGTACCGCACCTCATGATAGTGAAAATGTTTTTTTTGCAGTTAACGCTGTCGCCAAGGACGTTGTCAATGTAATAAGCTTGAGTTGTCCACGGAAAATACAACTTTTATTATTGAACGTTTTGAAACGTATATATGTACATGTATCATATCATCATGACAAGGTAAGAGTCGTTGAAGTGAGAGAAATTATAGCGTCAAGTGACAAAACGGGTTCCGTTTTCTCAACCGTGCATGCATGTACATTATAACCACAAAGAGAGTTCTTGTGTTGCTTCTTCATTATAAGGTAAAATAAAGAGTGTTTGTCTTGTTTATATTCATAAATGGGATTAGTTAATGCCACCTGGTGATTTGAGTGTCCAAATTATGCTCGCTTTCATTACGTCGAGATCCGGTTCTAGTGGACAACACATGTCGATAAATATGCTAAAGGTGGTCGAATTCAAAGAGTGTGTGTCCCGAACTTTCTTCGGTAAGGAACAGAACAAAACGCGTTCCTTGTTAGTCTATTCCTGATAATATTGACTAACAAGGAACGCTCTTCGAAAACTTGAAAACAGCTGGAACAATGTTGATGTTGTGGCATTGGAAAGTATTGTTTCAGAGCACGTCAAGCCCGTATATCAATATGTCGTGTAATTGTCAACCTATCGTATACCTTACGTTGACAACATTTGGAAGTTTGAATGAGCCATGTCCGTTCAATCAATTCCAATTTCTTATCTTAGACCATTCTATTTGATATGAATTGTTGAGTTGGAATGTTCTCTCATTTAGCTGTCCAGGTCGTTGGGGCGCTCGACACCAGCGTGGACCCGTGTGATGATTTCTATAAATTCGCATGCGGTGGATGGTTGAAGAAAAATCGTATTCCTGACGACGCATCGAGCTACGGGACGTTTGTAAAACTTGAAGACGAACTTCAGCAAGAACTCAGAGGTTTGCTTTTGTAAATCACCTTCCTTATAAAATCACCTATATTTGTCCAACATATCCTCGTGCAAATAGGTTCACATCGAACTTAAATATTTACATATGTTCATATTTGACGTATTTGATTTTGAAATAAACCACAGTATACCAGTTATTCGGTTTTATGTCGCGGGCCACAGTGAAAACACATTATATAGAGCGAGCATCTGGTAAGTCGATTTAGGTTAATATAGAGCGTAATTCAGATTCAAATAATGCCGATTCTTGTATTTTTAAAGGATAGGATAGGATAATGTATTTACAATACACACATGAATAATACAATGGCAGTAACACATAATAATGTAATGCTGTATATTGTTGGGGGGTTAGCCTTGCCCTATCGGGCTGTCTTCCTGCTACCCCGTAAAACAAGTATCACTATAAATAATTGAATAGATGGCTTGTATTTCAGATCCACGCACACGTACAGACTATAATCATATATAAAACTATCTAGGACCTATAGTATTTAGGGCATATCACAAACAAGTATTGGTGTGGTTGCGAGAAAATCCAGACGAGTTATAAGATCGAAAATGTATTATCTCTCCATAATAATGTTTTGAACTGTTCATATTTTCTAACACATATGAACAGTTCCAGTTCCAGTTCCATGGGTATATTAAGAACAAAATATTTATTTTATTTTTTTGTTACAACGGATTCAGGCGAGAGATACCACCATCTTTAGTTAAGTAAACAAAAAAGGAATCTATTTAGATCGGCGGAAAGTCTTTTAGTTGATTGAGGTTTTGGGATAATTCAAATTAACAGTATTACATATATGTTATGTTTATATGTATGTATAGTAAATAAGTTCAATATGAGCTTATTTTCAGGAGAACAGGCTGATTTTTCATAACTTAAAGTCTATCTTTAAATAAACTGAACTATATGTTCAATGAAATCTAAAGTTTTAGAGTGTCGCTCAATTGTAATATTGCGAAACATGTAATATATCTTGCAGTTGAACATATCATCCCTTGTTGTAACATATCTTAATGATTGTGTAGCGCTTCCCTGAATAGATGCATGTGTGTAAAATACTAATTTTGGGTCAGAGATATAGCTCGGATGTCAATTCATCATTGTAAGTGAACTATATATAGACCTAGATGTTTCTGAAGGTTGTATTTTATAGACAAAATAGTTCAAACATGTTTCAAACGAGTTTCTTATAATTATTCTGTAGTTGGAAGGGGTGTAGGGAAAAGAAAGAACATTGCTAATTCTCAACCATCTGCAGTTTTTTGTTCGGACGAAACGTTAACCAGGTGATCGCTCAACATATCCTCGCTCAAATATGCACATACTCAACCTATAATATGAGATAGGGGGGATATTCTGACCTGGACATCTTCCCCCCAACCCCAAACCCTGACTCCAACAACTTTTTCTCAGAAGAAGTTAATTTCTCGCTGTTTCATGACTATATAAAGCAAAATAAGCGATAAAACCATGAGATAAGTTTTAGTCATGTAGGTGCTGGGTGGGGTACATATTGTGATTATTTGATTATGAAATGGTCAGATAATGGCCGCATACCCGGTACCCGTTATTTCATGTTATGGCGCGGTCCACAGTGAAGCCAATGAGTGAAGCTAATGAGCAAACACCTGAACAGTCATGAGTTGGATTATTTGTGTCGTTGCTAGCACATTATCTGCTTAGAATAGTCTCTATATGGGTCGATAATGTGACTAAAACGCTCTCATTTTCAACACATAGTCGACTCAAAATAAGGCGATTCTAAGCAGATTATCTGCCTAGATAAGCTATATTGTAAGCAGATGTCGTGCGGGATAACAGACTGGATCACTATGCAATAAAGATGTGTTACGGACTTGCTACCCTGAGGGTGAAGAGGAATTACTATTGGGAAACTCCTCGGTTATATTATTCTAAATAATACTCAAACCTGGAACCCATTTAGAGCTTTCCAATCATATATAACTTCTACATCGAACTTCTTCGAAAAGTCGTAATGCTCATACCTCTGCTGCGAGATGAAAACAATTTCAAGTTGTAAGTTCACTACATCAATTCAATCATGTCGAGACATTGTGAAGAAACAATCCATCTGAACCTCCAACCCACTGAGATGAACAATACACCTAATAAATTGACCATCCTTATGGCAATTCATATATCTATTCAATATTATCTCATATAACCGATGTTATATATTATCATGTTTGTGGACAGGTAACATGTCGGTTTTGTGTGAACAATTTGTGCGGGAAGATTTGTAATTTGTAAACCTTGTGTCTCAATCCCCTTTGCTTTGTTTATGCAATAAAATATGTTTGCAAAACTAAAGTTCCAATGGTTTGCATACACCTGACAGAACGTCAATTAATTGAAGTGCCGCCACATAATAATACATGTTATTACGATTGCCGTACTGCAGATATACTTGAAGAACCCATTACTGACAAAGACATCGACTCAGAGAAGAAGACAAAGCGTCTCTACCTGTCTTGCATAAACGAAGGTAACTAACCTAATCTGATTCCGATATGTTAGTTCATGCGTATTGCTGGTTGTTTTATTTAAACTATGAAAGCCACAAAGTCCATGCGCATTCGAGATCAGTTTGTTTCATAGCGAAACATACAGGCTCCATACTACGGACAGACGATGGCAATGTCATTTTAACATACATGTATATGTAACCGACCGTTCTGTAATGTGTGCGCAGTGTAAGTAATTTGCAGTTAGGGATTCACGGTCACCGTTTGTTCTGTCAATTTTGTGGAAAAAGGTTCGACACAAACGAATCCTGGAATTCCTGGATTCCTGGCCAAAGGTTTCGAATATGAACGAATCGGTGCAGCATTCTCGAAGTGAATTGAACCGTTCGGTTCGCAGGGCCCTATCTTCAACCTCATGTTCAGACTGCTCCTAAGCTCGACCCTCGTTTAGGAGGATTTCTCTTGCGGGCGTCCTCGTTTATGAATCACTGAACTAAATGATTTCCCATAGGCGTCAGTGTTAACGTTTCGGTCAAATTCACTGAATTGAAGCCTGCAGGCCATACCAGTGATGTTTACCCAGCTAGATTGACACCAGTTGATCACGAAAATGCAAGAAAAATCATAGGTCATGTGTTTACTTTTTAAAACAAATCTCCAACTGTACGACTATCCCACAGCCAAATTTGATCTGGAAAAACCCAGAACTACAGCAGATAGTTAAATAAATTTCCCGCTCACAAAAATCCAATCCCCCATTCATTCACCAGTTTAAATTATTTAGATATTATGTAGAAATCAAATAAACGCGATGTCATCCTTTAATAACGTGTCGCATGTATCAGGTGAAGGTCATTCTTCAGTTACATTCACCTTTAGCATTCCACGGTGTACTCGCTCCCCGACTCTAGAACACATTTAGCTCCCTGATTCCTATACACTCTTAGAACAAATGTGTATAAAATCTACACAATATGTGTTACATTTTATCGAAAACAAAATTGTGTAGAAACTATATATGTGTCGGTGGCATTTCCTCAATGTTGAATATGAGTGAATATGTGATTGTATCGCAGCTATTAGATGAGATGTGTTCTATTGGAGACACAAAACTCATAAAGGCTGCCCCAGACCAAAATCTTGGCAGCAGCTTAATGTATTATACACTGTGTTTGTGTCTAAACTGAACAGCAACAAACAAGTGTAGCACACAGTCTTAAAGCTGCTTCTAGAATTTGAATATGGTATATTTGACTAGGTTTGTGTCTCAAGTAGAACACATATCATCTACTAACTATACTATACTATACTATACTATACTATATTCATTCAATGTTGAGAAAGTTCCGCCGGTACATATATGCCATATGTCATTTCTGCACAATTTTAGTTAAGATAAAATGTGACACAGTTTGTGTAAAATTTATACTCATTTGTTCCATGAATGTATAGCTGGGGTGGTTGTGTCGTGTATACACATTCGATCAGTGAAACATGGGTGTGACTAAACACCGCCCGGACCATCCCGGTCCAGCCCGGACCCCCCATATGGACTATATGAGTGATTTTAAGGCCAATATAAGTGCAGGGTGTCATGGAAACCCACTCAGGGTCGCTATTAACCCTCAAAATGCCGGCATCGGCGAAAATGTTCGCCGCGAAATGAAGCTAACAGCCCAGACCGCCCCTGCTGCGTCGAGGTTTGATTTTAGTATCCATATCTGTGCGAGGGTGTTAATGAAACCCAAATACACACGAAGAGTGGTCAAGGTCAAACGGATTATTAACCCCTAAACTTCCCAGATTCAGCCAGAATTACAAAATTGTGCCCCCAATAAACAAACTCACAGCCCGGACCCCTTTAATGTCCTCGTACTTCTAATAACTCCTTACATATGTGTTGTGGAACTACCCTCGACTACACTCACGAAGATACAAGGGCGAGTCGCCCACGAATGCCTGGCAATTAACCCCCCGAAATGACGCCATCGCCGATTATGTTTACCGATAACGACGCTGACAGCCCGGACCAGGTTGGACCATCCCGGACCCCCCATATGAGTGATTTTAAGGCCAATATAAGTGCAGGGGGTGTCATGGAAACCCACTCAGGGTCGCTATTAACCCCACAAACTGCCGGCATCGGCGAAAATGTTCGCCGCGAAATGAAGCTAACAGCCCGGACATTTATATCACGTATTAGTTAATTGGCGACAGTTATCAGCGAGTGACTTCTGCACTTGCAGTTGCCAAATATATGTATGTTCTCTCATATACAATATTGAATATTTATTAGCACTTTGATGACTAGTTCCCATATAGGAAATGTTCAGATAATGAGTTCTAGAAACGGTCGTTTTGTTGAACTGGTTATCTAGACACTTCCATCATTAAACCGGTCTCAGTCAGCTCTTTTATTTATCAGTCGTCTGTTTCCATCAATGTATCATATTATTATAATCAATACATTTGAAAAATGATCAAGGAAATATGGGTTGATACAAAAATCGGACTTGGCACTGAAAGGGTTAATTTTCTTCCATCAGATACACGGTCCATTTTGGATCACTATTACAATATGACGTGTCAAAAGCAATGGTTTCTCTTCGATTCTAGATAAAATGGAGGCACTTGGACTTCAGCCAGTGCGCGATGTGCTTGCCGAGATGGGAGGCTGGCCCGTGCTCGATAAAACATGGACAGATGCACAATTCAATCTGACAGAGCTGCTGGTACATCTACGCATGCGTAATAACGACCTCCTGATGGCTTATGGAGTCACGGTAGACGATAGGAATCCCGACAACTCGGTTCTCTACGTTAGTACTGTTCTGACTGTATATGCATGTGACCCGCCATATCAAATACAGTCGTAAGTCGGGATTTTTTTTACCCTGTGTGCCAATGCTTTCTCTTATATACGCGAGTCGACCATAGGTCGCCTCGCATATATAAAAGAATGCACTGGCCTAACAATTTTTTATTTATTTTTTTAAATAAATGTTTCTGACAATTTTTAGGACATAAAATAAAAAACATCCATTACCCTGCAGGGAGCCCCACACATATATAGAAGCATATAGAAGAGTGTCGTCTGCTCATGTTTGTCTGGGGCTCTGTATGGGTGAAATTATAAAATTGTTAAAGAATACAAGAAAAAATTATTAAAATTGTAAAAAATTGTTAGGCCATTGCATTCCCTTATATATGCGAGGCGACCTATGGTCGACTCGCATATATAAGAGAATGCATTGGCACAGGGTAAAAAATCCCGACTTACGACTGGATTTTATATGGCGGGTCACATATGCTAATATCGCCACAGTCACGTGTTAAAAGACTGGGGCAACTCATCAATTTTGACAACGGATTGCCAAGAAAATCATGGGAGAAAACGTTGACATGCGTTATAGGATGCGATCTGACACATTATTGAATATAATATATATTTATTTGGTTGATTTTTCAATAGTAAGTCAAGGATTGTAATTCCAGAAGAAGCTATCGAAAATATATTTACAGCGAGAATTGATAATTAACATAGTCGATCCACCAGTTGCAATGTTTCGGATATATTTGTGTCCATGGAATCAATTTATACAAGGTATTAATTCATCCCGGGTGCACATACACGTAACATGGTACATAAAGCTAGTTATATCAATGTGCGTGCATCTAGGAATAGCATTAACATGAGGAGTCTGTTCATATGAGGAATTTAACTTTAAATACCAACAACACACCAAGGTTGTGTGTCTTTTGACGCACTTGTCGTGTCAGTATAGCTGATCGCTGGTCTATATCGTATAGACACAAGGGAAATCTTATGGAGTACAGCCAGTCCATTTCAACGATTCACTGAGGAAATAACCTAATAGACAATTCCGATGTACAATTTTTCATGCAGTCGCCCGTGAAAATAGCACAACGCATGGACCAAACAGTTATCGACACTGCTTCATTTCTGTTCATCTTGTGCCGACTGATTCGCGGACAATAAGTGCATTATTAATCCATGACGTTGGAATGTCGACCTCGACTCTCACATCCAAATGGGCATATTTGTGCCATATGGGACATATGAGACAGTGAACATATCACGGCGGACACACTCCGCAAACACAGCGTATATTGTTGTTACATTTATATGAACTATACATATTGTTCTCCAAATTGGAGGTCGACAATAAATAAATATATATATAACATCCCTCCAAATCAATAATAGACAATTCCGATGTACACTTTTTAACTGACTAGGAGAATTCATTGAGTATAGAAAGGGTAAATTAACAAGAGCGACATGTTCACATAGCCAACCGACTATTCGAATACAGAGAACAAACAAAGTTCAACAAACCAATCATATTTAGTATAGAAATGGTTAATTGTATCTGCCTTTCTATATTTCGCAGTTCGACCAAATGAATCTCGGTCTCAGCAGAAATCAATTCATGGGAGACCGTAATTCTACGGTCCTGACATTGTACGAGAAGCTGGGCGTGGACATGGCTGTTATGCTTGGTGCCACCGAGACCTATGCCAAGAAAGCTATGGAAGCCGTTGTGGATTTCGAAGTGGAGTTCGCCAAGGTTTGATAACATTGAATATTTGCCAATATTTCAGTATTCCTGAGAACAGCACAATTCCTGAAAAAGAAAATAACTGGATCTGAAGAGACAGACAGACAGACAGAGGGAGAGAGAGAGAGAGAGAGAGAGAGAGAGAGAGAGAGAGAGAGAGAGAGAGAGAGAGAGTGAGAGAGAGAGAGAGAGAGCACGAGAGAGACATCACTTGTTGTTAATGTAACAATGCAATCGGTGCTTCCGAACGATATATAACCAACATTGATTGCTATATATGCGGGTATAGATATAGCCACAATAAGGTAGAGAGAAACAAATAGATACAACGTTGAGCGAATGCGATTCGCATACCATGTGTATATGTGATAGCTACGATAGCTGCATGTGTACTTACAGTCTCACTTTCAATTTCATTTTACATCTATATCATCAAGGTCACGATTTTCGCACTGAAGGTTTCGACGAAAACAAATTGTGACCGGACATGGCTCCCTCGAACCCCAACATTATGAATACGTATATAATTTGGTAAGAAGTGTCTCAAAACGTACATACGCGGATGTTTTTCGAATAAATTTGTCAACAGAGCACTCAAAATATGTGTTTTGTTTCAGATATTTTTCGATAAATTTTAGATCGTTTCGTTTGCACCGGTTCAGTTGTGTGAGTCAGCGGTCGCGTAGAAATTGTAACTGGAGACCATGGGAAGACAATCTAGAGCTGTCTTCGCTCTGAAAGGTTTATGGTACCATACAATTTTGATGAAAAAAACGCGGGGATGCAGTATGTGAAGTTTAAAAAAGGTTTCATGTTAAGATAACGAAATATATATTTTCCGTAGATTCCGTTTCCGATCCCAGTATTCCGATTAATACAAACGTCACGGTTCGAAATTGTATTTTTATTCGTCTTTCTGGGACACATCATGCTCGTAGAAAGGACGTTCGTGTAGTTATCGACCTAGTTCGATATCGTGAACAATTCAAAAGCGAATATTATTATGTGTATTTTGGAGCGCAAACCGACTTGTACCTTCAATAATGTGTTATAATAATATTGGCATATACTGTTCTGTAAATATACACTATACACATTCTTCAGATAACACTTCCACCAGATGACCTCCGAGATCCAGCTTCCATGTATCACAAAATAAAGCTTGGAGAACTAGACGCAAATAAAACGCTCAGTCTTCCCGTGAGTATAATTTCTAGCATTTGGTATCACGATTAACATATATTCATATATCACGCCAAACAGCCATGACGTACACACAATACAACAATCGGTCATCGGTTTATGCTTTCGTCTATTTCCACCGCAGATATCACTACATGTAATCACATTTATAACTAAGTCTTCTGACCAACGTTGATCACCTAGATGTACATTAAGGGTCAGACGCACGTTTTGTCCAAATTTCCTGGTATTTCAAAATAGAAATATCCTTGTGAAATTTGATACAAAAATTACTGTGACAATATTTAAGAACACTCGACAATTGGATATTATAACCTCATTTACTTTACTTTTATGGCATGAAAAATATAAAAATAAAATCACTGTTTTCATGTACCAAGAACTTCCGTAAAATATATTTGTTTTCAAAAGTGCACTTCATATATCCATGATATCATATCTCAACACCATGAGAGGGGACTTAATTATTCTTTATTTGTGAAATTTAATTATTAATTTCATTAAGAAAGCAACTAGGATTTTCAAGCCACACCTGTTGATCAATGACTATTGGGCTGAGATGAGTTGTGGGTCATGGGTTCATAACCAATTTAAAGCTGACCACCATATCTCTTAACACTGTGACCTAATTCCTGTTGATCATTCCCTGCTTGAGTGGACCACACTGCATATCAACATTTGTTTTCATTGGGCTGGAATATTTGTGACTGCTTTATTCTTCATTATAATATATGGTCGTATGATGCTATATTATGCAGTTAAAAATCTAACTCAACATTATGATGCAACTGAAGCCAAGACAATAAGCTATTTGGTTATTGGAGTTTTGTGTGAAATTATTAATTATCCTAGCAGTTCTTGGTACCGAAAGGGACAAAAATAAAATAACATTTTCAGCCTCTCACATGTATTAAAATCCATGTTTGTATTGTCTCTTAATAATTGCTCGGATTCTACATACAATGAAGATGATGATATGTGAAATTCAAGATTGTTTGCCAGATAGATCCCGATAAATTCTTTGTTGAAAATCTCTTGCCATTTTTGGCTGGATTTATGCAAAACGTGTCTCTCCCTTAAAATACACATGTATACATACATTGTTATGACGAATGAATACATTGCATTATTTAAAGTTATGTGCGACATGATCCGGTCGTTCTTCACCATTCCAGATAACATATCTACAAAAGCTAGCAAGTATACATGAGATTTTATGACAGTAAATTCACGAGAAAGTCAGGTTAAGGTTATATGCATATCGTACTCATGTTAAATTATTCTATATGTTGATATATGTTGTATTCATTATATGTGCAACTGCCCATTGTGTGTATTTTGCATTCAGTCTTATCTTATATTGTAATCGCAAATGTTTTAATTTGAACATCATGGTATATCTGAATTTAAAACCCAGGCATATGTATATGTTACAATATTTTGTTAAACATATGTTGAAAAATCATATGCTTACTGTTTAAACTCCACAATTCAGCCTTCAATTCCACCGTGCAAACCTTCAATTACATAGTGGAAGCATTCAATTCCATAGTGCAAGCCTTCGGATTATAATAAATATGTAACCAATTCCACAGTGCAAACCTTGAATTACACAATGCAAGCCTTCATTTCCACAATGCAACCATTCGGCTTTGCGTAAAGATGTAACCAATTCTACAACGCAAGCCTTCCACAGTGCTAACCTTCAATTCCACACACAAGCATTCTGACAATGGTATACAGTTTATACAATGCGCTATGCCAAAATAGGATACTGTTTCGAATATATTTACCATTGTAGATACCTCTGTATGTATACATCCTATATATACACATCACAAAATACAGTTTATGCTTGTTTTGTAGATCGTTCTGAGGTATTCGATTCAGTATGGCAACATGGCATCTTTGAAAATACTGCTTTCTTATGGAGATGGGGGGTTTATATACACTTATTAAAAGCATGTATAAACTAGCAAATGTTTTTGTAAAAAGGGAAATATGATCTCAAGCCCTTCAACATCACGGAAAGGTGTAAGCAAGTTTGGGCCCCCTATTATTCAATATATATGCAAACGATATAAGTGATTTTTTTCAGAAACCAACCCAATCACTCTGGAATCAACTCAAACTAACTTCTTAATGTAAGCAGACGATTTGGTTTTACTTCCAAAGAGCTAGTCGTCAGGATTACACCTTTGTTTAGATGCTATATTTGTATTGCTTATTGTGATAAATGGAAACCCAAGGTCAATGCAAATAAAACTAAATGAATAATATTTCAGCGCTAATTTTTTGAAGATTCTGATTGACAATCTTTTGTTGGAGATGTCTCATTCTTTCCATATCCTCTTGCAAATAGGTTCATATGGGATATAAATATTCACATAATTTCATATTGGACTTCATTGATTCTGAAATTATCTCATATAAAACTTATACCTGTTATTCCGTTGAATGGCGCGGGTCGCAGTGAACATACATTATAAACATCGTTGATCTGGTAAGTCATGTCGATGAAAACGAGTAGAATAAATAATGCCTATATGAGCTTATTTTGAAAGACATTAACGCCCATATAGAGCGTAGTTTTCCTCAAATAAGCTCTATATGTATATGGGCATAAAACGTGACATTCAAAATAAGCCCGAATTGTGCTTATTTTAATCAGAACAGGCTGCGATTTTCGCCCTGACTGAATTGTGATATTAGGTTCAGTCGCGAGTAAATGCAACACAGTTTAACCCAATCCTGGCCACTTTTGATGTGTGGTGTGTTGTCAGAAGTATAAGCGGGCGGTCTCGCCCACCATTAGCTGGCTGGTAGATTGACACACGAACCAAGATGTTTAACGAAGAAAAATATATGTTCGAATGTATCGAAAACACTAATTTGTCTCTTTGTCTCTAGTACCAAATGAAGTGGTTCCCATTCATGCAGTTATTATTCAACCAAGTAAACATCACGATAAATGACACAAACGAGGCCATGTTCTACCATCCGAATTACATCACTGATATGACGAAGTTGGTCAACAAGACACCGAAAAAGTAAGCTTAATCTTAACTGTAATCTGGATACAACTATCGGGTGCAGGCTTGGGACAATTACTTGTGAATGTAATTAATTACAATTACAATTACTTCAACATTTTTCAATTACAATTACAATTCCCATTACATCTATTTCGCAATGTAATTAATTGCAATTACTTTGAAATGTAATTCAATTACAATTACAATTACATTTCAACACATAATTGATGTAGGAACACTTTTTATTTATATAAACTTTATTTGATAACAAAACATAAATTTAATACAAGCAAGATGAAATACATGATTTATAGCTGGCAATTCCAGCGTGTTGCATTGGCAGCTTGTAGTCGGGGTTGATCTTCTAAAAATTGGAATGATATCAGACATTTATGAACTTTGCTAACTATCTTCAATGCTTTGGCATTCTTGGCCGATGTTTTTGCATACTGATAGATCCTAGTAGGTTGTTGATCACTTGCTGGTGGTGCTTGTGTGACTGTTGATTCATAGACATCTTGATGCTTGCGCTATAAAATGAAAATAATAGAGTATTTTAGTAACACACATGTATCCATCATTTAATTATTAAGGGAATAAGACTATCTCAGTAAGACAGACACACAGCCAGGCCAATTGTAAAGGACAATGAGATAATCAACACTCTGACTGTTAATTAGAGTCATAATCTTAATTAGCCACCAGCTTATTGGTAACACAATGCCTCCACTAGACAGTGCTAATTGTGGGATTACTGAGGCAGATATGTGTCCCCACTTTGCAAATTAGAAGGGACAAGATACAATGCATATACCAAATCAAATCAAATCAAATCAAATTGTTTATACACATAAACCACAATCGTGGTACAAATGGTGAAAAAGAATTACAAAAAAAAATTAAATTACCAATACCACCATATGACTGAAGTTATATGACAATGGAATTAAACAAAACTAATACATAGAAATGGAAACTTACCTTCAGATGGAGGTAACTTTTTTGGAACTGGATATTGTAGTTGGGCAAAGTTTGCACTTCGCTTTCATAGGACACGATGTGTCTTTCTGCAAATTAAAATGCTGCCAGATTTTTTGTAGACATGTTGATAGCATTAGCAATGGTTGGTATGAATTTCTATATAGCATATATACCATATCAGATGGAGATAATGAAACATTATCATAAGAGTGATATATTATAGTGATCTATTGTCTATTATTTGAAGTTGGTTTCTCATTGTATTTATCAAAACAAGCCTTCTACCTCAAAAGTTAACCAATGCTTAAGCAAACAAACAGGAGGTGTCAACAGAATTCACCATTGAGACACAGTGGATAAACACTCAGTGTTGTGACAACATAGTGATAGCCAGTCACCAGTCTTACACTTTGAAATTTTGGAAAAAAAACCATTTGAAGAAACCATTGAGAAACAACTTTGAGAAGAAACAAGTACCTGTGATTTTGAGGTAATTGAAATTAAACCCTAATTACAATTACATCCTAACCAATTACAATTGCAATTACATGTAATTGAGAATAAACTCAATTACCAATTACATGCAATTACTTGAAAAAATGTAATTAATTACAATCAATTACAATTACAAATTACAATTACCCCATCCCTGATCGGGTGTAAGGGTACGTTCAGTATTTTCCAATAGACGTTGATGTGCTTGGTTCTCGTTCAGATTGTGTTCCATACCAGCACTACGGGCGGTCATTTTGGTAATTACGTCAAATGAAAATCAATATGCGTTTAATAGCAATCAATAAATCAATTCCAAATGAATATAGTAGTTTCCAATTCAAAATACATCGTATGAAACTTAATAGATATCAAGCAACAACTAGTATACTGTATGTTGTGAGGATTAGTATTCTATACACCAAGTCATAAGGCAATCAATGGGAAATAACTATGTGGTATATTATATTGACTTCGTTTAAATTAAGTTTTCTATTTCGTATATACAAAAACTTTCATATGGATCATATATAATTATTGAAAACAAACGTAGCATTAAATTGGTAAATGTTTGCGTTTGAAATATTCGTTATAAAATCGAAAAACAACTTAAGTGATTAATTTTTGAATTGACGTATTGATTGAAAAGAAACTTGACAATTACTATTGCGTGACGTCTATTAAGTTGTGTTTTCATTATTCCCGCGCATTCAACATTGGTTACAATATATCCGATAGAGTTCTATCTCAACATTACACAAAGGCGCCATCTAATGACATCTATACATTGTGTTTGCATACCATGCAGGGCCCTCTACGTTACCACTGCGATATAGCACTGACACAATGGTGGTACTTTGCGGACCGATACATCTATTTGTACATATCGTCGGAACTATATTTAGTCACCTATTATCTTATTTTGACCCCCAAAAGTGTGCAATATTTGTAATTCTTTCGGTATTGATAAGAACAATATGAACTGAGCCAGACATTGATATTTTAATCCTAAAACATAAGAACTAAGAACAGGTAAGAAATCCTTACAAAATGTCCTTATGGCAGTGGTATCTCAGTGGAGCGATGGGAGATAAGTCTGCCTGGAGTTTGTTGTGTTTGTCCATTGTTTTATTGATATTCGAGAGTTATTTCCCATTGATTAATTCGCACAACATTTATTGATTGTCATTTGACATCTATTAATGTTCATTTGACATATTTCGATCTTGACACGACTTATATTGATATAGAATTGACTTATTGGTTATTGAACACCTATTGATTTTTATTTGACGTATTTTAAACCAAATCGCCGCCCATTCAGGACACTGTACATGCCATTATATGGTCATGCCTGCCACTAGCTTTGAAATAAGTTTTCCGATACCGCTGCATGCAAATATAAAAAAATGAAGGCAGTCCCAGATAGCCGTTCAAATATTTAGTTACGCATATTTTTCAGCAAAGTGACAAATATTCAGTTTGATGTTCTGCGTGTACCGTATCTCTGGTCTGACGTTTGATGGAACATTTATTGTCTTGTTTAGGTATTGTGTGGTATCATCGTTTATCCAACTGACGATATGTCGACCATGACTGTGTGTTACATGTGCCTTCCCTAGCGTCCTTAAAGGTGGATTATATCTTCTCAGAAAGATTTATATAGATTCCGGGGCAGGGTTCGCGATGCGACTTGCCAAATTTACCAATGGCAAAAATAATTCACATTTGGCAAAATATATTTTTATTTGGCAAAAGTTTTGGCAAGTCACTTTTTAATTCCTCAATAAAGTTGAGAAATATTGGTCAATCAATACCATTCATTTCAGGAATCTCTTACAACATATTTATTTTAGTGGATTTTTATAAGGTTTAAGAACAGTTAACACCCCTATTAAGATGCAGTTAATCTCATAGCATTAGTACCGGTTGTTGGAGATATTACTACAATTTAGTGTGGTGGGGTGTCTACATTGCTAATCATTCTGTGGTGAGCCCTTCTGATCCAACATAGTACCATTGTATTGTTCGGTGATTGGCTTATTTGTGTATGATAAACTACAATCGAGATGCGAGTATAACTAATTCTCAACTAACTGCTTTTCTATCGATATCAAAAGTTGTCCAAACCGCGAGTGTCGAAACATAAGACTTGAGGTTGTCGAAAATGATACTATCAGGATAGCATTTGGCAAATGCTAAAATAATTTTGCAAAAAATATTTTCATTTGGCAAAAGTTAATTTCGGTCCAGCGCGGACCCTGTTCCGGGGTATACGATAATAGACATAAATCGAGCACACCTGTCCGAAAACCTTTCTATCATTTAACACGCGAAAACGTCCAGAGCATAAGAAAAGGTGTACAAGACGGACAACTCTATCTTATTAGCAGCCTCATCGCAACAAATCGTATCAATTAGATTTGCCACTTTATTATGCCCTTATAGACTAATACTATACCCGAGTTACCCTTACAGACTAATACTATACCCGAGTTTATTATGCCCTTATAGACTAATACTATACCCGAGTTTCAGTTTTATCTGTAATGTATTCACACAAGAGCTTCTTGCAGTCTTGAAATCAGGATATGCAAAAATTATGTTGTAATTGTGGCCCGGAGGAGATAAGCCATCTTAAAAAGGCGGTCCCACACGGTGACAAACCCAAATAAACAAATCAAGCAACGTTGTCCATATCACTTATGTGTCACTTTTGGACACAAACTCTGCATGAGCGCTGGAACCAATTTCACTCACCTTTGCATTTCAGGGTTGTCAACAACTACTTGATATTTCGATTTTTGAGACATCGACTGTTTAACCTACCAAAACAATATCGACACATAGCTGATGACTTGGATATGGTAAGTACTGTAGACAGGGTTTGATGACTTGGACATGGTAAGTACTGTTGACAGGGTCTGATGACTTGGACATGGTAAGTACTGTAGACAGGGTCTGATGACTTGGATATAGTAAGTACTGTAGACAGGGTCTGATGACTTGGACATGGTAAGACTGTTGACAGGGTCTGATGACTTGGACATAGTAAGTACTGCTGACAGGGTCTGGCGACTTGGACATGGTAAGTACTGTTGACAGGGTCTGATGACTTGGATATGGTATGTACTGTAGCCAGGGTCTGATGACTTGGACATGGTAAGTACTGTTGACATGGTCTGATGACTTGGACATGGTAAGTACTGTTGACAGGGTCTGATGACTTGGACATTGTAAGTACTGCTGACAGGGTCTGGCGACTTGGACATGGTAAGTACTGTTGACAGGGTCTGATGACTTGGATATGGTAAGTACTGTTGACAGGGTCTGATGACTTGGACATGATAAGTACTGTTGATAGGGTCTGATGATTTGGACATGGTAAGTACTGTTGACAGTGTCTGATGACTTGGACATGGTAAGTACTGTTGACGTACAGGGTCTGATGACTTGGACATGGTAAGTACTGTTGAAAGGGTCTGATGACTTGGACATGGTAAGTACTGTAGACAGGGTCTGATGACTTGGACATGGTAAGTACTGTTGACGTACAGGGTCTGATGACTTGGACATGGTAAGTACTGTTGAAAGGGTCTGATGACTTGGACATGGTAAGTACTGTTGACAGAGTCTGATGACTTGGACATGATAAGTACTGTTGACATGGTCTGATGACTTGGACATGGTAAGTACTGTTGACAGGGTCTGATGACTTGGACATGGTAAGTACTGTTGACAGTGGTCTTCGATAGCCAACACAATGTCAGTTATTCTAGTGGTGAGCAAGGACATTGTTGATCTTAGAAATCACAGCCCTGGTCAAGTTGTCCTACTAGTCTACTATGATCTTTGCGTCCTGCTGGTAGGGAAAACTAATGCCGTTACGAAAAAGAACCGTTATTTATTGTTCTAAGGTCGTCTTATTTGCGGTGATTGGCTAAACCGAGCGATTTGAGAAAAAGTCAGTATCTGCATGAAACATTCAAGAACATAAATGTTTTTGAAAACTCTAATGGGAATGCGCTGGTGTTTGCAAGACGATGTGAATTGCCATTTTGATTTAGTCGATTTGCAACAACTAATACAACCAGTATTAAAATATTTCGCAATATAAATGTTTTTGAATGTTTGATACACATAACGCTTTTCTGGATTTGTTCAGATTACCCGAACACCGCGAAAGTGACAAATTTAGGGAAAATAACGGTACTTCTTTATTAACCGTTTACCCAAACAGAAGGGCCCTGTGCCAATGCATTCTCTTATATATGCGAGTCGACCATAGGTCGCCTCGCATATTTAAGAGAATGCATTGGCTTAACACATTAAAAATTATAAAATTGTTAAAGAATGTAAGAAAAAATGGTAAAAAGTGTTAAAGGCCAATGTATTCTCTTATATATGCGAGGCGACCTATGGTCGACTCGCATATATAAGAGAATGCATTGGCACAGGGCATAACTGTAACGATCACAATGTGGTCAATGAGCCGGTTCCAATGATATCCATATTTGTATGGTGTTATTGAGACAGACCGAAGATATCTTAGGCTGTTGAAGATTTATTTGGCCGTTTTTGGCCGGTTTGTTGGGGAAAGGGTTAAAGTATCAGTTTGGCATAACTTGATCATAGCTCACCAGGAGGACATCATGACCAGAGGTGAATCACAATTAACGTATATTTCCTGTCCACCGATACCGCTAAGAAATTGACGAACGCTCTCCAGATTCAGGGATCTGCACAATCATTGGTGTGGTGCAACAATCAGCACTCATTTATCTTACGTATAGATTGTGATTAACCGTTTCTATACACTCAGTTATACACGTATACACTGGAAAGGTCTGTTGTTCTGGACAGACAATACAAGTGCAGAAGGAGTCAAATATATTGGAGGGAAATGTCCAGATAATAAGGCCGATTGTTGAACTTATTATCTGAACTTTTCCTACGGTAATTACTCGTCAATAGTATTTAGTAAAGACAGGCTAAACATCTGTATCTCTAAGAAAAGAGTTGAGTGACGTTTGCTGAATTTCTCATTGTAGGGAAACCCTACTTTGTATTGATCTGAGCGGAAATATGACAGTGTGGAGTTAATCAGGCTATATTCAGGACTTATATAATCCTTGATTTGATTTATAAACGGGAAATTTAGATAAATCGAAATACACAGACTTAAAGGTACTCAATCCGATCAGAGGGTCCCCATATCATCAAGATACAACAACAACATTTATTCAAAATGCGCTTAAGTTATCAGAATCGATTAATTGCAACAAAATAATGCTAATCACTGTCAACTATGGTATAATATTTCCCAAAACGTGCATTTTATTCAATGAAATATGGCCGTATTATCACTTGATTTTCACGATATTTAGCCGTATTACCACATGTTTTTTAGAGTTATCCACCTTCGTCCGTAATTTTTACCGAGACCATCCATTTGACGGCGTGTTTCTGGGCCACAAACAATAGAAATAGCAAACTTAAAAAATCGATATCTGATCACTCTGAGCTTTAATGGGTAGGTTCCTCGACTCGATTCAAATATTTTTTACCCCCGAAGCCAAAGAAATAGTAATTTAGGGGTGTTTAATCGGATTGAGCACCTTTAATAATTTCATTCTCTTGACATTTCTCTTGGCGTTTAATTTATGAAGATACCGCACAACAATATTTAGTGAATAGCATATGCAAATTAACCCTTTAATGACTGGAGCTACCTGAAGTTTTGCGAAAACCTGTGGCAATGCATTCTCTTATATATGCGAGTCGCCGATAGGGCGCCTCGCATATATAAGATAATGCATTGGCCTAACAATATAAACCTTGATCTTGTAAGCCAGTGCATTATCCTATATATGCGAGGCTCCATATGGGGGACTCACATATATAAGAGTATGCACTGGCACAGGGTCTTTAATGCTGCACCAGCGCAGCTCCCGTCATGAAAGTGTTAATCACATATGCAAATAATTACACAACCCACGTATACGTGTTTAAAGGAATTGTCGGGTGCTGCTACGGAAACTGCACGATGGAAGGGTTGTGTGGATTACGTTAACAGTGATATCCTAATGGGTGACGTCACAGGCAGAATGTTCATCACCAGATATTTCGACCAGAAAGCCAAGCAGGAGGTCAGTACGTGCAGCCATTTGATTATTGGAATGTTGTTCGTGGTTAATATAACTGTATGAATGGTTCATATATGAATAAATACGATAAAATTATACTCATTGCAATCTATAAGATACAAGATGACCGGATTCGTCATCTATGGTTTAAACCTGGTCTACGTAAACCTCTAGATTTATACCGCCGTTTGACGGTGGGTTAAACCCGACACCGAAATTCTAAGTGACGTAATCGTCAACCCTGGTTTAAACCTGGCCACAGGCTGATCCATGGTTTAGCAGTAATGCATCTATATAATCGATTTAAATAACCGTACGTGCCTAATGCGGACCGCCGCCTATTTGTCAATTTAATTCCGTGTTATAACCTTAAACTGGCATATGAACCATATCAGCCGACGGTCCAACTGAATCCGGTTTAGGGAGGCTTGACCTGAGATGACGCGACGACTAATTGAAATGACCGAATTCAAAAAGTTCGGGTCCCGAGCTTTCGTCGGCACGGAATAAAAAAAGAGCGTTCATGTTTAGTCTGTTCATGATAGAAATACAAATATTTCTTTCACTTCTGTGCGAAAAATGTTAACATCTGGAACATGGCTGTGATCTTGGTGAGTATTTATCAGAGCATATGGAGCCCGTTTATCAATAATTCGTTTATATGTCAACCAATCCTATATCTCCTTCCAAATTACGTAAACAAAATTAGGACGTTTCAATGAGCCATGTCCATTTAAACGCCCATGTACAGTAATGCCCTAATTAATCGACTGCTTAACCACAGCAGAATTATGGGTAACTTTTCAAGATTTAGTCGGAAATATGGCTTGTTGACATTCATCGGAAAGCTCTCCCGGAGAGCTTTCCGATGAATGGCAACAAACCATATTTCCGACTAAATCCTGAAAAGTTACCCATAATTCTGCTGTGGTTAAGCAGTCGATTAATTAGGGCATTGCTGTACATGTACCAATTCCATGTCGTCTCATAATTATTTGATTAAAGGCTAGAGATTTGGTGAAGCACCTGCGATCATCGTTCGCTGAGATAATGTCGAAGGCGGACTGGATGGACTCGAAAACCAAAAAACTTGCTGAAGAAAAGGTATGTGATTGATGGTTCAATGTCGTTTTATCCGTTAGTCCATATCGCGACCAAGAACAGAATCAAGTACGCAAAATAGTGTGTAGCGAAGCAACTGTGTAGATAAATCAGACAGTGGATTAGATTAAAACAACGAGCTATGTACAATAAAATCACCAAAGAGAAAATGATTCCGCTTTGAGTCAGGAATATGATTTCAAGAACTGACTAGTGTGCACACTTACTATAAAACGCATAATATAAAACGCATACAATTAGTACACTAATGCATAACCAATAGAAAATAAATATCATTAAATTACCAAAGCTGCACATCGAAATTTATAAAGTAGTTACTAATAGTTCAGAGTTTGCATTGAAAAGGTATTTATATATGACGAATCGCGCATGAACATTTATCAATGCGTCAAGCTGACGGTCGGGTGGGTGCGACAAAATGTCACCTTTCACCAAACCGACAGCTTAAATCCACAAATACTGTTTGGTCTTTTAGAACATCGAATATCTGGTGAAAATATGAACCTCTTTCTGTGAGTCTAAATGTTGGAGTGACCTTAATAGCCAATTTTGTTTCGAAACAACGGGCGATTTCTGTTGTGGAGCAACAAAACCCACACGGATAGGCTGCGTTGTAGCAACTGTCTCAGTTTGAGTGGGTTGTTTGGGGGCAACGGGATCATCTTCGGTATACGTTTCCATGGCATGTGATACCAGTTCTGGGACAGGAATTATATCCGTTACGTCAAGTTGCTTGTGATACACAAAATTGACGTTGGTCCTACTTTCGTCTGTCTAAGTGTTGGCGGCTGTGACTGGCTGACTTGATGGTCGAGCACCAACTAATTTCTTGGTATCGAAATATGATACATGTTTCTCAGCCTTACACCTTTGAATTTTGAATTCATAGTCACATATGGGACATGAACGACCCATTGTAAAATTGTTTTGGTCTTGTTCAACCATTATGACCATATCCAGAAACAGAACAGCGAGCACATATTTTTTACAATGTTCCTGACAACGACCACATCACTGACAGTTAAAACATCGTAATGGATTTGCAATATAGGTACTTAAATATACCTCCATGTACCCAACCTTCGATGTCGGTGGATGTTCGCACCGATTGAAGGTCGGAAGATAACTGGTCAAAGGAACTATATGTGTCTATCAACTTTCTTTGAAAACTTACCGTCCTATTTAACTCCCGGTGATGCCAACTCAGCCAATATCTCTGACTCAGAACATCAGCTGTATCGTGAGCTCTCAATAAAGCTTTGATACTGTTCAATGTCTTGTGAGGAGTAACCAACACCGATGTTTATGCAATTTATGTTATTGCAGAAGGGCGTCAGAATTAATTTTTACTTGAATATTCAATCGAAAGAGAGCAACTTATTTGCCCAGTCCTGATTGGTTTGACAGCTTTCAATTGTCCAGCTATGCTTTGTAGTGTTTTATCAATGACAAACACAGAAGGTCTCTTGGCATTTGGATCAAAGCATATATCTAAGCACAGTGGAACTTGGCGAGTTAAAATACTTAAGATCAATACATATTTGTTTGGTTTGAGTTGTCGTATGAAATGCAAATAATCGACAACTAGCACAGCAGCCGCCTATGACTACCCATCGAATCATGGTCGGGCCAAAGAATGGTACACAGCTGAAGCCACTGAATAAAGCAACCCCCGTAGCTCCACACCGTGAGACAGGCGTGAACATTACAAGATTAATACATTTAACAAGCATGAAAGCAAAACGCAGAGAGACATGGCACACAAAATCAACATATCTGAAAAACAGAACACACAAAAATTAGACATCAGGAACAAACTACAACAGATTACATAAATGTATTCTGAAACTATCTGGAGAAGCGTGTCTAGCCGATGATTGATCCGGGTTAACTCATTCACCCGTCTTGAAGAGCTTTTGGACCTTGAGCTAAGCCGTATTCGACTTACGACTCACATGGTACGGCCGCCCTATTACCTCCAGGACACCTACACCACACATCACGTGATGCACCACACGGTAAACAGTGTGTCACATTATGGGGACGCTTAACCCTTTACCCAACAAACCGGCCAAAAACGGCCAAATAAAGCTGCAACAGCCTAAATTATCTTGGGTCTGTCTCAATAAAACCATACAAATATGGATATCATTGGAACCGGCTCATTGACCACATTGTGATGGTTACAGTTATGCCCTGTGCCAATGCATTCTCTTATATATGCAAGTCGACCATAGGTCGCCTCGCATATATAAGAGAATGCATTGGCCTAACACTTTTTACCATTTTTTCTTACATTCTTTAACAATTTTATAATTTTTAATGTGTTAAGCCAATGCATTCTCTTATATATGCGAGGCGACTTATGGTCGACTCGCATATATAAGAGAATGCATTTGCACAGGGCCGTTCTGTTGGGTAAAGGGTTAACCCCTGGCAGTGGGGTGGTAGGCCTATTCTATCCCGGGCCCATACGAAAAGGTACGTGATTCTGAGGCATGTCGTCACAGTGTCAATGTGTGATTGGTTGATTCACCATCGGACCATCATAATTCACAACACCCGCTTTTTTGATAAGACACTATTTATCAAGAATCACATTCACAACAGTAGAACGTTTCATGTACAGTCTGGTACAGTTGTAATCGGAAGAGACCAACCCAAATCGGTCGACGGGCAACCTCTCATGACCAATAGCAGCAACCATCATCGTCAGGAGATGTCCCACATACACAACACGATCTATATGTGCACCAAAGCTCTATTTTCCAATTAATGCATAGCAGTATATGTTTTTCGGTGCTGTAGAGCGAACCACGCGAAAAGAAATAAAATGATTAGGCCCTACCATAAGACTACATAATACATACATGCATCTGATAATCCATAGATAACCTACTATATTCTTTAATCTAAAAGGAACACATAATTATTACGAAAGCAGACGATACATGCAGGTTCAAGCGAATTAGGTCAATGTGGAAAGCTAAATGATGACGTTCGTCGAGATTCGCTGATATCGACATGATGAAATTTTATGGATGAAATGAATATAATGCGATTGACATGCTTCTTATTCTAGTATATCAAGAGAGGCAGCCATAAATAAGAAATATAATGGTTAATTTCAGTAAAATCCTCCCCGCTCGACAACACACAAAACTACATGTATCACTGGTGTTTTATTGGGTTTTTAAAACTGATGTGTACAGATATACGGATATACGAGTGACCTCATTTGTACCAGAAACAACGATTAAGGTCCACTCTGTCGGTTAATTACGCTAGCATATGTTCATATTAATCGATTGATGCATCCAATTCGATAATTATATTCTTCAATTTCAGCTAGCGGCTATCGACGAGAAGATAGCATTCGATAACAAACTGCTAAACGGAACGAGAGTGGATGACGACAATGAAGAAGTTAGTAAATCAGTTTTATTGACGAAATGGATATAGTGATATAATGACTTTAATATTAATAAAAAAGGAAACAAAATTTTTCGTAAAATGCACAAGCAGGAATAACATATTTAAAACAATGTTTAAATGTTGTAACAATACAGTCTCTTTTCTACCACAAGGTAGTTTGTGGTGTATATAAAACCTCTTCTTCGTGTGAAAAGGACACAACTGAACCACTTAAATGCAATTCCTAATCTAAGAACCACAATGAGCACTGACAAATATTACTAAATTTAATAAATTCAATATATGTATTATGTGGACTCCGCAAATTAAATTACGTGTGTGTATGAGGGGGTGCGAGAGAGTAATACAATGTCATCTTATGTCTTACGTGCAAATGCTTGATGGGTATTTCTTCAGTCATCATTTCAAGAATACCAATACAAGCATGAGTGATATAATGGAAACGTATGTGAGTGTGGTCTACGTGGATGCATGGCCACTGACTCAAGATAGCATGGATCGCTCGTGGAGCGCGAAAGGCTGGTCTTTGGGACAATCGAGAGAAACATGTTCAAATTTTCAAGATAATTAATAATAAATTCACCAATGATGGCGGAATGGCGATTTAGCCCTGTTTATATAGCCTAGAACACATTTGAAAACGATATATCGGAATTTACTGTCACTGTACATGTAGTGAGCGCATTACAGATGATCACAGATGCGGATGGTCTTCGCGGTGGTACTTACATCCGTTAAAACCGCCATAAACAGAAAGAATATAGACAGACAAATATAGACAGAGTTTGTTCTTATATCCATCATAAATATCGCATAAATGGCATGTTATTGTCAAGATCGTACGCCTTGTTAGTAAACAAAGGCCATGTTATGATACAATATTATATCTCACGTGACTTTCTCGAATTCTGATTGGCTGCACACTGCTATACTATTTTACGACATTTTATCTCAAGTGACTATCTAAGCCTTATCCATGCACGCTTGTGATTGGTTGATTTACATTCACTATTATCAATAGTGTCGTCCACGAAGCCACAGTGGGCCTCCTAATTTTAGCACACCCACTATCGCTTGGAAAATCCAGAAATCTATTTTTAGCATGCCCACTATTCCCGGGAGGTAATTTGAAAGTCATCTCCGACTCGCTGCAAAAATTCAACGTGTTTTTGTCCGAAATGTCTTTGTAATCGACAACTAGAGCATAATAAATGATCGTAAGCAAATTCTTTATGTTATTTGTGATGTTTTACCCATGTTTGGTGTGGCGATTTATCATGTTCCTTTGTCCGCTGATGACAATATCGCTTCGATATTTTTGTCTATTTCCTTAGTTCGCGCTACTAAATTTTCTGAACGAATCTTCAGTTTGTTTTCGATAAAAATAACCTATTGTTTTGAACTGATGTCATTGTTTAATAACAACATCAACAACAACGACGTCTGCTTTCCATTGTTAATAATTCCCGAGGAAGAAAATTTAAGATTTGCCCAATTAGAAGCCGGGCAATTTATTGAAGAAAATTTGACCAAAAAAAAAACGTTGCACTGAAAATATTTAAATCGTTCTGCAATGAAAAGGGAATACATGGGAATATAGATGATTGTGAATTGTTTGACATTATGGGTCCTGGGACAGAATGAAAAACGTTCGATAAAATATAATAAATATTGCACGGCTTGTCGGTGACTATGCCAAAATAGTGGTCCTCGGTACTATTCCTCCCCTCGGACCACTATTTTGGCATAGTCACCTCCAAGCTGTGCAATATTTATATAATAGTACCCCAGTATATATATGATTCATACATGCCTACTATTCTTTTTCTATTTATAGTAACAAATTCATTTCGCGAAATCAGGTTGCCGCCTGAAGATACGGCCAAACTTAAACTATACCTTGTACGATACTTGTTGTAATATCGGTATACACCATTACATTTATTGGTGAATTGTATTGATCTTACAAATGTCCGATCATAGCTAGCCAACATATTTAATAGTTTGTCCGTTTAGTTGACAAGCGGCCAGTCCTAATGTTGTAATGACAGTGGACGTTATTTATAATTTCCTTTTCCGCTTTAATCGATGTTAAGCAGAAATTGTGTGAGAATTTGCACCAATGTTCGATATAATATAATAAATAATGAATGACTTGTCGTTGACTATGCCAAAATAGTGGTCCTCGAGGAGGAATATTCCTCCTCGATTACCACAATTTTGGCATAGTCAACTCCAAGCCATTCATTATCTATATAATACAATGCGATACGCAAAACTCTCAACACCTGGGAGACCCCACTAATGAACTTTGGTTAAAATTGACACCCTATTGTTTACAACATACCAATATAGCGCTCGCCAAAGCTTGCCACTCAATATTTCCGTGTTTAATTGTTGTTTAATGGGTCAACGTTAACCACTCTCCCAAAAAATCGCCATACGCCGTTTGTTGAACTTATTATCTAAACATTTTTCTCAATAAGTAGGGCTCCTGCATTTTATTTTTCTATCGTCTGCTTTTATCACCCGAACACCCCCCAAATGAATAATAGGCCATTCCGATATACACGTTTTAACTCGCTGGGAGAATCCAGTTAGATTAGAAAGGATTGAGACGAAACATGGGTTGGATGACATCGTTTGTGTTACACTATTACACCGCTCAAATATTACAGTGGGACTTCAAAGAAGACCAATACTTTGCAAACGTAATGACGGTCCTGAGACACTACGCCATGGGAGGCTTGCAGTCAATAGAATACAGCGGTTCAGATAGGACGGGGTATGTATAGCTGAAGGGGTCACTCTCACAAAAAAAAGTGCTGAAGGGTACGCAAGGTTTGTGGTCGGCACTAATGCAGTCACTTTAACTCTCTTCCCGAAAGGCTGGCAGTCTTTTAAAAAAATCCTCCCTTTGCGACTTGCCGAAAACCGAAATCGTAAATGTCGTTGCGATTTTAATTTTCGTTGTTTGACTAAACCTCGAACTTAACGAATAATTGATGATGGAACCCCACGAAACAAAAGTTATTTGCCGTATAAAAGTCCACTCAATGAGTACCGATACCGACCCGGTTTGCGGTACTGAACATCAGTACGGAACCGGTACCGCAAGTTGTGGTACCGTCGGTACTTTGACAACCCTGGCTGGCACCATCACCAGTTCGTTTCCAGTTCATTTTAATTTTCATTGGAACATAGACAATTATTCTCTAATAGAAATAATGGCAGATACGAAAACTAAAAGTCATTTAGATCGAGATTTCAAAACCTGTGTACCCTTCAGCACATTTTACAAACCTGTGTACCATTCAGCACTTGTTTTGGTGAGAGTGACCCCTTCAGCGTAATTATATCAATCAATCAATCAAGTTTATTGTCTATTAAATCGAATAATGACATTTAGACAACATTAATTAACATATGTAGGCCCTACATAGAATTTACAGTTTACACGCGTGCGTTGCAATTTTTTTGTTACCCACAGTAGCAGGCAGCCGCGAGTAAACTACAGCGACACACATTATATATATAATTACTTGAAAATCCAAACAATACATGCAGCTCCTATCTACCCACGACTACCAACTACTGTGGTAACACCCTCACTCCCACCATCCCTGCCATACCACATCACCACCCATATAAAAATGTACCTGGGTAAATCTTGGTGTTTACCTAGGTATACCCCGGTACATATAGGTTTTACCCTGGTTCCACCCAGGTCACACCCAGGTTACACCCAGGTAAATCAGGGATTTATATAGATTTACCCAGGTGTTTTCTATATATGTTAGGTATAAACCCCAGTTTACCCGGGTTTTTACGGATTTACACCCAGGTATTTACACCAGGTATTTACACCCAGGTATTTACACCAGGGTTTCGCCCAGGTATTTACTACAGTGTTCACCCGGATATATACACCTGTGGTATTTTGTTAAACTGTATAATCTGCATTGAAGTCACCTTATTAACCCTTTCTATATTACAGCACCATTGGCGTGTAATTACCTTATTAACCATTCTATATTAAATCATTAATTGACAGGTAGTTACCTTATTAACCCTTTCTATACTAAGTAACATTGGTGAGTAGTTACATTATTAACCCTTTCTTTATTAAAGCACCATTGATGTGAAGTTACCTTATTAACCTTTCTTTATTAAAGCATCATTGGCGCGTAGTTACCTTATTAACCCTTTCTATATTAAAATATCATTGATGTGTAGTTACAATGTTAACCCTTTCTATAGTATAGCATCATTGGCGGGTAGTTGGCTCCTTAACTCTGTATATACCAAAGTATCATTGTCGTATATAGTTACCTTATTAACCCTTTCTATACTAAGTACCGTTGGCGTGTAGTTGCCTTGTTAACCCTTTCTATATTAAAGCATTAATTGACAGGTAGTTACCTTATTAACCCTTTCTATACTAAGTATCATTGGTGAGTAGTTGCATTATTAACCCTTTCTATATTAAAGCGCCATTGGCGGGTAGTTACCTTATTAACCATTTATGTATTAAAGCATCATTGACGTGTAGTTACCTTATTATAACCCTCTCTATATTAAAGCATCATTATTGCTGGGTAGTTATCTTATTAACCCGTTCTATACTAAGTATCATTGGTGAGTAGTTACAGTATTAACCCTTTCTATATTAAAGCATCATTGACGTGAAGTTACCTTATTAACCATTTCTGTATTAAAGCAGCATTGACATGTAGTTGTTAACCCTTTCTATATTAAAGCATCGTTGACGGGTAGTTGCCTAATTAACCCTCTATATACTAAAGTATCATTGTCGTGTAGTTACCTTACCAACCCTTTATGTACTAAGTATCATTGGCGTGTAGTTACCTTATTAACCTTTTCTATATTAAAGCATTAATTGACAGGTAGTTACATTAAACAACCCTTTCTATACTAAGTATCATTGGTGAGTAGTTACATTATAAACCATTTCTATAGTAAAGCGCCATTGACGGGTAATTACCTTATTAACCATTTTTGTATCAAAGCATCATTGACGTGCAGTTACCATATTATAACACTTTCTATATTAAAGCATCATTGACTGATAGTTACCATATTAACCCTTTCTATATTAAAGCACCATTGGCGTGTAATTACCTTATTAACCCTTTCTACGTCGAAGCAATAATTGACAGGCAGTTACCTTATTAAACCTTTTTATAATGAGTATCATTGGTGATTAGTTACATTATTAACCCTTTCTACAATAAAGCATCATTGACATGTAGTTATCATAGTAGCCAGTTATATATTAAAGCATCATGGACGGTAGTTACCATATTAACCCTTTCTATATTAAAGCACCATTGGCGTGTAATTACCATATTAACCCTTTCTAT
The DNA here is from genome assembly GCA_032622095.1 of Siphonodentalium dalli. Classification (NCBI taxonomy): domain Eukaryota; kingdom Metazoa; phylum Mollusca; class Scaphopoda; order Gadilida; family Siphonodentaliidae; genus Siphonodentalium; species Siphonodentalium dalli. The sequence goes on along the minus strand of CP136064.1, from coordinate 266,053,626 downwards.
ATTAAAACATCATTGACGTGTAGTTACCCTATTAGCCCTTTCTATATTTAAGCATCATTGACGTGTAGAACTTTATCTTATTAACCCTTTCTTTATTAAAGCATCATTGACATGTAGTTACCTTAGTAACCATTTCTACACTAAAGCATTATTGACGGGTAGTTACCTTATTAACCCTTTCTATATTAAAGCATCATTGACAAGAAGTTAAATTATTAACCTTCTATAATAAGTATCATTGCCGTGTAGTTAGTTACCTTATAAAACCTTTCTATATTAAGACGTCGATCATTGACGGGTAGTTGTTACCTTATTAATCATTTATGTATTCAAGCATCATTGACGAGTAGTTACCTTATTACTTGAAGTTTATTATGACAGTATGACAATACACTACCCCGGACAAATGAAGCAATATCATACTTTATCTAACAGCCTAGCTATAATTAGTGAACATTAAACTGACAAACAGACAATTTTCAGGGCCATTATTTAATATTAAAGGGATACAAAATAAAGAGATTTCTAATTATCAGTAAGAATTATTCTCTAAGTGATACTTATTATTTCAAATAAATGATTGCATATACTATAGTAGACCATATACCAACAGGAAAATATTAGTGAATACAATTATTGTGTTTCAAAATTCGTTTCGTTTCGTTTCTGCAGCCAAATTACAATCTTAACTTTTAGTTATCGTTCTTCAAAATGAAGCGCGGATAATTCTTTGTGGTATTTTGAGTTAATTTTGTCGCGAATCAACGCGGATTGACAGAAGGAAATGGTGTATTGGCTACAAACGGATAAACTGTGGACTTATATATAAGATTCGCCGATTTCTCCCCATGGATGTGCGCAAATATCGAAAAAGACTGAATTTCATGTGACAAAAAATATTTCAATTCCCGGAACAGTAAGAATTAAGCTGCGATAACGAAACGGATCAACTATAGTATTGAACAGTACCTCAGCTACCTGGCCATAACCAGAATATTTTCTCAAAATTGAATTTGTGGTACCGGTACAATCATGATGTAGTGCCAGTGGCCTGCTCATAATGCACCTGTCCAGAAGAAGAAGAATTGAGAAGTTTGAAGATCATGGACTACGCAGACACCATCTGGGACCCCTACCAACAAAATCACATCGACAAGCTGGAAAGAATCCAGCGTAGAGCAGCCCGTTTCATTAAAAGAGACTATAAGAGCAAAGAAGATGGATATATGACCAAGATCCTCTACGAGCTAGATTTACCAACATTGCAGAAACGGCGGAAAATAAATCGGCTGGGATTCATGAGTAAGGTGGTGGGTGGATTGGTCCCGGCTATACCACCTAATCAATACTTTACACCCGAAACAAGGCGTCTTAGATCGCAGAGCAAAGTTCTGACAGGCTACGTCACCAGCCAAATTCCTCGGCACCTAATTTAAAGGAACAACAGTCAGTGCTACGAGGCTATACCATACGTGTCAGCTCAGTTCGCTAATTCCACATTTGTTCGAACTACATTGTATATGCGACTGGAATCAGCTGGAGGAATCCTTAATCCTACAACAACAGCCTGTGGATTCCTTCAAGAGTGCGCTGAAGGAAAATATCTGAGACTCTCTCTCGCCCGCTGCGAAATAACATAATTGGGATCTGCAGCGTAACCATTCAGATTCAGATTGATCCACGATAGTAAGGGGTCAGTACATGTAGTAAGTACTGATAGTGATAAGCCTGCTGTACAATAATACTACTTTTGCTGTTTTACTGGTCTTAACTGAGTACTGTGTCAATGTGACATTGTTAATTCAGTTCCACTCTAATGTACATTAACTGGCAATGATGCATCTGACGCTATTAAAGGCACCGGTAATCCCTAAATACCAGGAGGACGCGGCGTAGAAACTTGGTACAACAGTTGTTACACGACAAAGAAAATTATCAACAAGCTTAGTGAGCGTCATCATCAAAATTGCAAATTAAAACACGGCAATGGTAAATTGGTAATCCCTACATACCAGGAGGACAAGGCATTGAAACTTGGGACAACAGTTGTTACACGGCAAAGAAATTTAAAACACACTGTGCACAGATGAATGTTTATACATGTACTGTGCAGTCGAGATCACCTGGACTACAAATATTTGAGGATTATACTATTTGATGAGTAGATGCGTGACTGATAAAAGAATTAGAGACTCCATATTTACTCGGAAGATAACAGTATACGATGCCATACAGTTGTTCCATAACACCTCAACCTTTGGTGGATATTAACAGTAAAACTAATGAAAATGATGAAAGCCAGACTCAACATCAAGACAACATGTGCATGCATAAGTGACGGTTCAATGATTTTGACTCCATCAGATGATATTTAAGCGACACCAATTTTTAAGTCTGGTTTACGATGTGGGGAGAAAAAAAGTAGATGCAGGAGGGAAAAAAATAAAAATAAAAAAGATTGTCCCCCCAATTTATATCAAGTAAATCGTGGAATTTTACATAAATTTTACAAAAATTGTGAAAAAATGTTTTTGAATGAAATTCTGTTCAAACCAAACAAGACATATCTTGTCATGAAATACATGAAAATATGGATCTGTAAATGATCATAAGCAGAACCGGATGCGACAGCACATGAAAATCAGTACGCGTGTAAAATATTTTGGGACAAAAAAATTTAAAAAAAAATTCATGAAATGGAAACAAAGTTGTAGGTGTTCGTAAACCAGACTTAAAAATTGGTGTCGCCTTAGGCTCATGTTAACACAGGATCACATATTCTCAAAATAATTGTCTCCCTCAAGTTGGCCTCAACCATACTAGTATTTATATTTGATAGAACCTCAGTGAGACCATGTTGAAAATTACCATCAATGCAGTTCCAGTGTTGACGCAACGCGGTCATGTTACTTCAAACCAGTTGCAATGTTCCTTAGGCCAAAGAAAAAAGATACTATGTTTCCGTACATCGACCGACCCTAAAAATAACCCGCCGACCCTAAACTTTTTATTGATATTTTGAGAAAAAGTCAAAATTTTCGCAATTTTAATTTCCTGAGAGTGGATCTCCTGCCTGCTTTATGTCTTGTTTGGGACTTATGGAACACTATCAACAGACATGGTGGGTGTGTATCTGTATATATGCATGTAAAGAGGTTATCACTGCATATATTAGGGGTATACATGTACTAGTACTAGTAGCTACTGTTTCCAAAAACCAGGCATGCTCGGTGGGTGTACTGGCTACCCCCAGACAATGGGATGTAATCGTCACAATACATGTACGGTATAATGGCGGTATTAGTTAGTTAGTGACATCAATTTTGTACCAAGTTTATAGCCAAATTTATGAAAATGTGGTATTAGATATAATAAAAAACATACGTAAGCATGAAGTAAGTTTGATTTTTTTATCAATCTTAATGTATATTTCCACTGTGTTGATCAAGTAATACTTTCCCCATGGCACGGGTTGGCATTTTATGTCACTTTGGTCGAGGTAGTTCAATATTTCTGCAGCTGGATAAAAAATATCAAAATAAAATAAAATAAAAAAAATTCCCTACCTACTAGTACCTACCCTAAAAATTTTTACCGGAAACATACAATCTTTTTTCTTTGGCCTTTAGCATGGTAATTCGTGAAAATAAATGTCAATGCAACTTACTCTCAGGCTCCAAAAAAAGTGCAGGCCCAAATAATAGTGCGGGGGGGGGGGGGAAATTCCATTGAAAGTTAATAAAAGTACAGACCTAAATAATAGTGCAGGGGGAACTCTGAGCAAAACATCAACTGTGGTTAACCAAATAATTTTTATAGCAGGTTCAGGTATACGAGTCAACATGTAGTACAGGTACATGTATGTATCATGTGGTGTTTTTTTGGTTTGCCACATACTTGAATATGTACTACTCTTGAGTGCCTAATGTACGATTATTAAAATCGAGGTAAAATTCCCACCTGTACGATCGTTATTTGGTCCTGTACGTTTATTAAATTAACCAAAAGAAATAATTCACCAATCTTAAATTGTGTTATTCATATAAGAAATGAACGGCGGTTTCAATGCGGTCATGGGGTTTTGACCGCGAGAAAAAATCAGCAAACTTCGGGGTTCATGCAGAGTTTGCTGATTTTTTTAACGTGGTCAAAACCCATGACCACGTTGAATCCGCCGTTTATTATTTATATTTATATACTTAAATTCATTATGAACTAGGATTGTATGTCTTTCCCATTATTTATTCATCTATTTAAACAAACGCATGGAGTTCAGTTCAGACAGTTCGAATCCTTGTTTTTTGGAAAACCAAACATTTTGAGAATCCGTTCATGGAGAACGGAAGAAACGCAATTTCACAGTAAAGTATAAACATATGACAAAATGTCTTGTTTAGCTAGTAACTAATGTAGACGTGTTGATCATTTTTACATCTGAATCATATAGAAATCTTGAATTTGTGCTGATTTAAATTTTCATAGCTTCAAAATATTAATAAACGTGCAGACCCAAATAAGCACTGTGCAGGGGGGGGGGGGGGGATTTCCCAAGAAAAATAATAAACGTGGATGCAGCTGGTGCATGCATATTTATTTGGAGCCCAAGAATAAAGAGGTGGAGGTGAATGTTACATGTAAGTTGTTATTAACGAAATGGAACGATGCCTTTAATAGGTTCCACCAGCAATAAGTCGCGACTTCTTTATATTGGCCTGACAGATTGGTTTTTGTTGGCGTCATGCCTGTCGACCATTATGATGGCCACATATATTGTCATATAACAGCGATTTACGATCTGTCTTGTTGGCTCATAATATAAATTAAGAAAGTGGCCTTGTGTTCGTTCCTTGCGTAAAAAAATATTTTTTAGTACAAACGTCCTCATTGATTGTGTCCCTCGACTCCTTGTGTAATTGGTCAAGTAACTTACATGTATGTACATGTACAGACCACTCACAAATTTCTTAGAAAACGACCACATGTTCGAATCTACTTTGCGATTTTGGAGCAACGCATTTGTAAATGCGTTCATATTTTAACACATTTACCTTGATTTATTCACAAACAAATGTCTTGATGCAGGCCTTAAAATCCATCAGATTTTTGGCAATAATCAAAATGTTAGTGTTTCACTTTCTACAGGGAATCAAGACTTTTTACTAGAATCAAAATGAGAATCATGATTCTCAGATTCTGATTATAAAACAATTAATGTCAACAGTGTTTATTTATGTTTATTCCATTTTGAATGGAAAACTACATCATGAATGTCCGATTCCGAACATATACATGTACACCAGGAGATTGAAAATAACACAGAATTATTCAGATGTGAATTTAAATTAAACAAAATTATAACTAAAATTGCAAAATACACTATCGTATCGTTATTTGGGTGTTCATACTAGTATACTTTTTCGGCGCAATGATCGGTAATTTCAATGCGACTGCGATTATTCCCAATGCAGTGCATTTAATTTAAATGCTGTCATTAAGGCATTTACAAAGTGGCGTGACACAATGCACCCTCAATGCATTTTAAATGCAACAACCGCATTTCATTGATCCACGTTGTAAAGGACATTTATTTTTAGAATACATGTATGTACGTGTATATAACCACAAGAATAAAGAACAAATCAACTGTTTTTATTACTTTGTAAACCTCTGATGTTTCCCATACACATTTGTATATTATAAACCATGTTACAGTAATTCTAGAGCTAATTAATCGACTCCTTAACTACAGCAGAATTATGGGTAACTTTTCAGGATTTAGTCCGAAATATGGCTTGTTGCCATTCATCGGAAAGCTCTCACCGAGAGCTTTCCGATGAATGGCATCAACCCATATTTCCGACTAAATCCTGAAAAGTTACCCATAATTCTGCTGTAGTTAAGGAGTCGATTAATTAGAGCATTACTGTATATCCTCTATAACTGTTTATTCAACATCACGTGCTGCAATCCATAAATGCGGTTCAGATTTCGATGTCCGGTTCAACATTATTATCATATGGTTTGATAGCAGAAATACTCAGTTTGGAATGTTATACCATACAAGTTTTACTAGTTGCTCTTGCTCAAGAATGGATAAATTTATAAACCTGATTTTTGGCGCATTAGTTAGAATTATATTTTTGCACAAGAACACACCACAAATATCGAACTGGACATCAAAAGCAGAACCGGATTGTATCGATTGCATAAACATAAGAAGTTGGTCACTGACCGACAATTGCTATTCTCTGGTGTGGTTTATAGGACTACCGTACGCAATGCCGACTTAAAAATAAAAATTCACATAAACATCGCATGAAGCGGTCTATCCACAAACTCAGGTATTCGGTAATTCCAAATGTATGAACTATCACCATGATATCCCGGTATATCATTGTCAGGACTGTTTGTACAAAAGGTTGTTATTCTACTATGCATAATTTTGCTATATCATTGTACTCAGACTGTATTGCAATGTAATATATCAGTACATGTACCGGTATACTGGGTGCACATTATATACATGTAGGCCTACTTTCACTTTAGTACATGTATGTGTCATAAAAGACTCATGTTGTTAAATTGAAAAAAAACATGTGTGAAAACAGAGAGAATACATGTACATGTGCCGGTACTATATACCTCTTTGTGTGCTGTACTACCGGTACTATTCATGTACATGTACTACACTACAATAAGAGAAATTTTAATTGATTCTGCTGCCCTTGTGCCACAGGCCTCAAACACGCCAAACAAGTATCTGTAGCCAGGCCCACCAGTACCAGGCTACTAGTAAATGAAGTACTGAAAGTGTCACATCATTAATCGAGCCCAATCTTAGTTATACTAGTCTCTTGTGTAGTTTGGGTTACTATTAATAAGATATTTAATGAATGTTTGGAATGTATGGTAGCATTCTTACCTGGATCAACATATGCCATGCACAACGCTGGTCATCATATCATCACCGCTGTTGGCAGTAAACCGCTCATCGGGCTATAACAGTTAGAGTTCTCCATACCAGGGCTAATCTAATCAGTTAAAATTAGTCATTTAAGAGGGAATACCAACCAGTGGAAGACGTACAAAAAGTCATGTATATTCAGATATCAGTTTTCGAGAAAAAACCCATCTTAGTCGAGCGGACTTAGAATATCGGGGTAAACTTAAATTTCATTCAGCAACACTTTCACAGCAGAATATAAAAATAGTACATTATAATCACTTACAGTACATGTACATGTAGCCCAAGTGCAGTGCTAGCCTATATTATATACTACCAAAACTTTTGGTCAGTTTCTCGATGACTGACACTTGTAAACGCTTGAACGGGTACTATATAGTACATGTACATGTACTTGTGTACCGTATGTGAATTAAAGATCTTATTAGTGACACAACAGGAGGCTAGACATACATTTGTAACTACAGTAATGCTCTAATTAATCGACTCCTTAACCACAGCAGAATTACGGGTATTAAACTCGGGGAGAGCTTTCCGATGAATGGCAACAAGCCATATATCCAACTAAATCCTGAAAGTTACACATAATTCTGCTGTGGTTAAGGGGTCGATTTCTTAGGGCACTACTGTATCTGTTTTAGTGCACATCAAATGTATTTGTTGTCTTTCCTCTTGTAATTTGTCTTTGGTTGTGTTCGCCATTTCGATGGACAACTACATGTACTGACATCAAATGACTGAAATGAGTCAAAATTTAGCAGTGCAGCCAATTATATAGATAAACAGAATTAATTAGCATCCAAATTCCAAATGAGCATAAATGATAAAACAAACTTTATTGAGCACTCTTTTAATACTAGTAATTACAGCTACAATGAAAGCACCTAATAAAAATTCTAAGTTTGGTAAAACTGTCTGTATACAAAGTTTATCTGGCCGTTATGAATAAAACCTATAAATGGGATCATATACATGTATGTTAGATATCATTACATGATTATTTGAAAACACATATCCGTATGGAAAACAAACTATTTTACCACTGGCCAAGTGGTCCTGCTAATATGCTATGATTCTGGTGGTCCTGCTGAATTGCTATGATGCGGGTAGTGCAATTCATAGCAATTAAGCAGGACCCAACCGCATCATAGCACATTAGCAGGAACACTTGAACAGGGTATATTTACAGTGTCAAATCGAATGGGCATCTTTTAACAATATTTTTGAACAATTTCCTAGAAGTGTTCGAAAATTGAGAACTGAATTTAAATTTTTTTTATGAGGTTTCGATTGAAAAATTTCTAACTTAGCTCATCAGGATTAACATTGTCGCACAGCTATATTCTCTTTCCCAACAAAGTGTATAGAACATACATGTAAAATTACAGCTATGCTTTAATTAATCAACTCGCCTTATATTACTCGGGTATTACTGCAGTATTCAGGCGTGTTCATGCGATCAACCGCAGTCAGTTATACCGCCGCAGAATGTGGTCCACCTCACATTTGCAGTTAGGCTGTATTTTTCATGCGATGTTTATATGAATTTTGTTTTAAAGTTGACATTGTAATCACACCAGAATTTTTTTTTATTGTTTCAAAATGTCTAGATAGAATTCAGAATTTTTGTGGTAAAAACAATTAACTTGGTTATCACAGTTAACACATATTACTGTGGTAAGATTACCAGCGGATACCGCATGTCAACAGGGACTGCATGCTCTAATTAATTATCAGGTTTAACATGTTTATACTGGATACAGTTCATGTTAAAGGTACCCAATCCGGTTCGATGATACCCATATAATCAGATTCCAACATCATACATTTGTATTTAGAAAGGCTGCTTCAGTTACGTTATCAGAATTGATTAATTGCCCTAAAATAATGCTAACCACTATCAACTAAAGTATACAATTGCCTGACATATGTTATTTATCAACATGTTGTTCTACAAAATTTGACCTTATTATCAACAGAAAGCCTCTTGATTTTAGAGTTATCCATCTTCATCTGAAATTTGGTCCGAGACCGTGGGCCACTATTAATTCTTGATCGTGAAAAATAGTATATTTCAAAAATTGATATCTAATAACTCTGAGCTTTGATAGGTGGTGGGTTCCTCGACTCGTACCAAATATCTTTTACCCACCAAGTCCAAATAAAGAGTAATGTGCGAGCATTAATTCAGGGGGCCCTTAATCAGATTATGCATCTTTAAATTCAAATACAGTTTAAAGATGCATAATCCGATTAAGTGCCCCTCATTTGCTATTTACATATACATGTATATGGAATCGGGGGGGGGGGGGGTAAAAATATTTTAATCAAGTCGAGGGACCCACCTACATGTATCAAAGCTCAGAGTTATTAGATATCAATTTTTGAAATTTTAATATTTATCACCATCGATACTTAATAGTGGCCCAGAAAAATTTGACGAGCCGACGGTCTCAGACCAAATTGCGGATGAAGATGGATAACTCTAAAATGAAGAGGCTTTGTGTTGATAATAAGGTCAAACTTCGTCGAACAGCATGTTGATAAATATAACGTATCAGGCGATTTTATACTATACATGTAGTTGACAGTGGTTAGCATTATTTTTGGGCAATTAATCGATTCTGATATTACTGAAGCAGCATTTCTAAAAAAAATGTTGTTGTTGGAATCTAATTATATGGGGACCATCGAATCTGATTGAGCACCTTTAATAGTTAGCTATATGAGTTATATACACATAAGGCGACACCAATTTTTAAGTCCGGTTTACGAACACCTCCTACAACTTTTTTTCCATTTCATGAATTTTTTTTTTATTTTTTTGTCCCAAATTTTTTTACACGCGTACTGATTTTCATGTGCTGTCGCATCCGGTTCTGCTTATGATCATTTGCAGATCCATATTTTCATGTATTTCATGACAAGAAATGTCTTGTTTGGTTCAGAATTTCATTCGAAAAGTTTTTTTTCACAATTTTTGTAAAATTTATGTAAAATTTCAAGATTTACTTGATATAAATTGGGGGGGGACAATTTTTTTTATTTTTATTTTTTTCCCCTCCTGCATCTACTTTTTTTCTCCCCACATCAGCCCACATGTTCGTAAACCAGACTTAAAAATTGGTGTCGCCTAATAGACATTTAAACTTGTAGGTTTCCGGATGATAACTTCAGTTTGTGTGATCATATCTGAACCAAATGTGGTATGTAAGTTTATCATACCAAAATACAGGTCAAGTTCGAATATAGGTGTGCTCCGCTCATTTTTGCGAGAGTTATGGCCCTTTTTCGACTTAGAATCGTGTTAATTTCTGGTTTCCGCATCATAATTTTAGTTTGTGTGATCAAATCTGAATCAAATTTGGTATGATAGTTTATTATCCACCATTTCATGGGACACTGGTTGGATTGTTCTGAAATGTAGTATCGGATTTAGGGGACCTTGATATATTTTTCAGACAAGCTGATGCCCCAAAGAAGCCACTTTTTCTCACATTTGCTGAAATAGTATCCAAAACATCAACATATCAAGAGCCATTAGACTGAATTAGATAAAAATATATCACTTGGGTCTGTTTAAGCTGGAAAATACTCAAAATTTTTATAATTTTCTGCTATTATATCTGCATACTAGCCTTTTTGCTGAATCGTGAATGCCGGTTATATTGCCGTGTGAAATCCTAGTACCAGATAACATTGGGTATGTACATGTATATAGCATACCACCTGAAAATGGCTTGAATATCACATACCAAAGCGGGGTGGGGGTGTGTGTGACACCCTCCTTGATCATAGTCTGTATTCTACAGGGTATGTTAAATGTTTCGAGTTGGTGCAATTAATGTGATTGTTTAATCTCTACCATCTGAAATCTATTTATAGAATATTTTGCTATCTGATCAATATTGCTACTTAGTACTGATATAAAACAGGATAAAGATGGTGTGTCTCTTTCCCGAATGTTCTGTTTACATGTACATTTGGGGGTTTATGAGTCAAATAATATCAGACAACATGTCCTTCTAACACTAAGAAATAATATGTTCTTATGAACCAGGACAAAATATGACTATTTCTGGAGCATTACAGCACATTATTACAAATCTATATTTGTAAGCAGTAAGATAATGACAGGAAACATGTCCTCAGACTAAGAAATAATTTTTTGGTGTGTATTTCACACCACAGCTCATGTGTATACTCACATTAGTTTGTCATTCAAAGGGAGAAACCCATTTAGAAAGTTTAAATGAGACAAAACTACCTCACTGTAGATGTAGTTGCAAGGTACAACATGTACATGTATTCTGGTAAACGACATTGGAACTAAAATAATGATTTTTGTGTCCACCGGTATGTCATGTACCGGTACTAGTATACATTGCAACTACATGTACATGTAACTTGCCTAACATACCATATACATGTATGAAGAGGGACTTTGCAAGTGTTTTTTAATCAAAATTTTAACCCAACTCTTGTTGTCAGTAAGTTTTAACCCATGCAGTTTAATGAGTTTATATATTTATATATTACATGTGTTTCTATACATGTATTTTATCTTTAGTTAGTTTGTTGTCCTTGAATAAACTTGTATTGCTGCACAATCAGTTTCCTTAATGTTCTATTATACTAAAACAACTCCATTGATAACAATACCCCTGCATCCCATCAAAATCTACTTCATTGCCATCCTCATCATTTCACTTTGGTATCCCCACCCAGGTGTACCTTGGTGTTATTCACCCAGGTGTTCCTTGGTGTTTCCTACCCATGTGTACCTTGGTGTTTTCTTACCCAGGTGTACCTTGGTGTTTTCTTACCCAGGTGTACCTTGGTGTTTTCTTACCCAGGTGTACCTTGGTGTTTTCCTGCCCAGGTGTACCTTGGTGTTTCCTTACCTGGGTGTACCTTGGGGTTTTCTAACCCAGGTGCATCTCAATGGGAAATCCACCTGGGTAAGAAAACACCAAGGTACACCGGCGTAAAAAAAACACCAAGGTATACCTGGGTTGGAAACATCAAGGTACACCTGGGTGGGGAACACCCAGGTAGGAAACACCAGGGTACACCTGGGTGAATAACACCAAGGTACACCTGGGTGGGAAACACCCAGGTAGGAAACACCAGGGTACACCTGGGTGAATAACACCAAGGTACACCTGGGTGGGAAACACCCAGGTAGGAAACACCAGGGTACACCTGGGTAAATAACACCATGGTACACCTGGGTGGGGAAACACCCAGGTAGGAAACACCAGGGTAGACCTGGGTGGGAAACACCCAGGTAGGGTACACCTGGGTGTGGTCACCTGGGTAATTACACCCAGGTTTACCCATACCAGGGTTTTTATCCAGTTTCAGGTGGGTAAATCATGGTAAAACCCAGGTTTCGCGGGGTCTTGATGGTTGGTGGATGTCTTGGTAGATAGATTTTTACCTGGGTTTCGGCCCAAAAAACCTGGGTGGATTTACCCAGGTACATTTTTATATGGGCAGGCGCCCTGGCAGAGCACACCCCACTCCACACGAGACAAATGCGCCGTGTATAGAGCGAAGCCCGATCGGCCCAGGCATCCCTCCGCGGTACCGCAGAGATGATGCGATTTTTCTGACCATCTATTATTTTCCATATCTGTCGAAATATTCTGATTATAATTAAAATAAACTTTAGATTAAATTAATTAATTAATTACGTCTGGATAACGTACGTGTTATATAGTGAGTATTATCACACCCATACACTGCCCCGTCGATTCGCGGCCTACAGTGAGACGTTTCTTACCCTTATCCCTTATACACTCACCAAATGTATACAATCTATGGCAGACTCCACAAAGTAGGATAAAGTATACGACCATAAATACACTGCTTGGTGTGCCGCTGCTCTACCCAACCCATCCAGCTCATAACTAAATAATCAATCACTCCCCCTATAATATCAGTGACTTGATTCAAGATAATTTATATATGACCTCTTATGTCATGCACATTAATGTTTCTTACGAAAGAATACAAGATTTAGATTTAGGCCTCTCAATGCAAACGGAGGTCTTGCAGTGTTTTGTATACGACTCTCGGTGTAATTGGCGTTTGCTTACAAAATATAAATATCAGTTGGTGTATACGTTACGTACTACAATTACCATGGGTGTATATGGGTGTGTATGTGTGGGGGGGGGGGTGTAACAACATGTTTACATTTATCAATTATAGATGTCAGCTGGCGACGCACAATTGCAACTCATATTTACTAGAAATAAAATATATAGCATGCACCAACTTGGTCCAAGTTTCCCTCGATGTAAACCACCTGGTGAAATCGGCAGGTATAATAATGGTTTACGTTTACCAGCTAGTGAAATCGGTTCAGATAATACTGGTCTACGTTACCAGCTGGTGAAATCGGTAGGGATAATACTGGTCAACGTTACCAACTGGTGAAATCGGTTGAGATAATACTGGTTTACGTTACCAGCTGGTGAAATCGTTTGAGATAATACTGGTTCACGTTACAAGCTGGTGAAATCGGTTCAGGTAATACTGGTTTACGTTACCAGCTGGTGAAATCGGTTGAGATAATACTGGTTTACGTTACCAGCTGGTGAAATCGGTTCAGGTAATACTGGTTTACGTTACCAGCTGGTGAAATCGGTTCAGGAAATACTGATGTACGTTACCAGCTGATGAAATCGGTTTAGGTAATACTGGTTTACGTTACCAGCTGGTGAAATCGGTTCAGTTAATACTGGTTTACGTTACCAGTTGAGATAATACTGGATTGCGTTACCAGCTGGTGAAATCGGTTGAAATAATACTGGTTTACGTTACCGGCTGGTGAAATCGGTTGAAATAATACTGGTTTACGTTACCAGCTGGTGATATCGGTTGAGATAATACTGGTGAACATTACCAGCTGGTGAAATCGGTTGAGGAAATACTGATGTACGTTACCAGCTGGTGAAATCGGTTCAGATAATACTGGTTTACGTTACCAGCTGGTGAAATCGGTTAAGATAATACTGGTTTACGTTACCAGCTGGTGAAATCGGTTAAGATAATACTGGTTTACGTCGAAGTACGATTGCCTTACTCTTATATACCGGACTGTAGTCCTAAAGTATCGTTCATCTAAAATCACCAAATGACGACAATAAAAGGGGACAATTGTGAAAGTAACCCGGTTTATTCCATAGAAATCATTATATTTGTTCTGAACTCCATAATAGTTGGCAGCTGAAAGTAGTAATTTTATGCGAACATTTTTATCACAGTTTATATAAATTCCAAAAGAATACCAACTCACATGACCTCACTGAGCACAAACAAACACATGTCAGTTGCTCCTAATTACTCTGCATAATATATTGTTTTGATTTGTATTTTAAAGGCCATTAAAATTGACGTAAATCCCACAACTGAATCTGGGTGTAGGGTCCGCTATATAGAAGAGTAAGACAACCTTATCTCTACCAATATCACTAGCTGGTTTACTTTAAATGAATCTTGGACTAGCACAGACTCAGAGGTGTGTCAAATGTTTCAATGTGGTCATTCTGGTCCGTTGTTATTATTACCCAGACTAGGCCTCTGATGGGTATAATTACATTTTTACTTGCAATGCGCTAAATTATGTCAGGAGGAACCATCCCAAACACTACTACCAAACGTTCCCAAGTCATGTGAAATTATCAGCAATGATAACCGTTATGAAAACGATTGAACTAGTTAGTTCGGCTAAATTTGGCAAAGAAATTTTCAATATTGCATCAGTTAGAAAACGTACAGACTCGCCCAAAATATATATTACACACCACCCGTCCTATAATCCGTGATTTAACATAAACAGACTTACAATGCTTATTCAGGCTTGTTTTGTCCACAGACCCCTGGGGAAATATACCAGACACACCACTATAATCACTGACAGTCACTGGTATATTATATATTTGCATATCTAGTATTGTTCTCCATGTAGGGGCATGTGATTTTATCATGTGCGATGCTTTTTATTTAATAGTTCCGATTTCATGGTTGAGGCGAACGCCATTTTCATTTTGCGACGTAAACGGAGTGCGTATGCCACACGTGGGTCATATCTCTTTGTAAATATATATGTGACCCGCCATATCAAATCCAGTCGTAAGTCGGGATTTGTTTTACCCTGTGCCAATGCATTGATTCAAGATAATTGATATATGACCTCTTATGTCATGCACATACATGTTTCTTACGAAAGAATACAAGATTTAGATTTAGGCCCCTCAATGCAAACGGAGGCCTTGCAGTGTTTTGTATACGCCTTTCGGTGTAATTGGCTTTTCTTACAGAATATAAATATCAGTTGGTGTATATGTTACGTACTACAATTATACATTTCTCAATTATAGATGTCAGCTGGCGACGCACAATTGCAACCCATGTTTACTAGAAATAAAATAAATAGCATGCCCCAACGTAGTCCAAGTTTCCCTCGATGTAAACCACCTGGTGAAATCATCAGGTATAATACTAGATTACGTTTACCAGCTAGTGAAATCGGTTCAGATAATACTGGTCAACGTTACCAGCTGGTGAAATCGGTTGAGGAAATACTGATGTACGTTACCAGCTGGTGAAATCGGTTCAGATAATACTGGTTTACGTTACCAGCTGGTGAAATCGGTTCAGATAATAGTGGTTTACGTTACCAGCTGGTGAAATCGGTTAAGATAATACTGGTTAACGTTACCAGCTGGTGAAATCGGTTGACATAATACTGTTGAACATTACAAGCTGGTGAAATCGTTTGAGGAAATACTGATGTACGTTACCAGCTGGTGAAATCGGTTGAGATAATACTGATTAACGTTACCAGCTGGTGAAATCGGTTGAGATAATACAGGTTTACGTTACCAGCTGGTGAAATCGGTTGAGATAATACTGGTTTACGTTAAAAGCTGGTGAAATCGGTTCAGATAATACTGGTCTACGTTACCAGCTGGTGAAATCGGTTGAGGAAATACTGATGTACGTTACCAGCTGGTGGAATCGGTTCAGATAATACTGGTTTACGTTACCAGCTGGTGAAATCGGTTGAGATAATACTGGTGAACATTACCAGCTGGTGAAATCGGTTGAGGAAATACTGATGTACGTTACCAGCTGGTGAAATCGGTTAAGATAATATTGGTTTACGTTACCAGCTGGTGAAATCGGTTCAGATAATAGTGGTTTACGTTACCAGCTGGTGAAATCGGTTAAGATAATACTGGTTAACGTTACCAGCTGGTGAAATCGGTTCAGATAATACTGTTGAACATTACCATCTGGTGAAATCGGTTGAGATAATAGTGATTAAGGTTACCAGCTGGTGAAATCGGTTGAGATAATACTGGTTTACGTTAACAGCTGGTGAAATCGGTTCAGATAATACTGGTCTACGTCACCAGCTGGTGAAATCGGTTGAGGAAATACTGATGTACGTTACCAGCTGGTGGAATCGGATCAGATAATACTGGTTTACGTTACCAGCTGGTGAAATCGGTTGAGATAATACAGGTTTACGTTACCAGCTGGTGAAATCGGTTCAGATAATACTGTTGAACATTACCAGCTGGTGAAATCGGTTGAGATAATAGTGATTAACGTTACCAGCTGGTGAAATCGGTTGAGATAATACTGGTTTACGTTAACAGCTGGTGAAATCGGTTCAGATAATACTGGTCTACGTTACCGGCTGGTGAAATCGGTTGAGGAAATACTCATGTACGTTACCAGCCTGTGGAATCGGTTCAGATAATACTGGTTTACGTTACCGGCTGGTGAAATCGGTTGAGATAATACTGGTGAACATTACCAGCTGGTGAAATCGGTTGAGGAAATAGTGATGTAGGTTACCAGCTGGTGAAATCGGTTGAGATAATACTGGTCTACGTTACCAGCTGGTGAAATCGGTAGGGATAATACTGGTTTACGCTACCAGCTGGTGAAATCGGTTAAGATAATACTGGTTTACGTTACCAGCTGGTGAAATCGGTTGAGATAACACTGGTGAACATTACCAGCTGCTAAAATCGGTTGAGGAAATACTGATGTACGTTACCAGCTGGTGAAATCGGTTGAGATAATACTGGTTTACGTTACCAGGTGGTAAAATCGGTTGATATAATACTGGTTTACGTTACCAGATGGTGAAATCGGTTGAGATAATACTGGTTAACGTTACCAGCTGGTGAAATCGGTTGAGATAATACTGATGTACGTTACCAGCTGGTGAAATCGGTTGAGATGATACTGGTTAACGTTACCAGCTGGTGAAATCGGTTGAGGAAATACTGATGTACGTTACCAGCTGGTGAAATCGGTTGAGATAATACTGGTTTACGTTACCAGCTGGTAAAATCGGTTGATATAATACTGGTTTACGTTACCAGATGGTGAAATCGGTTGAGATAATACTAGTTAACGTTACCAGCGGGTGACATCGGTTGAGATAATACTGATGTACGTTACCAGCTGGTGAAATCGGTTGAGATGATACTGGTTAACGTTACCAGCTGGTGAAATCGGTTGAGCAAATACTGATGTACGTTACCAGCTGGTGAAATCGGTTGAGATAATACTGGTTAACGTTACCAGCTGGTGAAATCGGTTGAGATAATACTGGTTTACGTTACCAGCTGGTGAAATCGGTTGAGAAAATACTAGTTTACGTTACCAGCTGGTGAAATCGGTTGAGATAATACTGGTGAACATTACCAGCTGGTGAAATCGGTTGAGATAATACTGGTTCACGTCGATTCACGTCGAAGAACGGTTGCTTTACTCTTATATAGCGGACTTTATTCGTAAAGTATCGCTCATCTAAAATCACAAAATGACGGCAATAAAATGTGACAATTGTGAAAGTAACCCGGTTTATTCCATAGAAATCATTATATTTGTTCTGAACTCCATAAGAGTTGGCAGCTGAAAGTAGTAATTTTATGCGAAAAATGTTATCACACTGTTTATATAAATTCCAAAAGAATACCAAATCACATGACCTCACTGAGCACAAACAAACACACGTCAGTTGCCCCTAATTACTCTGCATAATATATTGTATTGAGTTGTATTTTAAAGGCCATTAAAATTGACGAAAATCCCACCAATGAATCCGGGTGTATGGTCCGCTATAGAAGAATAAGGCAACATTATCCCTATCAACATCACTAGCTGGTTTACTTTAAATGAATCTTGGACTAGCGCAGACTCATAATATATATTACACACCACCTTCCTATAATCCGTGATTTAAAACAAACAGACTTACAATGCTTATTCAGGCTTGTTTTGTCTACAGACCCCTGGGGAAATATACCAGACACACCAATATAATCACTGACAGTCACTGGTATGTTATATATTTGCATGTCTAGTATTGTTCTCCGTGCAGGGGCATGCAGTTTTATCATGTGCGATGCTTTTATTTAATAGTTCCGATTTCATGGTTGAGGCGAACGCCATTTTCGTTTTGCGATGTAAACGAAGTGCGTATGCCACACGTGGGTCATATCTCTTTGTAAATATATATGTGACCCGCCATATCAAATCCAGTCGTAAGTCGGGATTTGTTTTACCCTGTGCCAATGCATTCTCTTATATATGCGAGTCGACCATAGGTCGCCTCACATATATAAGAGAATGCATTGGCCTTACAATTTTTTATCATTTTTTAAAAATAAATGTTTCTTACAATTTTTAGTACATAAAATAAAAAAACATCCATTACCCTGCAGGGAGCCCCACATATATATAGAAGCATATAGAAGAGTGTCGTCTGCTCATGTTTGTCTGGGGCTCTGTATGGGTGAAATTATAATATTGTTAAAGAATACAAGAAAATATTATTAAAATTGTAAAAAATTGTTAGGCCAATGCATTCTCTTATATATGCGAGGCGACCTATGGTCGACTCTCATATATAAGAGAATGCATTGGCACAGGGTAAAAAAAAACCCGACTTACGACTGGATTTGATATGGCGGGTCACATATGGCAAGAAGAAACACTTTAATTCTAGGAACAATCGTGTAATAAATAGACAGAACACAACGCGCATCTTAATCGAGTATCTTTTATCGAATGAGTTGCGGATGGCGCAAGGATATATTTCGCGAGAGCGTAGCTCGAGCGAAATATAACTTTGCGCCGTCCGCAACGAGTTCGATAAAAGATTCGAGATTATGATGCAAGTTGTGTTCTGTATTTATTCTACACCGTTCAGTCAGATAAGTTCAATCCATGAATGTCACATCCATTGTTACTATAGCCACCTTTATTGTGATTTAAGTCTGACAAAAATCCAGTAATTATGGGGGGATCACCGGAAGCGGATGATCGACGTAATGTACATCATCTTTCTTGGCGACAACGTCAACAAGAATAGTTCCGTCTTGTATTCCACTAGAGGTATACACTACTATGTATTCAATGGCTGGGATTTCGTTGAATACATGTGCCTCACGTCAATGGGTGTGGAATAAAGAGCAGTCTTTATTAATATGTTCCTGGTAATAATAAGGAATAAAAAGAAGTTGTCTCATCTCTGCGAACAATTGAAAATAACAGAGAAATTGCGTTTACGAATTTTTTTCAGATTATACACAAACTTTATATAATACTAGCCGATGAGCCCGACGTTGTCCGGGCTATTCAAAAACAAAATTTCAAGTCGATAGCTCTACCCGTTTCCGAGATCTGGTCTGCGCATGCGCGAAGCTGGCGTCGCACGGACTCGGCGACCCGATAAAATTCGTATCCGGGGCAAGATACATTCACATAACAAATTTCAAGTCGATAGCTCCACCCGTTTCCGAGATCTCGTCTGCGCATGCGCGAAGCTGGTGTCGCACGGGCTCGGCGACCCGATAAAATTCGTATCCGGGGCAAGATACATTCACATAGCAAATTTCAAGTCGATAGCTCCACCCGTTTCCGAGATCTCGTCTGCGCATGCGCGAAGCGGGGGCCGCACGGGCTAGTCAATACGACAACGTTCACCGCCTGGTCAAACTACACACACGTACCAAGTTTCGTCCCGATCGGTCGATAATCGTAGATTTGTATTAATGACAGACAGACAGACAGACAGACAAACAAACAAACATACAGACAGAGGTCTTCAAAATATATATGAGATATCGGCATATCGTATTTCGGATATTTGTGTCACTTGTATCAAACCGAGTAATCATATTTTGTATGGTTAAATGACACGAGTCCGTTTAACATTCTTATACAGCTGAAACAGTATTCCGTGTGTATGCATTGCTGTGTGCACGTTAATTATTGATTTTTTTTTGCAGATGGACAACAACCCCTGGCGTGGTGAACGCTTTCTACACTCCGTCTTACAATCGAATTAGTGAGTTTTCAATTATCATACATGCATATCATCTCATTGGTAGCAATATTGGGCGCCTCGCAAATATAAGAGAATGCATTTGCCTACAATTTTAATATTATTTTTTTATAATTGCTAAAAATATAAGAAAAAATGAAACAAAATTATAAAAAATTGTTAAAGAATGTAAGAAATAATGATAAAAAAATTATAAAAATTGCTATAAATTGATACAAATTACTATATTTCAACACAACGGATTCGTCTGAACACTCATGTATACATGCACATGTATCTGTAATTGCGAGCATTTGTCGCGTTTCCGGGGATCAATACAACCGGCACCCATCTGACGGTCTGACCTATTTATAACGATAATTTATATCAATGATCCATGGACACTTATGTTATTTTAGTGCTACATGTACGTAGCCTTAAATGTTGTTTGCATTTCAGCATTTCCAGCAGGAATACTTCAGCCTCCATTCTATGGGAAAAGCAGACCTAAGTAAGTAGGGAAACCTTAAATGTATGTATGTATTCCCAAAGCTACTATATGTTTAGATTGGAAAACTTAAACATCACACATCAAACTATCGACATATCTATACGCTATCGCGCGGACATAATATACCTAGCCAATTCAAATTCCATGCAGGGTTTACCTCCCTTGATGACGCGGTAAGACCGCTGCTACCGGCGACATTTTACCCACATTTGATGGACTTCCGCGATAAAATTATGTACCAAGCGAATAGTGCAACATGTTGCCCTTATTAAGAACACAATATATCGAATAAAATATGTGTAATTTCGTACCATATATAAGTTTGGAAAGTCCCACCAGAACCAAATAACTTTATTGCGAAACGATGTGGTTTGGTTCTCCGATTATATTATCATCACAAAAGTCCAAACGCATGCGAAAATCGTCAACAAGTCTACCGCACTTTCTCCATTGAGTCAATATATTGTAGTGCGAGAATTGTTCTCAAAGCACATATAAAATTTGACTTTGGTCGATCGCGGTTTCGCCATTTTGTCTGGAAACCCCCGCGCTAAATATAGAAAACCACAGACTAGTACACAGCCAGAGATAGAGTCAGCGAGGACGTGTGACTGCTGCGGTCTGGTAGAGATTGTAGCCAATGATACGTGAAATGAAGAATAAAGCATGGAATAATTATTGACACCTTTCGCATCATGAACTACTACTGATAAATATAGATATTACGAATAACTGATAGTAGTCGTAATGTTTTGGGACAGCCCAAAAAAAGAGGTTTAGCAGAATTGACGACTACGAGTCTGATTGAGAGAAAATAGTACCGTTTAAAGTTCTTGCCACGTGTAGTAAAGTGATATAGTTCTGTTTACCATGATTATTGTGTACTTAATTATGTTGTTATCAGGATAAAGTCGGTGGTAGTTATGCGCGTGCCCAAGCTGTGTGTATCTCTTTTCGGTATTCCGAGTTGTATACAGGTTACAAAACGGTTCTCTTTATAAAATCCGATTTAATAGGACTACATTTCGTCTTTTCTGTGGTAATACAAATACACATCAAGACTCAGACTTAATCCGAAATCGGCTTATAATTTGATATAAAAATGATGTTTTTTTGTAGGAGCGTTAAAGAGGTTTTCAATATTGACCGCGCCACAACAATGTGATTGGAACTTTTGTCTTGTCCAACGCATGTGCTCTACATAATTTCCCATGCTTTAACTGAACTTGATTTTATTCAAACTCTTTAGGTTTCTCAACTACGGAGGGATCGGCACAGTTATGGGTCACGAGATGACGCACGGCTTTGATGATGAAGGTGTGTGGTACTTTATTAGACCCCATGACCAAATGAATTGGTGGGTATATACTGGATAGTATACAAGTGAGCGGTTTTTCGTCCGTCCGAGCAGATATTCCATCCACAGGTTGTCAGATCTTAATGAAATTTGATATGGATGTTCGCCACTATAAAATTGCTTTAAAATCACTTCTTCTTCGAGAACAAAATAAACGTTCTCAAAAAGCTCTTTAAAATGAATATGTTTTTCCACACGTCTGAATATCTCCGTTTTTTAGTCAAAATTAAATTTCTTCAAAAAAAAAGAAGAAAGAAGCTCTTTAAAAGATTTCTTTTAAATATTTTCTATTTGTGTTTAATTTATGAATATCTCCGTTATTTGGTGGTTAGTTCAGTGTTAATAGTTATATATTAAATGTAATGGTGGGCTCGATGTGCGTATACGGTACACAATTAAGTATCTATAAACGGTAAATAATATTCGCAATTAATTATCTATATTATTGGGGATGTCAATTTTTATTTTGGGGACCTGTGGTCTTTCTCGGACATAAAAAATCTTGCATAAGTGTTTTATTGATGGCCAATTTATGGACGAATTATGACCCCCACCAGGAACACAACACTGCATGCTCGTACTTACTTGGTTTAAAGCTCATTGGCAGTTTGAAAATATCATTGCTGTAGTTTCATCTTGATCCGCGAATCAAAATAGATCGATGCATTTGTTAAATACTCTTATTACGGACTGTATCTGCCACCGAAAAAACGTTCAAATCAATTCAAATTGATGAAAACCGGACCCAGCACGGAAAAATAAAAAACGTTTCGTGTTAGACTATTCCTGATGTGATAAATGTAAAAAGCGTTTGCAAACTGGTAAATAACTAACTTGTTTTTTTTCAGATTATAAAAATATAGATCGTATTTCGCGTATTTATCGACCTAGTTTTATCCTTCCTTCCAAATTACGTGGATATAATTTGGAGCTTCAAATGAGCCATGTCCGTTTAACCCATTCTATAGTAGATGGATTCCCCCAGTCGGTTGAAAAGTGTACATAGGAATGGTCTATTATTCATTTGGAGGGATGTTAATGTGATCAAAGCAGACGACATATATATAAAAGCGCAGGAGCCTTATTTATTGAGGGAAATATTTAGATAATAAGTAGGTCGTTTGTTGAACTTATTATCCTGAACATGGGATAATTACTCATCAATGATGTTTTAGTATAGAAAGAGTAAATTAAATTAATCTGAACGTTGAATATATCCTGTCGCCTCAACTATACCCCATGCCAATACTTGTGTATGTAGTACTATGTACGATGTGATACAGGGCGAGCTTATGACAAAGACGGATCACTGAATTTGTGGTGGACTGATGCTTCTCTGAAAGAGTTCAACAACAGGGCACAATGTCTCGTGGACCAATATGGAGCGTTCAAACTGCCAGAGTTAAATGGACAACATGTAAGTAACATTATAAGCGATCTCCGACGACATCGCGAATACTATATTTGATATATGTTTATAACTTCAATCACCTTAATTTACTTCGCTAAGAAGAATCCAATAGCTGACCAATTTAGCGGATGCTAGATCAACGTCACGATTGGTGGAAACTGTCAGTTTAATGGTCATTCATATTACCCAGATGTTTCACATGGGGATGGGGTGGCTAGAGGGTCCTCATTGAGGGAAAGGTGTATCCACCTTGAAATGTCCCTATTGCACCCCATTTGATCCAGACTAAACTCTCAGGTTCGCAGAGTTCAATTTGCCACCCCCGATTGATTGAAACTTGGATCAACTGATACCCAAAGCTTTCCAACTGTTGGGAATTTACAACTAGACACCCTCCCCGATGACATTGGGAAATTTTACAAACTGATACCAATTCAAAACAAAATTTTATCCAAAAGTAGAAAAATTTGCAACTATTGGTCTAAAAACAACAATTTCTACACTAATTACAGGTTCTAAAATCAAACAATGAGTATAACAATTTCAACCTGGTGGTGTAAATTTGTCAACTACATGTAATGTTGCGTCAGTATTTTGAACAGTGAATATTTCTACCAAAGTTGGGGTGGGGTGACATATACTCCAAATCCCCTGTAGCCACATCCCTGGTTCCACTGGTCTGTACACATATATTACGTGACAAGGCTTTGTATGTTCTTTGACTTGATATGTAATTATAAATCTTCAAATTCCACACCCTATATAAGATATAAAAATGATTATTCCGCACGTTTTTAGGTTCACGGCGACCTTACTCTTGGGGAAAACATAGCAGACAACGGAGGGATGAAGATTTCATATCGTGTAAGTAAAACAATAATCTATGAAACTCTACCCAAATGCCAGAAAGATATATATATATATGCTCCGTAGTTCCGACCACAACAACGTTAACCCTTTACCCAACAGAAGGGCCCTTCACTGAAATGATATATATATATTTCTGAAACGAACGCTCGCTCGACCCCAGAGTATATATATTCAGGGCTCTATTTGACTTTAACCCTTTACCCAACAGAAGGGCCCTGTGCCAATGCATTCTCTTATATATGCGAGTCGACCATAGGTCGCCTCGCATATATATATAAGAGAATGCATTGGCTTAACACATTACAAATTATAAAATTGTTAAAGAATGTAAGAAAAAATGGTAAAAAGTGTTTTAGGCCAATGCATTCTCTTATATATGCGAGGCGACCTATGGTCGACTCGCATATATAAGAGAATGCATTGGCACAGGGCATAACTGTAACTATCACAATGTGGTCAAGGAGCCGGTTCCAATGATATCCATATTTGTATGGTTCTATTGAGACAGACCGAAGATATTTTAGGCTGTTGAAGCTTTATTTGGCCGGTTTTGGCCGTTTTGTTGGGTAAAGGGTTAATCTTCAACGTACATGGTTGAGTTGAACATCACAATTGACATACACGTGCATATATACATAATTTGGTAGAAGGGATGAAATAGGTCGATAAATACCATTGTTATCTTCATCCCATTTTCCTCTCTTCTGATTGGCTGAGACAATTTTCTTCGGTTATACATTCCTCCGACTTCACACGAATACCCTTATGTTGCGTAACAGTCTGTAACAGTTGTCAATTTCTTTTGGCACCACTACAACGTGTATAAGTTTCACATTTTAGCGTTCTCGAAATTAACACGTCTACCTGCGTCTTTGCGCTCATTTAAAACGACACCGAACTTATCGCCGCATGGCTACTCTACTTCGAAATTGCTTTACCCCCCCCCCCCCTCCTTCCGTGAACCGATTCTCACCATGCGACCAGCAAACTAACCGGACAATAGCTCCGCAAATGATGGGTGTATCAATTGATCCAAAATGTTAACGTTTTTTTTTCTAAAAAGCGAGGTTTCCAACAAAAATTAACTCTTCGAGTTGGATTAATGAATATATACGCGCGTACTTTCGTGAGACACGGGGATTTGTCGCCGCTCTCGACATTCCAGGTCTCGAGCGGGCGACACATCCCCGCGTCTCACTCAATCGAGGGCGACAACTGTATACTAAATTAAATGTAACTGTATATATACAGATCAACAATTTTCTATTTTCTAACAAAAAGAAATGGGATAAACGCTCTTTATTCTTTCCATATCAGGGATGGACTAACCATAAACGATTTTTGTTTCGCGTGGAAGAAATTTCGGGACCCGTTTTTTATATAACCCCATATACTGGTATTAACGTATGTTTCAACTTATTTTAATCCCCAAGACGGTTCAGAATTTGACAAAACCGAGCATTACTAGTAAATTCACCATTTGGGGCTCCAAACCATATGTGACTTTAAGCACGAGACTATTTATGGAAGCTGAACAGTTTAGCCCACCAAGCACGCGCGCGTGTGTAACACATTCATGTCATTTAACGAAATGGATTTGTTGTACATATATATCTTACAATCTGGGCAGATAACATCTTCCCTTGAAATAGTCTCCATTGATCAGTCAGAGTAGCGGACACTTGTTGTTTTCAAACAGTTGTTGGTTCGAAACCAGATACGTGCGGATTTGTGATCCACGCACATGGATAGTAACCTGATTCGCGTACATGGATAAGTTTGCTAGTTGCTCTCCGTGGTCGGTTTTTCTTCGTCCAGTGCATGAGCCATATTAGCAAATTCGGTTTAGCGGCACATGGACTAATACCACAGAGAGGCAGTGGCGTGTAAACTTCTCGGTGATAATTTCCGTGCGAGTTCAAATCCACCGGGGTTACATAACTCAATTCGCTGTGTCTACGCAGACCACCGCGCATGTCGATCCAACGTTTTAAAGCTGATGCCCGATTTTTAATATGTCGTGTCATTTCTACACAATTTAAGTTAAAAATTAAAACATATTGTGTAGAATGTATACACATTTGTTCTGAGAGAGCGTACCAGCTAGGTGTTATGTGCGCGTAAAAACACACCGTGGGCAAGAGATTCACGGCCCCGCAAAACGTACACGGAACAACAGTGGAAACAAGAAAACCATAATCATAAATGGTAACGCCCTCAAGATCTTATTATTATCCATAAATATAAATTGTAATATAAAATATATTGGTTACATGAATGCACCGCCTCAGAATTCCGTTAAAACAACGAATCCTTCAAATTAGTACAAAAAACTACGGCTTATTACTGCAGGTTTCTCATTCACCACACCAAAAAACTTCTAAATGCGGCTCAAAAATCGGAGGCATTGTGTTCCCGCCATAAAATTCATACCTAAACATCGAAAGCAATTAACGCGGTCATAATAGTTACATATACTGCAACTATAAAACATCCAACGAATACACACCCCACGAAAAGCCGAAATATGTTGTCCTGCGAGATATCCCATCGCTATAGCTCAATTTGACACGGCCAGATTAGCCTTCCTATTATTATCGACATCGACACTTTCTAATCGCTCTATACACGTATAAGCATGGTCAGACCTACATGTATCATCGAATACTGTAACTCTGCATGGAGCACACATCACAAATATCAAAGCATTGTGTTAGAGAAATACAAAGAAAAGCAACGAAACTAGTTCGTCAAATAAAAAAAAGCTACCGAGACCGAATGATTAGACTCAATCTGATGTCTTTAAACTATCGAAGAATTTGAGGAGATCTAATCGAGGTATATAAACTGTTGAATGGTCATTACATCAATGCCTGTGACCAATTAGAAAGACCTTCATCGGGAAGAACAAGAGGACACAATAAAAAAAGCTACAGATGCCCATTGTTAACAAGGCCATAGGAAAATATTTCTTCACGCAGAGGGTGGTAAATAGCTGGAACTCTCTGCCAGACTTCGCCGTTGAGGTTCCAACACTCGATCAATTCAAAATATACATAGACTCATTCTTCTATTATATAAAATACGAGTTCGACGACAAGTGATATGTTAAAGTGACTCACAAGTAAATATCAAATGACGATACATATATTTGTAAACAAGCATTGCAAATAATGTTATTGGGACGAAAAGTCGCAAGACTTGTTCCGTATTATGATGATGATGATGATGATATGATTGATAGAACAAACCACTATTATGATGATCGTGTCGTTATTTGTTTCAAATACGTAGCAATTGACATATACGCACCCGTTCCCTCATTAAAATCAACATATTTCGACCATTTTAGGGTCATCCGCGAATTCGGGGATCTCCGCAAATAGGGACCTACTGCGAATTGTCACAACCGGAAAAAACATTATCTATAAATAAAACGCACAGCGAACCATATCTACCTAGAATCTCCAGGACAGTATACATCCGAGGGCGTTAATAAGGCCAGGTCAAATAATCTCACCCTCACAGCGGGTGATTTCACGGTGGAATTAAAGTGATTGAAAATTGAGAATAATCTTGCTCAAAGTAGTTATGTTTTACGAATTTTAATCCAAATTGATAACACACATGGTTATTTTTTAATATATTAATTAAATACAATGACTTTCGATGGCGAAGCAATTATTTTAGTTTATCGCCAAAAGTTGCGTCCCGAATCGAGATGTAAATATTTATAATTGTGCGTATTTTAGACGATGTTTTCTATGGAGTCGTATGATCGATTTCTTAAATTTTTCGGCGACGTTAGTAGAATCCTACATTACCCAAGTTGCGATATCACATAATAATTAACTTATCAATTTAACGGACCCGAACAAGTCCATAATATGTCTTTAAAATGCTGTGATGTGGCTTAGAGACCAAACCAAACCAGCCACCCTTATCTTATTTTAATTGCATGGTTTCAGGCATATGAGACGTACGTTGAAAAAAACGGAGAAGAGAAAACACTTCCGGGGATAAAGCTTACTAATCGCCAGCTGGTATTCGTAGCATTCGCACAGGTGAGTGAGTAATCGTCAGCTGGTATTCGTAGCATTCGCACAGGTGAGTGACTAATCTCGACAAACTTGTAGACGTGACATTCGCACAGGTGAGTGACTAATCTCGACAAACTTGTAGACGTGACATTCGCACAGGTGAGTGACTAATCACGGCAAACTTGTAGACGTGACATTCGCACAGGTGAGTGACTAATCGCTAGCTGGTATTCGTAGCATTCACACAGGTGAGTGACTAATCTCGACAAACTTGTAGACGTGACATTCGCACAGGTGAGTGACTAATCTCGACAAACTTGTAGACGTGACATTCGCACAGGTGAGTGACTAATCGCTAGCTGGTATTCGTAGCATTCACACAGGTGAGTGACTAATCTCGACAAACTTGTAGACGTGACATTCGCACAGGTGAGTGACTAATCACGGCAAACTTGTAGACGTGACATTCGCACAGGTGAGTGACTAATCGCTAGCTGGTATTCGTAGCATTCACACAGGTGAGTGACTAATCTCGACAAACTTGTAGACGTGACATTCGCACAGGTGAGTGACTAATCTCGACAAACTTGTAGACGTGACATTCGCACAGGTGAGTGACTAATCGCCAGCTGGTATTCGTAGCATTCACACAGGTGAGTGACTAATAACGGCAAACTTGTAGACGTGACATTCGCACAGGTGAGTGACTAATCACGGCAAACTTGTAGACGTGACATTCGCACAGGTGAGTGACTAATCACGGCAAACTTGTAGACGTGACATTCGCACAGGTGAGTGACTAATCGCTAGCTGGTATTCGTAGCATTCACACAGGTGAGTGACTAATCACGGCAAACTTGTAGACGTGACATTCGCACAGGTGAGTGACTAATCACGGCAAACTTGTAGACGTGACATTCGCACAGGTGAGTGACTAATCACGGCAAACTTGTAGACGTGACATTCGCACAGGTGAATGACTAATCGCTAGCTGGTATTCGTAGCATCATTCGCACAGGTGAGTGACTAATCACGGCAAACTTGTAGACGTGACATTCGCACAGGTGAGTGACTAATCACGGCAAACTTGTAGACGTGACATTCGCACAGGTGAGTGACTAATCACGGCAAACTTGTAGACGTGACATTCGCACAGGTGAGTGACTAATCGCTAGCTGGTATTCGTAGCATTCACACAGGTGAGTGACTAATCTCGACAAACTTGTAGACGTGACATTCGCACAGGTGAGTGACTAATCTCGACAAACTTGTAGACGTGACATTCGCACAGGTGAGTGACTAATCGCCAGCTGGTATTCGTAGCATTCACACAGGTGAGTGACTAATCACGGCAAACTTGTAGACGTGACATTCGCACAGGTGAGTGACTAATCACGGCAAACTTGTAGACGTGACATTCGCACAGGTGAGTGATTAATCTCGACAAACTTGTAGACGTGACATTCGCACAGGTGAGTGACTAATCGCCAGCTGGTATTCGTAGCATTCACACAGGTGAGTGACTAATCACGGCAAACTTGTAGACGTGACATTCGCACAGGTGAGTGACTAATCACGGCAAACTTGTAGACGTGACATTCGCACAGGTGAGTGACTAATCACGGCAAACTTGTAGACGTGACATTCGCACAGGTGAGTGACTAATCGCCAGCTGGTATTCGTAGCATTCACACAGGTAAGTGACTAATCACGGCAAACTTGTAGACGTGACATTCGCACAGGTGAGTGACTAATCACGGCAAACTTGTAGACGTGACATTCGCACAGGTGAGTGACTAATCGCCAGCTGGTATTCGTAGCATTCACACAGGTGAGTGACTAATCACGGCAAACTTGTAGACGTGACATTCGCACAGGTGAGTGACTAATCGCTAGCTGGTATTCGTAGCATTCACACAGGTGAGTGACTAATCACGGCAAACTTGTAGACGTGACATTCGCACAGGTGAGTGACTAATCGCTAGCTGGTATTCGTAGCATTCACACAGGTGAGTGACTAATCTCGACAAACTTGTAGACGTGACATTCGCACAGGTGAGTGACTAATCTCGACAAACTTGTAGACGTGACATTCGCACAGGTGAGTGACTAATCTCGACAAACTTGTGAGGTACCTGTATTAAAGGGGTCTTGTATTATCCAAGACCAACTTGTAGACTAGACATTGCTCGTTTTGTCATGTTTATGGGGGCAATAAGCCGATCCATATATATACTTATGTACGTTTAAATCACATTTAAGTGAGATATGTGTATAACCATATTTTTTTCCTGAGTTTGTTAGAAAACAAAACAAATATATTGTGTTTGTTTTTGGAATTGAAAGCAAATGAGAAAACTAATGTAAAGGAAGATTTTGGCAGTCACAATTATTTATTAAGAATTTTTTTATGTTTATGCCGATGAACAGTGTGATACCATTGACCACGTGGTGTGCACAATTTAAATTATGCATAACGTGCAAGGTCTGAAATGTAGTTCGATTAGCTGTCGACTACACATGTCTAATTCCAACTAACGTAGAGTTATGTATTTGTCTTTGTAGTCATTTTGTTCAAAAAGTAAGAGAGCAGATTTGAATTACCTCATTAACAACGACCCTCATTCACCAGGCAGATACAGGTGAGTTGAATAAATAACCAGGTGTATCAACCAATGTCAGTGGAGTTTCCCCCACACATATCCATTAGTAGGAGGGGCTTATGGTTGCTAGGAGACAAGAAGTCTGCATAAATAGTTTAATTCATTTACAGCGCTCCCTATATCACTATAATACAACCGAGATCTTACCTTCTTTTCGTCTTCATTTACAAGCCTTGAAATAGTGTGTCTGTCATTTGCAGAATGAGGTCACCAGAGGGTGAATTTAGTGATGCTATCCCGCATAGCGGGCTAGCATCACCAAATTCACCCTCTGGGGACCTCATTCTGCTTACACCTCAGCAGAATGAGGTTCCCTGAGGGTGACATTGGTGATGCTAGCCCGCTATGCGGGGTAGCATCACTAAATTCACCCTCTGGGGACCTCATTCTGCAAATGACAGACACCCTATTTCAAGGCTTGCTGTCACGCAAAATGAACAAGAGCATCGCTAGGGCGTGGCAAAATACGCCCTTTAGCCATTTCGAATTGTACTATCGCAAAATAAGATAATACTTTGAGCTTTCATTTTAAGAAAATCTGATATACCCCTAATTTCAATGCCAAAATGTGGTCAAATTCTAAGTCGAAAAATGGCCATAACTCATTTAAAAATAATTAGACAGAACCTATATTCAAACTTGGCCTGTAGTTTTAGCTGGGAAATACACATACCAGCTTTGGTTCAGCTCAAATAATCAAAACTGGAGTTATCGGTCGGAAACCAAAATGTTATGAAATTGGTCAATTTCTAAGTTGAAAAAGGGCCGTAACTCATGTCAAAATAACTGGACGGAACCCATATTCCATCTTGGCCTTTATTTTTAGCTGGGAAATACACACACCAACTTTGGTTCAGATAAAATAATCCAAACTGGAGTTATCGGTCGGAAACCAAAAATTTTAACAGACGGTCAAATTCTAAGTCAAAAAAGGGCCGTAACTCATGTAAAAATAATTGGACGGAACCCATATTCGAACTTGGTCTGTATCTTTAGCTGGGAAATACACATACAAACTTTGGTTCAGATCAAATAATCGAAACTGGAGTTATCGATCGGAAACCAAAAATGTTAACGGACGGACGGACAGACGGACAGACGGGCGGACGGACGGACAGACAGACGGACGGACAGACTGATAACATAATACGAGCTTTTTTCAAAAAGGGCGTATAAAAACAAACAATGTTATAATCATTGATGAACGTCCAACATTGTTGCACTAATCTAAAGTTCAGTACATTTGACAACAAAAGCGTTGGAAAATAGGCAATTTAGCACTGACATTATACGCAGATGTAAACATTATGATGAAGAAATAATTCTCAAAGCAGCAAGCGACCGACTAAGTCGCTGATTGGTAGAACATGTCTGTCAATAATTATTTGACTGACAGCTGTGGAACGGTCCACTGTAACGTGTGTTGCCATTGCCAACGAAAGTCACCTGGCAATTTCTCATATACATGTACGACCACAGTTATTATGTATAGAAATGTTGTGTCCAAAATACAGCATACGGAACTTCCATTAAAGCGAAATAATTATACTAACCAGATGAGCGACCATTGCTATGCAGGCAGTTTGATCATATGATTTTCCTGCCCGGACAGATCTTATTTTGATTTTACACAATTAATCGTATCGATCGTTACAGTTGGAACAGCGTGTGCTCGCCATGGGCTTTTACTCTAGAAACGTTGGATCGAGATCAGTAAACGTGTTGGATTGGCACCGTAAATCATGTGACTTTTACAGTGAAATGGATCTCAATAACAATACCATATAATAACACGCGTTACAAGTTACAGTTAAGTGAGGCTAGGCTTGACAAATAACGGTTATCGAAACAGTATACCAATATGGACCCGCCATATCAAATCCAGTCGTAAGTCGGGATTTTTTTTACCCTGTGCCAATTCATTCTCTTATATATGCGAGAATGCATTGGCCTAACAATTTGTTATCATTTTTTTTAAATAAATGTTTCTGACAATTTTTAGGACATAAAATAAAAAACACCCATTACCCTGCAGGGAGCCCCACACATATATAGAAGCATATAGAAGAGTGTCGTCTGCTCATGTTTGTCTGGGGCTCTGTATGGGTGAAATTATAAAATTGTTAAAGAATACAAGAAAAAATTATTAAAATTGTATAAAATTGTTAGGCCAATGCATTCTCTTATATATGCGAGGCGACCTATGGTCGACTCGCATATATAAGAGAATGCATTGGCACAGGGTAAAAAAAATCCCGACTTACGACTGGATTTGATATGGCGGGTCACATATGGAATATGTTGTATACAATGTGATCTGTTGATTCGAAAAGTAAGTGGGCCTTTAAGGATTCTCTATCTCTTTGCATCAAGTTTTTATTTTGGATTCAAGAGGCATCGCGTTGTTTGCACTTACGGGTGTATAATAAAATTCATAGCGAAATCATAATGGAGTTTGGCTCGATCACAATAGAACACTTCCCTGACCAAACTACATATCTCTCAATGGAATAGCGTAATACGAAACAGGACAGTTATATTTCTATTGCATGTTAGTTATAAGCCGATGTTATTTAAAGTTGTGAGCTCATATACACCCGCAGGCGCCATATGAGTCTCGTGATATAATGCGTTCTTTCACACGCCACACATTTTGCATTGGTAAGATGGAGCAAATGACACACACAAATATGAGACAATGAACGAATAAACGTTTCTCATCACACATGAGTTCCAGAGTAGGATGACTTCCACACACACATGCATAAGTGAGGAGTCCTACCGGCGAGAGCAAATCAAGGAATGAAAATGTAGGAATTCCGAATATATTTATGATTTTATACCAGAATTCATTTCTGAGTTCCTGTATACGCGGAGAGAAGCAATGGAGGTACACGTGTGACACGAGGTCAGAGTATTGGCACCCACAATACTTGCATAATGCGTTGTTGTCACATATCGTCCGGAAAAGCTTCTTTCGGTTGATATAAATTTTATTTTTTTTATAAATTATTTTATTTTAGGTGCTTTTTTTGTTATCAGAAATTCGAGCGAAAATGTTCGGAGCGTACCAGTCGAGAGCACTGTATCTTGTTAGCACCCCACAATTAATGAAAACTGCAGACCAGCCAAGAGATATACCAGGAATTACGATAGGTTACACTGGTGTAAATGTTTTCCATAGGCCTCAGTGCTAACGTTTTATACTGTTGGCAATATAAACTTTGGGTCCAAAATTTCTTTAAATCTGAAAAATTGACATTTGGGGAAACTTTTCGCGCAAAAAAATCATGTCTGTCTAGCAGGGAATTGGCCTTTAAATCTTGTGTTTTCGTAACTAGTGTCAGAACCGCATAATAAAATACTGTCATAATTTAGACCATACCAAAAAATTCAAACTTCACTACAGAGGGTTAATTACTGTGCCAATGGCTATTTTACCTATGGGAAATCACAGGGAAGAGGTGTGATGATTTTGTTATGCAAAAAGCACACAAGGCTATTGACCAATCAGGGCCCAGTGTCTATTTTATTCTCCCCCATATATCCGCGAGATGTCACTCTGAACCTTATTTACACCAGTGTAAGGGTGGATACACACATGCATGTAATTTATGTATGTAAAATACATGTATTTTACATGGCCACACCAATAATTGACAACATTAATCACCTGCGCGCGAGCGGTTCGTTGTTAACAGGCCAGACAAGTGAGTAGTGCTAAACGAAGTCAAATTGTCTTCTATCAGTACATTTAAGGCCAGTCCAAAACATGTCTTCTCTTACGGATGCGGAAATTAGTTAAGTATGTGTGATATCTGGCATGTTATTAATGCACGAACACCAGAAGCCATACGTCTGGCATATACAGGCTTGATGTAGAACATGTTCAACCATGATGCTTGTTTGGGTGGGTCTCGAAAGCTTCAAATCGCTAAGGGACTTAGTTGAATGTATCGGTCGGAATAATCTGGGCAAGAAGGTACAATATATGTTTTACTTAAATAGCTCAGAGTTAGCCACCCCCGCCTGGTAGCTTTCGGGGTCATATATAGCCCCTGCATGCGTCGGGGAAATCCTGACCCACCACTGATATAAATAAGAGAGGACTGGTAATTATTTAAATAGAAAGTCTACCATATGGGTTATCCCACGAACAATTATTTTAAGTGGCCTGGCGACTCGGTCCAAGATAACGGTTTATCTACATTCAGACTTAATTGGAACTAGAACTCAGTGCGTTCAACACGTAGGCAATGATTGGGTTGTCAGTGGACACATATTACATCGTCTGTATGATCCATGTAAAACGCCAAATACACGATAATTACAGAGATTACATGCACGAGAGAGAGAGAGGAGAGAGAGAGAGAGAGAGAGAGAGAAGAGAGGGAGAAGAGATGAAGAGAGATAGAAAGAGAGAGAGAGAGAGAGAGAGAGAGAGAGAGAGAGAGAGAGAGAGAGATGCTGAATGTTGTCCACATGGGTGGGTGTGATATGAAACCGCTATCATCGCATTAAAATTTCCTTATTTCTCACTAGTGACGAATAAGTGCGTGCTTCCCGCCATTGAATCAGGCTGATTAATACTATTTCGCAAAGCCGCACATGACAACAACACCAGACAATGCAAAATTGTTGCTTTGGTCATTAAAGTTAATTTCATGTCCAACTCCGTTGCACTGACGAAAATAGACACAAAACAAAGAGGCAAGTTTGGGGACTATACTTTGCGTCGGCAGCTCGAGCGCCAGGCAATTCTTCAAGGCTTGTCCACTTATAAATGGACAATCGGTACACAACATGGTCATTAATAAATGGACAATACAACCACGCGTGGCACGTGAGCTTGGGATTGTCCACTAAATGAAGACATGTTTTGTTAATCCTGCATGAAGGGCAATAACTCTATAAATAATGTTAATTTGCTAAATAACGGTGATTTGTATGAGAAGAAGTGTTTTTGACGAAATAACGGAGAGATTTGAAGAAGAGTTTTTGACGAAATAACGGAAATATTCGAAGAAGAGTTTTTAAAGAGCGTGATATACAAGATCTTCAACTCGTTTGATAAATTTGATTAACAACTCGTCTACGACTCATTGTGAATCAAATTTATCAAATTCGTTTCATAACATCTTATATCCCAATATAACTCGTTGGAGATCCTCTTTATATCACCTTATCCATGCATATATATTCATTATTTTTTATTTTTAATTATCTTATAGGATAAAGGGGACGCTGTCGAACAACGTAGAGTTTGCTAAGCAGTTCCAGTGCAAGAAAGGTAGCGCCATGAATCCGGAAAAGAAATGTAGTGTCTGGTGATCAAATATGTACATGTATTGATGATGAATGTGAACACCATGTTGTTATAATAAAAGTTACGAAAAAGAGTTGTATGGATGTTCGACCTTAATTTGTATCGGCCTTCAACGGTGGACATGTACTGTTAGTTTCTAGGTCAAGTGAAAACACTCATGAACTGTGAGCAGAGGGCGGGTATCTGAATGAGTATTTTGGATATGAGCTACTACCTTAAAGATGGATTATCTCTTTAAATAACAAATTTTAAATAGTTGCGTGGGTATAAAATAATCAATATGAACTGCTCTGTTAACATTTACTACTATTGTTCGTTAGCTAAACAACCACACCTTTTTATACAATAAAATATTCGAAATAAAATGAATATTAATCGATAGAAGCATTTCCGGACAGGTGTCTTCGACTCAGATCTAATATTTTATACCCCGGTAACTATATAATACATGTTTACACAGAGATAATCCACCTTTAAACCGTTATATACTAAATACTCTCTGGAGAGTAGTTCCCTTACGAAATGTGCAAATAATAAACAAATGTCTATAGGTGGGGATGAATTGGTGACGCTAGCCCGCCGTGTGAGAAAGCGTCACTAAATTCACCATCTGAGGACCTCATTCTGCAAATGTCAGACACACTAGTTCCAGACTTGTATATTGTTAAAACGCAGCGAAACAAGAGATAGTTTCATTAGTGGGACACGTGTTACAAAATCACTATACTGTTGATTAAGATGGGCATGTGATGAGTCTTTAGTGACTAACGTTGGCCTTAGTACACATTGATTAACCCTTTACCCAACAAAACGGTCAAAACCGGCCAAATAAAGCTTCAACAGCCTAAAATATCTTCGGTCTGTCTCAATAGAACCATACAAATATGGATATCATTGGAACCGGTTCCTTGACCACATTGTGATAGTTACAGTTATGCCCTGTGCCAATGCATTCTCTTATATATGCGAGTCGACCATAGGTCACCTCGCATATATAAGAGGATGCATTGGCCTAAAAAAAATTACATTACATTCTTTAACAATTTTATAATTTTTAATGTGTTAAGCCAATGCATTCTCTTATATATGCGAGGCGACCTATGGTTGACTCGCATATATAAGAGAATGCATTGGCACAGGGCCCTTCTGTCGGATAAAGGGTTAATATCGACCGTAGTCATAGTGACTAAGTTATATGCTATTTAACCTCTGGTTAAGTTGTCCTGCTAATTTGCTATGATGCTGGTTGTTCCCGCTGAACTGGTAGGATGCTAGTGGGCCACTATACCATTATAATTTACGAACAAAATTAAAGATACCCTGTCCGATTTGACACCATAAAACCACCTGTACGTTTTCTAAACCAGAAAATAATTAGACCGGACCATGAACCCATTAACTTAGTATGTTTTGATGGCCAAATATCGACATTCAAAACAGTAAGTCTCAGCACATTTTGCCTTCTTTGTCAACCAAGCAAAAAATCCAATTATCGCCTCTTATAAAGATGGAGCGTCCAGGCTTCCGTTGCCCCAAAATGGCAGATAATAAGGTGCGTCTAATTTATGGACGGTTTCGTGGAATTTCGCGATGATTGTGTGATACGAATGGTAAGCGGAAATACGCATATTAAGAGGAATACGAATAGTAACTGGAAAAACGCATAGTAAGTGGAAATACGCTTAGTAACCGGAAATACTCATATTAAGCGTAAATACGCATGCATAGTAAGCGAAAATACGCATATTAAGCGGACAATTGGCTTAACCTGGGTAAAATCCTATATTTTAATAGGGAAGGAGTTATCTCCCGTAATTTTCGCCATGTTTGGACACTTTGCCAGCCTGGCAACATGTAATTTCTGATGCGGGAGATAATAAGCTTCAATTTGATCAATAGAAACCATTGTTCGGTCAAAGCGGAGCAAAAGTGATCTTTTTATTTTGGGCCACGGACTATTGTGGATTATTTGATTAATTTATAAATTATTTCATGTCAAATCGGACGTTCAAACCTTTCGATACTAAATACTCATTGACAAGTAGTTCCCTTAGGAAATGAATATTCTAAGTTCAAGGTCTTTCGTTGAACTTATTATCTAAACATTTCACACCAATGAATACGATTATTTGTTGCTCTTGTACTGTCTGTGTTGTCTGTCGTCTGCTTTTGTTACCTGCACACCCCCACAATGAACAATATACCGCTATACAACGTATAGTTGTCTAACTTAATGGGAGAATCTATTCAATGTAGAAAGGTTAAAGATCATCAAACATTATATGTGTTATACATTACACCACACGTATCTGGATAAATTACAGTTAGTCCTCAATCAACAATAAACTAAACTGTACATGTATTGTTTGTAATTTTCTATTGTAAATATAAATCATAGAAGACCGTCGTATAATTTTTTTTTAAATATTATGCTAAATTTGACATGCCGTAGTCTACGAAGAGCTTGTCAATTGAGTCGTATATAACCTTGCCGCTATCACATACACCAGAAACAAGGTTCAAAACCTCCGTCTCATCCTGGACACACATAGCTTCAATAAGCTTATGTCTTGTCGGCAGAAATCTCATAGCTATGTAAGCGAGTCGTCTTGTTAGCCAGGGATGGTGCTTACACAAAGTATCTTCATACACCTCCACTGCCAGTTTGGAGATATGAGTATCGTGTGAGCTCTGAGACAGCCTCCTCATGAATGCCAGGATAAATTCCAGCGCCCAGTGCAATCTTAGAAGTGTTCGACATCCCTGGGGATGACTCCCTTTGATTTCTTGTTGCTGTTTCTCATGCTGGAACATTTCATGAATGTACACATAATGTTCGCTTTCATCGGACGCTTTCAAGTCAGAGAGAATGTCAATTTTACTTGTGAGATCTTTTGCGACAAATGCGAAAATTGTCCCACACAGCTTGAAGAACCTGCAATATGCATGTGAATATAAGTGTGGAGTACATACTGTATGTAGGGTTCGCGCTGCCACTTGCCAAATTTGCCAATGGCAAAAATAATTCACATTTGGCAAAACATATTTTCATTTGGCAAAAGTTTTGGCAAGTCACTTTTGAATTCCTCAAGCAATTTGAAAAATATTGGTCAATCATTACCATTCATTTCAGGAAACTCTTACAACATAATTATTTTAGTGGTGTTATATAAGGTTTAGAGAAAGTTAACACCTGTATTAAGCTGCAGTTATTCTCATATAGCATTAGTACTGGTGGTTGGAGGGGTCACTAATCCTCCTGTGATGCGCCCTTCTGATGAAGCAACCCTTCTACTATTGTATACTGTTTGGTGATTGGCTTATTGTTGTGTGATAAACCACAATAGAGATGCGAGTATAATTAATTATTAACTAACTGCTTTTCTATCGATATTTCAAAAGTCGTTCAACCCGCGAGTGTCGAAACATAATAATTAATGTTGCAACAAATGATACTATCATGGATAGAATTTGGCAAATGCTAATATAATTTGGCAAAAAATATTTTCATTTGGCAAATTATTTGGCAAAAGTAAACCCGGCGTATGTGTATGCGTGGGTATGTACGCAATTCGGTCACGCTTTTGGTGCGTTTATAACTTTTCACTATTACACTCAATTTAGCCAAAATGTTAAGGCTGATCAGTTAAAGATGGCTTGAGATATAACACATTTTACAAGGGTCGCGATGGCGAAATTAGTACATGATTTAGCATACGAAAGCACGGGAGCCACTGCGAGTAATAAGATAACTCTATAGCGATTTATTTCCTATATGATAATGCATGATAAATATAAGATAGAGTTATGCTGCTTCGAAACTCTATACACGTAGTGGAGCGGCCAAATGCCAAAAGTGCATGGTCGGATACTCCTACCCTCGGTAGAAAAAGTTGAAACCAACTTTTTCTGGAAGCTAAATATATATCATTTATGAAAATGATTCTTGGTCTTGCAGGAGCTATGTATTATGTATTGTATGACTATTTGTGAAGGTACCTTACCCAAAAAGTCATCCTATTTTCAATGGTATTATGGGGTACATGGTGATACTATAGATCCGAGCGTTCTTATTTTTTCTGGTTTGTTTGAGATTTCGCGACGTCATGGTAGAGAATGAAACGAAACCGTCGCCCGTCAACTCTGTACAAAACTAGCACGTTTGACTTTAAGTACATTCATAATTCAAACCACAGACGAATGGGCTAAATCATGCAGCACTGAGGCAAGAGGTATCGAATGGCTACCTACCTACACGGTACTGAGCTCTTCAGTTTGGCATACCGCACTGCAGCGAAACATTGTAACAGGTGCAAATGTTTCAAAGTTGGACTTATGTGCAACTCACGTTGTCACTCAAGCCTAAACTGTTATGAAAGCGTCAATGACACTGTAGCTCAACTTTGAAATGCGATCATGCCATATATTACAGTCCATAGCGCGATAGGGAACTCGGGACAGTTTATATGCGTAAGTAACTGGAGGTTACCATGAAGATGCATAAGCAGTTTGGGATTACTCACATTAAAAATTGGCTGTTTGGAGTGCCAAATGATGCAGTAATACTAATAGAAATAGTGAAATCAGAATGGTTCCCATCTAGAGGTCACACCGAAGATCTATATGAAGTTTGGTGCTGATCGAATGAGGGAGTTGGCCTCTTGAGTGCGCCGAAGGATTTAGTCATTACAAAGAGTAAAATCCAAAATGGTCGTTGGCGGCCATGTTTTGTCAATGAAATATGGAATTTTTTTATGGCTCCAATCTAGAGGTCACCTCAAAGATCCATATGAAGTTTGGTGACGATCGGATGAGGCATGTGGTCTGTAGGGTGTGGCAGAGGATTTAGTCATGCAAAAAGCAAAATCCAAGATTGCTGCCGGCGGCCATGTTTTTCATCGAAAATCGTCAAATTAGATAGCTCCTATCTAGAGGTGATCCAAAACATACCGGTAAATTTGCAAAACAATTCTTTAATAAATGCGGATATATTCAAATTTGAAATCCATAATAGCTTCCGGCGGCCATGTTTTTAACAAATTTCGGAATAAAATTGACGACTCTCATCTGGAGGTTACCCCTAAGATACATATGAAGTTTGGCAACGATCGGGTGAGGCATGTGGTCTATATGGTGTGCCAAATGATATAGTCTTGCAAAGAGCAATATCCAAGATGGCTGCCGGTGGCCATGTTTTTCATCGAAAATCGATAGCTTCAATCTAGAAGTGATCCTAAACAAGCCTGTAAATTTTCAAAACAATTCTCCAATAAATGTGGGCTGCAGGGTGCGGCGATGGATTCAAATTTGAAATCCAAGATGACTGCTGGCGGCCATATTTTTAACGAAATTTCGGGAACAAAATGATGGCTCCCAACTAGAGGTCACCCCGAAAATCCATGTGAAGTTTGGTGATGACCGGATGAAAGACGTGGTCTGTAGGGTGAGGCAAAGGAAATTGTACGGACACAGAGACATACGACGGACGCCAACCCATGGAAAGTTGAGCTAACAATAGGAATGTGTGCTCTAGCATTGTTCTGATTGTTATTTTGTGCCATGTACTTGCTTTGTGAACTGATTTGTTATGGATAAGAAAGGTATTGAAACATAACAAGAGCATAGCTTGGGCGTGGCAAAATACGCCCGTGATTATTTTAACAAAGGGCCATAACAAAAACAAAAATTAAAGCTATCACCCGGAGACCAAAACAATTGTCAAATTATAAGACAACTAAAACCATAACTCCAGTTAAAATAGGCGGACGGAACCAAAATTCGAACTTGACCTGTATATTCATATGAGTAATCCATATACCAAATTTGAAATTCAATCAGATACGCCAGTGGTAATTTTAATAAAGGGCCATAACGAATAATCCATATGCCAAATTTGAAAACAAAACCAGATAACTAAAACTAAAGTTATCACCGGCCCGGAACCAAATTAATCGGTAAATTCTAAGTCGACAAGGACCATAAGACGAACGGGCGGACGGACAAATAACATAAAGCCGCGTTCACACATGTCCGTTTCTCGGATGCGTTTCCTTGCGTTTCTAATATTTTAACGCATCCGGAAAACGCATCGGTCGAAATAGTGAAGCTAGCCACACATGCTTGTGTATGCTTTTTTAGAAACGCAGGCGAAACGCAGAATTTCAAGTCCGAGACATGAAAAAAAAGAAACGCATCCGGCAAACGCACACGTGTGAAAGACCCAGTGATATTATCACTGTTTTGACCGATGCGTTTTCCGGATGCGTTAAAATATTAGAAACGCAAGGAAACACTACGGAGAAACGGACATGTGTGAAAGCGGCTTAACACGTTCCGTTTTTTTCTTCAAAACGGGCGTATAGAAGAAAGGCGTTGTTCTAAATAAATATATAATAACTGACGGGATCAGTTATTATATATATTAACTGAAATGTTCAGTAATAACTAATTATGCATTTTAACTGTAAAGCCGCTTTCACACATGTCCGTTTCTCGGATGCGTTTCCTTGCGTTTCTAATATTTTAACGCATCCGGAAAACGCATCGGTCGAAATAGTGAAGCTAGCCACACATGCTTGTGTATGTTTTTTTAGAAACGCAGGCGAAACGCAGAATTTCAAGTCCGAGAGATGAAAAAAAAAGAAACGCATCCGATAAACGCACATGTGTGAAAGACCCAGTGATATTATCACTGTTTTGACCGATGCGTTTTCCGGATGCGTTAAAATATTAGAAACGCAAGGAAACGCATCGGAGAAACGGACATGTGTGAAAGCGGCTTTACATATAGCCTCATTCAAGGTGGAACAGTTGGGTCGTATGAAACAACGAATTAGTCATAAGCAATCAATCCACGGAATACTATAAAACTCATTGGTTGTCACACATTTAGCCATTGTTGTTATTTCTCGATAAACTAAATTGTTGCTATGGAAATGACAGAATGCAGCATCGAGTCATATGGTCAAGCCTACACCGCGAGCCTAACATGCACATGCACACTTTTCGATACTGTTTTCGGGTAGGACTGCCCTGCCAATAACCACACTGCTAATTAACCACCATTACCTCAGTGAATGATGTACCTAGAGCAACAAACAAGATATACAATGTGCTAACATTAACAAATTAAATGTTAAACTAACAACTAGAGTTGAAATATATACGAAGAACACACGGAGCTTCTGCGGTGAGCCGACTGCATGATCAGTGCGTGCCCACTATTCGCTTGCCAATCAAAAGCGACGTATTTATTACGCCACTTGATCAGTCGATAATTATGTTTGAGTGACAGCGTGTTGCTTTCAACTTTAAACTTATATATTTTTTTTGCCCGAAATAATCTCAATAAGTTTTAGTTCTACCTTATACTGATGGTGAATGCGTCTCTTGTGAAATGACGGATTAAATTATATATATAAACAAGTAGGACAACGGCGTTAGTGTTTTTCAAAATTTTGATTAAAAAAATCTAATAAAAACAAAATTGTTAAATTGAGCAATGAGCTCAATCAAA
Source organism: Siphonodentalium dalli (assembly GCA_032622095.1). Taxonomy (NCBI): domain Eukaryota; kingdom Metazoa; phylum Mollusca; class Scaphopoda; order Gadilida; family Siphonodentaliidae; genus Siphonodentalium; species Siphonodentalium dalli. The sequence continues at coordinate 266,009,599 of CP136064.1, read as the reverse complement.
AAAAAACAAAACAAAACTTAATTAATTTTTTTTTTCAAACGATCAAAAATGTGCGCGAAGCTGTTTCAGCTTGTAAGAAGTAACTCTTGTTTCGATTAAGGTTACGAGTTATAACCGACAAGTTTGAAGAGAAATTTACTATAACGCGCTGTAGAATGTCTCTGCAAACTTTTCGATTATAACTGCATAACCCAGTGCATAACCTAAAGAAGCGTTATACTCGTTAGTCTGTAACCGCTATGATATAAAGAACTTTTGTGCCGTTCAAACAAAATGGAGGAATGCTTGCTCATTGTGTACAACCCGTCGATAGATCTGTCGTGTATTTTCGACTTATCTATTACATCCTTTCAAATTACGTAGACATTATAACGAGTCATGCCAGTTTAGAACTATGGAACTGTCGCGGCGATATAAGCCTGAATGAGTCGCACTAATGGACGAGCTGCAGAATGACACACACTCTCATGTTATCAATCGCTCGTATTGCACTCGTTGCATGTACATAATGACCAGTTACAAGGGGGGGGGAGTATAGAGAGCTTTCATAAAGATTTATAAAACATGTTTGTGTCATTGTGCCTCACCGTTCAATATACAGATGAGTTAGGAGCCACTCTTACCAAAAAAAAGTGCTGAATGGTACACGGGTTTGGAATTCTCGTCTGCCACGAATTCTGTTAGAGAATAATTGTTTGCGTTCCAATGAGAATTTAAATGAACACAAGCTGAAAAGGTATAGCTGCTAATGCGCGCCAGATATTCAGTAACACAGTTGACGTACATGTAACTGTATTATCGCCGATAGAAAACATCTGTGTACTTTTCAGATTTTCAATTTTCAGACGCACTATTTCAACGTCTAATTGCCTCTCAAATGCTCGCCCGCGATCGATTTTCACCAACTCTATTGTTCAAAAGTGCTGTTAGTAAACTCGAACGCTGATGGCGAGAACCCCAGATTCAAACTTAAGATTTTATAAAAGTATAATAGCCTGTTTTAAACGGACATGGCTAATTCAATCTTCCAAATTATGTCTACATAATTTAGGAGGTATATCAGATACATGTAGGTTGAACAATACACGAAATATTGATATACCGGCTTCATATGCTCTGAAAGATACTTGCCATGGTCACAACCATTTTCCTGTTTTCAATTTTGCACACAGCAGAAGTGAAACAAATCATCATTATTCCTACCACCAAAGAATGTTCTTCTTTTCTGTTCCATGTCGTACAAATGGCTGTTCAAAAGATGTGTGCCTGCAATGCGTCTTTATGTTACATATAATGCTCGTAGAAAATTGGTTCAAGTATTTTCGACCTATTAGGATACCAGGACAAATTCAAAAACGAATATTCTTAGGTTATTTTGGAGCATAAACCGCCATGTGGCTTTAATTCTGAGTGAAAGTCGCGTGAACATATGACTCGGGAACAACCTCTTGATCCGCATCCTTAATTGTTATGTATCTACATAACATACTAACCTTGCCTTTGTTGATGTAATTTTAGGTCGCACTACATACCATATCTTGAAAGTAAAGATGCTTTCACTGACCTGCGGCTGACGCATGCGACCAAAGCATGTGGCTATCGTGTTAGGCTCAACGTTTCAAACCATACGTATCTATCACTGGGGTTGTGGCTGACACAGTTAAACGCATCCGATTTCAAAAAGTTTTGAAAACGGTTGCGTTTATCAGCGTCAGTCTCAACCCAATGACATATGTATGGTTTGAAACTTTGCGTCTATAACCCGATAGCTGCATTCGTCTGTGAAAGCAGCTTAAAGACATATTATGCACTTGTTTGGGTACGTGAAACTGATAAGATAGTATTGAGGCGCTATGACAAATGGAGGAATGTGATATTCTACTAACATCGCCGAAAATTTGAAGCAAATCGACCGTACCACTCCATAGAAAACTTCGTCAGAACTACACTCAATTGTAAATATTTACTACTCGATTCGGGACGCATCTATCGGCGATAAACTAACGAAAACGATTTCGCCATCGAGAGTCACTGCAATTAATTCATATGTAGGAATGACGGTGTGTCTTGTCAATTTAGATATAATATTTGTAAACATAACTACAAGAGCAACATTATTCTCCATTTCTATTTTATCACCCTACGGAGTGTTTCACATCACTTTAAAGTACGTGTTTTCCAAATTCACTTCAATAGAACAATATAAAGAGCGTTACTTGTAAGTACACTCATGATAAGGTATGAATAAAGAGCGTTCATGTCCCTTGTGTGTGAAAACTTGTCCGAGCCATGTATGTTTAGAAGTATAGAAAATGTCCCTAAATCGTGCATGAGTAGTCCAAATCGATGAGGTGCTGATGTTACACACTTGAACCAGAGTGTTAAAGTGATGTGAAACACTCAGGTTGTGTGATCAAATAGAAATGGAGAATAATGTTGCTCTTGTAGTTATTTTTACAAATATTATATCTAAATTGACAACACACATCGTTATTCTTGTATATGAATTAATTGCAGTGACTCTCGATGGTGAAATCGTTTTCGTTAGTTTATCGCCGATAGATGCGTCCCGAATCGAGTAGTAAATATTTACAATTGAGTGTATTTATTTTGGAGTGGTACGGTCGATTTGCTTCAACTTTTCGGCGATGCTAGTAGACTATCACATTCCTCCGTTTGTCATAGCGCCTCAATACTAATTTATCAGTTTCACGTACCCAAACAAGTACATAATATGTCTTTAATGACAGGGATGTCCCTTGACTTTGGCAAAACATTTTAATCAGTTGGAAATGTCTGATTACTGATGGAAATTCCAGACAAAAAGTAGATTCAATTTGTTCTGATTGTTTGATATTCAAGCCAGTAATTAGTATAAGATTTGTTGTTTTAGATTATAAGCCGAATATTGTCATACTTACAGTCAAATTTGTAAGACTGGAATGAAAACCAGATGGAAATATCCCACAGTTTGAAAGTTTGAACCCTTGGGGTACCAGTTGGATAATTCCAAAAACAATTGGGGGTGGGTGGCAATAACATTTCTCACACTTGCAAATTTCGGTCTGCCTCAAGGCCGGGGAACTCCAAGGTTGACGTTCTCAAACAGAAACACACCAGACACGTCACTGGACGTCTTACTGACCTCTTGATGATAACTATTGACCCACATCTTTGATGTTATATCTACTGATCATGAATCATTTTCCTCACTAACTACCTCTGACTGTTTCTTTGTTGGTGTAATATTAGATCGCTCTATATACCATATCTGGAGAGTTCATATTTACCCAATAACCACTTATATTAACTTATCTGATATAGTCATGTTTTGTTTGCGTGACTGAGATTCCCCTAATGTCAGATATTCTGTAAACATTGACACAAAGAGAGATATAGTAGATGGCTCTGCCGTTCACAACAACATCATCGATACGTCAGACTGACGAGGGTCCAGGAAAATTGACAGCTACCCGAGCTTGGTCGATAGTGAAATCATACGACACAAGTTAAATAAAACTCATAATCGGATATTCATACTGTACATATTGAACCATACCTAACGAAGACGACATACCTCCGTCACACTTTCATAGAAAAAAGCTGAAAGTTTTGATTTTCTTGAGAAAACAATGTCAACAAGTTGTGCTTGTCTTTGACCATCATATCCTTGTACAAATAGGTTCATATTGAACCTAAATATTCACATAGGTTCATATTGGACTTATTTGATTCTGAAATAAGCCCACAATGGACTAAATTAAAGCCAGGCGCACATACCTGCGTAAAACGCATCTGATTTACGTATGCGTAGGTCGCATCTGTTTTCGTTGACTGACAACATATGATTTTCAATTGACCAGGACACATACCGGCGACAACGATTATTTGATACGACAATCGGATGCGAATAACGCATACTACCAATATTTTCGTAGTATGCGTATAATCGGATACGATTTTCGTATCCGAATAATCAAGACATTCCCATTTACATGAAGTAATATTGGGTTATGGTTGGTGCAATGAGATGAAGCACCTGGGCAAATTGTTCTCTGGTCAATCTGAAGTACTCTACAAAGCGTTCTTCGTCATCATACAAATCCCTGATAATCAGGTTATGAAAGCCCCGTGCTCTTTCCGTTTCTTTACAATAGGACGCTCCCATAGTCCCATCGTATTCTGTTCTTTCTCTTGCGAAGGTGATGGTAAACCAAGAGGAGGAAAAACTCTTCATCATTTGATGAAGCCTCATCACTCGGTGAAGATATCTTGGAGAAGTGATTCGTCACGCATGTGGCAGGTACACATACCTGCGTTATTATCGTATCGTTTTCGTGCGTATAAATTCGCATACGTTCTACGCATACGTATAAACGCATTTGATAATACGCAGATATGTGTGCCCAGCTTTGTACCCATTATTGTCTCCCGACATTTCGTAGGAGAAATATAGTAATGACCATTGTCCGTCCGTCCGGAACTTTGTCCGAGCCTGTATTCTCTCATTTTCTGGTATTTTTTTAAAAAAACATGGCACATATATCAACTAACATGGGAACATGCATCTGCGATTTTGAGTTTGGTCGGATTCATTTGGGCGGAGTTATTTCCCTTTTCGGACATATAATCGTACATCCTGGGCGCATATTTTTCCGAGGCCGTATTCCGTCATTTTCCAGTTAATTGTTTTTAACCCTTTACCCAACAAACCGGCCAAAACCGGCCAAATAAAGCTTCAACAGCCTAAAATATCTTCGGTCTGTCTCAATAGAACCATACACATATGGATATCATTGGAACCGGCTCCTTGACCACATTGTGATAGTTACAGTTATGCCCTGTGCCAATGCATTCTCTTATATATGCGAGTCGACCATAGGTCGCCTCGCATATATAAGAGAATGCATTGGCCTAAAAAAAAATCTTTTTTTAACACTTTTTACCATTTTTTCTTACATTCTTTAACAATTTTATAATTTTTAATGTGTTAAGCCAATGCATTCTCTTATATATGCGAGGCGACCTATGGTCGACTCGCATATATAAGAGAATGCATTGGCACAGGGCCGTTCTGTTGGGTAAAGGGGTGCGATTTTGAGTTCAGCTGGAGTCATTTTGGCGGAGTTGTTGCCATTAGTCGACATATTTTATATTAGATTTATTGACACTTTCTCGACACACTGGAGATGTGCAACATATTTAGTGAAAATGCACCTGCCACCTTCGGCGGGGGACATTTTGTTTAGCGATCTTTTATTTCGTTTTATGACGCGGGCACAGTGAAAACACATTATAAAGATTGTACATCTGTTAAGTTGATTTAGGTTCATATATAGAGCGTAACTCAGATTCAAATAATGCCGATTTGGGCTTATTTGTGTTTTTGATATAAGTTCAATGTGAGCTTATATCTTCAGGAAGACAGGCTGCCATGACAATTGTATTGCATGGATATGGTGTCGCTTCCATGAACAACATTAAAAGACCCATGTAAGGACTACTACATCCGTGGTTAAGTGGTAGTTTAAAATACTATTATACTGGAAGATCAAACTGGCGCTGTTAAGAAAAAGTACCATTATCTTTTTTCCAAAATTGTTATTTTCGCGGTGTTCTGATAATGGGGACATATCGAAGGAAAGCCATTATGTGTATAAAACATTCAATAACATATTGTAAAATCTACATATATATATATATATATATATATATATATATATATATATGAAACCCCTCGTCTCTGTGTGCGTAGGGTGGTGTGTGAGGGTGTGTGTGTGTGTGTAACTTGGTCACGCTTTTGGCGCATTTATAACTTTTCAACCATACGTCCAATACAGCACACATTTGGACAACGGCCAACATTTTATCGTAGAAGATGACTCGCCAAATGTCACGCCGATTGATCAAAGAAAACCTGAGCTCGAACATGGTCGAAATCACGTCGCACAAAAACTAACACTTGCATTGCTATTGGATAGACGAAACTTTCATAAGCTCTACCAAGGCATTGTTAGGAAATGCGCTAAATTAATTTATCAGTTCATGTTGAGTGTGAATACAAGACTAAGCAATGGCTGTTGATTTTTGTCGTGGAAGTGCATAATTTTGTCCTTCAAGCCTTTAAAGCGCGTGGTTCCGTTAAATTGTATAAAATTTTCACACTTATATCAAGAAATACAACTACATGTATAGCTGTTGAAAAATGACAGGCGATAGTTAATTCACGATCAGTATTTTTGCCATATATTTGAGTTTCTCGAGACCTGCGATCTCATGGGGTTCAGCGTTGGTAAATCACTTTCTTCGTCGCGTATGAGTATGTGCTCTATATATGTGCTACGGTGGCGGTTTTCTGAGGCGAATACAACAACCAGATACACCCAAAGCCATATAGGAATATATAAACAGGGTCAGTAAGATACACGTATACTTTCACCAGCTTAATTGTCTATAGTATTCTGCCATAGCCTTAAACGGACATGGTTCATTCGATATTCCAAATTTCGTCTATGTAATTTGGGAAGGTATAAGATATGTTGATAAATACACGAAATATTGATAGAACCTGCCATGCTCACCGCCATGTTCTGGGGACAGCTGTTTTCAATTTTTCGAACAGAACTGAAACAGGCGCTCTTTATTTCCTCCATATCAGGAATGGACTAACACGGAACGCCTTTTCTGTTCCATGTCGTGCTGTTGTTTGTTTAGGACCCAAACACCGTTTTCAAGGTTTTATTTTGTTATGACATATAATGCCCGCAGAATGGTATTTATCGACTTATTTCCATACCGGGAAAAATTCAAAACTAAATAATAAAGAGCGTTTATATAATTTCTGTGTGATTAACCAATATAATTGCGCTGTGTTATGTAAACAGAAGCAAAATTTCTGTAACGCCAGCAGGCTCTTGCTTACGTACACCAGCGTACGTCTTGGCGACAATATACTATTTACGCGCTGATTATGTTTGGCATATGAACAAAACTATATATATTTTAATATTCATTCAGTTGATGGCGATTTGAACAAATAAGAATATGTCTGCAACGAATACCCGTGTCTTTAAATACAGGATGATTACATTAGAGGCGGGTCACGTCGAAGTGACAATTGAACGTACGAATTTCGACGACACGCCACGTCGCGGCAACGTCACAATAAAGTTCCCAAATGTTCATGATATGTCCAACTCTCTTAGGTCCGAATCGGCATCTCTGGTTTAGACTAGGTTTTATTCTAGACCAGGTTTAACTCCAGTTTAAACTAGGTTTAAGTAGGATTTAAACTTGGTTTTACTGTAGTTAAACTAGGTTTTATGGGAGTAAAACTGGGTCTTAGTGTAGTTAAACCCAGTTTTGTGATAAACTCAGTTTAAGTTTGTGGAATTCGATCTCAATTGAAACTAGGTTTTATTGACGTGATAACGATATGGTAATATTACTAATTGTTAGTGGTGAATTGGCTATATAATCATCAGTATAAGCTTAGGTATGTATGATTTATACGTACCATACGTCTCGTCTCGAAAATATACCTTTAAATATACTTTGAAAAAACATCAAAGTTAAATCACCCTACCCCAGGTTTACTAAAACCTAGTTTTTTGGGTTTAATTATTCCGCCGATTTTTTCCGCCCAGTATTGATGTTGTTTCTTCGCGTATATGGGAGTGCTTATTTTGAATTGGGGGAGGCGTTTATGCGCGGGCGTTTGTCACTCAATGTACATGCAGGAGAGTCTTAGTGGAATTCGGGGAGGCGATGTCGGTACTTATGAGATAAATTCTAACAAAATATGTGCCAATGTGATGGATGATTTCTTGCTATATATGTCTGTTTGCAATTCGCTCGTTCGGATGTCGGTTTGGCGGCTGAGAGCATGGCGGGATCGGACTGATCAGATTGACACGTTAGACACGAACATGACTTTTTAAACTGATTCCTTATTCACAAAAAGGTCTCTTTCGGTCAATTTGACACATGGATTGGTGGCCCGCCCAAATACCCATCAGAGACACCCCAGCCTTCACCCGGGGGGGGGGGGGGGTAACGGCCACCCTGAGGGAGTGGAGTATGAACTATTTTGGAGAACTGTAAGGATTTCGGCCAATTTGATGGTATGAGTGGGTGGCTCGCCCCAAATAACCCATAGAAACACACACCCCTCACATCCGGGGGGGGGGGGGGTACCACCGAGGGGGTGAACGTGGGATATGGACCATTTTCGAGACTGGTAAGGATTTCGGCCAATTGACGGCATGGATGGATGGCCCGCTGAAATGTCCCATAGAAACAGCCCACCCCTGAACGCTAGGGGAACCACCCAGGAGGTGAAAATGGGGTATACCCCACCCCTCACATCGGGGAGGGGGGTACCACCGAGGGGGTGAACGTGGGATATGGACCATTTTCGAGAACGGTAAGGATTTCGGTCAATTTGACGTCAGCAGTGTGGGTAGCCCGCTCCAACTACCCCCTAGAGACACCCTCACCCGAGGGTACCACACCGAGGGGGTGAAATGGGGTATGGACCATTTTCGAGAACGGTGGGTGGCACATCCCAAATGCCCCCCATAGAAACACACCAACTCCCACACCGGACCCCATTTTCACCCGCTCGGGTAGAACCACCCGCGGTGAGGGTGGGGGTGTTTATATGGACTATATTTGAGGGCGGGCCGCCCACCAATGACGTCATATTGGCGGAAATCCTTACCGTTCTCGATAACGGTCCATACCCCATTCCGACACCCGGGTGAGGGGTGGGGGTGTTTCTATGGGGTATTTGTTTGGGCGGGCCACCTACACATGCCGTAATATCGACCAACAGAGGTAAGTTTTTGCGAATAATGAATAAAATGCTCCATACCCCATTTTCACCCCAGCAGGGTGGTACTCTCCAGGGATGAGGGTAGGGTGTCTGTATGGGATATTTGGAGCGGGCCACACACCCCTGTCGTCAAATTGGCCGAAATCCTTACCGTTCTCGAACATGGTTCATATCCCATCTTCATCCCTCGGGTGGTAACCCACCCCATCCCCGCCCGGATGTGAGGGTGGGTGTTTATATGGGTTATTTGAGGTACCCTACCCCGAGGGTGAGGGTTGGGGTGTTTCTATTCGGTATTTGAGCGTACCCACTTTCAACCTCATCGGGTGGCACCCCCCGGGTGAGGGGTGGGTAGGGGTGGTTCTATGGTGTATTTTGATCGTGCCACCCACTCCTGCTGCCAAATTAATTAGCCTAAATCCTTACCGTTCTCGAAAATGGTCCATATCCCTGTTATCCCGGGGTGAGGGGTGATGTTTCTATCTGGTATTTTGGGCGAGCCACCCATTCAAGCCGTCAAATTCGCCGAAATTCTTCCCGTTCTCAAAAATGGTCCATACCCCATTTTCACCCGTCCGGATGGTACCCCCGGGGTGGTGGTGTTTCTATGGGGTATTTGTGGCGGGCCCCCACCCATGCCCTCAAGAGATATTTTTGAGTTCCAAAAGTCATGTTCGTCCATGATATTAGATAATATATAACCGCTATACAACAGACCGTGCATTCGTCGTGATTTCTCAAAGCGCACGGGTTATTCCCCTGATTAGGAGATTATATAGCGACAACAGGTCGCGTGACCGGACAGTGCATTGACAAGTAGCGACAATAAACAGACAGACCACGCCTCCTATCCTTGCAATCGGACAAGTGTGGCCCACAGGTAACGCAATCGACCAAATCTATGTCGTCCCAGCGGTGGAGAAAAATATGCGGACCTAGATGTAGGTTTGTTGATATATTCTGTTGGACTGTAATTATAAGGAATAATCTCTGTTTCCAAATATAATTACACAGTTTAAAGACACTTTCATAACACAAACTTTTATAAACTTTCTACGCGTTTAATTTACAAAACGTTAAAATTGTGAGTATTATAATTGGAAAAGTTAAACGTCGCATGTGATTTCTGATGTTGCTATTTTATTACAAATGACTTTATCTTCACACAGTGTTAAATGGGAGGTGAAGTGGACTATTTTGGGTAAGGCCTTCGGTGCAAATCGCCGGGACGAAAGTTAGGTACATGTATGAAGCAGTTGTCCAACCAGGTAAATGTGTATATATCATTGAACAGTCATAACATTTAACTGGCGGGTGCGCTCGGTAAATTATAAAAGTTTCCAATAAATTTTTTTGATATTTGTTTCCAGAAATTACAACAATTGACCTAATTTTATAAAAATCAATATAAAATTGAAAAATAAATACACCAGCATTACTATGGAACAAGTTCCAAACGGACCCGCCAAATAAATACTTATTGATTTCAATACATCAAGTCACTCTCAGAAGTATCTGCAACTCTGCATCATTTTCCTCGCAGATTTTCATGGAAGTCGCCATTCAAAATTGTTCACTTGACCTCCACTTAAAGACACGGGCGGTGTTCGTTGCAGAAATATTCATATTTGTTCAAATCGCCATCAACAGAAGGAATATTAAAATATATATAGTTTTGTTCATATGCCAAACATAATCAGCGCGTAAATAATATATTGTCGTCAAGACGTACGATGTTGTACGTAAACAAGAGCCTGCTCCTGTTACAGCAGTTTTGCTTCTGTTTACATAACACAGCGCAATTCTATTGGTTAATCACACACACATGATATAAACGCTCTTTATTATTTCCATATCAGGAAAACAGTAACAAATAACGCTCTTTATGTTTACCATATCCGGATCTAAACAAAAGCCAGGTTCTGTAACGTTTTTTGCTTTTGTTTACATTACGAAGGAAAAACATTTGACAACAACATACTGTTTATGCCATATTCTGATTGGTATAAGAACAAAGTCTATCTATATTTTACTATTATTTCTGTTTATGACGATTTTTGACCGAGGTTAATATTTTAACAGCATACCCACCGACGCCGCCCGTATCTTTAATAGAAGCGTCCAAGGGATATGAACCACTGACTTTCATTTATACCGTCTTTGTGGCAATATATAGATGGTATAAACACATTTTCATGCATCTTGTAGTTATGGTATTTGCTTGAATAATGTCATGTTGCTACTGTGCATTTTTATTTACTTATTCGTAATGAGTGTGTTTTATTATCTTCGTTTTGTAGAAAAGAAATTTGTGTTTGTTTTGCTTTTCTTTTTTCGTTAACGATGTGGCTTCATGCGCTGAATGATAGTCATTTATCACGGTTAAACGAAATGTTTCAGTGACGATCTAATGAATGTTAGTAAACAATTTTCAAAACCGCCAAGCTCGACAACGAGAGTGATAAATGGTAATAATTTAACATGTTTTGAATAAAATACTAGGTACAACTGGTGTTTAAAACGAGAAATCGGCCAAAAATCGGCAATAAATCCCCATAAAAAGCGAGGTTTTCATTCGTTGACCACGCCCCCTATGAACGAGCCAATCGGGAACATAACCGCCAATATTTTTCCAGACGGTCAAAAAACCTTTTCGCAGAATTGGCGACTACGAGTCTGCTTTGATGACCACTGATGGATGAAACAAACAAAAACAAAGGCCATAAGATGATCACAATTTGAGGACATAATCTCATAGTCATCTCCAACATTTAGCAGTTGAGAAACGATCGCGAACTTGTTAACATATAATTTGTCTGTGAGTTTTGTTGGATAGCCGTAACAACGGATTCGGAAAATCAACGAATATGAAGAAAGTAAATTGAGATATCAAGTTCAACAGAAGAGCAATCTATCTATCTATCAGTACCTGTTTCGTAAACCCTTTTCGTCGTCGTTAAAATGCGTAAGGTGTCTAATGGCGATTAATATACGAAAATCCCCATATAAATAATTGGCTGATGTTATTCCAACAGAATTCATGAGAAAACAGCGTTTAAAAGGCTGTTAGAAATTTCAAGCCGCCAAGCTTATCGTTCAGTCACCTCCCTAAAAAAAACCGGCAAGCTTGCATTTTCGCCACTCTTGTAATTTACACGTATATAGAAGTACGCACCATAACATACAAACCTGCTAAGTTCTCTATATCCTCGTAGATAGTTATCTAAATATAATACGCCATTTTCACTTGCACAACAATTACTGAATGCGTCCAAAACTATAGATATGTCAAAATCCTTCGCAGAATGTTTCCCGAATTCATGCATTGTCACTGTATGTGACTCCGCTATAAGAATCACTGTAACCTACGGTATATATGGTATAAACATTCAATGAGTACGCTTGTCCTATCGGTTTCATATCTATTCAGACAGAATAATGTACTGTTTACATTGGTGACACACGAACCGCGACGCATGCATGTCATACGTACATAATTATTTTGCCTTTGATAATAGGTATTTTTGCTGTATAGATTATGATGACAACTAGTTATCTTTTAATAGATTTCCACGTACAGTGAACTCTCGATATGTAGTCAAATTTAGTGTGTGTCCACAAACTGGATCATGTGCCTGACATGATATGAACGGCAACATGCGTATATTAGTGCATCTTTACCAAAGCTAACGACATTTGAACTTTGAAGTATACATTTCGTACTTCCACGTGTAACGGAGCTACTAACGTTTTGCCTTCGGATACCTTTATGACTGATTCTTGCGATATAGTTGAATGCTATGTTTACAGGGTAATTTCGGTACCATCGTCACAGGTGAACATGGAATGCGGATTTTCTATTCTAAAACTATTTTGAAGGTAATAAAAATACGATAGTGGTTTTGCTTTTGGTGGCCCTTTTTTTGGTATGAAAGATATTGGAAATAGCAAAGATATTCTGTGTAATACTGATACAATAATTAGGAATTTCATGACATTGTTTTTATCGCCGATTTCTACCAAACTGTTTTATAGGCGTTTCCGTGATACGATGAATCAAATGGTGTAGTTTTCAGATAACAACAACGGTACTGTCCATATCAGGATTCAGGAATGGTCTGGGGAAGGGGCGCCAAAATTGTATAAAAAGTGTCGCTGACTTCAACAAAATTAAATGACGCCAGATATGAAGATGGGCACCATCATAGTTATGGAAACGGATTTATCTTTGCCATTGATACAAAATGCAGAACTATAGGTTCACATAGGTTCATATGGAACATATTTTATTATGATATAAGCTCACTATGGGTTTATTTAAAATAACATCAGTGCACTATGAACCTATGTGAATATTTAGGTCCAATATCATCATATTTGCACGAGGATATGTTGAAATTAATTTGATATCGGAAACGTGACATGCAACATCACATTTGATTTTGAAAAATTCATTGACGCTTTAACGACTCTAGCTAATCAACAGGAAAAAACAATCTATGTTTGCATTCAAACAGACCATTCACCACTACATTGAGAGAATCTGTCGAGGCGAAAGAGAGCTGATGTCTGGCTGGGCGGATAAACCTACCCAGTCGTTTCATCCCAAGAACAGGAGCTTGTGGTGGAGCCAACAGGCACGTATGCACTAAGACAACTCACCGCCATATATTGATCGTAGAGAAAGTTGATACGCGGAGGATTAACAGCAGTGACTTATCCTTAGCAGCAAGATTAACGCAGATGTTTAAAAATGAAATTCAACTATGCTATGTAATTATTGGTTGTGCAGATAGCACCGATGGTCTGAGTTCGTTATCAGTCACGTTATAGCTTTAATATACGGCGTGGCTAATGTGCGAGTTCATCTGCAGGTCCCAAATCAAAGGGGCAGGATTTCCTCTTAAAGCTTCGTCGAGACATTTCACGGATGGGGGATCATCTTTTATTTTCCTATATTGTGTAACACGCCTTACTCGAAAGTATTGGAGTATAGGATTGGAAGCCGTATTATTTTTCTCTTCAGCCTTTTTTTTCGAAGCAACGCCATAAACCACACGGAAGTGGGGAATCTGTCGACTGTATCGAATAATTTGTTCAATCTTGGCACTTTTCATTTTCACCCGCATTTGTCATAATCCTTCCAACTTATACGCGGATATATGCAGTTATTATTGGGGTGGAATAAACACTTGTTTAAAGGTGGTTTCTTCTTAACACGTTTTATATAGCTAGCGTGACAAAAACGAATTGAAAGCGGTTAAAAACATCGACCTTTGAAAGTCGATATCTGACCATCGATCAGAATGGACTCAACAATGGATTCAGTAATGTAGTCAGTAATAGACTAATTATGGACTTATCAATGGACTCAGTAATGTACACATTAATGCACTCAGCAATGGACTCATTAATGGACTCAGTAATAGACTCATTAATGAACTAATTAATAGACTCATTAATGGACTCAGTAATAGACTCATTAATGAACTCATTAATAGACTCATTAATGGACTCAGTAATATACTCATTAATGAACTCATTAATGGACTCAGTAATATACTCAGTAATAGTCTCAGTAATGGACTATTTAATGGGCTCAGTAGTGTACTCAATAATGCATTCAGCAATGGATTCAAAATTGACTCATTAATGGGCTCAGTAGTGTACTCAATAATGCATTCAGCAATGGATTCAGAAATTGACTCATTAATGGGCTCAGTAGTGTACTCAATAATGCATTCATCAATGGATTCAGAAATTGACTCATTAATGGGCTCAGTAGTGTACTCAATAATGCATTCAGCAATGGATTCAGAAATTGACTCATTAATGGGCTCAGTAGTGTACTCAATAATGCATTCAGCAATGGATTCAGAAATTGACTCATGAATGGGCTCAGTAGTGTACTCAATAATGCATTCAGCAATGGATTCAGAAATTGACTCATTAATGGGCTCAGTAGTGTACTCAATAATGCATTCAGCAATGGATTCAGAAATTGACTCATTAATGGGCTCAGTAGTGTACTCAATAATGCATTCAGCAATGGATTCAGAAATTGACTCATTAATGGGCTCAGTAGTGTACTCAATAATGCATTCATCAATGGATTCAGAAATTGACTCATTAATGGGCTCAGTAGTGTACTCAATAATGCTTTCAGCAATGGATTCAGAAATTGACTCATTAATGGGCTCAGTAGTGTACTCAATAATGCATTCAGCAATGGATCCAGAAATTGACTCATTAATGGGCTCAGTAGTGTACCCAATAATGCATTCAGCAATGGATTCAGAAATTGACTCATTAATGGGCTCAGTAGTGTACTCAATAATGCATTCAGCAATGGATTCAGAAATTGACTCATTAATGGGCTCAGTAGTGTACTCGATAATGCATACAGCAATGGATTCAGAAATTGACTCATTAATGGGCTCAGTAGTGTACCCAATAATGCATTCAGCAATGAATTCAGAAATTGACTCATTAATGGGCTCAGTATTGTACTCAATAATGCATTCAGCAATGGATTCAGAAATTGACTCATTAATGGGCTCAGTAGTGTACTCAATAATGCATTCAGCAATGGATTCAGAAATTGACTCATTAATGGGCTCAGTAGTGTACTCAATAATGCATTCAGCAATGGATTCAGAAATTGACTCATTAATGGGCTCAGTAGTGTACTCAATAATGCATTCAGCAATGGATTCAGAAATTGACTATTTAATGGGCTCAGTAATGTACGCATTAATGCATTCAGCAATGGATTCAGAAACTGACTCATTAATGGGCTCAGTAATAGTCGCAGTAATATACTCATCAATGGACTCAGTAATAGACTAATTAATGGACTCGGTAATGGACTCGATACCCATTAATGTACTCGGCAATATACTCATTAAGTGGCTCAGTAATACTCATTAATGGACTCAGTAATAGTCTGAGTAATAGACTCATTAATGGACTGAGTAATAGACTCATTAATTCACTCAACAATTGACTCAGTTACATAGTCTGTAATTAACTCATTAATGGACTCAGAAATGGCCTCAGTAATGGACTCAGTAATGGAAGTATCAATTGTCTCAACTTAACACTGAATGTACAGTGTAGTTACTTTTCCCCTTATGGTCAGTTTCTATGTCCCCTAACTTGCAGAAGATAAAAGGCATAATCGAGGTGACTAACGGGTGAACATCACCAACTTCAATATGATCTTAGGTCTCCATAGCAGTCGAGGCCTAAGCAGAATTAGGTCCTAGAGTGTGAATTTGGTGACACTAGCCCACGGTGCGGGATAGCGTCACTAAATTCACCCTCTGGGGACATCATTCTGTAATTGTCAGACACCCTATTTCAAGGTTTGCTCCCGATGGCTAATCTATGTACCCGCAAATTTCAGTCAAATTTGATAATAGATGGCTGAGAAATTTGCGATGACAGAAAAATATCATTTCCAGATAAACAAAGAAGGATAACTATAGAAAACAATTTTTCCTACTAAATTGAATCCATTAATAAACCGATGAGTGCACTATATAACAATATCAGGTTTTAGTTTTCTTGAGGATTCCACTTAACCCTTTCATCATGACACCTGTGCTGGTGCAGCATTAAATATCCCGTGCCAGTGCATTCACTTATATGTGCAAGTCTCTCATAGAGAGCCTTGCATATATAAGAGAATGCACAGACTTACAAGGTCAAGGTAAATATTGTTAGGCCAATGTGTTCTCTTATATATACAAGGCTCGCATATATAAGAGAAAGCATTGGCACAGATTTTTTTTACAAAATTTCAGGAAGCTCCAGTCATGGAAGGGTTAAGCCACTTGTACTCCAGCTTAAACTAGAGGTGAGCCTTTACCAGTGAGACTAAGGTTACCCAAACAGTGCAATTGGGCTACATTAAGGGTAATCATATTGACATATTTGTGTTTATAATTTTTAAGTCGGAAAAAATGGGGATATCTCCACAAATGAAAGTGTCCATGACACTTTAGCTCAACTTTGCGAAGAAAATTTATTTTTTTGTGATGCGCACTAAATGGAATGATGAATTGAATTTTGAAATCCAAGATGGCTGCTGGCAGCCATGTTTTTTTTGCCGAATGACCCCAAAATGACTCGTTCCCATTTACATCATGTCAATGTTAACATCCATGACGAATTTCATGATGATCCGACAAAGGTACGACCTGTGGCCCGTGCCAAAGAATTTAATCATGCAAAGAGTAAAATCCAAGATGGCTGCTGGTGGCCATTTTTTTGGCAGAATGACCCAAAAATGACTCGTTCCCATCTATATGTCAATGTTAACATCTATGACAAATTTCATAATGATCAGACACACAAAGTACGGCCTGTAGCCCGTGCTAATGGATTGCATTTTGAAATACAAAATGGCCACCGGCGGCCATGTTTTTAGGCCGAATGACCCCAAAATGACTCGTTTCCCATCTACACATCAATGTCAACACCCATGAAATAATGATCATAATGATCGGACCTGTAGCCCATGGTAATGGAAATTGTTGACGGACATCTCCACACACACACGCACACGGACGACAGATACCAAGCCATGGCAATAGCTCATACTTTTCAAGTAAAGTTGAGCTAAACAAGGGGTACGCATCTAAGATGCTTTTGTCGAGTTTTTTGGCAGTCGAACCAAACTTCTGCCAATAGGGTGCACAACTCCCGGAAAAAAGTCGGACGGTGGTATATTATTGCAATATATACCAAATATCAATTGAATCCGTTAATATTTCATTGAGTTATCGCATAACGGCGATAAAATTGTTATTAAAATAGACAAACTAAGACCCATAACTCCGGAATTTTTTTTCGGACAAACCAGGTTTTCAAACTCGTCCGAGATATTGTTGCAAGAGACTCATATATAAAATATTGTTTAAATCGGTTAATATTTAATTAAGTTATCGCGCTAACGGTGATAACATTGCTAAAAAATAGACAAACTAAGACCCATAACTCCGCGAAAAAAATTCGGACAAACCTGGTTTTCGAACTCGTCCGAGATATTGTTGCAAGAGACTCATAAACCAAATATTGTTGAAGTCGGTTAATATTTCATTGAGTTATCGCACTAACGGCGATAAAATTGTTATTAAAATAGACAAACTAAGACCCATAACTCCGGAATTTTTTTTCGGACAAACCAGGTTTTCAAACTCGTCCGAGATATTGTTGCAAGAGACTCATATATATAATATTGTTTAAATCGGTTAATATTTAATTAAGTTATCGCGCTAACGGTGATAACATTGCTAAAAAATAGACAAACTAAGACCCATAACTCCGCGAAAAAAATTCGGACAAACCTGGTTTTCGAACTCGTCCTAGATATTGTTGCAAGAGACTCATATACCAAATATTGTTGAAGTCGGTTAATATTTCATCGAGTTATCGCGCTAACGGTGAAAAAAATTCTAAAAATAAACAAACTAAGACCCATAACTCCGGGGAAAAAAATCGTACAAACCTGGTTTTCGAACTCGTCCGAGATATTGTTGCAAGAGTATCATATACCAAATATTGTTGGAATTGGTTAATATTTGCGTGAGTTATCGCGCTAACGGTGAAAAACCTGACTAAAAGCCATCTAAGATGGATAACTCTTGTCAAAAAGTTTGGACGTGACCTATTTTCTATATGCAGTTAATAGGCATGGGGAGCAACACACATACCCAATTGTTTTTGAATCCGTTCACAAATGTCAAAGTTATAAGGCATTCTTTATATCCGCCCGCCGCCGCCGCCGCCCGCCCGCCGCCCGCCCACCGTCCCTCGTCAAACCATAAGTCGAGTTTTTGAAAAACTCGAATAAAAAGGCGGATTTAGCTCATCATCACAGGGCTGAGTTTCACAGATTCCCAAGGTACTAAACATCTACTACAATAGACTGGAAAATTTAGGAATAAAAGCCTGACAAAGTTGTGTCCAGACGGACAGATAAGCTGACTCCCAAATACCCTCCCCATAACTTCGTGTGTGTGTGTGTGAGGATGAGGGTGAGAGGGTGTGTGTGTATGTGTGTTATAGACTCGAAAACTGCTCGACCGATCCGACTCGAATTTGGTATGTAGGCCTACTTTGATCCCTGGGAACAATATGGGCGGGTCCAATTTCACGTCCGAACGTGTCCTTGAACTTGACCTTGACATCGCTCATATACGCTCATATAGGCATGTTTCTGGACCTGGACCGATCCGACTCGAATTTGGTAAGTATACCTACTTTGATCCTAGCGGGAACAACATGGGCGGGTCCAATTTCACGTGCGACCGTGTCCTTGACCTTGATCTCGCTCATATACATATATTCGAACTAATATCGAATTGCATTCCCTATTATATTACTTATATGTATAGTGAATAAATGGCTAATGGCCTTGTCTTTCCATTAACACACGCTCGATATTAAGTGATATTACTATCAACATTAGTGCAAAATACAAAATTATCCATACGGTCCAGTGCTAAAGAGTTATCGCAAAATGTATTTGCTAGGTCACTTCCTAATTGAGAAAAGTAAGTCTGAGTTCCAAGTTTAGTTATTTATGAGAAATTTTCAAATCTCGCAGATCAGCGAAACTCTCTATCTGAGTTTCAGTGTTAAATTTTGGTCACAACTGTAGCCATAAACGATAATGTATATAAACATATATAAACTCATACATCAATAACATTGTTAATCTGTTTTGTTCTACAAACTAATTCTAATATGATCGCACGTGACACGTAGTGGAGCAACCACACAAATACATCAAACTATCACAACAATTTCAACCTACATGTAGTTTGTAATTTCCATGTCAGGCATGGAATTTACAAATGTTGAATATTTCACCAAAGTTGGAGGGGCGGATTGTGCACACGGAACACTACAACCCAACCGGCCTGCCACCACGTCTCTCGTTAAAGCAACTAACACACTTCAATGCCAAACTAAACCTAGCAATTTCCCACGTTTATCTGTGACAAATATAAATGTCTACATGAGCGCTATATCCCAAAATATCACTGGGAAAATCCTTCGCGCGAAACGTTTCATGGGCTCTTGTCAATAGAAAATATCTCTTGTTTGAAACAAGTCTGTATTTTTCAAAAAAATGGCCTTTAGAGAAGTCTCTTAATTACAAATAATTGTATACATTGTGGAAGGCAGCTGAATTAGCTCATTGCATGGTCAAAAATTTAAACTGATAGTCAAAAGGACATTTGAAAACATATGATGAATATAATGATATATGTACACACACTATTTTTAAAAGAAGAACAAAAAAGGAACAATGAAAACCAAACAAACAAACAACACATTTGTAGGGAGGGGTCCCATATTTATTGTGTACATATTGTATATAAAATATTGTATATGTGTTATGCGTGTTACTCATTAATTTGTGTCTTTGCAATAAAGCATTCGTTTGCGTATAGTGGTGACTAAAAAGAACGGTGAACGCAGGAAATACTATATATATATATAGACTTCGTATTCTGAAAAGACGTATCAAAGTCAAATATACATTAAATAAGCGGCTGTTTCCGAATTTCTAACAAATGCGATTATATACGCGGTGCTGATATAGCACCTGTGGATGTCCCTTGTTATTACTGTAATTAAAGCGTGTATGTGTATATATAATTACGTCTAGTCTAGTGATGTGAAATCGGTGTATCCGGCGGAGACCAAATTTGTCTGGATTCTGGCCCACAAAGCCAAATGACGTAAATGACGCCATGGACCATGTCATGACGTCTTCGCTGGTTTTCGTTCAGCTAACCAACGAAATTGGTCAAAATGAAACTAATTTATAGGCGTAAATCACATAGGAATTGTTCGGGAACACTGAAGTTGCTAATTTCATAATCATCCCGTTGGTCCACTGCCGATTCCGTGATTTGACCATTTCTTTGGGAGATCAATTGCTCCCAGAGGGGATACCAATTCGATAGCAATACATGACCGGAAGTCACGTGATTTTTTAAGGACGACCAGCTGGGCGCAGCCCAGCCGCGCATATGTTGCGCAGCAACATATGCGCAGGTCGTCCTTATACTAAGTTCGCTTTCGAACATGGGCGCCGCCATCTTGAATTAGGGGCGCCGCCATCTTGGATTTGAGGGGCCGCCATCTTGAAACGTCATTGCAATTAAATTAAAACTACAAAATGTTACTTTTCATATAGCCAACATAACAGTATTCATTGCGTTAAGGCATTAGGCTACATGGTTTATTCTTTGAACAATAATCATGACTTAAATCATAAATATTGTCGACCGGACTCGGGTTGCTATGCCATTCGGGAAATGTCGGAAATTTACGTAAAACTGCAAATTTTCCTTAGCCACCTCGCGAAAACAACATAATTCATATCGTAAATATCTTGAATGTTTATCATATAACTAAATAAACTTTTCTTTAGTTTAGTAAATTAGTAGAAACATGTTCACGTAAACTGTAAGGTTACGTCATATGTTGTATCCAAAGCGACGTCATATTGGCACGCGCATTTTCCCGCGAAAGTTATTGACGTTTTGACAGCGACGCGACATAGCACACAAAGCGGCATAATGTTGGCATGGTTCGCATTAGGTTTGGTTGGGTTGACGTTGTTTCATAGTGCATGGCTCCGAGTCCGCGCTGGTATAAATGTAGCTCCATGCAATTGTAATCAAACTGATCAAATCCCAACCTATAAAATCACTATATAATTTGTACAGGTAGGCCTACAAACAAAACATGTTCTTGGAAATTGAATGTTCTTCCTTACTTATATTCTAACGATTTGGGTTGTGATTTGAAACAAACAAACAACCCAAATTATGAGGGGGTAAACCCAAGTTCTCACTCATAATAACCCCAATTTCCAAACCAAGGCCAAGGAAACTTTGTGGAGGCGAGTACAACTAACATTTCATCCAAATTGAGAATGGGCACATGTGCCAGTCAAAAAAATGGCACCGGGGAGCCACGATCGAAAGGCTGGAAGATACATGTATGAGTACGGTATAGGTACAGACCCAATCCCCTACCACAATTAAGCAACCAACTTCGTGTACGTAATTGGTTATAATAAATATTTATAGTTAATTAAATCTTGACGTTCATATAAGTCAACACATATTAGTCTGAGTAGTGCAGGTCGTGACTGCACGGTCGTCCTTTTTACATGGATTTCAATGCCATAATTTCTTGTTAACCCTAAATTCTACGCCGCTCCAGATCGCGTCGAAATTCTGTTTCATAGTATTGTAAAAATTAGTGACGTCATTCACGCCTAAACATGAAAACAACATCGCGCCCGCAGGGCGCGATGTGGTTGCTATGATTATTGTCATTGGGTCGCCATTGATTAATACGCTGAATACTTTGAATACTTCCGAATATCCAATGAAAACCAAGATGGCCGCCAATATGGCCGTTCATATTTCAGCTACTACTCGTGACAGGATCCAAATAAAAGTTACTTATTTTGGAAAATGTGGCTGATACGGGAAATTTCTATTGAAATTCCAAGATGGCGGTCAGAACACAAGATGGCGGTCGATTTGGAGGTGGCTTCATGACCATTATTTAATGTATAGTGACACCATAAACTTGTGCAAAGTTTCAGGTTTCCATTGCCTTGAAAAATGGTCTTAATCTATTCCACCCTATGTAATGGTGTTAACTACTCCATTCTATGTAATGGTGTTAATCTACTCCACTATATGTAATGGCCAATGATTCACGTTATACACGGTGTTAATTTACTCCACTCTATGCAATGGTGTTAATCTACTCCACTATATGTAATGGTGTTAATCCATTCCACTATATGTAATTACCAATAATGCACGTTATAAACGGTGTTAATCTACTCCACTTTATGTAATGGTGTTAATCCACTATATGTAACGACCAATGATGCACGTTATACACGGTGATAATCTACTCCACTCTATGCAATGGTGTTAATCTACTCCACTCTACGTAATGGTGTTAATCCACTCCACTCTATGTAATGACCAATCGTGCACGTTATAAACGGTGTTAATCTACTCCACTCTATGTAATGGTGTTAATCCACTCCACTATATGTAATGACCAATGATGCACGTTATACACGGTGATAATCTACTCCACTCGATGCCATGGTGTCAATCTACTCCACTATATGTAATGACCAATGATGCATGTTATAAACGGTGTTAATCTACTCCACTCTACGTTATGGTGTTAATATACTCCACTATATGTAATGGTGTTAATCTACTCCACTATATGTAACGACTAATGGTGCACGTTATAAACGGTGTTAATCTATTCCACTCTATGTAATGGTGTCAATCTACTCCACTATATGTAATGACCAATGATGTACGTTATACACGGTGTTAATCTATTCAAACTCTATGTAATGGTGTTAAATTACTCCAATATATGTAATGACCAATGATGCACGTTATAAACGGTGTTAATCTACTTCACTCTATGTCATGGCCAATGTTGCACGTTATACTCAGTGTTAATCTACTACACTCTATGTAACGGCAAACGTTATACTCGATGGTTGTACACAGTGTAACATGTGTTTAAAATAATAAAAAACCAAGTCCCCAATTACGTCACACTCATGTTGCCACCCGGTTCCAGACAAGTTGCCAGTAATAGATATGATATGTGCGAACCTGACAAATTCCATTCTTACCGTTCCCATACAGAATATCCCATAATAAATTACCAAAGCCTATTACAAATGTAAGTACTCTTCCTGAAATTTAGATGAATTTGAAATTGATTGACCCACCCACGAAACCTCCCAAATTCGTTAATAATGGTCCAAGAAAACTGAGGATCTTACACTGCAGAATTCGCAACTACTGTAGTGAACTCATATCAGATATGTATAACAATTTTATCTCTGGTGCCTCTAAATGCATATGCGGGTAGGAAGTAGAAAATGCCTTTCATTATTTCTTTGGGTCCCCCTGTATATAACCGAAAATGCGAACTTTTTGACAAGATTGCAACCCACCAATTTATAATATCTAACATTTCCTCATTACTCACAGGGATATCATCAGAATGGAATCGACTGAATTAAATTCTTTTCCATTTTGTTCATTCGTAGATCCAAACCACGCCTTTTTTTCAACTGGCATCCCAAAAATTTGTAACTTAACAACCCATAAGG
Organism: Siphonodentalium dalli; assembly: GCA_032622095.1. Taxonomy (NCBI): domain Eukaryota; kingdom Metazoa; phylum Mollusca; class Scaphopoda; order Gadilida; family Siphonodentaliidae; genus Siphonodentalium; species Siphonodentalium dalli. The sequence continues at coordinate 265,985,552 of CP136064.1, read as the reverse complement.
TTGGAAAGTTCCAACTGGTAGCCATAAGTCATTCCAACAATTTAGCATAAAGTAAGCAAATACATGTATACGACTTTTTGTGTAAAAACAAACTTCATGCTAAATACTGGTTGGAAAATCAAACTATTAAATAATTTGAACCAAATTGCCATATAGCTTTAGCTATGTTAGCAGAGTCTACATATCTTAGAATAATTTCAAGACCTCTTTGTGGAATCTCTATTAGAAATATGTGGGTTCATAGACTTATCTCAAAACAGTTATGTAATAGGGGCATATTACATAATCGTTGAACACTTAAAATTAGCAAAATTTAAAAAATAATTAAAAACTTAAAACAAATTTTTTTTTAATTCAAATTTTTCAAAAATATTTTTCTTTGAATTTTAAAACAATCATAATTATATTTTTCAAACTTTAGAAACTTCAATTTTTTTCAAATTCCATCACATAAACTATGAACATTGGTTCTCTGCATTGGCGTATCGTTTTCGCTAACATTCGGGAAGCTCCAGTCATGAAAGGTTTAAAGTGCAGGGGTATTATCAGACGATTATAACCCAAACGTAACTCAATGTTGAGCTAAAATCATTTCTGCTAAAACGTGGGTTGCAGGGTGTCCCCATGGATTCAAATATAAAATGCAAGACGGGTGCCAATCCCACCAAGAGGTCACCCCGAATTTCAGTTTGGTGTGAATCTGATGAAAGCTGATCGCTGTAGGGCGTGTCTAACAATTTGGTCATGGAAAGAGTATTATTCAAGATGGCTGCCGATGCCCATGTTTTAGAGCAATAACCGGCGATCACACAGCACGGCAACAGTAACGATAACTCTTGAAGACTAATAGTGTAATCCAATATGGCAATATTTGTTTTAAATGGCGCCCTCAAATTCAAATATGTATCCTGGGTTTTGATCAAATCTCCGGGACTAGGATTTGGTTTCGACCAAAACCAACACAAACCGAATAATGTGTGTAGAGGCCACCCCGAACATCAATGTTAAATTTTGGTTCAATCGGATGAATCGTGTTGGCTATTTAGTGTGTGTGTCGAATGATTTAGTCATGCAAAGAGTAACATCCTATATGACTGCAGACAGCAATGTTTTTGATCGACAATCGTTCGAATTCTTATACATTCCGTACATAAATGTTTAATTTGGGTTCAATCGGATGAAACATGTTGCCTGTTGTGTGTGCGGAATGATTTATTTATGCAAAGAGTAGCATCCTAGATGGCTGCCGGCAGCCATGTTTTGATCGATAATCGTTTACATTTAGTAGCCTCCATCTACATGTGATCCTAAACATGCCTGTAAATTCTTAAAACATTTCTCCAATAACTGTGGACTGGATGTTGTGCCGATGGATTCAAATGTAAAATTTAAAACGGCTGCTGGCTTTAAAAAAGAAGAAGAAGAAATTCGGAAAAAATAGATGACTCATTTAGATATCACCCTGCAGATCCAATGAAGTTTGGTTATGATCGGACGAGGGATATGGCCTGTATGATGTCCCGAAAAATATAGTCATGTAAATATCATTTAAAATCATTCAAATTCTAAAGCTAACATCTAGATTTGATTCCAAACATGCCTGTGAATTTTTAAAACACTTCTTGGCTTCATTAAGTTGAGATCAAAAGCAATAAATGTGTTTAAGTCGTATGAGAACGTGGTGGATACGAATCTGTGAGAGACAAAACATATTTTGCGCTGTTCTCAGGAATTTCTGAATGGACCTCACTCCTATCCCGCCGATGTAGAGTAAAGTTTCATTATTGTATACGCCCATCAGTAATCCCGTGGGGGGTCACGGTGGGGGGGGGGGGGGGTGGGGGGTTATTTGACACAAAATCTTGGGACTGGGCTTGCCTTCGAGGACCCCACATGCAAAATCTCAGTTTTCATTTATCAAATCTGATGTGTTTTTTTATATGAATCATGATGCATATTATTTTATTCAATGGAAATAATTTGTTTTGTGCTTTATTACATTATAGATAGATATTTAAAATACGACACAAAGTTCATCTTATATATCGTAATACAGCATTTTGTGAAACACAATGGGTCAGGTAGTATTACTGAGGTATTTTTGCATGAATGTTTTCTTCATTCAGAGTCAACCTGACATCAATGTATACTCGCCCTGTAAGTTCTAAAATGGGGGTGGGCTTATCTACGAACCCCGTGATTTTTGGGATCAAAACATAGACTGGGCTTATCCTCAGGGTTGGGTTTAATGATAGGTGTATGTACAGTAATGATTTTCAATTTTCCACACATAAATAGGACAAACGCTCTTTATTTTCACCATACCAGGAATGCGCTGACCATGAACGAGCGCTTTTTATCTTGTGGTGCAGATATCGTGAATTAGATTGTTTCTGCTGCGATTGATTCCACATATATGACTTTTAATAATCCCCGGGATTGATTCATGAACTGATGACAATTCAATATATTTAGAATATAACTGTATACCAAAGCAGCGATATAGTAGGGACATAAGTAAAAATAAATATGGTAGACACCTCCTATCTTTCTGTAGAAACAATGGCTTCTTTATCATGAACGGCCGGATAGGCACCGACTCCAAGATTGGGGATTATACATGTCAGGACTGTTCAGTAATATACTATATGGTTTGTTCACTAGAAGCTGTGCCAATTCTTAATGACTTTTCGGTTGGAGAATTTAATCCCTTTATGGTCCGATGTCACTGTCCAATTATGTTCACTATAAATGTGTCATTAACAGAAATAATAACTATATGTAACACAGAAACAAGCGATTCAATACCGAAAGGTGACCGAAAATGGGACCCAACTAAAGTATGTGAGTTTCAACGGAACGTGGATCCCGTCGCAATAAGTACATTGATATCCATCCTTGATAGTGTACAAGATAACAAATTGAGTTCATCTCACTTAGACGAAGTGAACAATCTTATTGCAAAAACAATACTTGATGCGGTAGATGATACATTTGCGACGAAACAACATTTGCACAGAAAACAAAAGGAACCTATCAATAATAAACCTTGGTTCTCACGTAGTTGTAGATCTGCCCGCAAAGAATTCCGGCGTGCAGTTAGGAGCCACAGGACAGGGCGAAACCATAGATCAAGACTATACACGAGAGAGAAGGCGAGGGAATATAAACGCGAATTAAAACAATCCATTAGTACTCACAGCGAAATGTTCTCTTTATACATGTCTAAACTGAAACATAATAATTCCAAACAGTTCTGGAAAAAAATAAACAGCCGAAGTAAGAGCCCAACTTCAAATATTGATATCAAATGTTAGAAAGTTTTTTTAAGACCCTCAATGGTATAGAATATGAAGATGACTTTAGGATCTTACAGGATGACTTAGTGATAGGAACAAATGACACATTAGACAAACCGATAACAATGCAGGAATTGAAAACCGCGTTACACTCTTTGAAGAATGACAAATCGCCAGGAGAAGACAGATTACTGAACGAATACCTTAAATCAGCCCCAGAGAATCTGAATAATATATTTTTACGAACTTTTAACCTTGTAATGGAAACTGGTTATATACCAGGTTCTTGGGGCATAGGAGTAATTATACCTATCTTTAAAAATAAGGGCGACTCAAATGACCCAAAAAACTACAGGTCTATCACAATATTAAGCTGTTTTGGAAAACTATTCACCAAAATTCTCAAAAATAGATTATCGGCGTATATTGAAGACAGCGAAACCCTACCTGAAAATCAGGCTTGGTTTCGAAAAGGATACTCAACAGCTGATATTACTAGAATTACTAGAAAGTTGAATATAAACGTTTATTGTGCATTCATTGACTTCGAGAAAGCTTTTGATAGAGTATAGAGACAGGGTCTTTGGTATGAGTTGCTACTAGCCGGAATAAATGGAAGATTTCTAAGAGTTTTTAAAAACATGTACCCGAATATTAAATATCGTGTCCGGTTAGGAAATAGCTTGACCGCAACCTTCCCATGTCTTAGGAGTTAGACAAGGGTAACACCTATCCCCTCTCCTATTTGCAATTTACCTTAACGATCTGGAAGTGTTTATGACTGCGCAAGGCGCACCTGGACTCCAAAAACTATCCTTGCATATCCAGGAACACTTGAATATATACTTAAAACTGTTACTAATTTTATATGCCGATGACACGGCCTTTATGGCAGAAACCCCCAAAAAGTTACAAAATGAACTTGATATTTTCGCCCGATATTGTGAGAAGTGGAAAATGACCGTCAATGTTGAGAAAACAAAGATTTTATTGGTATCGAAGCGAAGTGCGCCAAAAAATACAAGATTCACCTACGATAAGAAAGAAATAGAAATCGTAAAAAAAATTAACTACCTTGGCATAATACAGACAAAATCTGGTTCCTACTCGGAAGCCAAAAAGATTTTATCAAACAAGGGGACGCGTGCAATGTATGCTGTTATCAGTAAATCACGTTTAAATTGTCTATCTGTAAAAAGTACATTTGAATTATTCGACTTGTGTGTGTTGCCGGTTCCTCTATATGGCAGTGGAATTTGGGGGTTTAGTGACAACAATATTATCGAGCAAGTTCACAATTTTTTTTGCAAGCAAATTATGAACCTGAATCAGTCTACACCAGACTATATGATGTACGGCGAATCAGGTAGACAACCCATAGAAATTGAAATCAAAGTACGATTAATGACATACTGGGTACACCTAAAAAACATGAATAAAAATCGAATTGGGAAGATCTTGTTTGACTTATCTGAATGTCTACTAAATGGCAATGACACGAAATCTTTCAAGTGGAAACTGAAAATTCGAGATGTAATCAATCCCACTTAATAGATGCTCAAAGAATACAAAACACGAACCAATTTCTGGATTATGTGCGGTGTAGAATAATAAGTCAATTCAAATTAACCTGGAGAGCTGATATGAACAACGGTTCCAGCAGGGGGAAAATTTACCAGATATTCAAACACGAAATTTACTTTGAGAAATATCTCGACCTACTTAACTACAAAAATCGAACAATTTTATGTAAATTTAGAACATCCAACCAAATTACCAATCGAAACCGGAAGATGGGATAACACAGATCACAAGGACAGGAAATGTATTTTGTGTAGCAAGAGTCAAATTGGAGATGAATTTCATTACCTTTTATAATGCAACAAATTCAAGACTCAAAGATCTCATCTAATCCAAAGTAGACATGCTGAACGGGCTAATGTAGTAATAATGAGTGACGTTCTGAACTCAAGTGACCCACATTTCCTACGCAAGTTATGTTCTTTTATCAAAACTATATTTATTGAAGTAGAAAAGACTCGCAACACATAACGTGGTTGAAGTTGTTGTTATCGCGCAAGCAATGAATCTACCGTATACACATGATATACAACATATAAATGTAATATAACCCGCTATCTCGACAGGTGTTGTTGTTGCTAGCTGTTAATCATGACAGACAATTAAGCGCAATTGATGTACAAGGCAACATACTTATTACATAAATCGCACATGTATGTAATTATATGTAATGTTTTGAGGCCATGTAAAACGGGACGTAAATATTGTGTATATGCTTCATCTATTTGTATATACTTCTGTCTCAATATCCTATCATGTAACCTGGATCAGAGAATAAAAAATTAAAGGCATAAGAAGTCCAAGAGCGTTTTGTCCACATAATTTATTTAGATCCCCAGCGCAAGATCAGTATGTGACAAATGAGAGCTGATGAGTAAACTGTGAGGTTCAGGCCGTCAATGTCTTTAATGTTATAATAATATCCAGTGTAAGGTGATTCGAATAAAGTGTACAGAGGAATGCGATTAAAAATCATCGGATAAAGTTTACAGTGGACTCCTCCGCGTGGTAGGGGACAACGGAGGGGATAATGTTCGGAACTGAAAATATAAACTTACCTTGTCTGGTTTTTCGGAATAACTTATTCAGAATCTGCACAGCACAAGAGTCATGCGGTTCTGATACGCCACTTGGTATTGTTTGAGCTTATAACACGAATCAATTAGTAACAATATCAATGAGTCGGACCAGGAATCCGATACAGGGTATACATATAGTGGTTCTGTATAGTTGGCTCAAACACCAATTATCGACATCAACCGAGATATGTGGAGTCTTGCAAAAATAAATAAATATATATATATGTATATTGAGATACGTGGGTATAACATAGTAGGTGTGGCGTCGTATTATGGTGGAGTTTGTTGACTGAGTGATCAGTCGGAATTATGCCCCTTTTCAACTTAGAAGCCACAATTTTTGGGATAATAACTTGACGACTAACGCTAAACAGAATTTGTTGATACATGTAGCTGGTACGTTCTTCATATTTGGAAAGACATAGTCATGTCATGTTCTAATTTGGTGATGGTACGTTGATTATTGGCTGAGTTCTGCCTCTTGCTCGACTTAGAAATCAAGTTTTTTTTAAGGTTGTTCGATCTGGAATGTAATTATTACAAATTAATGTTTGAAAAAAATACAGGTGAAGTTCGACCGAAGATTGACCACGGCCTGATTTTTGACAGAGTTATGCATCTTTTTACACTTATAAATAATTTGGGTTGTCCGGATGATAACTTGAACATAATTTCTTGTTAGTGGGTAAACGGTTTACAGTTCAGAAAACACAGGTCAAGTTGGAATGTTGTCATGGTTAAAAATGATTTTGATGGAGTTATGCGCCTTTGTTCCTCTTAAGAATCATCACATTGGTGATGCCTAAATGATAACTATATTATGGGTAAATTCAAAATGGCGGATTAAATGGCAGCCATTTGAGCGAAAATTGCACTTCTTAAACACTTGAAGTTATGTATTGCCTGTATCCCAATTGTGGTGGAATGTGTGTACATTTGTTTTTTATTTCAAACATAAAATTTGCATAGACAAAACACCAATCAATGACTTTGCTCCTATGTAGATTCGGACTATTGATGTGTCCCGGCTATGGGTCATGTGTCAGAAAAAAACCTGTTTCCGTGACAACGATATCATATATGCACATACTAATCAGCTAATATTTTGTTTCAATGACCATTAATGAGGCCAAACAACAAGCATCTTCGTGATACAAAATTATTTCAGTGTTGATTCTCAGTCTTTACCCATTCATTGCATATATGCTCCTAGTCCTTTTGATAAACCATTCTCGCATTGTATTTACTTTACTCATTGACAACCGTTTGTATAGAACTGATTACTCTACTTTGACTGTTAAAGGGTGTTCAATGTAAATTTATTTAGGGACATACTGACATTCGAAAATATAGTATATCTGAAGTAGTTTTCGACATATTACTATTATGATCGGAGGAATGTCCCAAAATCTATGAAGATTAGAACTGAACTTAATTTTGGTATTTAAGTGCCCATGTGTATGACATTGAAGCCAGTCACCGAATACCAGCGATGCTATAGCTCACCAGCTAAAAGTCTTCGTATATCAGAAGCGCGCACGAGACTGTCGTACAAATAACGAACCCGCTCAAATGTTCCTTTCTAGCGATATGCGAATACGTGTTTTGTCTTTATACATGGTGTTGCATACATCTAGGTCAAAATGTAACTGACACCATAATGAAACACCTATGTACGTAGAAAATGTGACATCACCAAGTAACCCGAGAAAAATCGGACACCCTCACGATATCACAAATAAATTAACGCCGGTATTCCATCTATTGTTGTCTTGGCGTCTCGAGCAGTATACATTGTTCACCAACAATGACTTTATATTTACGATGATACGCTCGAGCATATAATCTGAAATTTCGCAATGAACTTCATATCATATTTGTGTGCAATGCAGTTGCACCAATTTATTGTGACGCAATTATACTTAAGCTTACATAACAGTTCAGGTTGACAGTCAGGAATGTGGATGCGCAAGCGGATCGGTACACAATATATGAACCTTATGGGAGCCCCTCTCCATGGAAAACAGCTGCTAGTGAATATGAATATGGCTATTTTACGGGAGCTGGCATATTAAGGTGGTGTTATGTTCCTTTGGAAAACGGTGCCCCAAGTGTCATCGATGTCCGTCGACACACAAGGAGATAAGTAGGATGATTGGACTGTCTCAAAATGACGTACATTCAGGTTATCGCTGTAGCATGGGATACCAAAGAGGATATCAATTACCTAAAAAATATATATATCCGTCCATTTATGGCCAATTTGACTCAACCGTCCAACTCATCTGTGTGTGCGCGCGTCAACAATTTGATTCAGCACACCATACATGTTTCAGCTCTCAACCACACGTCATATGAATCTTTAGTGTGATCTAATATGAATCGTACGTGACACATAGTGGAACAACCACACACGCTGTGTCTCGAATTTGCTTTTTATCGGCGGCATAACGCAATACAGCACACCATACATGTTACAGCTCTCAACCAGTCGTTACCACACGTCATATGAATCTTCGGTGTGATCTAATATGAACCGTACGTGTTTTCACTGATTTACATGCAACAATTGTGACCTTCAATCAAAATATTGTTTTCCATCTGAAATCCATTTACGACCAAACCGCAATGCATTATATGTGATATTTATTACAAAGAACACTTAAATTATAGCTATAATATATGAGCAAACGTAAACGTAATTTGCGAGCACGGTTTTCATTGTTATGAGGTTAGTGGAAGAGGTGTGCATCGTTTGCATGATTAGGAAAATAATATTTTAAGTTACACAAATATCAAGGTTATATAACCTATACCTAGATGTGTTAATGTATTTGAATTTCGGCAGGCAGGTTGTTGGCCTAATATATAGCAAAACTTCACTTAATGCTTATGTTTTCACATTGATTCATTTATTTCATAAAAATAAGTTTTGGCCTGTTTTATGGAAACAGCAACTGGTTGCAACCTGAAAATTTGTCATATTACCACGATTTCGAGAGAAAAAGCCTGTTTCTACCCTTACTTAAGTTAAATCTTGCCTAAATTTGACCCTCAATTGTAAAATATGGGTTTGTGGATTTCAACTGAAATCATGAAATGAAGCAACATTGAATATACATGTACTTTGACAGTAATGCGGCCACAACATATATAAGTTGGCTGTTTAGTTTGTTCACAACAGGCTCACATACATGACATGCCGGATGTATAGCACAACCGGAATGGAATGTTGGATTTCGACATCCAGACACAATATGTCTCGATGACTAAACATGTGAAGTCACCAAGAAGGGAGAAATAAGTCTGAAGCAGTGTAGACAATCAAAGCAAATAAGCCTATATCTACATAACCTGGCATATAATAAGCATGATCCAGTACTCATTTATGAACAACAAAGTGTAGATACATGTTTCGTATTTGGCCATTGACCCCCCCCCGTAGCGACTCGACAGATGCATATATAGAGAAATTCCTATTTACGTGTATAGTGTATCTCTTCCTGACCAAACAGATCTTTAATTTGGCTGGTTTAACCCAACATCTCCTGAAAACATGCTACATTACAATGGTGACTTGTGAAATACTTAAAAATTAAACCCTGTCCATGCATGGGTCATGTTTAGAATACAAATACAAATATAGAACACAACTGACATAAAGGCCTCCAGTCCAGTCATACATAGATTAATTACCTCAAAAACTTAATTTATTACTCGATAAAAATATGCATTAATTATAAATATATAACTTGTGATGGATTCCAAAATTCTATTATATTTCACAAAAAAGGGGAGTTTTACCCAAAAAAAACCCACAAACCATTGAATTATGCAACAAAACTCCTATAACATGTGTACGTTGCCATAAGCTATCGTGTTTGTGAGTTCCTAACCATAAACAAGGTGAAATGCTATTCAGAGCGACGAATTCCAGTTTTCCCTGATAATAAATTCGAAAAAGTTATTTTTTCCCAAAATTCTAAGCTTGCATATAATTTCGTTTCTGGCTAGTCCATTTTTCATAGTCTACATATCCATTCGTACATTTTGAAATATAATACGTGTCTTTGGTCGGCGACATGATTTAATTCGAATGATAAGACCCTTTCATGTCTTATACTGCACCACTACATGGAGTGTTATTTAGCGAGCAGGATTCCAGTTTTCACTCATTTTATTAATAGACAATGTTTTACCCTGGTAACTTCAGAACCTGCTTAATTCCACCGGATCTTTGCTATATCTATTAATTACATCCAAGACTTAAATTATAACTCGATACAACTGGAAAATGATATAAAAAATACGCATTGATTATAAATATCTTGATGTGGTGGATTCCAGAATTCTCTACTTTTTCAACCAAAAAAATTATTTTACCCCAAAAAGCAATCCTAGAACTACGACATACCTGAGATTTATATTACACCCGGTGAACATGATCACCTTTTGTTGTTCAGATAAGTTCCCAACCAGAATTACTATGCCATGTCTATGAACGTCGCCCTCTGCGTTTCTCGCACAATGAATCTATTGGACCAATTAACACATTGGCCGGATTCGTCATCTCAGGTTTAAACTTTAAACATGGTCTACGTAAACTCTATGTTTAAACCGCCGTTTAACAGCTAAATCCGTTGTTCAAAACCAGATACCACAGGGTTAAGTGATGCATGCGTCATCTCTGGTTAAAACCTGGTCCAGCCAGACCAGCGGTTTAGCAGTAGTGTCTCTTTATTGTCGAGATAATTAATTATACTTTCCTAATGCGGACCGTCACGTTTTATTGATGGAGAAAATCAATAATTACGACAGCGAGCATATGTTGATTGGAAATTTATAAGCGAGAAGCACTCACACCAATAAAGTGTGTGGGGATAAGTTTTTGTCAATTTCGATATTTTTGTTTGCGTTTTATAAGCTTAAACCGACAACTAAAGCATATAATTGGACGGTCCAGCTAAACCAGATTTAGGGTCTATTCATATTTCACACGTGCTGGCGATTAATCGCCACGTTTTGTTAAGGTGCGTGTTAATATAATGCAGAGCTATTGAGGGGAATTTCCCTAAGCGGGGACAGAAAACCATAGCCTACGTAAATATCGCGATCAATTTTGTTTAGGTGGCCATGAAGAGTCTGGTGGGTTCCTAAGTTATGGAAGTGGTCTGGGTATTTCTAAGCTGCTGATTTGTGTGCGGTAACTGGGGTAGATGTGGAAATGCACGATTATCGTGTGAAAAAAAAAATACCGAAAAGGGCGCGTTTGTTGTCACAGATTGGTGTATCGAATGACGTTCTAAGGGAAAATTTACCACTTGAAGTTCAAATAGGCTTAACTCATGGCCGGCGGGACTTACAGTTAAATTTATATATGCCCTTTGTCCGATTGATTTAAACACAGATATATCGTATTAATGGTCCATGAGCGATACTTGTTTCTCAATGAATACATCCAACGAGCGTACACGCGTTCGCGATAATTTACATAATGTTCTCAAAATCTCAGGCTATATATTAAGCCTGTATAGTTTGATCCATGCTATTGTAAATATGATCCAGTATTACAAAACTCTTTTGCGAGACATTTTCAGACTCATGCATGGTCTTCAATAGTTAAATTTAATGCAGCTGGTTACATGTCAGGAGAACATCGTACAATATACAAGTCAATATAAGCAACCAACGGTCTATACATGACGCGGATGAGGGCAACTATAGGCCGCACATTTTAATTCCCCTATTTAGATTGGTATATGGTATATTTATCGACTTTTCTAACCCCTACTTCCAAAATTTATTATACAAATGTGGAGCTTTAACCCCTTGAACACTGACATCCTGAACGTTAAATGGTCCCCATCCGAGGCGACTGGCGTTATATTGCCGACGTAACGCGTAATGCTCATAACTGGGACGTCTACAGGCACAACTAAACGGCAATATACAATAATGTTGGGTTATATTATGGCTGCATGCCATTATTTTTACCCTAATCATTAGTGATAATACCCATTTCGTGTCATTGACAGGCATAAATATGTGAATTAGAGTGCTTGCATGTATACATATGCATACAATATACAGAAAAATCCGTTACCATTTGGCAATGTCACATATCAAAGCTGTTAATTTGGAGCTCATTATCTGCCCCCATGCCAACATTTTGTTGGTCACTTTTCTTATGAGGCCAACAAAATTAATACGTTCGTTTCGGGTCACCCGATCGATTTTTCCATCGGACCCCGACGTCCACTGGACCCCACCCCAACCGACCGCATAGATTCTATATTGTAATTACACAATCAGTTCGAGAGCCAAACATAATATTTAAAATAGAACGATTCCCTATTGAGCGTAAGAGTCATAAGAGTAGACTCCAACTGCTTCGAACTGGGATACTTTTGTTTCAGTACGAAAGGTTCTGGACGCCTGCCGATTCTTCAACGCGATCCCATACTAAGCCTAAGCATCATAAGAATAGACTCCACGCCATGTATGACGCGAGCAGTGCCACATAATATCTACTTTGGATTTACCTTAAACAGCTGTTAAACATTCGACCCTTTTTACTTTGTAATCCCGTCAATCTCCAAACAAAACAATTCTTAGGGTTTTTCATAAATGAAGTCATCCTTTAAAGTAATCCTGACATAACGTTTGTTCAGAAGAGACACAATATGATCCATAGTAAATCCAGAATTACGAAAGATACATTAAACTCCACATCTGATTTTGACACATTCTGAGTCAGCACAGACGGAAAGCACAATGAATAACCTGACTTTTGGCCTAATTATTGGTGTCACACGAACACAGTTAACAATAATCACCGTCTCTACTAAGTGTTAATAATTGTTGGAATTTGTCCATTTATCGACCGGTTTGCCGAGTATCTAAATATAGCGGACTGACTGAAGCCAACTATATGCTCAAAACGTCCAGATTTAACAAATATGCTGTCATTTTCTCCATGAACAGTTTCATTTTATTCAAGCCTTGAAAGGCACTCTGGATTACATATAATATAATGTAGAATATACCACACTTTCAAACAGGGTGCTGATATTGACCCCTGTCTTAATTGGTATTTCATCCTATGTAGTTTGTTCTGCCTGGAGCACCACTTCACATGACTAAAATAGATAATATAATACTTACTCTATACATATATGTATGTGCTGACTCGTGTAGGTATTGTGATCAGGATATATCATGGTATAAATAATTATGTTATTATAACAGGTAATCCGAATCTTTTTCACTACACTTTAATGTATTCGTGTATATGTATGTTGCCTCAGACACCCCATTTTTTATTTGTTTTTATTTTTTATTTTTTATTTTTTTTCCCGGGGTTGTGGCAAGCCAATTGCCCTAACCTATATTATATATTGCCATCACTGGGCGGTCAGTGTTGTCCATCCAAGCTGACAACAACCTTCAACCGGTATGTTTTTGTCTTTGTGTTTGCTATTTCTGTACTCTACCTTTGTTATGCATGTGTCTCTTTTCTAAGTGCGAATGAATGTGACATCAAAATGTACCATAATGTTATATGCATATATGTACCGTATACATTACCAAATAGTACAGATTTCTGGTTCGGCAGCTAGGGTGTCCGCATATAATATCAATGAGTACTATTAAAATTTTGTCTCTGAACTGCCGTGGACTTAACCAAGCCGAGAAACGCCGAGACGTCTTTCACCACATTCGTAACATGGAGGGTTCGATATATTGCTTGCAAGACACACATTTCACTAAACACATGGGAAGGTGTATTGAAACAGAATGGGGATGCAAAGCGATAATGTCATCTTATACTTCCCAGGCTAGAGGTGTAGCTATTCTATTAAGAAATAACTTTGAATATAGTATCCACGAAACACATAAAGATTCTGGTGGAAATTTTATTATACTCGACATAACCATAGAAAATATACGTTTAAGTTTGGTGAACTTGTATGGGCCAAATGAAGATAATTCAGCATTTTACTCTAACCTAAAAAAATTAATTACCCAGATTGGGAACACGCAAATAATCATGTGCGGAGACTGGAATCAGAAACAGAAACAAGACTTAGACACTTGTAACTACAAACATTTAAACAACCCACACGCCCAAAATGAAGTTGCGGACCTTTCCGGCAGCCTCGAACTAGTTGACGTGTGGAGATTATTTAACAAACAAGAAAGACGCTATACGCGGAGAAGAAAATCCCCAGTTAAAATGGCGAGGCTAGATTACTTTTTAATTTCGGAGGACCTCCTTAATCTAGTGGGAAAAGGACCGACAATTTTACCCGGATACAAATCAGATCATTCTATTATTTCACTCCCATTAAACGTCAGTGACATCAAGACTGGTCCAGGTTTTTGGAAATTTAACAATTCTCTGTTATACTGTAGAGAATATGTCGATTTAGTAAAAGGAATCATAGCTGAAAACAAAATAAGACATTCTTACTCCTCAAATGAGGAAAAAAGCATTATAAATTGCTCCATTGGAAAACGACTATTTCTTGACGCAGTGTTTTTCTGCAAATCGAAAACGTGAGCGAATAAAAATTGAGAAAAATCTAACATTAAAAAAGGCAAAAATTATTTCTGATCTGGAGCATCCATCATATAGCTCTGAAGAAAAGCAAAAAATAATGGAAGACTTAGAAAAAGTAGAAGTCGAAATGGAAGCAATGCGAAGAGAAACAATCCGCGGAACCATGGTTAGATCTCGTGCAAAATGGATAGAGGAAGGCGAAAAACCAACAAAATATTTTCTAAATTTAGAAAAACGTAATTACATTTCCAAAGCCCTGACCAGCCTGACAGTGGCGAATGATAGTACAATCACAAAACAAACCGATATCATGAAAGAAGTCCGAAATTTTTATCTTAATTTATACTCGTATAGGTCAAGGACGATCGCGATTTAAAATCCCTTCTTAACGATTGAACCGTTCCTAAACTAAGCACCATGCAGGCCTCGAGTATTGAAGGACCTTTAACCTTGCAAGAATTAACAGATGCACTTAATACCATAACAATAATAAAAGCCCAGGGCCATCCGGATACACTTATGAATTTTATAAAAAAAATTGGTCTGACCTTGCCCCCTTCTTAACAGAGTCGCTCAATGAATCGTTTTCAATGGGGGAGCTATCAATCACACACAAAACAAGGCATTATAACGTTGATACCAAAAAAGGATAAAAATAGGCAGATGATAAAAAACTGGCGTCCCATCACCCTCTTGAATACATCCTACAAACTAGCCTCGTCATGCATAGCTGACAGAATAAATCGTGTGCCCCCATCTATAATCAACTGCGATCAAACTGGGTTTCTAGCTGGTAGATATATAGGTGACAACACCCGACTTATATATGACATAATTCACAGGACAAAACAAGAAAATAAATCTGGCCTTCTACTCCTTATCGATTTTGAAAAAGCGTTTGACACTGTTTCCTGGTCATTTATAAGAAAATGTCTTGACCTTTTTAATTTTGGAGATGCAGTAAAAAAATGGATATCAATTTTGTACGAGAATGCCAGTTCATCTATTATGATTAATGGTCATATTTCTCAGAGCTTCATGTTAGGGAGAGGCTGCCGCCAGGGTGACCCAATATCCCCGTATATCTTTCTCCTATGTGTCGAAGTTTTAGGGCTAATGATACGACAAAACAATACAATTAAAGGGATTTTCTTCGGCGGTTCAGAGTACAAAATAACACAATATGCGGACGACACGACGCTCATACTTGATGGTTCTGAAAATAGTCTACGCGAATCGTACTTAACACTGGACGAATTTGCTCGGGTATCGTGTCTGCGCATAAATCCTGAAAAATGTCAAGCAGCGTGGATAGGGATTGAGTCACAAAATAAAATACGACAAGTGTATTCGGAATTAAACCTGTCTACCGTAAACACCTTTAATTTTCTAGGCATTCATTTCGACACTAATTTAACAAACATGAATATAAACTACAGTTATAAACTCGAAGATATTGATAGGACCACAAACATTTGGAAACACAGACTCCTAACCCCTTTAGGTAGAATAACAGTTATCAAATCACTAATCTTACCTAAATTGACACACCTATTTATAGCTCTCCCAAGTCCGGATACAGCCTTTTTGAAAGCCCTAAATACCTGTCTATATAATTTCATTTGGAATTCCAAACGCGATAGAATAAAAAGAAAACAATTATGTGCTGACCATATGTACAGAGGTTTGAAGATGATTAATGTTAAAGTGGGCTTCACTATGCAATACCACCTCTCTCTTAAACGACCCACTCCTTCTCACATACCACGCAAATTATATTGTAAAGCAAAAAGACAAGTTCGCAAATCCATTCTGGAGAGATGTCTTCTGCGCATAGTGTAAATTTATGCGACTAAATAATGCAAATAATAATATTATGGCCTCAGCTATCTGGAATAATCCGAACATAAAAATCGGAGGTTCGTCGATCAACTTTAAGTCGTGGAACAATGCGGGAATATCTTATATAAATGATCTATTCCAATCAGATAATAAATTCCATACCCCATTCACATTATATGCAACTTTCAACATCCGCGTCGATTTCATAACAATCAACAACATAAAGCGTCATTGGCAAGTTCTCTTAATCAACCCTTAATCCGTATGCCATGTCCATTCATACCCAACAATCTCGCTCCGATAATCTGTGACGCAAAAGGCGGGCAATTATTTTACAAAACTCTAACAAATGGGAAAACTATGCCGAATGCATGCTAAAAATGGGAATCCGAAATAGGCGAGAAGACAGAAAATTGGGAAGAATATTTGAGCATGCCCTTTAAAACGACAACCGATACGAAATTACAGTGGCTCCAATTCAGAATAAACACACGAATTATTAGTACCAATAAATTTCTGAAGATGGCTAACCTTAGACTCGACGATTTTTGCAATCGCTGTCATTATGTACAGGAAACCATATCTGACATTTTCTGGGATTGTCCCCACGTCCAAACCTTTATACTAGAAATTAAAACATGGACAAGAAACAACCAATTTCCAATTGATCTAACAAAAAAGAATATCATTATAGGTATCGATCATGAATACAGATATTCAAAAATTAAACTTTTCCTACTAGTGTTGAAACAATATATATATATAGAACCAAATTCACACCGACACAGCTGTCGCTTCGCTCATTCCTTTGCGATCTTCAATTTAGGTATGAATGCGAGAGATACAACGCAAAATGTAACATGAATCACGACTTCGATAATCAGTGGCTGGCACTTCGAAATGCCTTAAAAATAATATAATATTATATTAAAAACCCTGTTTTTTACAGACTCAAAGTATACCCCTATCGTAACAGTGACCCTGAACAACACACAACATAAATAAATTACCCGGTACCCGAGTCCACAAGAACGTCAATATATACATGGTATGCTTAACCACATCACAACATTTTACAATCACAGTCCTAAACGCAATTCAAGCGAGCGTTGTGTATTTTTCCCCTTTGCTGTCGAACCATGCAATATTCACAATATTTACAATACGGTCTCAATATGGTTAAATTTACTAATTAAACTGTTTATGTTAAATTCAGAACTTAAATCAATTAAAGCTGCACATAGTGTTGGAACATTGAATCTGCAAACCATAAATATTGCAAACCATCGACCACTTTAGCCGGTTAATAAGGGAAATTTAAAGTTATTCCGAAGACAAACAAATAATCTATTGTTTTTTATTATCATTGTTGTTGCTAAAGAAAGTCCTTTTCAGGCAAAAATATATCAAGGTAGTAACTAGTATCGATTATTGGTCTTGCTTTTAAGTTGAACGATGACTGTTAAAATTGTCCTAACACATAGTGTGGCTTTAAATATTTTCTAATTGCATGTCACACGTAAGAAAGTATGCCAGGGCATGGAAGAGTGAAACTCTTCCATGTTTTGGACAGAGCGCACGAATGAGTGAATGTATTTTGTCTCTTTCTTTTGTTATTATTCTTCTTTATCAATAAAAAAAGAAGAAAAAAAGAATAGACTCCAACTGCTTCGAACTCGCATAATTTTTGTTTCTCTTCTGAAATTCGAAAATATGTCACTTGGAGCTCGGTGGTCCAGTGGTTAGCTTGTCTGATTGGTCTTCGCTGTCAACACAGCGGGATGAGCTCGCATCCCGCCGGTGGTTTTAGTTAGTTTTCACACAACATTGACCTGGTCGATATGAGCGACGTACAAGGTCGCTCGTACTGTGTCGACTTTCGCACCACTCTTAAAATGCGTTAAACAAGTTCAGTTGTACCAGTCAACTTGTCATACTGGTGAATATCAGATCATGTTTTGATCACACTAGAGCAGCGCATGTAGCATACGTACACTTTAATGGCTGCAGTCGGTTCATTGGTTGGCTTGTAGAAATGACATAATAGTGTAATGTTTAAAAGCGTCTTAGATGAAGTAATTGGTTAAGCGCTATATAAAGCAATTATTATTTACTACATTTAATCGAATATGGCCGACATTAATGTGATTTTAGCTATAGACGCGCATGCCGCAGTGTGTAATGATATAGATATAATATCTGCATATGCATATTTGTTAATGCCAACCATATGTGCATTTCTCCGGCGTATATTGACAAACACGCGGCTCAGCACAGTGGTCCTCGTGTTCTTATATTATACCGGTACCATGCATATTCAATTTATTTAGACTAATATTACTCATTCTTCTTCATGAATGTCAACAATGCGATTTACTCTGTGTGCTGTTACGACGCTGACAAATATCAACAACTTTAGTCGGGAAATGTGAGTGCCAGTATGACGTCGCTTTGGATACGACATCTGACGTCACCTAACACTAAACTGTCAGACACAATACCACGTGAAAGAGGTTCACTAATTTACTGAACTAAAATAAGTTTATTTTGTGATATGACAAACAACTAAGACATTTACGAGATGAATCATGTTGTTTTGGCGATGCGACTAACGGAAATTAGCAGCGTTACGTAAGTTCAGAATGACATATAGTACTTAACACTTCCGGTCGTCCATATTTTTGATTTTACTAATGTTAATGTTTAAAATATAAACCATATAATACCATTACGCAACGAATGATGTTAGGTTGGCTATATGAACAGATCAATTTAGCATTTTAAATTTAATTGCAATGACGTTTCCAAGATCGCGCCAAATTAAATTCAACATGGCGGCGCCCATGTTAAAAAGCGAACCTATTATAAGGACGACCAACTCATGCATTCCTATAGATACGCAAGACATGCGCGGCTAGGCCACGCCCAGCTGGTCCTCCTTTGGTTGTTTTAGGTTATAAAATTGATATTAACATGGTCTTTCTTATTGACCATTGGTATACACAATACAGGAACTGTCGCACTTTCAGGTAGCATATGTCACAAGATATATCAGTGAGACAGTCAATTCCACTTTCAATATACATGTATATTATATTACTGCTCCTTTTGATCGCGCTATTTATAACCAAATTATTATCCTTTGCCGACGATAAAAAGAGTTCCTCGAAATATGCCTTGAGCTGCGCATGCGCGAAGAAACAGACCCCCCACATGTTCAACAATTTGACTGCTAAGTCAGAGGGATGAACATGAGCCTCATTGGTGCAAAGTAGATGCACAATTCTAGTTACTGCGCTCGCGCAACAGTATGGCGATCAGACAGATTCGTTCGTAGCTTGGTGTCACTCTGTTCCGTTTCACTCCATGACGTCACCAAAAACGACGTAAAACCTCGTGGCGTTCTGACATTTTTACTGTGCCGCGTTTTTGCTATGTTTATTTTATGTGTTGTTTTCGATTATTTGTTTGTCGCCGATATCGCCATTTGTCGGGATTCCCTGTTTCTATTTTTAAAACTGGTATGCTCGTAGTGAGCCTCGATTTCGATTTTTTCTCCCAGGTCAAAATACGTCAGAGTTATGACAAAAATAGATCGACCTACATTTTCTCCATCAGAACTCTACATCAAAGAGTCTATAGACTCATTCGGGACCTACATAGACTCCTTCATTCGGGTATTTTTACTTATAATTGGGAAGTTTTATCATTTTTGGTTCGTGCGAAGACCTCTTTTTATCGTGCGGGAAAAGAGAGACATTCAAAACGCGATTTCGTAATTCGACGCAATAGGCTGAATAGCCCAACCTTCAGCCGAGTTCAGGGTCAAATACGACGAATGACGTAACACAAAACAAAACGCATTTGTTGACACAAACACCGTTTGAAGAGTTTATTATTACATAAAATGATCGTTATTGATTAATTATTGATTAATTATTCATATTTATTGTTGCATATTGGCTGCTATCAATATTTACACAAATGGTATTAATTATTTCTTATAATTGCTCCTTTGGTCAACTTTGACTATCGGAAAATGAAAATGAAAATATGCCGCTGAACAAAAATGTAATCGATATTAAAGTCTCATCCTTTCGGCAACATGGAATTGGTTTTAATTACTTAAATGATTAATATAGTAATTTGCCTTTTATCTGTGATGAAATGAGAAATGGTAATTGTCTTTTTTTGCTAACATTAAATTAAATTAAATAAATTAAGTAAAATACAGTGAAATTATTGTTTTAATTATTTTTTTATTACTTTTTGCGCACGTTGGCATCTCTCTGAGATATTTGCTTTGATAGCGATATTTCTAACGAAATTATTCTCCATTGCCGACGATAAAAAACGAACATTATTCTCTCAAAATATGCTTCTCGGCATACGCGACAAAACATACCCTCTGTCACCAGTTTGTTTTTCAAAGTCACAGGGTAAACATGTGTCTCGTATGTGCAAAATAGAAGTACAATTGTAGTTGATATGTGCGTTTAATGTGATCTATTTCCGTGTCAAATACCGTAGATTTTCAGACGGGTATTCTGGTCTACCGGGTTATATGATAAGGATTGGACCGGTGTTCTGGTCTACCGGGTTATATGATAAGGATTGGACCGGTGTTCTGGTCTACCGGGTTATAGGATAAGGATTGGACCGGTATTCTGGTATACCGGGTTATATGATAAGTATTGGACCGGTATTCCGGTCTCCCATATTGAAAGGGTTAAATGACACACGCCCGTTTACCCTGCAAGAATATATTCATATGAGAAAGCCGAATTTGTTGTACCGATTGAGTGTAGTCGTGAGAAAAGATCAACACCCGCAAGACCTTCAAGTATAGACAAATCCGTGTGAGTGTCGCGACACTGGTAGAGCTTGATATACTAATTGTGCGAGAAACGCACCGGGTGACATGACTATAGATATGGTATTGAAATCACGACCAACCACACGCTACCGACCTGTCGCTTATATTCTTTCCTAATCAGAGTCTCATATTCCTCTTTTCTGCAAGTTCCCATCGTGCATTCATACACGATCAATGAATGTCAGAGCCTGCTCCAGGTTTTATTTAGGGACACCTCCCGATGACCGAAAGTCATCGCCGACTGACGAAGGCAGGAGACGGGGAGGGTATGAGATGGGTGGCCCCTCTCATTGGGGCATTCCGGGAAGTTTTTTGAAATTTCAATGCTCTGAGAGTGATCGTGGGCATATCTGAAGGATGATTTTCATTTTTTAACCAAAGAGAATTTTATACTTTCAGTAGCTATTAATATGATCAGAGTCACTTAAGCTAGAAAACAAAATTCATTTAATACATGAATTCAATTTATATTTATACACAAAAGAAAAGACACAATGAACCAACATATTTATTTCAACTTACAAGATAACATTGTTTTTAACAGAATTAAACAAACACACATAATGATAGCAGATTAATATATTATCATAATAATGCATAATATAATCTAATAATGTATAATATGCCCCAATGTATGACTGAGATGAAAAAGATAGAATGAACAGTCCTGCAACATTTTTCATTATTTCTTATTCTAGGTTTGTAATTAAACACTCTCAAAATTATGTTGTGTTGTTCTATTTGTTTCCAATTGATATACCGGTATATGTTAGGGGCCTAGTAATTAGAACTAATCTCTACGTTAATTATTCATTTGGTATTATGAGATCCCATCTGATAACCAGGTTGATTTGATCAAATTGTCACTGTTCCTATACTGTATTGTGTAATTTCGCTTTAATTTGATAGAAATACTAAAGTCTGAAGGCTGAATGGTAACAAACCTGAACTATTTGATGTTTTCACAGATGAAAGCTAGCTAGAACCAAACATACTTTACAGTATGATTCCAACTGTTAAACTTAAATCTTGTTGTAAACTTAAATGTCGTATGTCAATATATATAAATACATAAATGCTGTGTATCTTGTTATAATATGAATTGGGACCTGAATTAAAAAACAAAAAATTTAAATATTTTTTTGGGCGCCCAAACTCAATGTCCCCAAACCCGGCATACGGGAGTCGAAAACGGGCTGGGTCAGTCTCTAAATGTAGTATATCTTCTGTATAACACGTATTCATATATAATGTTATTTGAAAGTAAATTAACAATTACAGAACATGCTGGTTAGCTTTCGAAGTCGTGGGTGGGTCCAGGACCTGTGAATGTACCAGATTGGTTGAGGTGAGTGTGAGTCTTAAATTTGGCAATGATAGCTATAATGAAGAAGTATCATCCACTTCTTATGTTCACTTCTTGAACAGTAGATAAAATGAATACTAAGATTTTAGTTACTCTCAACTTATGTAACACTTGTGCTACTGATACATGAAACATTAGATTTAGTTATATGAGAAATTCGATTTCCAAGTAGTCCTCGTTACAGTGTAGCTTTCCCCCCACCAAGACACTTTAATACGGAATTTCGAAAGCGTGTTGAGTTGAGAATTTCACATGAGTATTGCATAGATGAATGTTAATCGTGCCTCAATATTTTATACAGAACGAGGAAACGAGGGAGTGAATGGTGGCCGGGAAAGACAAAAAAGAAAAGAAAAAAGAATTAGTCTAATAATAATTATTCCCACTCAAATATACACAATACATATAAATATACACAATACATACAAATATACACAATACATATAAATATACACAATACATATAAATATACACAATACATATAAATATACACAATACATATAAATAGTGGATTGTAAATATACACAATACATACAAATATACACAATACATATAAATATACACAATACATACAAATATACACAATACATATAAATATACACAATACATATAAATATACACAATACATATAAATATACACAATACATATAAATATACACAATACATATAAATATACACAATACATATAAATATACACAATACATATAAATAGTTGATTGTTTTATGCACTATATGTTATGTTTCTTGTGTAGAGAGTGGACGAGGATTCGTCTGTATAGACATAAATGGATTATATATTTGCCGTCTCCAGATGATCTGCATGTTGCTGAATGATGTGAGAATAGTCATCGGGTAAAGGAACTCCAGATACACGCGGATCACGAAAGAATTATCTCATAAAAGCGCCACAGAAATAATAATCATGTATTTAAGTATATATAGTCTGGTCGAATAAAGGTTTGACCTAGAATAAATTTGGACTAAATTGGTTTGTATACCATTTTGAAGAGACATATTTCCTCCATAACATATCCAAAATCCGCTAAAATCCGCTTTGAGCAATTTTTGTAATTCAAGATGGCGTCCAAGATGGCTGCCATTTCCGGTAAATCAGTTATACGCAATTATAGTGAGAAAATCTTGTCATATGTATACACTGGTATACATTTTTGTGAAGCTAAGACATAACCCCACCGTTGTATTCCAAAATTGGAACTTCCTGTCATAAATGGCGTCCAAAATGGCGGCCGGAAGTGGAAATTTATACGCTTTTTACTAATATCTTTAAGATAAGTTTCTACTGTTTGGAACTGGTTGAGACGTTTGACTTTATTTTGTATTTAACATCTTAACTGACCATTGGAGCATAGAAATATGCCAGTCGTGGGCTCCCAACCCCTTCCGATCGCTCAAAAATTCGATTTTACAGAACGCGGTATAACATATCACAAAATATCACCATTGGGATTCTAGTCATATTTCATCATGAAATTGGAAGAACTGTGCAATGTAAGTAATGCTTTCTACATTTTATGGATATTCCAACTCAATGTTACAAAAATCGTCACTTTGGATCAAAATGGCTTCCAAAATGGCGGCCAAAATATGGAATATTTTCAACATTGTCCCAGTGTGCCATGCAACAGCTTATAAGTTGTTGTTGATGCACACAATTGACTATTCTGTCTTATATACATTGAAAACCAACATTTCTGATGCACCTAGGCTAATTGTTACCATTGAAACCACTAAAATCACCAGAATTATTCAAATTTTTCTGTCACAAACTTTGCATCAAAATCAGGGGGGGGGGGGGGGGGTCGAAAAAAAAATTCAGGCACGTATGGCATTTTTTCCCTTTCGATCATTTTTTGTACCCACCCACCCCCACCCACCCCCACCGTTTTCGGCAGTTTTTTCCGACCATTTTTTGACACCCACCACCCCTTTCAACACTAAAACAGAGATTTGCGGGAGGAAATTCACTGTAAACAGCTGTATATGAATTTCTGTGCTTACTATTTATCATGGATGTTAACATGCACATGTAAATAGGAATGAGTCATTTTGAGGTCATTCGGCCAAAAAAACATGGCTGCCAGCGGCCATCTTGGATTTCAAAATTTGCAACAAAATACAACACGATAACTGCCTGCAGTCAGTTTACCAGTTAGAATTACATTATTTCTCTCATTCATGGTTTTGAAGCCCAACTCATTGCCAAAACACTAAAATAACAAGCAGGACATTTTTTTTTTAGTAGCGGAAAAAATTGCTTGTTGGTGGCTTTGACCACCCACCCACCCCGGCATACGTGCCGGAAGAAATGTTTTCACCCCCCCCCTGTCAAAATCGGCAAAAAATCACTGTTCAGGTTTGAAACATTTTTTAAAGTAAAATGGAAATTTCTTTGGTATCAGCGGTGTTTATTGTTTTGATATGTGCTAACTGTGTCACAATGAGATGTTTTAGACAATATTGCTCAAGATGGCTTGCAAAATGGCAACCCAATTTGGTAAAATGTTGATTTGTCACATATATTCCAAACATTATTCACTGCTGTTCCGAAAAGGTAGCAGATTGTGACTCACTTGGTTATTAAAAATGCTACTTAGTCAACTAAATGTTATATTCTGGTTGTCCCAGAACCTTAAGAGGCATGAAAGTTCATTTAAGGGTTGCAGTATGGATTTTGCGAAAATTTCTTTTGGGTTCTGTCCATGTTTTTTAACTGAAATAGGCAGAACGTTGAAACGGAACTGAGAGGGATCACGTGGCTACTCTGGCCCATTGTAATCAACATTGATCAACTTAATACCGTGTGTATGTCTGTTGAATGTATGGCTATAGGTGAGGTGAGTATGTATACGGGGAGTTATTGTATTCATGAATGATATGAATAGTTATACAATGTATGACTATATGGTCATGTATGGGTGTATGAATGGCCGCATGCGCGTTGCGGGACATTGGTATATCTAGGACTGTAACGCCATTGGTGAGGTTTATATGTATACTATATATACCTGTAATGACTCTATGGTTTTGGGTTGGGTGTATATGTATATTTTGAGTGGATATATGGCCATGTGTGTCGCAAATATATATGCAGGGAGTGACTTTATGACCCCTGGTGAGGCAAATATGTATACAAGAAGTAATGTATGCTCATGAATGTGGCGATAATATATACCGGGAGTGACTATATTGTCATCGTTTGGATGTATATCTTGAGTACTTATATGGCCATGCATCTGGTAAATATATACATGTACATGGAGTGACAGTATTACCAATGATGAAGCGAATATGTATACAGGATGTTAATGTATGTTCCTGAATGTAGTGAATGGGTATACAGGTCGTGACGATATGGCCATGGGTGATGTGTAGGAGTATACCTGGTGTGCCTGCATGTTTACTCATGACTATATGGCCATGTGTTGGTGTATGTGCATGTCCATGTGTGGCTGTATAGTCGTAGGTGAGGTGTATGTGTATAAAGTGAGTGACATATGTTCATTTATGTCGTGTTCATGTATATGTGGAGTGACTACATGGTCATGTGTAAGTTGCACTTGTGTGACTATCGACTTCCTATCCCTATAACGCAAGGATGTGTTAACCGGTAGAGAGATAATCAGAGTGTATCTTAATGGCGTTTGGTATGCAATACGAATGAAACGGTTTTCATGGCAATAGTATATAAGTTAATAAATTTTGATGCTAATGGGACAGAGTAGCCACATAATATGATCCCTCTCAGTTCCGTTTCAACGTTCTGCCAATTTCCGACAACCAGAATATAACATTTAGTTATCATTTGAGTAGCATGTTTAATAACCAAGTGAGTCGCAATTTGCAACCTTTTCGGAACAGCTTGTAATAATGTTCGGAATAAATATGACAAATCAACTTTTTACCATATTTGGTTGTCTAAAACATCTCAGTGTCAAACATTTAAGATAGATCAAAAATAAAAATCACATTTGATACCAAAGATAGTTCCATTTTACTTTTAAAAAATGGTGCAAACCTGAAACGTTAATTTTTCCCGATTTTGATGCCAAGTTTGTGCAAAAAATCCCATAATTCTGGTAATTTCAGTGGTTAAAATAGTAAAAGTTAATCAAGGTGCATCATAAATGTTAGTATTCAATGTATATAAGACAGGATAGTCAATGTTATTCATCAACCACAACTTATAAGTGGTTGCACGACACGCTGGTGCAATATTTACCATTTTTCATATTTTGGCCGCCATTTTGGCAGCTATTGTGAGCCAAAGTGACAATTTTGATACCATTGATTCGGAATATTCATAGGAAATAGAATGCATCACTTCCATTACACAGTCCAGCCAATTTTTGATGAAATATGACTAGAATCCCAAATTGTGATTTTTTTGTGAAATGTTATACTACGTTCTGTAAACTCGATTTTTTGCATGATCGAAAGGGGCGGGGACTCCACTTATGGCATATTTTATTTCCCCGATGGTCTGTTAACATGCTAAATACAAAATAAAGTCACACTTCTCAACTAGTTCGAAACAGAAGAAACTTATCTTAAAGATATCAGTAAAAAAACGTAACATTTTCCACTTCCGGTCGCCATTTTGACTGCCATCTTGGGCGGTGTGTTCCAATTTTGGCATCAAAATGTGGCGTTATGTCTTCGCTTCACAAAAATGTATACTAATGTATACATATGACACGATATTATGACTATAATTGCATCAAATTGCAACAAACTGACTAACGGAAAATGGCAGCCATATTGGACGCCATCTTGAATTACAAAAAATGCTCAAAGCGGATTTTAGCGGATTTTGGATATGTTATAGAGGAGATCTTCCTCTTCAAAATGGTATATAAACCAATTTAGTCCGAATTTATTCTAGGTTGACCCTACAATTTTAGTTTATCGACCAGACTAATATAGAATCTTGAAATTAAAGATATATGGTATGGTCGTGTGGTTTCTTTGTGGAATTGCAACACCTCTAATGTCTTCGCATTCGATGTGCAACATTTGTCAAGTGAAAGATTCAAAGATATATTTGACTTTTATGACGCAAACCCCATAGAGTATCCTAAATAAGTTGATCACGCTGAAAAAAACATACATTGTACGGTACATGCATAAGACGGCAATTTTTCGCAGATAATTCGTCGTATAGACTGGTATACAGGGCTAAAGTGTGCTATGATGCGAATGACAAACAACTTATAAAATGCATATGTCCAACATTTACTACAAACGCAGTGAGATCTTGGTAATTACATTTCAAATGTATAAATAGAATCAAACGTACAGTGACTCGTAACATTTCATCGCTCTAATATATTTAAGCTATGAAACAATGACAAAACATATTCTGTAACTCTTAAAGTTATTTTGCCAGATAATTTTAACAGATGTGATTGTATCCCTGCACGAATCCAATACTGTAACACCTTTGTATGTTACACGGCGTATATAAGGTTAATTGGAAGTCAATACCCTAGCTAAAATGTCCATATTTTATGCGTGGGAAACTAATCCGGGTAGCAATGGCCTGTGCTATTTCTTCACGGGCTAGTAGTCCCATAAAGAATATATTATATTAACCTGTTGGACAGGCCAATACGTGTACCAATCAGATTGTTACACATCTGTTAGGCGTTGTCTTCCAGATTCTCACATATACTTGTTTCAGCCGAGAAGATTTGAACTCTTGTTTCTGAACGCACTCTTGCTTTGAACGTATAGTGAGAGAAGATGTTGGTTCCAATGTTTTGCAAGAATATCTAGACGGATGGTTAGTGGTATTTTGTATTACGACACACCCAGATTAGGTTGAAAGGTTGAAAAATAAAATAAATATATATCAAGGTGTATGCAACCACAAGAAAAGAATGCATAAAAAACTGATGGTACCATTATTAACACTGTTCCGGGAATTTTAGAGTGTCTGTGTGTAATACCGGACCCTTATATGATTCCATCGTCATGTATGTAATTTACCCGGAACAAAATAACAGAATAGAAGAAAAAAAAAAAAGGAACTTACCTTTAACGGAATTTAAATGGATCCGAAAATAATCCTATTAATTCCATGGAAGATATACTGTTTAAAGACACAATTTGAACCATGGCTATGTTGAAAACATTATCATTGAGAAATATATCCGACCCACAGAAAATTCACAACTGGCTGCATAGCCCATAAAACTCAAATGGCAAAATGAGGCAATTACTGAAATATATGCATTTAGCGAAAACACAGGTGTCTTCAATAGAAATGAAACCGTGCCCCCAGGGTATCAATTATGCAAACTGGCCAAACTGTCCACCCGAGTGGAGTCGGTCAGGCGAACAATTTAAATGAATGTCCACGCGTGTGTGGGTATAATTGAAAAGCTGACTGCTTTGTAAAATTTCATACATATCACGTATAAATTAAGTATTGTTCACCATATCGAGAATTTATGTCTTGCGAGTGACAAGGGACGTATGAATTAGAAATTAGCATATACCTCTGGTTTAACAGTTGACTGAGGTTAGCAAAATAAAATTCGTATGGTGACCGAACTATTGATTTTAAGTTAAAGAGACATGTCGGAATGAAATTGAAATAATAGTTTATTTAATGAGTGACCCATATTTAGTTGTGTGAAGCAATAAGCCAAGCAAATTGTCTCAGGGTGGTACATTTTATGTCCATTGTGAAATTGTAGTTTCATTCACAAGGAATAGATAATATGAAATATATGACATTTATATAAAATATCCGTGGTGTGGGTATTGTTTGTTATCGAGCATTAATGTACATGCTGGCATATATAGAGAGGTTTAATTTGGCGTTCCGGTTAATGGATAGTGTTGTTTACACGACGGCGTGATTCAGCACGCCGATGCCCACGATTTAGTAAAATTATATGCTATAGAGAAATTGTACATGCTTGTATACAGCATTTCGTTAAACACGTGGAGTTACACGTATCGGCATTCAACACGCCGATGCCAATGATTTGGTGAACAATTTTATTTTCTAGAGCATTGTATATGCTGGTATATATAGGGCTTTTAAGCCCAACTAAAATGTTTAGTCGGTTAGATGATCATCTCGAGAATAAAACGTGTTCTACACGTATAAGCGTGATTTTACACGCTGATGACATTGACCAGAGTTAATTAATTTCAGTTCTTACACAACATATGAAGTCCTACACTAGACAAAACCATATTGACCCTTAATAAATTTATGCCCGAATTCAAGAGCAAGTTGAAATTTATTCAACTTTCGTATCGAAACAAGGCAATATAACCCACGACAGAAGTCATATCTCCGACAACCAGAATATAACATTTAGTTATCATTTGAGTAGCATGTTTAATAACCAAGTGAGTCGCAATTTGCAACCTTTTCGGAACAGCTTGTAATAATGTTCGGAATAAATATGACAAATCAACTTTTTACCATATTTGGTTGTCTAAAACATCTCAGTGTCAAACATTTAAGATAGATCAAAAATAAAAATCACATTTGATACCAAAGATAGTTCCATTTTACTTTAAAAAAATGGTGCAAACCTGAAACGTTAATTTTTCCCGATTTTGATGCCAAGTTTGTGCAAAAAATCCCATAATTCTGGTAATTTCAGTGGTTAAAATAGTAAAAGTTAATCAAGGTGCATCATAAATGTTAGTATTCAATGTATATAAGACAGGATAGTCAATGTTATTCATCAACCACAACTTATAAGTGGTTGCACGACACGCTGGTGCAATATTTACCATTTTTCATATTTTGGCCGCCATTTTGGCAGCTATTGTGAGCCAAAGTGACAATTTTGATACCATTGAGTCGGAATATTCATAGGAAATAGAATGCATCACTTCCATTACACAGTCCTGCCAATTTTTGATGAAATATGACTAGAATCCCAAATTGTGATTTTTTTGTGAAATGTTATACTACGTTCTGTAAACTCGATTTTTTGCATGATCGGAAGAGGCGGGGACTCCACTTATGGCATATTTTATTTCCCCGATGGTCTGTTAACATGCTAAATACAAAATAAAGTCACACTTCTCAACTAGTTCGAAACAGAAGAAACTTATCTTAAAGATATCAGTAAAAAACGTAACATTTTCCACTTCCGGTCGCCATTTTGACTGCCATCTTGGGCGGTGTGTTCCAATTTTGGCATCAAAATGTGGCGTTATGTCTTCGCTTCACAAAAATGTATACTAATGTATACATATGACACGATATTATGACTATAATTGCATCAAATTGCAACAAACTGACTAACGGAAAATGGCAGCCATATTGGACGCCATCTTGAATTACAGAAAATGCTCAAAGCGGATTTTAGCGGATTTTGGATATGTTATAGAGGAGATCTTCCTCTTCAAAATGGTATATAAACCAATTTAGTCCGAATTTATTCTAGGTTGACCCTACAATTTTAGTTTATCGACCAGACTAATATAGAATCTTGAAATTAAAGATATATGGTATGGTCGTGTGGTTTCTTTGTGGAATTGCAACACCTCTAATGTCTTCGCATTCGATGTGCAACATTTGTCAAGTGAAAGATTCAAAGATATATTTGACTTTTATGACGCAAACCCCATAGAGTATCCTAAATAAGTTGATCACGCTGAAAAAAACGTACATTGTACGGTACATGCATAAGACGGCAATTTTTCGCAGATAATTCGTCGTATAGACTGGTATACAGGGCTAAAGTGTGCTATGATGCGAATGACAAACAACTTATAAAATGCATATGTCCAACATTTACTACAAACGCAGTGAGATCTTGGTAATTACATTTCAAATGTATAAATAGAATCAAACGTACAGTGACTCGTAACATTTCATCGCTCTAATATATTTAAGCTATGAAACAATGACAAAACATATTCTGTAACTCTTAAAGTTATTTTGCCAGATAATTTTAACAGATGTGATTGTATCCCTGTACGCATCCAATACTGTAACACTTTTGTATGTTACAACGGCGTATATAAGGTTAATTGGAAGTCAATACCCTAGCTAAAATGTCCATATTTTATGCGTGGGAAACTAATCTGGGTAGCAATGGCCTGTGCTATTTCTTCACGGGCTAGTAGTCCCATAAAGAATATATTATATTAACCTGTTGGACAGGCCAATACGTGTACCAATCAGATTGTTACACATCTGTTAGGCGTTGTCTTCCAGATTCTCACATATACTTGTTTCAACCGAGAAGATTTGAACTCTTGTTTCTGAACGCACTCTTGCTTTGAACGTATAGTGAGAGAAGATGTTGGTTCCAATGTTTTGCAAGAATATCTAGACGGATGGTTAGTGGTATTTTGTATTACGACACACCCAGATTAGGTTGAAAGGTTGAAAAATAAAATAAATATATATCAAGGTGTATGCAACCACAAGAAAAGAATGCATAAAAAACTGATGGTACCATTATTAACACTGTTCCGGGAATTTTAGAGTGTCTGTGTGTAATACCGGACCCTTATATGATTCCATCGTCATGTATGTAATTTACCCGGAACAGAATAACAGAATAGAAGAAAAAAAAAAAGGAACTTACGTTTAACGGAATTTAAATGGATCCGAAAATAATCCTATTAATTCCATGGAAGATATACTGTTTAAAGACACAATTTGAACCATGGCTATGTTGAAAACATTATTATTGAGAAATATATCCGACCCACAGAAAATTCACAACTGGCTGCATAGCCCATAAAACTCAAATGACAAAATGAGGCAATTACTGAAATATATGCATTTAGCGAAAACACAGGTGTCTTCAATAGAAATGAAACCGTGCCCCCAGGGTATCAATTATGCAAACTGGCCAAACTGTCCACCCGAGTGGAGTCGGTCAGGCGAACAATTTAAATGAATGTCCACGCGTGTGTGGGTATAATT
Source organism: Siphonodentalium dalli (assembly GCA_032622095.1). Lineage (NCBI taxonomy): Eukaryota > Metazoa > Mollusca > Scaphopoda > Gadilida > Siphonodentaliidae > Siphonodentalium > Siphonodentalium dalli. The sequence goes on along the minus strand of CP136064.1, from coordinate 265,953,006 downwards.
GAAAAGCTGACTGCTTTGTAAAATTTCATACATATCACGTATAAATTAAGTATTGTTCACCATATCGAGAATTTATGTCTTGCGAGTGACAAGGGACGTATGAATTAGAAATTAGCATATACATCTGGTTTAACAGTTGACTGAGGTTAGCAAAATAAAATTCGTATGGTGACCGAACTATTGATTTTAAGTTAAAGAGACATGTCGGAATGAAATGGAAATAATAGTTTATTTAATGAGTGACCCATATTTAGTTGTGTGAAGCAATAAGCCAAGCAAATTGTCTCAGGGTGGTACATTTTATGTCCATTGTGAAATTGTAGTTTCATTCACAAGGAATAGATATATATGAAATATATGACATTTATATAAAATGTCCGTGGTGTGGGTATTGTTTGTTATCGAGCATTAATGTACATGCTGGCATATATAGAGAGGTTTAATTTGGCGTTCCGGTTAATGGATAGTGTTGTTTACACGACGGCGTGATTCAGCACGCCGATGCCCACGATTTAGTAAAATTATATGCTATGGAGAAATTGTACATGCTTGTATACAGCATTTCGTTAAACACGTGGAGTTACACGTATCGGAATTCAACACGCCGATGCCAATGATTTTGTGAACAATTTTATTTTCTAGAGCATTGTATATGCTGGTATATATAGGGCTTTTAAGCCCAACTAAAATGTTTAGTCGGTTAGATGATCATCTCGAGAATGAAACGTGTTCTACACGTATAAGCGTGATTTTACACGCTGATGACATTGACCAGAGTTAATTAATTTCAGTTCTTACACAACATATGAAGTCCTACACTAGACAAAACCATATTGACCCTTAATAAATTTATGCCCGAATTCAAGAGCAAGTTGAAATTTATTCAACTTTCGTATCGAAACAAGGCAATATAACCCACGACAGAAGTCATATCCTGGATATTAAACCATATTGATCCTTCACCATATTTCGCCCGAATTCAAGGTCAAGGTGAAATTTATCTCAATTTTCGTACTGAAACAAGGCGATTATTTGAGACATGGATAGGATGTATGGGATCGACCGGGATCGCACCGTCGTTCTCCAACGTTGGATCTGGATCAACCAATAATTCGAATCTAGCCAGGACTGACTCTGCAGAATCAAAAGCTTATTTTAGGATTATGACATTCCTCTATTTCGGAACAATTCCTGTTATCGACGATTTCGCTCGAGTAAAGAACTCTCGGAGTATGACATTCCTGTGTTAGGAACTTGTTTGTTATTGTGTTACATGTATATTCCAAATGGGATGGTTTGGATCTCTTTCACGGAATCATCAAGTTTTTTGTCTTAGGACAAAAATCTTGAAAAAGGTGATGAGAGATATGTAACACTTTTTATGTTACACGGCATATATAAGGTTAATTTGGAAGTCAATACCCTAGCTAAAATGTCGATATTTTATGCGTGGGAAACTAATTCGGGAAGCAATGGCCTGTGCTATTTCTTCAAGGGGTAGTAGTCCCGTAAAGAATATATTATATTAACCTGTTGGACAGGCCAATACGTGTACCAATCAGATTGTTACACATCTGTTAGGCGTTGTCTTCCAGATTCTCATATATACTTGTTTCAGCTGAGAAGATTTGAACTATTGTTTCTGAACGCACTCTTGGTTTGAACGTATAGTGAGAGAAGATGTTGTTGTATTATTCTCCGTGACCGCCTGATATGAACATGTATATAGTTATATAAATAAATCTCATCAACATGTCTGAGAGTGCCATCTTAATGTTAAAGAACCTGGGACCAGCCCTAAAGTGGGACAATACGCCCCGTCACTAACTCGCGCCTCCAAAACATGCCAAGCATTGTTCTTTGAACATGTCTGGGACTATATACAAGGCATCTATTTTTAGAAGCAAATGTAATTTTTGAGACAGTGCAAATATTTTTGGATTGGGTCGGATTCGAACCATGACGGCGAGCGCGCCTTGCGACTCAAAGTCCGACGTCAATACCACACGGCCACCATGCCGTCGCACTTAGGACACTATATGCACATTTTAAGGTCTCATTTTTGCACTGTCTCAAATATTGCATTTACTTCTAACTATAGGCTAGTATATCGCGATTCGCGACCTATGTTCAGTACATTGAAATGTAGATGAGGGTTAGTTGAGATGGTATAGGCCCAGCACTTGAGCTAGGCATACATCTCTATATTATGTTCGCGAACCGGTACAGTACCGGACCGTCATGTGTGGACCGGTCCAAAGCTCAATTATGTATTAGCGTTATAGCCCCACTGTTATAATAAATCTATATTCTGTAAAGTATGTCTGTGGTAATATTGTTTGTTCAACTCCCATGCCTTGTTGGAAGAAGTATTATTTGTTAGAAAGCAATATACACGTAGAAGACTTTCTATTTCAGAATTTAAAGTTTCTCTCCCCAGTCAATCAAGGATTCGGTGTTCATGCATAGCTACTGTTATACGCTGGCGTATTCTTGCTTCTAAGATTGAGATACATGATGTATAACGGCATGCGTAATGACATTAACTCGTATGGAAACAGCATACAGCATTTGCTTTACAAAAAGAGACCGGATATATATGGCCCGACTATTCAAGTTATCGGAACTGACATTATTGTGGTGTTGTCGGTCTCATTTTATTCCGTGTCCACTTTGTTTAAAAAAAATAGTTATAAGCTATTTTACCATTTCTGTAAATTGCACGTTGAGACATAGAACTAAACAACATCGAATGAACATTCAAAGATAAAGAAACCCAAATAAAAAAATAAAATCATAAATAAATATATATTAAAACCACCATAATGGGCCTTATATATTGAAACCACCATAATGGGCCTTATATATTAAAACCACCATAATGGGCCTTATATATTAAAACCACCACAATGGGCCTTATATATTAAAACCACCATAATGGGCCTTATATATTAAAACCACCATAATGGGCCTTATATATTAAAACCACCATAATGGGCCTTATATATTAAAACCACCATAATGGGCCTTATATATTAAAACCACCATAATGGGCCTTATATATTAAAACCACCATAATGGGCGGCCTTATCAACGAAAGACCACAGAGAAATTGGTAAGAACCTATTAAAGGCCCATTTACTTTTCGAGTCACCGATTATCGTTTTTATACTGCCTTGATATATAGAGGATCTACAACGAGTCCCCAGTTTATAGCGGAATTTACAAAACGAGTCCAGTAAATTAGGTCTGGACCGAGCCTTTGGCGAGGTCCAGACCTAATTTACTGGACGAGTTTTGTAATTTCCGCTATAAACTGGGGACGAGTTGTAGATTCTATTTATTACATGATCCAAAACATCGACAAAACATACTTAAATCAACAAATGGAACGAGAAACTAACATCGGCTTCTATAAGACATGCGATGACGTTTCACGTAACTATTCGTTGTTTGCCCGCGTAAAGAAATAGTCCCAGATAAATAAAGACTATTTGGCGCTTTTAATGGCGTATATTTAATAACATAACTTTTCAAATTCTTCAGTCATGATAGTTTGTTGGAAAAATATTGGAAGTCATAGTATTTTTGAGACGTAGCGTACGGAATGTTAAAAGACGGTAAACCGGATGTCAAAGGTCACCTGGCACTATTTCCTGTTATTAAACGAACGTTTAATATCACAATTTATAGAATTGGTTTATTGAATGGAATAATGGTAGGATCGTGTAATAAATAGTTTTAATAACAATATATGACAAGATATGATTAAAGTACTATAATTCATCACCATTTGGAATGTCTCTGTCTCAGAAGGTGCCCATAGAACAACAGAAAATAGCTGAAATCATAGAAACATTGCCCTCGTCTCGCTCCCATAATACAACATAATAAAACTAAGATATAGAGTTATTCCCCTTCCATTGAAAATTATAGACTTTGCAGTACAGTCCAAATTAAACTTAAGCACAGCAAACACGTCGGTACCTCAACAAAACACAACATGTTCACAGTTAATACACCGGATAAGTTGATAATACAATGTTTTGGAGCTTCCTCTTTCCAATGGTAATAAGTAATTATTGTAGAAACAAATACGGGAGAAAACACAGTAACAGGAATTCACATTCGACTTGGCAGAGGAAAGCAACAAGAACAGCAGGAAGAACAACAACTAGGACTAGGAATTTCTGTTAAATTATTTATTAACACAATAGAAACATAATAATGAATTAATGAACTAACGGTAACTAATATAAACAACTGAAGCTGAAAAAAACCGTTAAAAGAATAAAATGATGAAAATAAAGAAGATAACTGGCTAGAAACTATCGGTAAGGTGAGATGTCAAATTTATGAACATTTAGTATTAATTTCGGAAACCGAAATACACGTTTTATAAAGATCTATTGGGAAGAAAATTTGTTGATACGAATATAGGAAACAAGCAAAATGTCCGTTTTCGACGAACTCGAGAAACTGCTAATAGAAGAGGTAACAAATAAAATACGGTGATTTGATGAAGAATATACTAAATATATACCAACATAACAAAGGGATCCGTCGGGAAAGGCAGTTAATGCAGCTTATGAGGAAATTAAAACAGATGTGTACCTGCCAAATGCTCGGATGGTAGCATTTCGGATTGCAACTGTCGAAAGATTAATTGGTTGGATAAAAACAATGGCACACAGATATCACTGTCAGTTTGGCATGATGCATGGATATTTAGTCAAATGGGTTGATAAAGTCAAGGATGATGAACCTGTAAGTGAAATCTTCATTCAACTAATTCGGGATAATGCGGACTCAATCAATGGATTATCAAGCCCGACTGGTAATAGCTCTGGCAAAAGTCTGCACACACCTAAGCAATCAGAAAAGTTACTTCTGTCACCAGGAAATGAAATTTTTCTGTAAATCGGGACAGTTTATGTGTCTATTTTATACACTTTTATGTGAACTATCTGTAACACTCATGTGTCAAATTTATTTGGGAACACAGTACTAAATGCCTCCAAAATGAGTTTCCAAGAAATATTGTTCTTGTAGAAAGTGGCACACAAGTTGGTCCATCTGTGTTAAATGCAGATAAAAACATTGTAGGCAGTAACTGTATAACGGAAACTAGAGACAGCAAATGTCTTGTTTCCAGATTCACCGTAAACATGTGCATGCCCGAAGTACATTTTCAAAGTATTATAAAATTAGGTGATACGGTACTTGACAAAAAACAATTATGTTCACTTCTAAAAATTCATTCTAAAAAATACATATTTTGAGGCAAATAATGAAATTGCCTATCTCATGGTCAACATCTGGATCTGTCCAGGTAAATAGAGATCCCTCGATCCTTAAGCCATAAACAAATACTTTTTGCATAACTTTTCAGGATTTAGTCGGAAATAGGGCTTGTTGCCATTCATCGGAAAGTTCTCAATCAGAGCTTTCTGATGAATGGCAACAGGCCATATTTCCGACTAAATCCTGAAAAGTTACCAATAATTATACCCCAATAAGTGAGCAAAAAACATTGGCAATTTTATTTTAAACAAACATGGCTCATTCACACTTACATATTTTGTCTTCTTAAATTGAAATGAGGTATAGGATATGTCGATAAATACACGATATATTCATATACGGGCTTCAGTTGCTCTAAAAAATTACTTGCCAATATCACAACAATTTTCCAGGTGTTTTAAATTTTCGAAACAAGTGAAACATACAATCTTTATTTCTACCATATCAGGAGTAGAATAACAATGAACGCTCTTTTTGTTCATGCCGAAGAAAGAAAATTTGCTGAAGTCGATCTCTCGAATTGGTCTTTCTATGACACAAAGAGTCCGTATAAGAACATTAGCGTATTGATGTTGGTCCGTGGAACCGGACGGCGATGTAACAAAAGCGAGCATAATTTGGACATTCAAACCGCCAAGAGTGAAGTTCAGTGAATCCAGGGTCTTTGGGAAAGAAAGTTGACTTTCCCTATTCAAGCATACATTACATGTATGTATGTAAACGGTGTAGAAATACAGCAAAGAACGCGCATCTTAATTGAGAATCTTCATCGAATGTGTTGCGGATGGCGCAAGTATATATATTTTCGCGAGAGTATTGTTCCAGCGAAATGTAACTATGCGCCGTCCGCAGTGATAAATGTTTGTTATTCCCACATTTTGGCGTGAGACATATAGTCAAAGGAAAACCATAAATTGAATACACATTCTTGTATTTCTTGCATACCACAAGATGAATACAAGCCAGAACTACGAGTTTACGTTGTTTCCAAAGCGCGATGACGTAATTAACGTCAGTTAATGATCCGCGTCCGGTGATGTACATATAATTACCTTTTTTTTCATCAGACTTAAATCACAATAAAAGTAGTTATATTATCAATGACAGATACTATCATGGATTAAACATATTCGACACAAGGGTGTGGAATAAATACAGAACATAACTGGCAATCATAATCAAGAATATGTTTGTGTTCTGTCCAGATCTTCCCAAAGTTTCATCGTATTTTGATTACTGAAGATATCCTCGCGCTTCATTGTTTGTACATTGTATTCTGATTACCTGAAGATATCCTCGCACATCATTGTTTGTGTCGTACATCGTATTCTGATTACCTGAAGATATCCTCGCACATCATTGTTTGTGTTGTACATCGTATTCTGATTACCTGAAGATATCCTCGCACATCATTGTTTGTGTTGTACATCGTATTATGCTTACCTGAAGATATCCTCGCACATCATTGTTTGTGTTGTACATCGTATTCTGATTACCTGAAGATATCCTCGCACATCATTGTTTGTGTTGTACATTGTATTCTGATTACCCGAAGATATCCTCGCACATCATTGTTTGTGTTGTACATCGTATTCTGATTACCTGTAGATATCCTCGCACATCATTGTTTGTGTTGTACATCGTATTCTGATTACCTGAAGATATCCGCGCACATCATTGTTTGTGTTGTACAGCCATAAACAAGCAACTAAACCATATCACTCGATGGCCCAGTTAACCCGGTTTAAGGATGCCAGACCTGAAATTACGAATCTGTCGTTTCTGGACAGCGGTTTACATGGGTGGATCTGTATATAGTCTCTGGCGACGTTGTGTGTATAATGTGAGAACGGCGGCTTGGTATTATTATGTCACAATTAATTCAATCTCAAGCGATGGTTGTTATAAGCGTGCTTCATTCGTATTAACCCTTTACCCAACAAACCGGCCAAAACCGGCCAAATAAAGCTTCAACAGCCTAAAATATCTTCGGTCTGTCTCAATAGAACCATACAAATATGGATATCATTGGAACCGGCTCCTTGACCACATTGTGATAGTTACAGTTAGCCCTGTGCCAATGCATTCTCTTATATATGCGAGTCGACCATAGGTCGCCTCGCATATATAAGAGAATGCATTGGCCTAAAAAAATTCTTTGTTTAACACTTTTTACCATTTTTTCTTACATTCTTTAACAATTTTATAATTTTTAATGTGTTAAGCCAATGCATTCTCTTATATATGCGAGGCGACCTATGGTCGACTCGCATATATAAGAGAATGCATTGGCACAGGGCCCTTCTGTTGGGTAAAGGGTTAATTGAGGGCGTGCCAATAACGGTTGAATAACCATTATTCCGGCCTAATGTTGGTCCGCCTGTTAACTGGGTTGTTTGGTTGCACGCTCATCTCATCGAATCAGCTAGCCACCGACCGACCACAAAAGTCCCCCTATACCCGGTTTGGCTGGAACGTCAATGCAGGTTAAACCCAGATTTAAATTCGAAGGTGTAACCTGGAGATGACGAATCCGGCCCACACGTCAATTGATTTCACACACTACAGCGTAGGGTCCCCTTTCATTGCACTCGATGTCGTTCATTTCCCAGGTGTAGGTTGACGCCAGCTCCATACAGTATTGCTTGTTCCCCCTGAAGTTAGGTTGGTTATTGCCGGTGTACCAAGAAAGCCATGGCAGAATAGACTGGTCATACGCCCGGCGGGTGTATGGACACTCTGATCCCGTGCAGTAACCATCTATCACCATCCCATTTGAACTTGCCATAGCTGAAATAACCAAAAACAATACAGCATTCAAACTACCAAATTACTTAAAGGTACTCAATCCGATCAGAGGGTCCCCATATCATCAAGATACAACAACAACAACAACATTTCTTCCAAATACGCTTCATTTATCAGAATCGATTAATTGCAACAAAATAATGCTAACCTGTCAACTATGGTATCAAATTTCATCAAGACGTGCATTTTATTCAATGAAATATGGCCGATATTCACGATATTTAGCCGTATTACCACTTGTTTTTTAGAGTTATCCATCTTCGTCCGAAATTTTGACTGAGACCAACCATTTGACGGCGTGTTTCTGGGCCACAAACAATAGAAATAACAAACTTCAAAAATCGATATCTGATCACTCTGCGTGTGTCCTTTATAGACTCGAACCGATTGAGCTCAAACTTGCTACCTACGGGAAGTGTCATGGACGGGTTAAATTGTGACCCCGACCTGACCTTCGCCTTGAAAATGATCAATTCAAGGTCAAATTGGGTCAAATTGAAAAACAAAAATTTTGAAGGATTAGTTGTTTTAAAGGTACGGTTGGCCTTGGCGGTGGGTATCCTGTGAAAATATTTCCACCCGTCAAAAACCGCCACAAACAGAAAGAACAACAAAATGTAGACAGACTTTGTCCGTATACAAATAAGAAATATCGCATAAACAGTATGTTATTGTCATATCTTTGACCATTGTTATGTAAACAAAAGCATAAAAAGTTACTTTTCTGGTGTTTGTTTATATTATGGTGGTAAACATAAAGAGCGTTTTGTTGGTGAATTCCTGATATGGAACGAATAAAGAGCGTTTATGCCATTTGTGTGTGATTAGCCAGCAGCATTGTGCTGTCGTCTGTAACACAATCAGGCTCTTGCTTATGTAAAATATAGTAAATCTTTATGATAACATGCTGTTTACGCGATGGTCATGGTTTATATGAACGAAACTGTATGCGTTTTAATGTTTTTCTGTTAACGGTGATTGGAACAAATATGAATATTTTCGACAACTAAGGCCTCACGTGCCTTTAACAGAATTCTGAGGTGATGCATTCGTGAAACCAATAAATTATAATTTATATTTATGCCTTATAATGTAAATTAAAAAGGCATAATTAACTCATTGAAACAGGGGGGAATCTGCTAAAAAATGCCGTATATAGGGCCGGGGTGGGTGGGTGGTCCAGAGGCCGAAAAAATTGTGCTTGTAAATTTTTTCCAAAATGGTTTATTTTCAAACAATTTACAAGTACTGACCATGTAATGTTGTTTGTAAGCATGTTAGTACCATGCTTGTTGTTATAGGGCTATATATGCAGCTATAGTGACTCTTTAGCCTCAGATTTTGCAACATTCTGGATTTCACAGGATCCCGGCCCACTTCACAGTGGACCACCGTAATAGCGTTCAGGAAACTTAACCCATGGTTGAGTTATAATAATGCAAAACGTGTTTACGGATGGAACAAGGCCGGTAACTCTGGTATGCATTGATAGGCGAAACCTGTGATATGCAGTAATATGTGCATACATCCTTCCCCTATCATTCTGGTCTATCACCATACCAAACCACATCAAAATTCGACAACCGACACTTATAGTCCAGGAGATATTGGTCGACCTCTGCACCCCCCCCCCAGGACTTAACTTCACCCCACTAATTTTCTTCCTTAAGGTCTCTTCTAATTTTTTTCACTTGTTAACAAGAAAAAAAAGTGGCCGCAGAGACTCCAGACAAGATGGCGTCCATCATGGCGGCCATTTTTTTTAAATGCACCAGGTCTCTTTGATCGCCATTATAGTAAAGATGATAGCACATGCGGTCTTGTTTTCCGCTCGATTCGTTATGCTAATACATAATCCTTACAAATTAGCCAAAAATCCGACACCAGAATCCAATATGGCGGCCAAGATGGCCGCCGAAATGTGAAAATATGCTATTTTTCTGACATGTTACCACCTTTCGTTTGTCTCTGTGGGAAAATGTTAGAATTTGTGCGTCATGTTATACATTTGTCATATAGAGGAGTCATTGGCGAACATATGGGGACCATAATATGCATTCATTGCGGGATATTTTTGTCCGATATCACGTTTTCCCAAATGCCGGTATCATAGGCCAAAGCCGAATCTCCGTTAATAACGCGATGTTATGTTTCGAATCAATGAATGTTATTGCTATTATAACAACACCCATGCATATATATTTGCAGGAGATACTCGAGCTAGGATTCCTCTTATACCTGAGTTGAGGAATATTTACCCAAATCCAAGATGGCGGCCAAAATGGCCACCAGAAATAAAAAATCGCCGAAAATCGCTGATTTTAACACCAGTGAGCATTATTGTCATGACAACTCCACACCTGCTTACTATTGTAAGTTGGGAACACTTAGGCGAAGAACTTTCCTTGTACCATATCCAAATAAAAGTCCCCCAAATCCAAAATGGCGCCCACAATGGCGGACAGATTTTGAAAAATCACCGAAATTCCCTCCTATTCACATCATTGGGCATTATTGTCGAGACAAATCCACCCATGCTTACAATTGAGTTGTAAATACTGAGGTGAAGTAATTACATTACATCTCATGCAAGAAATGGTTTTCCAAATCGAAGATGGCGGCCAAAATGGCGACCGAAATTTGAAAACAAGTCTACATTACTTTACTTTCTTAAGATGGGCGTTATTGTTTCGCGATTTCTATCCACCATTACATGTTGATATGGAATAGTGACATGAAGTATTCATTAGGGTTTGGCAATTGATACTCACAGCCAATATCGCTGCTAAATTGGCGGCTATAAATTGAAAAGAAATCGATATTTTCACATATTAATTTCAACTTTTTGTCATAATATCGGTATGTATGGACGAAACTGTACATAAACCATCTACTATTTAACTTAAAGGTATCAAAACGCATAACATAGCTCGTATCCTTCTGGAAATATGAAACACCACAATTAATATCGCGATGTGGCATTTCGAAATCCAGTCTCCACTTAGCGCCGATAATGGCCGTAAGCGTAGGTGCGCCGAATAGTTATATCAGAACAATTACATGATAACAGATTCTGATATGCCACGTCACGTCCATAATTATCTGGACCAGCTTCCATTTCTTTGTCTGAAAAATCTAGGTCGCGCACACCGACAAAGTATTCACCACTTCCTGGGAGTAGGGTCCCTCTAATCTTAACGTTTCAAACAATTCATTTTCCGGTGTCTAGCTTACAGAAGGTCATCTCTATGTATATGTCTCATACCCCATGGGATAACGACATGTACACCTGGCGAACCAGTTAACTAGTCACTTCTCAATAGAAACTCAGCGAACGCATTGGCATATGTGGACAACTTCGACAGTGTTTCGAAGGTTGCTAGCTGTCTCATTCCCTTGGACAGATATCTATCTGCTAAGGAGAAGACCCGAGTGTACAGACTACCCACACTTCTTGACCATTATCCGAAGCAAACTGTGTGACGCCCCGCAGTTGTCTCGTCGAATATCTCCCAGCAGAGAAGAACAATGCTCGCGGTGCTAGTTTGTGGACATGCGCCATGATAGTGGGAATGAAATGGGCCACTGTATACACCACCCCTACACCTGGTGCATGTTTAAGATATCGAATGTCGTGCGTGTCGGTTTTATTTGGTGTGGTAAGATTGTATTTCCACATCCGTTTCGAAGCCTTTCTGATTCAACTACGTACACTTTTGTCTGGATAATAATATGCTAGCCTCCCTCAAAACAGTCGGATGGACTAAAGGATAATGTCTTTATAGCATGAATGTATGCGTGTTTTGTTATCCTCTCTCGGGGTTAGTGTCAGTATGTGGGCGGTATTATTCAAGAAAATGTCAGGAACTGTGGTGCATTTATTTCACTATGTATTTAAAGAACAATTTACAGTCTCGATGCCAATGGCTGTGGCCGTTGGGGAACGCGACCTTTATGATCATATAGCTTTATATATATATAACTTTAGAATATAGTAGTTAATGTCTCATGCAGGAAAATGGTCGCATTGGTGATGTTACCAAGAAATCACTTGGTGTACCAACGTTTGTTGAACTGAATGCAAGAGCTCATCAACGTAACATTCCTCTGGATGTTCTTCGCGTTGAACATTTCACCCTTTTGTTGATGGCATTTGTACTTTCTTGAACCATACCACCCAGCGTGAGTATGACATATCAACCAACTATCAAAGGTATCGCCTTTAAGACTACACCCCAGTCTTGGTGGGGCTTATACAGCAGTAGCCAATGGCATACTCCTTGTCCAGTTGTTTAGGAACGTAGGAACGGCTTCCAAACGGATGGGGACATACAATCTTAGCATACAAGGAAAGCAAAGTCACACATGAGATCATGTCTGAATCTAAAACATAACAAAATAAGGGGCGGTGCAGTCATGGTCCAATTGCATTTCCACTATCATTACACATACCCACAAACTAGCACCGTGTGTATTGTTATCATCTGCTTGGATCTGTTCGGTGAGACGATTGCTGGACGCCAACAAGCTTGTTCTTATGATCATGTTCAAGGAGTTTGGATATATTATGCATTATGGTCTTCTACGCCTTAGCAGAAATGCATCCGTCAAATATCGGGCTTTCAACATTCGAAGCCATATACAGAAGTTGTCCGGGTACGTCAGTGCATTAGATGAGTATGTGAATTGATGAACCATATATTGAGAAGTGGCTCTTTTGGAAGATCACCAGCTGTACACGTTGTTAACCCCATTAGGTCACCGAATACCTGTATAGTGCATCGCAAAAGATGACGCATATACCCCATATGTAGCATCTGAATTATACCATAAGCTATACCACGAATGAAGCTCGCTAAGAATTCCAAGCTTTCGAAACCAACACGTGAGCTGGACACCGGCATATGTATTGTTTGAAACATTCCGATTAGTGGCACACTCCTACAAAGAAGAGTACTGAACTGTTGTTGTGAGTGAGATAGATTAATCTGACGAAGAGACGGAAACGAGTCTAGATAATGCTGAATGTGACAATTCAGAATAAGCTCAGGTACTGTTGTTTTGATTCTTGGAAGTCATAATATGACTATTCGGCGCACCTATATACGGTTACGGCCAGTATGAGCCCTTAGTGGAGAATGGATTTTGAAATGCCACATTGCGATTGTGGGTTTTCATCCTTCCAAAAGGCTACGACTTACATTGGAACTAATATATGGCTTATATTATGTACCGTTTCGTTTATACAAATCAATATTATGACAAAAAGTTGAAATTAGTATGTGATAATATCGGCTTATTTTCAATTTCTGCCCGCCAGTTGGCCGCCATATTGACTGTGAGTATCACTTGCCAAACCCTAATGAATAATTCGTACATATCAACATCTAATGGTGGGTAGAAATCGCGAAACAATAACGCCCATCCTAAGAAAGTAAAGTAATGTAGACTTATTTTCAAATTTCGGTCGCCATTTTGGCCGCCATCTTCGATTTGGAAAACCATTTCTTGCATGAGATGTAAGGTAATTACTTCACCTCAGTATTTCCAACTCAACTGTACGCATGGATGGAGTTGTCTCGACAATAATGCCCAATGATGTGAATATGAGGGAATTTCGGTGATTTTTCAAAATCTGTCCGCCATTGTGGGCGCCATTTTGGATTTGGGGGACTTTTATTTGGATATGGTACAAGGAAAGTTCTTCGCCTAAGTGTTCCCAACTTACAATAGTAAGCAGGTGTGGAGTTGTCATGACAATAATGCTCACTGATGTTAAAATCAGCGATTTTCGGCGATTTTTTATTTCTGGTGGCCATTTTGGCCGCCATCTTGGATTTGGGTAAATATTCCTCAACTCAGGTATAAGAGGAATCCTAGCTCGAGTATCTCCTGCAAATATATATGCATGGGTGTTGTTATAATAGCAATAACATTCATTGATTCGAAACATAACATCGCGTTATTAACGGAGATTCGGCTTTGACCTATGATACCGGCATTTGGGAAAACGTGATATCGGACAAAAATATCCCGCAATGAATGCATATTATGGTCCCCATGTATTCGCCAATGACTTCTCTATATGATAAATGTATAACATGACGCAAATATTCTAACATTTTCCCACAGAGACAAACGAAAGGTGGTAACATGTCAGAAAAATAGCATATTTTCACATTTCGGAGGCCATCTTGGCCGCCATATTGGATTCTGGGGTCGGAGTTTTGGCTAATTTGTAAGGGTTGTATATTAGCATAACGAATCGAGCGGAAAACAAGACCGCATGTGCTATCATCTTTACTATAATGGCGATCAAAGAGACCTGGTGCATTTAAAAAAAATGGCCGCCATGATGGACGCCATCTTGTCTGGAGTCTCTGCAGCCACTTTTTTTTCTTGTTAACAAGTGAAAAATATTAGAGGAGACCTTATGGAAGAAAATTAGTGGGGTGAAGTTAAGTCCTGGTGGGGGGGGGGGGGGGGGGGTGATGAGGTCGACCAATATCTCCTGGACTATTAACTTATATTGCAAAAACTTTGTACGGACTGAATTTCATAAAGTCGAACAGGGCCTATAACTCTGGTAGGCAGGCATTGATGGTCACAACCCGTGATATTATATATATATATATATTTCTTTATTTCCTCCATTAATGAAGAGCTCACAGAGATATATATGTAACATATACACAGTTCAAAAGAAAAAGACAAGAAAAACACAAATCATACAAGACGGAGCATAATGATACAGTCATATGAAATACAGAGTATTAAGACAACGCATCGCACTTGTTATGTACAATATGTATATGATAACGAGATCGCACACCCAATCACACGTACAGCGTATTCGCAGCACTCAGACAGGTATCTGTGGATCCGCTATACGCATATGCACCTCTCTCTCTCGCTCTCTCTCTCTCTCTCTCTCTCTCTCTCTCTCTCTCTCTATCTCTCTCTCTCTCTCTCTCTCTCTCTCTCTCTCTCTCTCTCTTACTCCCATGTCTCTCTATTTCTCTCTCCGCTATATCTTTCTCTCTCACACGCGCGCACCCTCGCACACACACAAACACCCTCACCACACCCTCGCACCCACACTCACACACATACAGCCTCACCCTCCCTCACCCACCCTCACCACACCCTCGCACCCACACTCACACACATACAGCCTCACCCTCCCTCACCCCAGTGCCCCCACACACACACCCTCACCCTAACACACAGACACACACTATCACACACACACCCACCCTCACATACCCCTCACATACTCACCGGGTCGCCGAGCCCGTGCGACGCCAGCTTCGCGCATGCGCAGACGAGATCTCGGAAACGGGTGGAGCTATCGACTTGAAATTTGGTATGTGAATGTATCTTGCCCCGGATACGAATTTTATCGGGTCGCCGAGCCCGTGCGACGCCAGCTTCGCGCATGCGCAGACCAGATCTCGGAAACGGGTAGAGCTATCGACTTGAAATTTGGTTTTTGAATAGCCCGGACAACGTCGGGCTCATCGGCTAGTAACCATATATCTAGGTGTATACCTAACCAAAAACAATTCCCCTCCCCCACCCCACACCGGTGGATAAGACTAAACGGTTCTTTGGTCATGCACAAATAATTGTGGAACCCCTGACCTGTTTACCACTATTTACACTGGCCAGTGTTCTCTGTCAGACACAACGCACTCGATATATTAAGGCTATAATGGGGTCTAGGGCGATTTGTGGCATATAGTGTACCTACACAATGCTTTATTATTGTTGTTAGATACTGAACACACCAGGAAACACCTGGAAATACAGTTTATTTTTCGTTTTTCTGATCTGTGTTTACCAATTAAGCATATTATTGCTTGATTCTTAAAGGTACGGTTGGCCTTGGCGGTGGGTATCCTGTGAAAATATTTCCACCCGTCAAAAACCGCCACAAACAGAAAGAACAACAAAATGTAGACAGACTTTGTCCGTATACAAATAAGAAATATCGCATAAACAGTATGTTATTGTCATATCTTTGACCATTGTTATGTAAACAAAAGCATAAAAAGTTACTTTTCTGGTGTTTGTTTATATTATGGTGGTAAACATAAAGAGCGTTTTTGTTGGTGAATTCCTGATATGGAACGAATAAAGAGCGTTTATGCCATTTGTGTGTGATTAGCCAGCAGCATTGTGCTGTCGTCTGTAACACAATCAGGCTCTTGCTTATGTAAAATATAGTAAATCTTTATGATAACATGCTGTTTACGCGATGGTCATGGTTTATATGAACGAAACTGTATGCGTTTTAATGTTTTTCTGTTAACGGTGATTGGAACAAATATGAATATTTTCGACAACTAAGGCCTCACGTGCCTTTAATGGTACACAGCAAGAGTTTGCACCAAAAAGGCATAGTGGAATGGGATTGAAAGGCAGTTAACACAGTTATCGAAGAACAGCTAAAAAAAATTATGAAATTTTGATAAAAACATGAGAAAGGGGGTGGGTCCCCAAAATTTTGGAGGAAACAAATATTTTTTTTGCACAAATGGGGTGGTGGGTCCCTCGGGGTCGGAAAAAAACATTTTGGGCCCTATATGTGCAATTTTTTTCCAGACTCCCCCTGATTGAAAAACAAAATATTAAATAAAAAAAATTAATTAAAAAAATAAAAAATTGTCATGTTTCTGACGATTGCCGCCAGTGGAGGGCTAACCTGCTAGTCTACTATAAATTTTGAGAACTACGTATATAAATATATATGTGTATATGTGTGTATATACTTTATAGAATCGAAAACGGCTGCACCGATCGAGACCAAACTTCACATCTAAGGGTAAAAAACCACGGGAATGGTCGTCGCGGCGTTTTGAAGAAGCTCCGAACACCCGTTCTTCACTCACAGTCACTAAAAACGGCAATGTGGAGTTAATCGCGTTGATAGTTAAAGAGCGTTCGTATCCGCAGTGTCGTTGACAAAGAGCGTATGCGTGTAATGTGATTCTTACGTCCGGGTTCGGGCGTGAGCGTGACTGTATCCAGACATGAGCGTGTTTTGTGATTCTTACGTAATTAGGGCTTCCTAGGAACGGGGGAGATTTTCATCGGGTCAGTTTTTCCGCCCGATGTGATCTGCACATTGAAACGGGTACCCACAAATGATATATATGTGTGTGTCCTTTATAGACTCGAACCGATCGAGCTCAAACTTGCTACCTATGGGTACTATTGTGCGGGAAGGGTCATGGACGGGTTAAATTGTGACCCCGACCTGACCTTGACCTTGAAAATGATCAATACAAGGTCAAATCTGGTAAAACTGGCGGATTTCGACGAAATTTTACACCTAGGTGCAGCATATGTGTCTCGGAAGCTGGTGCAATTGCTTTTTCGAACAAAGCCATGATACGAACCACGCCAGTATGAGTCTTACGTCTGGGCCCGGGCGTGAGCTTGACTGTATCCAGACATGAGCGTGTTGTGTTATTCTTACGTACTTAGGGCTTCCTAGAAACGGGGCAGATTTTCACCGGGTCAGTTTTTCCGACAGAGGTGATCTTCACCTTGAAACGGGTACCCACAAATTATATATATGTGTGTGTCCTTTATAGAGTCGAACCGATTTAGCTCAAACTTGCTACCTACGGGATGTGTCATGAACGGGTTAAAGTGTGACTCCGATCTGACATTGACCTTGAAAATGATCAATTCAATGTCAAATCGGGTAAAACTGGCGGATTTCGACGAAATTTTACACATAGGTGCAGCATACGTGTCTCGGAAGCTGTTGCAATTGCTTTTTTGAACAAAGCCATTAGACGAACCACGCCAGTGGCGGGCTAACCTGCTAGTCTACTCTATATTTTGAGAACTACGTATATAAATATATAAATATATGTGTCCTTTACAGACTCGAAAACGACTGGCTCGATTGGGCTCAAACTTCCTATCTAAGGGTAAAAACCCACGAGAATCGTCATCGCGGCGTTTTGGAGAAGCTCTGAGCACTCATTCTCCACTCCCAATCATCAATATCACCGTCCTCGGGTATGCGGTGGGTTAAGGCATCACGCTCTTTATATTGACCAAATTTGGCGTTGTTAACCGAGTAACGCTCTTTATTGCAATCGGCGTTGCTAAACGATCACCTATGCGTACGAATGCGTACGAAACTACGGATGCAAAACGCACCGGAACCGGAATGCATTTATCTTGATTAAAAAGGCAGAATTAACTCATTGGAAAACAACAAATACGTGTCGTGTGATTAATTTGGAAAACAACAAATGCGTGTGATTCTTATGTCTGTCGTTCCTAGGAACAGGGGAGATTTTCATCGAATCATACCTCCGGGGGAGAATTTCATCGGTCAGTTTTTCCGGCCTAGGGACGGGTATACCATCATTTCTCTTGATTAAAAAGGCAGACTTAAAGCTTATGTCTGTCGTTCCAAGGAAGGGGGAGATTTTCATCGGGTCAGTTTTTCCGCCCGATGTACCGTAAATCATACCTCTTTTAGGGACGGATAACATAATTTCTCTTGATTAAAAAGGCAGAATTAACTCATTGAACAAACAAAAATTAAAAAAGGCAGAATTAATTTTTTTTTTAAATGTCATGTTTCTGACCAACCACGCCAGTGGCGGGCTAACCTGATATCGACTATATAAATTGAGACCTCCGACAGACTCGAAAACGGCCGGACCGATTGGGCTCAAACTTCCCATCTAAGGGTAAAAATCCACGGGAATGGCCATCGCGGCGTTTTGGAGAAGCTCAGAGCACCCGTTCGCCACTCTCAATGATCAAAATCAACGTCCTCTGCACTGCAGGGGTTAAGGCAGTCACGCTCTTTATATTGACCAAATTTGACGTTGTTAGCCGAGTAACGCTCTCTATTGCCATCGGCGTTGCTAAACGGTCACATATGCGTACGAATCTACGGATGCAAAACGCACCGGGACGGCGGAATGCATTTATCTTGATTAAAAAGGCAGAATTAACTCATTGGAAAACAACAAATGCGTGTCGTGTGATTCTTATGTTTGTCATTCCTAGGAACGGGGGAGGTTTTCATCGAATCATACCTCTTTTAGGGACGGGTACCATAATTTCTCTTGATTAAAAAGACATAATTAATCAATGGAATGCGTGTTGTGTGATTCTTATGTCTGTCGTTCTTAGGAAGGGGGATAATTTCATCGGGTCACCTTAAATCATACCTCTTTTAGGGACGGGTACCATAATTTCTCTTGATTAAAAAGGCAGAATTAACTCAATGAAAAACAAAAAATGCGGGTTGTGTGATTCTTATGTCTGTCGTTCCTAGGCAAGGGGGGGGGGGGGAGATTTTCATCGGGTCAGTTTTCCCCGCCCGATGTACCGTAAATCATACCTCTTTTAGGGACGGGTACCATCATTTCTCTTGATTAAAAAGGCAGAATTAACTCATTGAAAAACAATAAATTAAATAAAAAAATTAAAAAGGCATAATTTAAAAAATGTCATGTTTCTGACCAACCACGCCAGTGGCGGGTTAACCTGCTAGTCTACTATATATTTTGAGACTTCCGTATATATATTTGTCCTTTATAGACTCGAAAACGGCTGGACCGATTGAGCTCAAACTTCCTATATAAGGGTAAAAACACGGGAAGTGTCATCGGATCATTCGCGAGTCCGTGCTACGACTCCTTCACCCCTTATCCACTCCCCAGTCATCTTCATTGGACGGGGGTGCTTAACGCATAACGCTAAACGCTCCTCATATATTCCATGTTTGGGTTCGTTAACCGATGAACGCTCTTTATTCCTTCGGCTTTCGCATACGGCTTTTGTTTACGTTACCGCTCGAAATGGAACTCGCTTCTGTGTTATTCTTACGTACTTAGGGCTTCCTAGGAACGGGGGACATTTTCATCGGGGCAGTTTTTCCGCCCGAGGTGTTCTTCACCTTGAAACGGGTACCCACAAATGATATACTTTTGTTTACGTTATCGCTCGAAATGGAACTCGCTTCTGTGTGATTCTTACGTACTTAGGGCTTCCTAGGAACGGGGAACATTTTCATCGGGTCAGTTTTTCCGCCCGAGGTGATCTTCACCTTGAAACGGGTACCCACAAATGATATATATGTGTGTCCTTTATAGACTCGAACCGATTGAGCTCAAACTTGCTACCTACAGGAAGTGTCATGGACGGGTTAAATTGTGACCCCGGCCTGACCTTGACCTTGATAATGATCAATTCAAGGTCAAATCGGGTCAAATTGAAAAACAAAAAATTTGAAGGAATAGTTGTTTTAACAGAATTCTGAGGTGATGCATTCGTGAAACCAATAAATTATAATTTATATTTATGCCTAATAATGTAAATTAAAAAGGCACAATTAACTCATTGAAAAACCAAAAAATTAATTAAAAAATTAATTAAAAAATTAATTATTTAAAAAAAATAAAAAAAATTGTCACGTTTCTGACGATTGCCGCCATAAGCTGACTAACCCGCTAGTCTTATATATATTTGAGGAAAGTTTGTGTTTGTGTGTGAGGGTGTGTGTGTGTGTGTCCGCGATGTACTCGAAAACGGCTAAACCGATTTTGACGAAACTTGATACGGTATGTAGTTTGACCCGATGAGTAACATGTGCCTATCCGTTTGCCCGTGCGGCGTGACCTTGACCTTCAAAACTCATATCTCGGGATCCGCTGAGCCGCAGTGCTAAATTGCCTTATACAATAACGCTCTTTATATTTCCCATATTTGGGTTGGTTAACCGAATAAACCTCTTTATTCCCTTCGGCTTTTGTATATGAGGCTGGCGAAGCGTTTGTTTACAATCAACGCAACGCTTCTACGAATCTTCCATTCAATTACTGTGACTGTTCAGATTTGTTTTTTTTATTCCCTTCGACTTTTGCATATGAGGCTGTTCAGATTTGTTTTAGTAAGCGCATTGTTTATAAACGGTCTATCGAAATGGTATTCTCGAGACATTGACATTCTTTTTGTGAATTCAGACTGTTTTATAGTTTACAATGCTAAATTGCTTTAATACTGTGACTGTTCAGATTTTATAGTTTACAATGCTAAATTGCCTTATACAATAACGCTCTTTATATTTCCCATATTTGGGTTGGTTAACCGATAACTGATTGCGCACAGGGAGAGTCAGTTTTTATACCACGGATTCCACTTATCCCTTCGGATTCATCCATCGAATTCCGGCAGCTCCAATTCCCAGTGAGATTGAGTTTCGGGATGACCATCAACACATCGCAAGGCCAAACCATGAAAGTTGTCGGGGTGGAGTTGAATGATCCTTGCTTTTCGCATGGTCAGCTTTATGTTGCATGTTCGCGTGTTAGTTCGCCCGCTGTTTTGTTCATACATTCACAATCGAGAGAGACGAGGAATGTCGTTCACCGGGAGGTTCTGGAATAGGCTGTGCAGAAAAGACCATTACTCAAATTGCCTTCCCGTTCCAGCATGAGAGATATTCACTCAGAAGTTCTTAATGAATGGGACGACCAAATCATAGCCAAACTACCATTTGCCTAATTTGTAAATATAAACAATGTTTGACGCCAGTTTGAACTTTCTCAATGTATTCTTATTACCTGCTAACTGGACGATTCATTTGCCTCATTATCACGTCAAGTTACCATCGATTTGTGAATATCAACTAAGCTTGACACCAATTTGAACCTTTTCAATATTCTGGCACCATGTTTTTCTATGACGAAATGGCCGCAAAAACATACCGTGCAAACTTGCCAGCGTATGAACGTACCATAACGTACCATAACGTACCATAAGACCAATTCAATAACAAGCTTGATCATGAACGTCGTATAATGAAGACCGTCCTTAACCCTTTACCCAACAGAAGGGCCCTGTGCCAATGCATTCTCT
The DNA here is from genome assembly GCA_032622095.1 of Siphonodentalium dalli. Taxonomy (NCBI): domain Eukaryota; kingdom Metazoa; phylum Mollusca; class Scaphopoda; order Gadilida; family Siphonodentaliidae; genus Siphonodentalium; species Siphonodentalium dalli. The sequence continues at coordinate 265,930,989 of CP136064.1, read as the reverse complement.
TATATATGCGAGTCGACCATAGGTCGCCTCGCATATATAAGAGAATGCATTGGCTTAACCAATTAAAAATTGTTAAAGAATGTAAGAAAAAATGGTAAAAAAAGATTTTTTTTAGGCTAATGCATTCTCTTATATATGCGAGGCGACCTATGGTCGACTCGCATATATATAACATAATAAATATGAATCGAAGACCCCTGTCCGGAAACTCTTCTATTAATATTGATTTAATTTCGAATGTTCCGGTATATTACATATACGATCAATTTGGGACACTATACGGCTCACCAAAACGCTCGGAGACTAGCAAGCGGGAGAACTCTATATCCATATGAAATTTCCTGAAACTCATGACGGATTGTTAATAAAAATAACAACGAAATAATGTCCCAATTGAGTATCGCAATATCATAGAAAATATCGATATAAAGTCAATAGTAATCGATAGAAGCGTTTTCGCACAGGTGTCTTGACTCATATTTATTATTTAAACCCCGGAAACTATATGAAACGTATTTAGGTATATAAAATCAATCTTTAATTGTGGTTTGGAAGTAGCGAATGGATCTGAGACTTACTTGGATCGTTCAGTGCCATGGCTTTGAGACTCTGTTGATGTGATCGACTTTTGATAGTCACGGCGTGCGCTCCCAGTCCTATGCACATATCTCGTCCCGTCTGAATGTCGATTGCCATCCCGACAAACTTTTGGCAAGTCCCGTGTTGTTCATCGAAGGAATATCCAGGCGGTGCGTCCAGTGGGCACCCTGTGTCATGAAAGACACGAAAATTACATCACAAATATGACGTGAAGATTGAATCACATAAGTTGTGAAAATAAATGTTGAACGTGTGTAGACTTTTCAAAGATACATTCAATGGATATCTATTTTACTGGAACAAAATATTTGGAGGTTTGAATTCGTAATTTGCAATTTTATTTTGGATATAGAATATGCCGACACTGTCCTGCCAAACCAAACATCTTGGAAGACCCGCTTCACGAAATAATAAATTATAATAATAATTTGTAAGCTGAACGTTTTATACAATGTGCAACTTGATTAAGTGGTATTTCGACACGAGAACGTAGCAGTAACTGTCGTGTTATAGTTAAATAAGTGTTCATTTACGGAATAGTAATAGTTTTTACCCCAATTTATTATAATACCATGTCGACCATACTGAAATAAGTTGTTTATTTACATTTGTGATGAAACGTACTGGGGAATTCCAGTTCGAACCAAGCATCACCATACATAGAATTCAAAGTGAAGAACATAATTAGATTTCTAAAATCGAATTCAAATCCATCGGAGCTTTGAAGGGTGGGTTGCTGGACTCAAATCAATTACTGCATATGTGTGCATAAACTTTATGAAAAACTACTGTGAGCAAGAGTGTTCTCTATTCCCATCAAATTTCCACAGTGGAGTGTTCCACATCAATACAACTTGGGCAACGCCGGGTCACCCTGACATAGTATAATTATGTGTCGCCATTTTGCACCAGGAACGCACGCACCCCGCTTAATGGAAAAAAAACTCTCCATTAAAACGATGTCAAGTGTCAACATGTTGAGAAAGATTCACAACTGATATGTTGTCCAGAATAAAAACAATGCGCGGAAGTTAACTGCTGGTGTCAGTACCTGGCTACACGATATCCACGTTAAAGTGCCCTTTTAACGTTTATTGACAAGTCAGAGCCATTATTGTGCTGACAGTAACTGTTGACTCTTAACAATCACTTTGGGCACCGTGTCGATATTTCAACATTTGCGAGTGATACGTGTTTAAATCCACATAAAGGTATGTGTGTCAAGCTCACGATAACGTGAGACTGGCAATCGATCTTTTTGATACATTTTATGGTATACATTTCCAAATTGTCATCTCTCTGATGTTGACAAAAGAGTTTTCCGTCAGGTGGGTTTCAAATTAATATTCATGAGATCCTTTGAATAAACTATAGCTGCGTCACTGATACAATAATTAGGATGGGCACTACATTTTATGACATATTTTTTATCGCCGATTTATAGCAAACTTATTTATGTAGGCGTGTCCATGATAGGATGAATTAAATGGTGTAGTTTTCAGTTAACAATAACGGCACTGTCATATCAGGAATGGTCTGGAGGAAGGGGCGCCAAAATTGTGTAAAAAGTGTCGCCGACTTCAACAAACTCAAGTGACGACCGATATGAGGATGGGCACCATCAGAGTTATGGAAACGGATTTATCTTTGGCATTGATACCAAATGCAGAACTACTCAGCTAATTCGTATATTCATATTAATAGGTATATTATACCATGGGATGAAAATCCAAAGCTGTCATTGCTCTGCAACTTTTGAGGTACTACATAATTTTGGTCAATGTTTGAAGGTTACGTGTCAATAAACATATTTCGCAAATGTTCTGGCCTCGGGAGTTGCACAATTTCGAATACAGAGCAAAAGTTTATCTGAAAAATATACCGCCGGTGCACGCGGTTCGTTCCATCATGATATTCTGTTATTTAGACGCATTCTGTCAATAATATCAAAGGTCGATAAATATGCATTCACTTTACCAGGAAGTTATACAATACATAAACCCGATATAGTTTCAAATCAAGAAACAGATTAAAGTCACAACAATAATTACACCAATTACACGTGCCATTACGATTAATTGAATTTTCTGGAATCGGAAGCGAAACCAAGCGCGCGATTGTCCGGAAAATTAGCATTACGCCAGGTCTTAACGGGAAACTATTTTTACTTCACGCGGCACTTTCTCTTTATTCTATTCCACCAACAATGGCACTGTTTTTCAGAGATAGGGCAGACATTATATTAATCCATAATATCTTTCCGAATATTTACCAGATACAGAGTGCCAGCCGACCAAATCATTTAGTGTCTGGTGTGCATAAGTCTATATATATATATAAGTTGAACTTTTATATCATTATGTTTTCCGTTAATTATCTTTTACAATCAAATATCATTATGAATTTAAGCTATTAATTCCTTCATGTGATAATTTTCAACTAACTAGTTTTGTAGATCTCTACTTGCAATTGTCCCCTTAAATATGCGAGGTGTTTAAATATGCGTATATACAATGCAGTCCACGATGTGAATTATGCAGGCGTGAAAAGTTTAAGGAATATGTCCATGCATGCTGTTATGTACCGTTTTACGGGGACGAAAATGATAGGTTCTAGTTCAGTACAACTATTGGAGGGCATGTGTCCGAGTCAAATAAGCCTCTATATTTTTGCGTGCAGATAACAACAATTCTGGAAATTCCATGTTTTCTATTTTTGTTTATTTATTTTTACTAAGTTATTTATATACTGAACAGTTCGTGCAAGTTTATGCACATGTAATATCTTGTCCACTATACCGACATATAGCAGTTACACGTGGTTGACTACATCATGATGATATATATATACCGCGCAGGAAAAGTTATTTCAAAACATGCTATAATAATATAACTCTTCATGGAATGAACTCATATAAAACAAAGTATACGATATTTGTATTTGACTGTTTATTGGATCATAAATGCAAGTCGCGAATTATAATGGCGGGTTATTACCTGACGAAATTTAAAAACAAGTTGAGGCACTGCATGAGCGTGGCGACCGGGTGGTCCTAACTTTGGTCAAAATGTTCAACGTTGGACATTCCATGCATACCCGAACTAACAGAAGTAATTTGACATTTCAGCCAGAAAATAGATTCGAATATTGACCAATCAGTTTGAAAGTTGTTTTGTTTTAAATGGAAATAAAGATATACAAAATTATTATTAAGTTTTAAAGAGTTTGGGAATGTTTGATATCTCGAGGTCAATGGAGATGTACATGTACTAGTATGTAATTCTAAGGTGAACTAAATAAACACACTTCATAGTGACGTCCATATCGATGCATTTATATATCTTGTTATATATATGCTTGTTTTTTTATTTTGTGAACAATGTTGGACATATCGCACGATTTTTCAGGGACAATTATGACGGGCATTAATAATTCAGACAAGCCCATATAACCTGTATATGATTTGTTCCACAAGGCCGATATGTGCATGTATTCGGCGTTTGAGATAAGTCTACACACGTAGCTATAATCGATATGTTCTCACTTGTCCGGCATGTATTGTATTGGAGGTAGGTGTGATAATCCTCAACATGAAAGAGTTGCCGCTTATAGTCTGTATCTGCAGTTACTTAGGTTTTTAACTGTTTTACAGTTTTTTTATTTAAGCAACATTTGGGCTGATTTACCGGTATTCCATTTGGGGACAATTTGAACAACAGTTGCACTTAACGATTTATTATATTATATTATTTATATATTTAATACATTTATATAATATAATACATTTATATAATATAATACATTTATACAACATAATAATCATCACATACAATACAATATACAATAAAATGTCATTCTGGGCGTAAATATGCCGTTCTGTTTGTGCTTTTCGTGTTTATTGAAAGATTTCGTCATATTGCATTTAGTATAATCACCAAATTGTCTAAATTAACTTGTAATAATAAACAGAATTTTTTTTTATATTTTAGTGAGAATGTACACGAAAACGGCTAACAAAAACATGTTTTTCTCGCGAATGTGCAACTCCCGAAACCAGAACATTTTACAATCTGTTACAAGAAAACAATCTTGCTATGAAAATATAAAATTCCTGCAGTACCCTAAAAGTTGCAGACAAACTTTTTTGTCAACCGATTGACCAAGATATAATTTTAAAGATATGGGCGGCGTTGGCGGTGGGTATGCTGTTAAAATATTCACCTCCGTCAAAAACCGCCATAAACAGAAAGAATAGTAAAATATAGACATACTTTGTTCTTATACCAATCAGAAATGTGGCATAAACAGTATGTTATTGTCAAATGTTTTTTCCTTTAGGTTCTGTAACCTTTTTATGCTTTTGTTTACATCCGGATATGGTAAACATAAAGAGTGTTATTTGTTACTGTTTTCCTGATATGGAAATAATAAAGAGCGTTTATATCATTTGTGTGTGATTAACCAATAGAATTGAGCTGTGTTATGTAAACAGAAGCAAAACGTCTGTAACACGAGCAGGCTCTTGTTTACGTACATCAGCGTACGTCTTGACGACAATATACTAATTACGCGCTGATTATGTTTGGCATATGAACAAAACTATATATATTTTAATATTCCTTCTGTTGATGGCGATTTGAATAAATATGAATATTTCTGCATCGAACACCGCCCGTGCCTTTAAACGTTTGGGTTACACTTTAACACAGGCTCCGTCGGTCAACGCTGCTACAGTTGTTATCTAATTAAATTGCAGATAACCCTACGCAAGAACCAGTGGTAAGTTTCTGTTTATTGGAATTTTATCCAGACTATAATGAGAACGAACATATTAGTCGATTCGCGAGAGTTCTGATAACAAGATATGGAGTAATATGGCTCTTTTTTTTTACCAGGTTTTGACCTTGGTCGGTCGGATTATCTACGATAAAAACCTGTATGTGGTTTCATTGCCCATTTACGGTGAATATTAAATGTCGTACTGAAAACATGCACGCTTTATGCTTATTCTCATTGTTTGGTGTCAAATAAGATTGGAAAGGAGTGACATATTTCGTGGACGTGACCCGAGCTTTCGTTGGAGGGGTGGGGGTTGCAACACACAAATCAGTTTATTTCTCATAAACCTATACATAACATAGGTATGGAGATAATAATAGTTAAATATATACAATAAGTACATAGGCATGTGCACTTCCGGATGACAAATGTTGAATTACATGAACATATTATATAACATTCATCGATACATATCTGTAACACTAACATGATATATTAATATTGTAAATATATATAAACACACACACATATATATATATATTTGTTTATTATGTGTTTACATATACATATTTATACATATATATATATTGATAACTATGTGTATGCGTATATCGGTACTGTTCTTTCACACATTATGATATTGTTTGTTCTACCTATTGGCTGCGGACACATGTACCTTAGTAACGATGACATAGTAGGTGTGACAATTTATTATGGTGGATTTTGGTGACAATTGATCGTCATAATTAATATGCCATAGCCAGCCATGTTGCCAGCTGTGTTTCCGCACAATGAGTCGACTGGACCAATTAACCCATTTCTATTCACCAAGCTTGATTTCTACTCATTACGTTTTGCTAAATTGTATTCGCAATACGATATATATAATTGCACGATCGATCGTCCAGAATTGTGTTTGACTGTGGCCTGGTGGCAATTCCTCATTCACTCATATATCATGCATGTGGTATGTTTTTTTTTATCTGATCTCAATGCATGTTTATCTACTAATATTAATTTCATGAGTATTAAGACAGTTCCCCAATTGCGTTTTTTATTTTGCGACGTTTATAGTTCTACGCATAAGGTTTGACTCGCTTACATTTGCTGAGAAATTACACGGGCGATTTTTTTCTCTGTAAGAACTATCACGACTGTTGACATAAATGGGTTATTCATTAAGTTATCAAGTGGACTTGTGTGCTAGTATGCAAAATATAACACTGCGTGTTGAGTAAAGATCAACAGCGACAATACATTCAGGTATACACCTCCTTCAGAGATCGACCATCGCTGGTAGAACTTGGTAGACTCATTGTGCGATATTCCAGCGGCGACATTGCTTGCTATGACATATTAATTATGACGACCGATTGTCACCAAACTCCACCATAATAAATGGTCACACCTACTATGCCATCGCTACTGTGCAACATGTGTCCGCAGCCATTGCCCAGCTGAGTTATTCGGTCATTTATCGACTTAAAGCTCGATAAATTCGCACAACTTGCGGAGATGTGTTACATTGTCATCACTCATCAATAATGTATTAGGACGTCGACAAGTTAACATTGGTAACAATATGTGCCGGTCGTCGGTCATTTCTTTTTATACACGAGAAGGTAGTGAAATTCATTATTCGCATAAGTTTTCGGTCATATTTTCTAAGTACATCAATAACGGGTTCAAAATCGAAGTCGTGTTTGAAAATTCGGTATATATTACCACGACTTGTGTTGTTCGTATCACGTTCCCAAGAATATCTTTCTTCGGAAATAAGGCAACATCTTAGATGTGATACTAGCTGATCTACGTTTGTGGCACGACATGCACACCACATATGCGGCTGCTTATGTTTGTCTATTAATTCGTGAATACAGTTGAACCGGGGGACATTTTCAACATTTTTGGCATCGCATAACATTGACTGCGTTAGATTCAGTAATGTTTTTGGAAATCTTTCAGGTTCGATATTTGTGACTTGGCACCAGTATTTGAACATTCTAGTTTTAATCAATATACTTAAAGGCAATTTCCCACTTCCGCCAAAAAATCAAACAACTTGGGGTTGATTGTCTGAGTCGAATTACGTGCATTAAATAAGTTTGTTGAAAATTTCCAATAAATCGTTATCACCATATCCCCATACCTCGCAGCCATATAGAAGTATTAGTGCAACGTGTGTATCGAATAAGTGAAGTTGATTTCTTATTGAGAGGCAATGTTTGCGGGATTTTCCAATGATGGAATACATGACCCTTGTGCCTTTGTCAACCAACATTTATATCGCGGGTACGAAAGAGGCAGATACATTAAACGTTATGCTCAGACAGTTAAAGTTGGTCACTACATCTATTTGTTTGTCCTTTGAATATATGTATTTCTTCGAGAGACTGCTCTTTGACACGTTACGAATTTAGTTTTTTCCACATTGACTGTTAATTTCCATCGGCAAAAAAATCTAAAATATTTTCAAATAGCCGTGAATCAATCCGTTTTATCAACATTCTACTTGACTAATTTTCATTTCCCTCTTGATATTTTGATACCGAATTATAATTTTCACATGAAATCTTCCAATCTATATCTATTCAAAAACGCGTCACGAAGCTGGATCTGCAATTAAAATTTATTACTTGACTTATCTCCGAAGAGTGTTCCGAGATACTGCTATTTGCCAGATTAGATTAGTATTATTATATTCGTGCATTTGTTATATATTTAACAGATTCAGATACATTTTATTTTAAGCATGCATCCGTTCATTCGTGCATATACGTATGTATGTATGTATGCATGCGTGTATGTATGTTGGTATGTGTGTTTGAGTCGTTGATGGGAACGTGTGTGTTACATATAAGGAGTGCAGGTGGTGTGTGGTTAACTAATGCGATGATAATGCGATGCGATGCGTGTGTGTGTGCGTGAGAACGACATTATGAAACTATATACTGCGTGTGTTGTATTAGTTTTCTAATTCATATTCATATATATATGACACTAGCTGGGTTACCCGGCGTTGCCCAGGTTAAAGTAATGTGAAACACTATGATGTGGACACATGGTGGGAACGAAGAATACTCTTACTCACAGTAATAGACGTGTTCTCATAAATTTTCACAGTGTATGCCCAAAATGGCTTCACAAAACGTCAATCTTATACATGGATTATAAGCAGTGGTATTTAAGTATTTATTAATTTTTCAACAGAGCATACGTCGTTTTAAATCGTACAGTCGACGAGGTTAGAATTGACATTTGTTGGTTTGCATTTTCTAACATATATTTTATTGGGATCAAAACATGAAAATCATAAACACATCAGTTCGCAAAACTAAAAGATGACAACTGAGTTTTGCATAGATGTATAACCCAAGATTTTAAGACACCTGGTATCTTATCTCCACGAATATACAGATGTTTTAAATAAATGACCATAGCTCGTCAGTTCACGGTGCTGTACTGTCTAATTATTCTCAGTTTCAAAGCAAAGAAATGTTGCTATATATCAGCTTCAGGTGCCCGACACAGCGATATTTTAAGTTGTTTATGTTAGGTTATGAGTCTGTTCTACAAATGACAGATGTACCATTGTTAGAAGGTCAGTATTGGAGGATCCTGAAAATTCTTTTGCTACTGACTGTTTTCTTTATCTCAGAAGGAACTATATTTTACTGCACACTGTGGCCACTATTTTATGGCGTCTATACATGTCCATCTCTCTTGACAAATTGTATATTTTTTGTGGAAAATATATTGAGTGACCCAATTGTGTTATAATACCTGAATCATTCTAACATGCCATCCTCTGACGGTTCAAGGTTCATCATTTTGAAAGAATATATGTCTCTTAAGTAGAATGATAACTATACTTTTAATTATTTCTTCTATGTATCTATTTTTGCCAGCTCACTATATGAATGCCCTAATTCCCGTCCCCGTATAAATATGACCAGTAAAAAGATATAATTGTTCAAGTGACTTAATTCGGTCACCATTTGTCGAGGTTGTCACATTTGAACAACAAAAACTCCTTAGAAAGAATTATGGAGATGATTATATATAACTTTGATGGATATCGGCGACTAAAACATTCTCATCACTGTTGGTGTCGCCCCTGACCCAAACAACATCAAATGTGCCGTCTTTAACCCACATTATTTCATTCCTCGTATCGTTGAAGAAGAACGTGTATGAATTTGGTGGGACTTAGTGCTAAACATCAACTATATAGTATCAGCTTTTGTATCCATCCCCTCCCCATTTAATTATCGAACAGGACCACTTTTGATATATCTAGACTACGCCCATTAGACTATTGATACCATGGAGATGATTATGTATAAGTTTGGTGGTAATCGCCAACTAAACAAATTCTTATTAACTTTTGTGCCCCTACCAATTTGGCGTCATTAATTCACAAGATTAGATACCTCACTATAATGGAGAAGAATATGTATCAATTTGGTGGAAATCGACGCTAAAAAAGCTTTTTTTTATCAGTGTTGGTGCCCATCTCCACTACTTGCACCCATGACTCGAACAACGTCATATCATGGAGATGATTATGTATAAATTTGGTGGAAATCGGCGAAAAATATATTTTATCATTTTTCTACCCCTCTCCCTTTTCTGCCCCCGACACAAACAGCGTCAGTTTAGAACAGTTTAACTCGCACCATTATCTTCCTCTAAAATCTTACCATGTTGGACCCCTTTTGTGCCATACAGATGGTGCCCTGTGAAGTTATATAGAACATAGACAGACATTCAGAAATATAGGCACCAAATGTGGCGTCTTTGAGCCACACGAAATTATTCTCGCATCATTGGAGAAGAACGTCTATGAATTTGGTGGAAATTGTTTTTTATCAGTTTTAGTAACCCTCCCCTCCCTATCTGTGACTCACGGCGGCGCCACTTTTGACATTTAAATCACACAATTAGATTCAATATGAAGAAGACTATATATAAAATTGGTGGAAATCTTCGTATAAAGTAATTCGTATCAAATTTAAACAAAAGAATATGTATCAATTTGGACTCAAATGACGTCACTCTTGACATCTGGGATTACAATGCTCATGAAACAACAAAACTCTATCGGAAAGCCACCCCTATTGTGATCACAATAATCCAAGTCCGATAAAAATCGCGTAATAAATAAGCCGAGAAATAAATAAATAATACCGCCACCGGTTGTCGGCTATCTCCGTCGCAAAACCTCGCATGACGTCAAATGAGTAAACTAATTAAAAACACGAAATCGGAGTCGGAGTTAATTGTATCTACCTATATGACGTCATATGAGTGGCGATGGAAAATGCGGAATCGACATCAGCATGTGAGTGTAAAGGAATTACCGCGGGGCATTCAATAGCATTGTGTACACGTGGTGAATTGTCATTGCCCGGTGAGTTATCTTCACTTGTGATTTGTCATAAGTGCTGTCTGGAAAGTTATTGTTTTGACAAACAATTATAGAAGGCCGATTGAGCGCGGTAGATAACACTTTCGTGTCAAAAATAAAGCTTATGAAAACACGAGCCGACATGTGAACTCTATTCGGGTGCGTGTTCACGATGTTGTTTTAATTTTCCATATATATGCTCCGAGTGTCCCGTATTTACAATCATTCATTCGTGAAAATGCCAAATAAATGCAGTGTTTTCGGCTGTGGCCGGTATAGTGACTCTCAATTAGGTATAATTCTGCATTCATTTCCAAACGATGTTCGTTTACGTGACGTTTGGCGGGATTTCTGTGGGAAACCAGTTGCGCAAAATCAGAAACTCTTGAAGTGGTTGCCAACGAAATGGTCCAGAATTTGTTCCATCCACTTCGAAAAAAGGTGTTTTGAGCACAACGCAAATACACTTGGTCCCAACAGTGGCTACCGACGACAACTCAGAAGAGACGCAACACCAACATTAAACAAACGGACAACCGACGAGAATGCCATCCCAAGAAAAACGTCAACTCCCGTAAAGAATATAAATTTGCCGGAGCGTCCAGTCGTGAGTATATCCAATCAAACCTATCGTTAAAAAGCGAATACATATACCAAATAAAGAGCGTTTAATTTGACGAGTCAGTCATGGTTGCGAATACATACAATTGCAGTTAGAGTGGGGAGTAATTGATGAATAATTTAAGTATTCACGATGACAACTATTCTAAGTCCCCATTTTACTTCACCATAACCCAATAAAGAGCGTTACATGTTAAGAGTATTCATAATATGGTGCGAATAAAAAGAGTTTAATAAACCGGAAATTGCTATGACTTTGTCGGATATATATAGCATGTATATCGCAAGTTCGTGTACATGTATTGGTGTAATCATTAAATAATCACGATGACAACTGTTCTAAGTCGAGTCCCCTTTTTCCTTTAAAATGACTCAACAAAGAGCGTTCACTGTTAAGCCTATTCCCGATATGGTGCTAATAAAGAGCGTTTATATATGTGATTACATATTAATACCAGATTATTATTCCTCCTTCAAAAAGTGTTCTATATAATTGGATGTTCAAACGAACAACGTCGAACGTTTATATATTTTATAATCCTATTGTTTTTGCATTATTGACACAAAGAGGTCGATAATATATGCCCAATGCCATATATACATAGATAAATTGGCAAGCAGCATAAGGTGACAAATTGGTATAAATTCAAATATGTATAAGAAGTCGAAAATCGTAGAAGCTTGAAGACGTTTTTTTTTCCAGTTTATCGACAACCTTGAAATCAGCAGGATCGAACGACACAGCGACATGACGAATGTTGACCATTCATACTTAACCTCATCCAGTTTTGAGTTAATGCCTTTGCACACCATTCAAGAAAATTCGACCGACTCCATGACAATGACGTCTCCAGTCAAGCGTCACACCGTGAAATGTCAGACCGAAATTCGCGACAACCGAACCAAATGCGCATCTACACAGACTGAACATGTGGCGACCGTCGACATCGCTGTTCAAGTAGTATCCACAGAATTACAAACATCGACATCGACCGAAATGTCTACGACAAATAACAGCATATCATCGACATCAACGTTCGAAGAAGACATCAACGCAACAACGGAAGACAGTGATCCCGACTACAGCCCGATGGAAGAGAGTAACGACGACATTGACGACGACATTGACGACGACGCTTACGACGACATTGACATCGACGACCAAGACTCCGTACTCAACGATTTCCTACACCCGACCAACGATTTGCCAGGCCAGAGAAAGTTCTTCGTGTTTGAAGATTGTCTCCGAATGCTCCTTTCCATATGCCTATGGTGCCAGTCAACAGCCAATGTGTGTTTGCTACGAACGCGTGGATCGATGGCGACTTTCAAAGTGACATGCGATTGTGGATTTTTCAGACTATGGTCAACTCAGCCAGTATGCAATAAGACACCAGCCGGCAACCTGTTACTAGCTGCTGCAGTCACCATATCCGGGAGCAGCTACTCTAAGATCAGTCAGTTTTTCAGACACCTCAGGATGCCGTTTCTAAAACAATGTGCCTTCCATAATATACAACGAGCATTTACCGTTCCTTGCATTCTGAGAGCTTGGGAGCGTGAACAGCAAGTGACCCTCAACGCCATAACAGCACCTGTGATTGCCGGAGGAGATGGACGATGCGATTCCCCTGGGCACACGGCTAAATACGGATCATATACCATCATGGATCTTGTGAGCAACAAAGTACTAGACTTCCAGCTAGTTCAGGTTAGACCATATATATGTATTTATCTTGTAAACGTCCATTATTATATATATTTAGCCTAAATACAAGGAAGCTTTGGAGCTTTGTATTAAAACAATACAAAATAATCTCAGTCTGATGGAGCATTAAATACACCATGCCCTTGCATTCTCTTATATATGTGATTTTATCATAGGGAGCCTCGCATATATAAGAGAATACATTGGCCCAACAATATTTACATTGACCTTGTGAACCACTATTATCTTTTATATGCCGTATATAAGAGAATGCACGGTAAAGATCTTTAATGCTGCACCAGCGATGCTCCTGTCGTGAAAGTGTTATGGGAGGAAGAGGGGGGCATCCAATTAACGTTCTTAATTTGTAGCAAGCCTAATACCTTATGTTTTGTAGTGATTTTCATGTCGTGTGATGTTTCCCGAGAAATATTTTGTAGTGAAACAGAAGTAATTTCAATTGCTTTATTTATAGACACAAATACAGTAATATATGGCAAATCAATACATGTGTTCAACAGACAAGAGGCAGAATATTTTAAATACCAGAATATTTTGTCAGTCATATACATATGTAATAATGTAAATTAACATTTTATGTAAATGCAATGCTACTTTGTTTTCAGAGTGGAGAAGTTGCAAACAGCAATGCCATGGAGCTTGAAGGGATGAAACGGAGTATGGCATACCTTTCAACACATTCAGTCACACTGAAAGCCCTGATAACAGATCGACATACACAAGTGAAAGCCCATCTGAAGAAACTGAAGAATATTGAACACTATTTTGATGTATGGCATATGGCCAAAGGTAAGACCACCAGCATTTCATATTCAGTGTGTAAATATCTTCTAATATAATGTTTGAGTTGCTTTATACATAACAGTATGTAATATTATACAAAAAATAAATTATGGCTCCATGTTGCAACACGACCAAAGTATACATATAATTCCACTTCATAAACTTGATGCAGGAGAATAATACTCAAATGCTATATGATGATAAAATCTCTATTTTAGGTTGCCTGAAGAAACTGATGAAATCTTCAAAGAAAGCTGGTTGCGGTATCATTGCGTTATGGGCCAGGTCGATTACAAATCATTTGTACTGGGTTGCAGCGTCAAGTGGGAATGATGGCGACCTAAAAGAGGCAAAATGGCTCTCTCTTCTGAATCACATAAGCGACAAACACAGAGGCCATGGAAAGCTTTTCAAGAAGTGTGTCCATTCAAAAATAAAAGAACCACGCGAATGGATCAAGAAAGGTAATGACATCATTATTATTACTCAAACATATATTAACCAAATCTGCACAGAGTAATGTGTTGTACAATTACAAATGCATAATAATATTATTATACTATAATATAAATCCATGGATTAGCTTTTTTATTTGAAATGCACAACACCTAGTCAATCGAGTGTATATACATTTAGATGCAAAGTAAAATGAGATATTTTTTACTGACATAGTCTAACGTATATCTATCTTATATTTCAGGTACCAGACAACATAAAGTAATTATGGATATCATAACCAAAAAAGCATTCGTCACAGACATAAAGAAACTGTCGCCAGTTCATCAGACATATGGGCTGGAGGTATTCCACAGGGTAGTCATCGGGTTTGCACCAAAAAGTTTACATTTTGGCTACTGGGCTATGAAAGCAAGGTGAGTACATTTTACATCCATTTCGTTTCAAATTGTCAGTGAATTTGAAGTACATTCCATGAAAAATTGCACATACAATTTTAAAACAATATTTGAATGTGGAAAATATTTTCACACATGAAAAAATACATGTATGATAGCTGGTATGTGTGAAATACATTTTCTGATTTCAGACTATCGATTGCAGCATTGCATTTCAATGAGAACTGCAAAAAGCCACAGCAGAAGACTAAAGATGGTCAGCTTAGATGGAATATGAAATATCCAAAAGCAAGGAAAGGAGAAATTGCTGTAGTGGTGCCGGTCAAAGAAGCTCCCACTTTTGGTAAGATTCACTTTTAAAAGAAAAGAAAATTATGATATTTGACTCATTGATTTTTTTATTATTTAAAAAACAACAACTCCCATATGATCAGTAATACACGCTGTAATGAATACTATAACTGGAATGCTTTGAAGAACAATATCAAATTACGTGTAAATACAATAAAATATACATGTAATCTGTTACCAGTACCACAATGTAATATAAATTATGTACACTCTAATTGCAGAATATGTGAATTCCATCCTTGAGGAAATAGTTGAATGCAGAAGAAAATTCACCAGTCAAGCGACAGCCACATCGACGTTCTCGTCTGTCCACCATGAGCCACAACCACTGACGTCACGGTATACCAAATTTAACAAGACGGAACTTGTCGCCACACGAAAATCGAGATTCAACATGACATCATAAGTTCATAACATTGTCGAGATTAAACATGACATTATAAGTTCATAACATTGTACCGTTCTTGTATATGTAGCTGATCAATACCCAAAGTCCATATAGCCTCTATAATTCTCGGAAGGGAGGTTATTTCTAATTTTAGCCAGCGCACATGCTGGTAATCTTCTCCTGTTCGATTTCCCTAACATCTTCCATATCCAACGTGTAAAACGTCTATATGCCACATATCTGTATGCTCTGAAAAATAGACAAAAACATGTTTTCGTTGCAATATTTGAAATAAACTTTTTTGATAATGTTTCGTTATGTAATGTACAACCATCAGATAAGATCATACAACAGTTGTCGCTATGTCACCATTTTACTTCAAAGTTTTATTTATATTTATTGTGATACAATTGTTAGTGTATTGCTATGTGATGTTTTATTTTTATTTATTGTCAGTGCATTGTTGTGAGATGAAAGAAAGTGTAGTTACTCATGTTGTCTACTTTTAATATTATTATTACATTGTGTATTTGCAAACAGAATAAAATAATTTATCATCCTCACAGGTCTTTAGTTCTCAATGTACATATTAAAACAATCCAACAAGAGCTGACTCCTCATACATAGTATTGTACAAATAATAATGGTAACTTACGGATTTGTATCACCATCATCAATTGGACCTTCGCTAGCAAGGAAGTCGAGAAAGGAGACTTCGAGCACATATTTGTTCAGGCAGTTGACCTCAAATGACTCGTGGCTAGTGATGCATTCGATATCATTGTCTTCAATAATCTCCTGGCATGGTTGTATGTCATGACAGCAAAGGCAGTCTTCCTCTCTTGGCATTATGATGCAAATCCCACAGGAACACCTGAAAATATATAACAGGATGAAACATGTTATTCACCAAACAAAATGTATACATCAGGTTGCAATTGACACTAGTACCGGTAATTATTTAACCCATAATTGAGACTAAAGGTATATTTAAAAAAATAAGTAATTATTTTTGGGCCTTACAATATAATTTTAGAATTTAATACTGGGTAACTTAAAGATACGGGAGGCCTTGACGGTGGGTATGCTGTTAAAATATTCATTTCCGTCAAAAACCGCCATAGACAGAAGGAATAGTACGATATAGACATATGTTGTTCATATGCCAATCATAAATATGGCATAAACATTATGTTATTGTCAATTTTTTTCCCCTTTGTTATGTAAACAAAAGCAAAAAAGTTACTTTTGTTTAGATCCGGATATACATAAAGAGCGTTATTTGTTACTGTTGTCCTGATATGGAAATAGTAAAGAGCGTTTATATCATTTTTGTGTGATTAACCAAAAAAAATTGCGATGCATTATGTAAACAGAAGCACAACTTCTGTAACACGAGCAGTCTCTTGTACACCAGCATACGTCTTGCCGACAATATTTTTTGGCATATGAGGTGAATTGTATATATTTTGGTGTTCCTTCTGTTGATGGGATGGCGATTTGAACAAATATAAATAGTTCTGAATCGAACGCCACCGTGCCTTTAATAGATCTGAACAATTTCAACGTAGTTTATGCTGAAATGCCAGTCTCTCGAACCTCTTGATTCTGTATACTTGGATGTCTATTGGTAAACAAAAATAACACAAAACTGGGGGGGGGGGGGCTTATTGAACACACCTGTCACAACGTCCCTGTTTTTGGTGCATTTATTTCTTTAAATTTTAAAAGTAAGAATTAGTATAAAATTAAACTGAAATATTACGCAGGTGATCAACATAATTTGGACTAAGCAAGTTCAGTAAGAATATGTTTTACTGCCCAGCCCCCCCCGATTACATTTTACAAAATAAAAACAAATAAACAACAAGTCAGAACATGGGGGTAAGTTGAAAAAAAAACATCATGTAATACATACCAATTTGTGTTTTCCCTTCGGGAAGAAACTATCTGCGTTTCTGTGTTACTGTTTGTGTTAGATTCAGCTTCGTTTTCGCCGTCTGTTTCGCTTTCACTGCTCGAGTTTGTGACTGGTTTCGGTCGTTCCATCGGTTCGAAACGGTAGGGCTCTATGCCCTCATATACTTCATATTCACTTTCGTCAGAACTGTAATCGTCAGTGTCGCTATCGGTCATTTTATCCGTGACAATATAAATTTTCACTTCGAGAAATACCAGTTTTCCAATATGGCCGTCTTTGTTTTGATAGTACGGGGATTCCCCTAATCGCTACGTCACGTGATGAATCATGTGACGCGCCGACAGCTGATCATGTGACAATCACGTGACTGCGTCTACAGTAGACGATCTTCGGCTTTATTCGGATTTTTTTTTTTTGGTTATAAAAACAAAACTAGCGATAAAACACACGATTATTTTGGCAAAATGGACATTTTAATTATATAATATTAAGATATTGAAAGAATATTTTATTTTTTTATCAGAACAATATTCCTTTAAGCCAACCATCAGACTCCTGATGTCATGGAAATGATTATGTATACGTTTGTTGGTAATTGACGACTAAACAAATTCTTATAAAATGTAGTGTCCCCATCTTTCATCCAATGTCCAAACGGCACAAATTTGGTCTTTAAATAACGCGATTAGATTACTTGTCATGCAGAAGAATGTGTATCAATTTGATCAATGTTGGTGCCCCTCTCCCCTTCCGTGCACCCCTGACTGAAACTGCGCCACTTTTGACATATTTAAATCACGGAGATGATTATATATGATTGGTGGAAACCGGCGACATCAAATTTCGCTTCCCCTCCCCATTTTTGTCCCTGACAACAGCGTCACTTTATTTATGTATTGTTCTCCATGATACGAGAAATACACTAATCGTGGTATAAAAACGCCAAATTAGCGACTTGTCGTGGATAGGGATGGGCATGCCATTTGTTATGAATGTTTTAATCGCCGATTTCTACCAAACATATTGTCAACCCAATGCTACAAGGAATATAATGGTGTGGTTTAAACAAATAAAGGTGGCCTGCAGATTTTGAACATTGAATCAGCATGTGAAATCATAATTTTGAAACATCTGAGTTGTAACACATCTTGAATCCAACGTTGGATTTACGTTAGAGGTCAACTAGATCGTAAAATTCCCGACTTGTTCTAGGATAGGATGGGATAGGATGGGATATTTTATTTCATTATACACAATTTTTTACATAGTACATTTGACAATTATTGTATTGTATATTCGACGGGGTTGCTAGACTAAACTGTCTTCCTGCCACCCCATAAAGATGAATAGATGTTACAATAGAACATTTTCTATGTAATAACTACTCGTCAGTAAGCATTTAGTATAGAAAGGGTTAACCCTTTACCCATCAGAACGGCCCTGTGCCAATGCATTCTATTATATATGCGAGTCGACCATAGGTCGCCTCGCATATATAAGAGAATGCATTGGCTTAACACATTAAAAATTATAAAATTGTTAAAGAATGTAAGAAAAAATGGTAAAAAGTGTTAAAAAAGATTCTTATTTAGGCCAATGCATTCTCTTATATATGCGAGGCGACCTATGGTCGACTCGCATATACAAGAGAAAGCATTGGCACAGGGCATAACTGTAACCATCACAATGTGGTCAATGAGCCGGTTCCAATGATATCAATATTTGTATGGTTTTATTGAGACAGACCCAAGATAATTTAGGCTGTTGCAGCTTTATTTGGCCGTTTTTGGCCGGTTTGTTGGGTAAAGGGTTAACAGAACAAGCAAACAACTCCGGAAGTGAACAAATTATCTGATTCAATTCGCAACTTGCCCCAATTTATAATACCCGCGAATCTATACAAAAATTTGAGGAAATAAATTTACCGTCTTTTATTTTACAAAGAAATCGTTATTTTGTCTACATATTAACTGACAAGTTAGTACCCAGGCGCTATGCCAACTGTGGGAATGTAGAATTATACTAACATCGCCGAAAAACTATTGTATTGATTTCTTGTACAATACACGGCTTTATGAGTATGTATCGCATGGTGGTTTCATTTCAATGGATTCTGTGCATGGAGTGTACACTTATAGATAAATCTCTTATGTGCTACTCGATGGTTTCATTTCAATGGATTCTGTGCATGGAGTGTATACTTATAGATAAATCTCTTATGGGCTACTCGATGGTTTCATTTCAATGGATTCTGTGCATGGAGTGTATACTTATAGATAAATCTCATATGTGCTACTCGATGGTTTCATTTCAATGGATTCTGTGCATGGAGTGTATACTTATAGATAAATCTCTTATGGGCTACTCGATGGTTTCATTTCAATGGATTCTGTGCATGGAGTGTATCCTTATAGATAAATCTCTTATGTGCTACTCGATGGTTTCATTTCAATGGATTCTGTGCATGGAGTGTATACTTATAGATAAATCTCTTATGGGCTACTCGATGGTTTCATTTCAATGGATTCTGTGCATGGAGTGTATACTTATAGATAAATCTCTTATGGGCTACTCGATGGATTCATTTCAATGGATTCTGTGCATGGAGTGTATACTTATAGATACATCTCTTATGGGCTACTCGATGGTTTCATTTCAATGGATTCTGTGCATGGAGTGTATACTTATAGATAAATCTCTTATGTGCTACTCGATGGTTTCATTTCAATGGATTCTGTACATGGAGTGTATACTTATAGATAAATCTCTTATGGGCTACTCGATGGTTTCATTTCAATGGATTCTGTGCATGGAGTGTATACTTATAGATAAATCTCTTATGGGCTACTCGATGGTTTGCCTCTTTCTAGTTAGTGGCAATATATGTTCCTTAAAAGTCGAGTAGAAATGTACTGAGTGAGGTTGTGGATTGCGATGATGGGGAGGTCACTCTGTTGAGCCGAGCTGACCACACAGTCGGGACATCTTTGATTGTTGCATTTAATGTTTGCAGAATACTTTTTAATACCATCGCCATGTAAACGCCGTTTGAATGTGTGTCTCGTTTAGTATGATGTAAATTCGTTACCTAGGTTGTTCCATATAGTTGGATAAGAATGCAATGGTAGTTGTTGGGACCACGATGTTCTGGGTGTTTCAAACAAATTGTGGGTTCTAACCATTGGTCTGTAGAGATACACAATTTGTGAAAGAAAGTTGGGCTTATATAATTTATGTAGCCAGAAAATAAGCAACCGATTATATGTCAGCAGTCGTGGGCATATATCTACCTAGAGTGTTCTATGGGTTCAGATGAACCCACCATATATGTGAGCAGGCGTGGATATATATCTACCTAGAGGGTTATATGGGTTCAGAAAAACCCACCATATATGTGAGCAGGTGTGGGCATATATCTACGTAAGGTTATATGGGTTCAGACGAACCCGCCATTGAAATGACAATACTCTATTGTCCGACCAAATTATCTTTCCGGTTTACAGAAGGAACAAAAAATCACTCCAAGTTCGAAACAGTTGGAGTTTACTCTTACACTCAATATGTGGTCGCTCTTTTTGTTAAAATATTAACGGTGTGGTTGAATAACCTCCATTCTCTTACAGGAGAAGCAGTAGGTGTTAGGAATATATCGTACTAAACTTCTGGTGTTAGTGCACTAAAACAATACTTGCATACATCGTGTTGAACTATATTGACATTGACCACTCAGAACCCCAATGTTTAACTACAGTGTCATTGACATGGAACAATCAGAACCCTAATGGAGTAGACCCCACACTCACCCAAAACACCAATGGAGTAGACCCACAGGAAGTGAAGCATGCCCATGAGCAGAGTGTGATTAGCGTTCAGCAATGGCAGATATACATGGAATGGATGCCTAAAATAGTGAGTTTTTACCATTAACAAATGGCAGCAGAGCGAGGTTAGAATATTTCTATGTGTGTGACTCAGACAACAGAGATTAAGTGTAAAGGCGTTATGGGAGGCTAAAACAGCCCATATTGAGTGTACTGACTTGTGATTGTGAATTCAAAATTAAATAAAAAATTACAATGATAATCAATCCTCCGATTTTCAATGGAAACTATGAGAGGTATAAGAAAGAGTTGTTAGCCTGGCATGAGATAACAGAACTGGACAAAAAGAACAAGGGAATTGCAATCGCCCTATCTCTCCCACAAAATGATGAGTCGAAGATCCGTGAAAATGTGTTGATGAAATATCATTGGATGAATTAAAAAAAGAGACAGGACTTGATACTGCTACAACAATTTTGGATTCAAAGTTGGGAAAAGACGATTTGGAAGATAGTTGGGAAAAATATGACGATTTCGAAGATTATCAAAGAACTAGTGCCGAAAGTATCAACGAATTTATTGTAAATTTTGATCAAAAATACAATAAATTTCTATAGAAAGGACTAAAGTTGTCGTCACAAATTCTTGCATTCAAACTTTTAAAATGTTCGCGGATAACAAAGCAGGATAAAATGCTTGTTATGACCGGAATGGATTATTCTGATAAGGATACATTGTTCGAACAAGCGAAAAATTCTTTAAAGAAATTTAAAGGTGAAAGTTTGGCTAGCGGTTCAACGGCAAGTTCTTCAAGTATTACTTTCAAAACTGAGCCTGTAGATGTGAATAATGATGTTTTGTTTTCAACTAGAGGTCAGTTGTATTCGTACAGGTCGAGGGGACGTTGAAATCGTGGATCATTCAATGGTCGTAGATCAGGTTCTGGTAATTATTATCGTGGCAATACCGGTTCCAATTCAAGGAAAATGAATCCCATCGGATCGGATGGAGAAGCAATAAGATGTGTATCTTGCGGATCTTTTCGGCATCTTTTATGACTGTCCAGATAATTGGGAGAATTTGTTGAAAGTGTCTAAAGTGAACATAGCGGGAATGGAATCAATTGATCAGGAACATGTAGTTTTGTACACTGGTGATAGAAATGAGTTGCATGAACTGGACAAAGAAGCGAGAAATTGTGCCATACTAGATAGTGCGTGTTCCAGTACTGTTTGTGGTGAAACATGACTTGATGAGTACGTGGATTCATTATCTGAGGTGGAAAAGTAGAAAATATCTGTTGAAAAAAGCCATGAAGTCTTCAAATTCGGTGGTGGAACACAACTAACATCTATAGCTGAATATTCACTGCCAGCAAAGATCGTGGGGAAAGAAGTGACTATTAAAACGGATGTGGTCAAATCTGATATTCCTCTTTTGTTGTCAAAAGAAGCTATGAAGTCTGCACAAGTAAAGTTAGATACTGAAAATGGTTCTGCATGCATTCTAGGAAAGGAGGTGTCTTTAAATTTGACGTCATCATTATTGCATTGACTTGGATGGTGGAAAATGTGTTCGACAAGTGTTCCAAGTTAACTTTGATGAATTATGTGATGAAGAAATTGAAAAAAGTGTTCACAAATTGCACAGACAATTCGCACATCCAACGAATCATAAATTAGTGTCACTCATGCAAAGGTCATGCTTCAACACCACCAAGACCCGTAGTTGGTTTCCCAATGGCTTCGAGTTTCAATGAAAAATTTGCGATCGATTTGAAGAAATGGGATAATCGCTGGATATTGCATATAATTGATATGTGGTCACGATTAACTTTATCTGTGATTGTGACAAGGAAAACTCCAAATGAAATAATTTATAAACTTGTAAAACACTGGATTGGCAATTTTGGGGTGATGGAGTCACTGATGCATGACAATGGTGGTGAGTTCAGCAATGACGAGTTGAGAGAAGTGGCATCTATTTTGAACGTTGAGATTTGTACAACGGCAGCTTGCAGTCCGTTTCAGAATGTTTTTTGTGAAAGAGTGCACTCCGTAACTGACTCAATGTTGATGAAACTTCGTACTGACAATGTGAAAACGTCTGACGAAATACTGTTGTGTTGGGCAAATATGGCCCGAAATTCACTTCAAATGTGGAATGAGTTTAGTAGTTACCAACTTGTTTTTGGTATTAATCCAAAAATTCCGAATATAATGACTGATAACATTCCTGCACTGGAGGGTTCTACAAACAGTGAAATGTTTGCAAAGCGTCTTAATGCTTTATATTCCGCCAGAACAGCTTTCATCCAATCAGAAGCAGAGGAAAGGATTAGACGTGCTTTAAGAGGAAAAGTTTGTGCTGCAGAACAAAGTTATTCGAATGGAGATAGGGTTTTCTATAAACTGGATGGTAGAGATTGATGGCTGGGCCCAGCCAAAGTTGTATTCCAGGATGGAAAATTAATCTTCGTTAGACATGGAGGTTCTTTTGTAAGAGTTTCACCAAATAGACTAATAAAAGCAAATTCTTACAAATTGGAGAAGAGTAGTGGCGCTGAAGGATCTTTGGTTGACGTTACTGAACAACCATTGGTAGACGTTACTGAGAATTATCAAAGGTCAACAGAATTGTTATCTAAAGAGTCGATTGGGAGTAATAACGAGGAGCTAATGTTGCATGATGCTAAAGATGGTCAAGATAAACAAAAAGTATCATTGAAGTCTGGAATGAAATATCAGTATCAGATCAGATGAAGGATAGTGATGAATGGATAACTGCCACTGTGGTGAATAGAGCTGGAAAAGCAACAGGAAAAAATAAATCATGGTATAATTTGGAGACAAGTAACAGTGAAAGAATAAGTTTGGATATAAACAATGTAAAATGGAAATTGCGTGACCAGTATGAAGAAATATTAATGACTTATTCCCAAAGAAAGACTTAATGACCCCGTATGCATCCAAGCAAAAATTCTTGAGCTTGAGAAATTAAAAACAATCAATACGTATGAGGTAAACGAATGTGGTCAGCAGTGGATTTCCACTTGATGGGTTTTGGTGAAGAATTGTGGTTCTGTGAGAGCACGTCTGGTGGCACGCGGTTTTGTGGAAGAAGCTGACACTCAAAATATTCTCCTACAGTAAGTAAGATTGCAATCCGGATATTTCTCATGATGGCAGTTAATAATGACTGGACTGTTAAGACCATAGACATAAAATCGCATTTCTTCAAGGGAAGTTGTTGTGAGAAGTGTTTGTGTAGCCACCAAAAGAAGCAGATTGTAAAGGGAAAATTTGGAGAATTAAAAGGTGCTTGTATGTGCTAAATGATGCAGCGAGACAATTTTACAATAGTGTTGTTAGTGAATTGACACAGCTTGGATGTGTAAGATCGCAATTGGATCGTTCATTGTTTTTTAAAAAGGACAAAAATGGAAAAATGAAGGGAATATTAGTCCGTCACGTTGATGATTTTCTTCATGCAGGTGATATCGACTTTGATAATGAAGTTATGGAAGGATTGCGACAGCATTTTCTGGCGGGAAAATTTGAAGAGATCAAATTCACTTATGTTGGATTCAATATTGAGCAAAAAGATAAAACAATAGTGCTTGACCAAAATCACTATGTTGAAGGAATAAAGGACATTAAAATATCTGCGGAAAGACTAACTAGAAAGAATGATGAATTGAGCACAGAGTACACTGATTTATGCTCAATTGTGGGAGTCTTAATTGGATCGTCCAATGCACTCGTTCAGACTCGTCAAGTTAGTGATTTAATTAAAGCCGTGAAAATTATGTGTCGAATTAAATCTCAGAATACTTCAGTTTGCTTTCCAAAGTTAACAGGAAGTTGGAAATTAGTAGTTTTCACGGATGCTGCATACGCAAATCTTCCGGGCGGGATAAGTAGTACAATGGCTTATGTTCTGTTTGCTGTGTCTTCTGTAAAACAATGTTGCCCCTTATCATGGAACTGCCATAAGATCAAGAGAGTTGTGAGATCCACATTAGCTGCTGAAGCTTTGAGTTTACAAGGAGGTATTGAGGAAGCATTGTATGTTCGGAATGTGATAAGTGAATTTGATGTCAACAATAAATCATTACCAATCATAGCTTATGTGGACAATCAAAGTGTGGTATAGGCCGTACATTCCACTCGAATGGTTGATGATAAGAGATTTAGAACAGACATTGGTGCAATAAAACAGTCACTGGAAAGAGGAGAAGTTGGAAGTATTCGTTGGTGCCCTGGATCAAAGCAACTTGCGAACTCTCTGACCAAACGATGTGCCTCAGGTGAAGATCTCAATGCTATTTTCCAACGAGGGAAGATAGCAATTGATATTTAATTATATCAACACAGAGATAGGAATATATAGTTTTACATAAGTTATGGATTTTATGGGGGGGGGGGGAGAAAAAGTAAAAAGAAAACATTAAAGAAACAGAAAAGATGGAATGTTGAGCTAGTATCACTGACATGGAACACACAGAACCCCAATGTTGAACTACAGTGTCATTGACATGGAACACTCAGAACCCTAATGGAGTAGACCCCTCACTCAACCAGAAATCCAATGGAGTAGACCCACAGAAAGTGAAGCATGCCCATGAGCAGAGTGTGATTAGCGATCAGCAATGGCAGACATACATGGAATGGATGCCTAAAATAGTGAGTTTATATCATTAACACATCGTACGGGAATTACCGTTCAGTACATTGTTCGATTAAAGGCACGGGCAGCGTTCGTTGCAGAAATATTCATATTTGTTCAAATCGCATCAGAAGGAATATTAAAATATATATAGTTTTGTTCATATGCCAGACATACTCAGCGCGTAAATAGTATATTGCACACTGTTGTAAGGTAAACAAGAACCTGCTCGTGTTACAGACGTTTTGCTTCTCTTTACATAACACAGCGTAATTCTATTGGTTAATCACACACAAATGATATAAACGCTCTTTAATATCCCCATATCAGGAAAACAGTAACAAATACGGCCCTTTATGTTAACCATATCCGGATCTAAAAAAAAAAACAGGTTCTGCAACGTTTTGTATGCTTTCGTTTACATAACACAGGAAAAACATTTTACAATAACATACTGTTTATGCCATATTTCTGATTGTTATAAGAACAAAGTATATCAATATTTTACTATTCTTTCTGTTTATGGCGGTTTTTGGTGGAGCTGAATAATTTAACCGCATACCCACCGCCCGTATCTTTAAATGTTGTGCAGGGGAAATGACCACATGGACAAATTTAAGGCCATAGCGCTATACTATTCAATAACACATACTCGAACTACCTTCAGTTATTATAACTAGTTGGTTGAGTGTGTATCTACAATCTCTCACATGTACAGGCACCGCATTCTTTCATTCATAAATGTACACCGTGTGTTTACTGCTGACCAGATTGATAACACAGACACAATGTTAGTAGAGATAAATGAAAGACTGTGTGCCATGCCGTGTGTACGACTATACGTATATTCTTTATTTTTCTCGTATTTATAGACAATGTATGTGAGTTGAAATTCGATGGTTCGTGCGTGTTAGAGCGTGACTGACTATTGAAATAAGTGTGTAGATGTCTGCGATTCTGTGTGTATACATGTGCCACATAAGTTTGTGCAATTGCTCGCCTGTTTGTGATGTAATGTCTGCGAGTGATGGCCATCCTAATTTAATTTAATTGCAGACTGATGGGTGGTACGCGTGTATATGTTGCCTGACTATGAATGGAAATGTGTGCGATTTTATTTTATTCTCTTTGTTTCTGTATTTAACTCTTTAATGTCAAAATGTGTGTATATAAGTTAACGACCACCTCTTTGTAAATTGTCAATGTGTGTATGTATAATGTACTCTTCATATCATGGAGGACAATAAAGTATATATATAACTAGTTGGTTGAGTGTGTATATTCAAATGAAGCTTTTGGTGGAATTCGAAGAAATTCAAACCTTATCAATTACGGTGAATATGGTTAGATTGTGTGCGTATTTCGATGAAGAATAGTGTTCAAACTGTAATTGTGTGCAGCTGCGCGATGTGATTTTGCAAAAGCTATCTAATTAGGGTTAAATACACATCATCCAAATTAGCGCTCCTAAATTACTATTTCTTTAGCTTCGGGGAAAAACATATTTTATTCGAGTCGAGGCTCATTTAAGCTCAGTTATCAGATATTGATTTTTTAAATAAGTTATTTTAATGACATGGATTAACATCATTCGTATACATGGATTAACGTCATTCGTATACATGGATTAGCGTCATTCGTATACATGGATTAAAGTCATTCGTATACCGGCATTCGTATACATGGATTAACGTCAATCGTATACATGGATTAACGTCACTCGTATACATGGATTAACATCATTCGTATACATGGATTAACGTCATTCGTATACATGGATTAACGTCATTTGTATACATGGATTAGCATCATTCGTATACATGGATTATAAGTGGTTATCGGATTGATTGCCGCATGTTTATCGAGATTAAGTAAAACAATTCGCGTACTTCAGACGTTATTTTTTTTTATGGTGCAATTGAAGTGGTTTGAGTTATCAGCAATAGTAGTGGATTGCCACACACTTCCATATTGGATACTGACTGAGTACTCACACATCAAGTTGTGCTGATAAATTTACACACAGCTATATTGCCTGTGAAAAGTAACCGAGCATAGTATATGGTTAAAGGTCCATAAGGCATTTGAACTACCATCAACAAGTACATGTGAAACTATATCGACTTTGTTGTAAAATAATTCAAGGGTTGCTAGGAAAGCCGCTAGACGAGGGTAAGTCCTAAACCACTGGTGTGCACACAGGCGATGCCATTTCCTGGGTACAAATTGTGGAGTAAGTCACAAGGACTCTACAGGTATGTCAACCAAATATAAAGAAGAGAATCGGTGGCATACCGGCGGAATACTAAATTTGAAATGATGCTCATATTTTAGTTAGCGCATGGCCAAATGGTAGTAATGGTGAAGTATCTTGCACATGGCCAAAAATGTATAAAGATAAAGTTATAAAACACCGCAGTGATACTGACAACACAACTAACACATGGAAATTAAATGGACTGTAACCTGATGTGTATAATAATATTCAAGGGTAGCAGGGAAATCCACGGGTAGTGAGGGTAAGTCTTCAACCACTAACTGCACATAAGCAATGTATAGTCTTGGGTACGCATAGTTGAATACATCATAAGGGTGATAACAAATTAGAAGTCAACCATATATAATGGAGCACAATAAATGACCTGGCAGTTAAAAAACAGGTACAAATAAATAATTTATTGTATAAATAATATCATAAATAAAAAAATTATTATCTGTGAATGTCGCTAGGCAGTGTGAGAGCGCACAGTGGACTATTTTTTAGAAAGAATTACTACGATCAGGCCGAAATCACAGGTCCCCTGGTGCGATACCACCCCTACAAGTAGTATATATACTTGTAGGGGTGGTATCGCACCAGGGGACCTGTGGCCGAAATATGTCACAATTGTAACGTTGGTTATGCCAGAAAATGAAAGTGGACTAAGGTGGTCATCAGAAGCGCACAGGGTTATGTAATAGACATAATGAGTCTAATTATATAAGACGGTTTTGACATTTGAAAATATATCGACTTTGTTCTAATTTTCAGTAACGAGATTTCGCATATTGAAACCTTTGTTATGTAAGTATTACAGTGACATTACTGATCAAAGTCCAATAAGATGCCAAAGTTTAATCAAATCTTGACGGTAAACATTGCAAACGCCTTATGCATTGACACATATTCTTGAAATAATATTTAGATTAAAATACTTGCTACGCGATTAGTCATGTTTGCTGATAAATCACTGTAACAGTTTTGTTTACATAACAATTGTTTTCACACGAGAAATTTTGTTATTGGACAACTTTTAATAATTAATATAAGAACATTGTTTCCTATTCTTCATGTTCTTCTTCCTCGTTTCACTTAAATGCCTAATATAAATTCAGAGCACATTTCGGAACCAACACAGTTTTATTAATTGTGGTGCCCAAAGTTTCCCATCTCCAACGTCATCCAGTCATTTATTGCTCGAACATGACGGCAAAATCACATCCAAGTGAGTATACGCGATTTCTTCAACTATATATAAATAACTCAACTAAAACAAGATAGCAAATGTTTTATGTATCAACTTTTGTTAGCTCAATATAAATCCCGTCCTCATTATAGATATGACTATTGAGAAGATATAAATGTTCAAATAACATCGGTAATCATTTTCGAGTTTTTGAAATTTGAACGCCAAAATCTCCTTAAAATTAACCTGTTCATTTATCCGTTTTGCAGCATTCAGGAAGAGTTGTGAGAGCCAATTAGTCTAATAGCTTGCTGATATCTTAGGAAAATATACAAAAACGAATATTGAAATAATTGTATATGACGTGGGTTTCTGACCCTGACACCACTCTGCCAACTGTGAACCACACCATTAGACTTGTGGGGATGCCTACATGTATATCTAATTTTGTTTTGGTAATAATTGTTTAAATGTTTTATCAATTCTGGTGCTCCCCTCTGCCCAATCACTTGTCACCTCTATTAAACCGACACAATTAGATTCCTTGTGGCTAAGAGAGTTTGGTAGACGTCAATAATTTTTTTTTCCCGCTGTTAGTGTCCATCCCCTCCCCAATCGTTGACATCCCTGCCCAATTTCTAATCTAATGGTGTGCATTGCTCAAAGTGACAGACAACATCGGAGTCAGAGCTGGCTTTTGGAGAGGGGCAACAAAGCTACCGAGCTCTCTAAGTGTTCAATGCGCATTATGTTCCATTTAACGGTGTAGTTTATAGTTGCCAAAGCGACCACATACCCAATATGCAAAATTTTGTTTGATTGAGCCATGTCAGTTTAAATTGTAAATTTCCAGCCTTCGAAGACGATATCACCTATAACGGAACCAACATGCTTATCAACTTTTCGATTGTTCGTGTGTGTACATGGGTATTGTAAATATATCTCCTTTAAATATGTAGTTGCTGACATACATATACATATATTTATTTACCCAATAATAAATACAAATAGAAATTATAAGCGTATACGAACCGACGCTGTAATGCTGTGTGCCGTGCAGTGTCTGTAAGGATGGGTATGACTCCCAGAAATTCAGACTGTATCGGTGACATGACCGTTCAGACTTGCGATAGAACACAGATCGGCAGCCTCTGTTATCATGCAGACAACCCTCGAAACAGGCAATCGCTGAAACGTTTTGAAGCGTCGCGATCAGTCCGGTTTCTCCTGATATCACATTCGAAAATCTATCAACACTTTTCCTTTTGATGGAAACAATTCCGCTCATGAGAGCATAATCGAACAGAAAGATGGCAAGAACAGCAGTACGTAACTTCAAGTTTTCCATGGCGGTTCAATGCTTCAAAGTTTCACGCAGTTATATACTGTCTATAACAGTTTACATAAACCCGGATCACGAAACGTAGCCGTCATAATTTATGCATTTGTGTTCAACGTGAAATGTCACTCGGAGTTTCATGTGTGCCGTTCGATAAAGAAGATGGTCGTACTGTTTATCATGGCATGATCACGCCGCCACCAAATGTGACATATTCAAAAGACCAGTTCCAGTTCGTTCAAAGAGCATTAAATAATCATAACCGACAACCAAAGTGTGGTGAGATTTATCCATAAGAATCTTCTTCCCAAATCGATCAGAAGCATGTCATGTTTACCTGGCAGATGATACTCGAAGATGACTAAAGGAGTGCACTTGTTAGGACCGGCTTGTGAATACCTCTACAGAAGTAGAGCACTCGGTGTGTTCGCTCGTGAAATATTAAATAGATGTGCTTAGACGTCAAGTCCAGAATACAGAAACGGGTCTTTGAGTGGCATTACTAAGAAAGATCGAAGCAACATATTATATGTGACGCGGTTTCTAGGGCCCTTAAGCAGACACACACGCACCGTTAAACAGCAATGTCATTTATCTGATGGATGGATGCAAACTATTAATTATCACTGCAAAATCAGTTAAAACATTATCTTTTTGAGAATAAAACTGCTGGCATCCACGTGGAAATTTTAGAGACTGTACACAAAGACCCATACGTGTTAACGAACTAAGTTTGATCCCCCTTTCGAATTTTGTTATTTTTTGGTGAAATTTCGTTTTTTGGATTTGACATTGGTTTGACAAAGAGAAAATGATATGAGAGTTTGAAAATAAAAAATAAAATAGGATTTTTTGAAATGAATAGGAATTTTCGAATTTTGTTATTTTTTGGTGAAATCGATTTGATTAATCCGAGTCCACCAACAAACTATCTCAGATGTAATCAGAGTCCACCAACAAACTATCTCAGGTGTAATCCGCGTCCACCAACAAACTATCTCAGATGTAACCCGAGTCCACCAACAAACTATCTCAGGTGTAATCCGAGTCCACCAACAAACTATCTCAGGTGTAATCCGAAAAACGAAATTTCACTAAAAAATTACAATTTCTAAAATTCCTATTTTTTACAACATTTCTTGGCACCCAGTGACCAACACTAGAGACAATTAGTTATGGTTACCCAATAGTTTATATGCGACCCAATCAATAACCGTCAAAATAGAGTGAATACAGTTCTGGTTCTGAGAGTAATATTATACCTCAGAACCAGAATGTCAGACGATCCGATAACACGTACTAACAGCGAAAAGAACAAACGGAGACAATTAACACGTTGGATCTTCACTTGCAATAATCCTACAGCACAAGATGTCAGAAGAATACTTGGGTATCTTACTAAAGATAACTGCCGTTTTGCGATATGTGGTCGAGAAACTGGAAACAACGGCACTCCTCATCTTCAGGGCAACGCTTCGTTTGAGAAGATGCAGATTACTGACTTGCAGCGCCATCTCTCGAATCGAGCGTGGTACGCGGGAGCTAAAGGAACAGATTTTGAAAATGACAGCTATTGCTCAAAGCAGGGAGATCTCCTACTCAGAGTGGGTGAACCACGAATTAAGGATAAAGTGCCTGTTTCTATGGATAACATATCAGCTCAGAGCGCTCGAACTTTGTTAGACGGAGACGTGACGAGCCAGGATACCGTTTCATGGCGGACCCCAGTACAAGCGCGATGTACTCATCGGGCCACAAGGCTATGGAAGACTGTCTCAAAGTGTTCCAATTCGATTCTAACAGAGCTGAGATATATCGAAGTTTTCTAATGTTGTGTGGCGGCGTTGGCAGTTGGACATATTGACATTAATAGAGGAACCACCCCATGAGAGAAACGTGTGTTGGTATTGGATTCCCGTAGGAGGTATAGGAAAGACAATGCTTTCGAGATATATAATCGCCATGGGAGACAGCATTAGAATGGAGAATGGGAAATCAGCAGACATTAAGTAAGCTTATAACGGAGAAAGAGTGGTTATTTTTGACTATCCCAGATCTCAAAAGGACCATCTTAATTACGAGATAATAGAAATTCTAAAGAACGGGATTATGCTTTCGACAAAGTATGCTTCGAGAATGAAATTGAATCAACCACCGCACATGATTATATTTGCCAACCTAAGATTAGATACCCAAGTTATATACTCAAAAATATGACGACCACCGTCAGCTCTATTACAATTTGCTAATAGAGATGACAAAATATAACAAATAATATATAACGTGATCCCTAGCCGACCTGTGTTATGCTGTGAGTAATCACGTAAAACATGTTGTTGGAACGAAATTGCTCTGGCACATACTCGTACTTGTTGCTCGGATAAGACGTGTTATTATATATTTATTTAGGAAACTCATTATACAGCAATTAGTTCCAATGCGCATGTACATAAAAATAAACACAGACAAGATAACATCGCGCACATTTATACATAAAACAATACAAGCTTCACGAATATATGATATGTGACTAAACAATTGGAGTTACATAAAATATATGCAGTATATTAAAAAAACCTGGCTAAAAGAATACTATGTTAAGATACTTCAATCTCCAACTATAACGGATAAGTCTAAAATATATACAATAGTTTAAAAAGATACGGGTGGCGTTGATGATGGGTATGCTGTTAAAAGATTCACCTCCGTCAAAAACCGCCATAAACAGAGATAATAGTAACATATAGCCAGACAATTAGAAATATGGCATAAACAGTATGTTATTGTCAAATGTGTTCCTTTGTTATGCAAACAAAAGCAACAAGAAATTCAATTAATTGAGGAAAAACACCCACTGTCCTGAGTGGTATTGATAAGCTATTGGGGGGGGGGGGGTCTACCACTTCGCATGCAAAATAACACGAATGACACCAACAGCTTGGATGTGAGAATAATCCACCATATATGGTAGATATTCAACCAGACTGTGCTTAAGTTTCTCAATTGGTGACTGATGTACATATACAGTACACACAAATAGTAATAACAATTAACGTTGTGATTTTGAAATTAACCATGCTAGAATATTGACGGTAAGGTGGTATTAACTACTACGAGCATAATAATAGTACTATTCTTTTATAATATATGTGGGCATGATGTATGGAAATATTAAAGGTACTCAATCCGATAAAACTCTTCTCAATTACTATTCCAATGGCTTCGGGGGTCAAAAATATTTGATTCGAGTCGAGGAAGTCACCCATCAAAGCTCAGATTTGTTAGATATCGATTTTAGAAATCTATTATTTTTCATTATCGGGAATTCTTTCTGGCCCAGAAGACATTCAAAATTGCGTACCCTGATTATAGAGTTATCCATCCTTGTCTGTTTGAATAGAGTTTTGGCGTAAAATCTCGAGCAGGTTACCAAATTGACGGCAGTTATTAGTACTCATCTCGAGCAATTAACAAATTTTCGGATTGAGTACCTTTAAAGGACAAACCAATAGTTACAATACAATTATAACTGGTTTTTTTTAATTAAGAGCAAGAAGAGCTAATTGTGCTTAAGCACAATAAGGGATATTCCTTATTGCGCTTATAAGCTCAATAAGGGAATCTCTATTGTGCTTAAGCGCAATAAGGGAATATTTAATTGCGCTTAAGCGCAATGAAGAATATTCAAATTTCGCTGATAAAGCATAATAATGAATCTCTTATTAAAGAATAATATATTATATATAGTACATAAACTCCTTATAATACAGATGGTGTAGTCCATCTCCATTCTCCATGGCACAATGGGTGGAACAAATATAGGATTATTCTACTATTTGCAGAAGGGTGATCTAATGAGAGATATATTAATTGTGTTTAAGTGGAATGGGACGTAATTGCGGTTAAGCATAATAAGGAATGTCTTATTGCATTCTCATTGGGCTTAAGCGCAATTAGAGATTCCTTAAGGTAGCAATACACGATTTCTGGCCATTTTCACCATTTTGACGGGGGTACTGTATTACAACCTTCTGCTGCACCATGGTCATTGATAAACAGAACATGAGTGTTTGGTTACAAGATACAGAAATGGTCAGAGGATAATTCGTCTGTCTTTTGTAAAAAATTGCATCATCACAAGTAGAATTATCTCCCCTAGACTGATTTTTAAAAATCTTCATTTTAGCCATTTTTTGATCGAAATTGGCCGTTTTCGGTCGCATAGCTAACCATGACAGAGCGAATGTCAGTCTATAATCACCTTATGAGCTGATAGACCCGAGATATATGTCAGATATATTGAAAAATAAAAAAAAGTTATCGTAGCAATTTTAATTTTTTTTCTCAGAAGTGCAGACGACTGTTTTCAAGGGAGAGAATTCGAGCTGTTTTCCGGTGGAGTACCACACAGAGCTGGCCGACATCAGATTCCAAAAACATACTTCGTATTCAAATATCATCCCATTTTGTATACTATGGTACCTTTATAAAATAATTAAACCATCAAACCATTACTCCCAGGTATAACAGAGGCTAAACTGACAGTTATAGCCCTTATATGCTTAAAATCATATTTTTCAGCCCTCCTACAACCCATGAAATCGTGTATTGCTACCTTAAAGGAAAAGTAGAGTTACCCCCCTTGAGCGATAACTCATTTTCCGAGTTCCTTGGGTAGTTGCGATTAATTTGATATATGACATGTATAGGATAAATTGTTGAAATAAATTTTATTCACAAAGCAACATGCCTTGGGTAATAGTCATTTCAGCCATTTCCAGTCTGCAGTTCACGGTGACCTGGATATCTCAGATTTACCACTTATAGGTCAGACCATGGAGTCAAATTATTCTAGACATGTAATGCATCTATTTCTAGTAAAATTCCATCACTCAGTGTTACAAGTTAGTTATTCATATTGCAGATTCCATATTTATTTTCAATTCTGGAACACCACCCACCCCTCCTTCCAAGGGAAGTAATCAACAGGTGCCTGGAAATGTCAAAAGTTAGTTCCCTTTGTTGCACCCATGGCAACGTATTGTAATGACATCATTCTTTATTATTGTTTTGCTCTATGGTGTTCCAATTCTTTACATACAAACTCGAACAATTATTTGTTTATCTCCAACACAATGAAAAAGAAAAATAAAAGAAATCAAGGTTTCAAAGATGGTACGGTGCCAATTAGATGGTGTAATACACCATCTGATAAGCAACATGAAGAGAGGGCTGATTCTAATTCTCAGGATAAAAATCGAAGTGGAGAAAAAATTACGGTTCTTAGACACAAGCGCACGGATGAATATTTAGAAGCATGCAACATGGCGAGTGATGCGATTCTACCCGGGAAACTTCGGCCCATTAATTTGCCACCTGATGAGAACCAATGTGAAATTGACAGCACGTATGAAAATCATATTGTGAATCTGAACAAAATTAATTCAGCTTATGCTTCATTCTTTGATATTCACAATAACGGGAAATGTCAACGGCCAATTCCAGAAATGGCAATCTGCCAGAAACTAGGCATTTGTGTTTATGCCAGAATAAAGTGCGTGTCCTGCCAGATGGAAGGAGTCCGCAGTGTTTTGTCTGATACATCAGCTAAATCTTCAAGGAGATTGCCTGCAGGTGGACTGAATGATCGGTTATGCTTATCCATGCTCAAGAGCAAAGTCGGACCATCGGACATATGTCTTATTTTGAGTTGTCTGAACATTCAACCTCCATCCCGTTCACTGCTGTCCAATCGTCTCAGCAAATTCTGCGACAAAACTGTCGAAATGAACACCGATTCCATGCAACAGAATCAGATATTCTTGCAAAGTACACGAAATCTGCTGACCGAAAACAATAACATTGATGTTTCTGTTGACACGGCTTATAATAATCGCCCACAAGCTGGATGTGAAGCTGCTACACAGTCGGTTTCTGTCATCACAGAGCAGAATACATCAAGAAAGTTACCGCTCGCAATGTCAGTTTCGAACAAGTTATGCACAAAGAGATTGTGTAAACATACCGATCGCTCGTTTTGCAACAGGAATGTCTCACTAGACAACTCAATTGCGTCGACTGAGTCCTCAATGGCAAAAATGTCATTAAATTCCATAAATGATGCCGGTCTTGTTCGCGTCCAATCAGTTACAACTGACGCCAGTTCCCAACTCCAGAAAACTGTCCGAGACCTTTCAACGACATCGGCGCCAATAGCACACTTCACTTGTTTTATTCATTCATTACGAACCCTGCAAAAGAGAATACAGAAACTGAAATTAACTACCAAACCTGCAGTTTTAGGGGGAGAAAAATCATCATTCGTAAAGAAACTGTCGTCAAGTATACGCAACCGAGTAAGAATGGAGCTTGTTCGCATCAGGAAATTGTTTCAAGATAAGGACAAATTTGTAACAAAAGCATATAAGGCCATTCAGAACATAACACCTTGTTTCACAAACAACCACAAGAAATGTCCAGCATCATCACTGGTCTGTAAGGCGCATCTAAAATCATACACCACAAAACATCTTGCATTTTCGCGTCACGTACATGTAAAAAAATGTGACCAGATAATAATACAGAACGAATTGGAAAAATATTTCTCACTCAATATGTTGCAGAAGCTCAGCCGTTTATATGATACAAACAAAAATGAAAGTATCAACCATCGTATTTTCACGTACGCACCAAAAAGCACCCTATGGAGCAGAAACTTTCAAGGACTGTGCCATTCTGCGGTTCACTCGACCACCCACGGAGCAGGAAAATCCCTCATTTTATTGGCAAAATCTGTTGGTGTCACTTGCCACGACAAAGACCCAATGACCGTTCAATTGAAAAAAAGAGACAGAATGGCTTTCTATCATTCAAGACGCCAGTCGCAGAATGAATACAAACATCAACGATATATCAGTCGAAAAAAAAAATGTAATCGTTAAATAAAAACATACCGGTAAATATTTCGATTTGGGGAATAAAAAATATACTATTTTTTACCATGGATTGAATGCTCACTCACCGTATCAAAGATTGTAAAGTTGACAAAATATATCGTTGATGTTTGTTGTT
The DNA here is from genome assembly GCA_032622095.1 of Siphonodentalium dalli. Lineage (NCBI taxonomy): Eukaryota > Metazoa > Mollusca > Scaphopoda > Gadilida > Siphonodentaliidae > Siphonodentalium > Siphonodentalium dalli. The sequence goes on along the minus strand of CP136064.1, from coordinate 265,893,208 downwards.
GTCATTTTTAAAGTTTATCAGAGATTTATATATGTATCTTACCTGCCGATATAACCATAACATGCACGAACGATAGCCTCTATGACCATTACACGCCATGTTGTCCAGGCAGTCTCTGCGGTCTTTGTTTATTTTGTCCGGCTCCAGCGATATATGAGTTGGGTTGACACAGTCCTTGTTGTGGCATAAATGAGACGCATGCTCTGACGGTGTCAATGGCACTTGGTGATGGACAAAGTAGGCGAGTCGATGTGCTGCAACAGTCTGTACTTTGCCATCTAATCTAACACTCAACTTTCCATATCCTTCTCGCACCTGTGCGGTCCATAAATGACAACCAGAATAACTTCTTAGGCTGTTACGTATGATCGACTTCCGTAATGAGGCCAGCTTTCTTTCGCTCGGAATGAATTTAAAAATCTGTGACATATTACCTGTAACAAGAAGAAATAACACATACACCGGTACTTGTTTTTGCATAACGAAAACATAAAATTTGTGTGTGGTTGATTCTGTCGATGTTAATTATACGAAGTCTCTCGAGTAAAAAAAAAGCAGCGATGCTTTCCCCCTGTATGCCTTAAATTGGCTATATAACAGATAAAGGTTGCACCCCCCCCCCAATTCACTCTCATGTGATTGTTTATCATTAATTTAAATCACATATTTCAGACCCTCAATAACATCTTGCATATACTAGTATGTTGATAGTAACAATGGCTAGTGTCCCCTGATATACAGGCACTTGCGGTGTGCTGGCACACAAAATATCACAATCTTCAAAATCATAACAGGTTTTTGCAGGTGGAATAGTGCGCTATATTTAGTAACATATACCTGTTTACACATGTTTTGGCTTTAATTTTGATTTTTGGAAATGAATGAGATGTCTGAGAAAGGGAAAATGTGTTTTGCAAAGAATATACAATTCATCCAATGTTGACACGAAAATAGGGAAGATGAATTGACCAAAAATAGGTAATTTGACATGCTTCTTTAAGGTAGCAATACACGATTTCTGGCCATTTTCACCATTTTGACGGGGGTACTGTATTACAACCTTCTGCTGCACCATGGTCATTGATAAACAGAACATGAGTGTTTGGTTACAAGATACAGAAATGGTCAGAGGATAATTCGTCTGTCTTTTGTAAAAAATTGCATCATCACAAGTAGAATTATCTCCCCTAGACTGATTTTTAAAAATCTTCATTTTAGCCATTTTTTGATCGAAATTGGCCGTTTTCGGTCGCATAGCTAACCATGACAGAGCGAATGTCAGTCTGTAATCACCTTATGAGCTGATAGACCCGAGATATATGTAAGATATATTGAAAAATAAAAAAAAGTTATCGTAGCAATTTTAAATTTTTTTCTCAGAAGTGCAGACGACTGTTTTCAAGGGAGAGAATTCGAGCTGTTTTCCGGTGGAGTACCACACAGAGCTGGCCGACATCAGATTCCAAAAACATACTTCGTATTCAAATATCATCCCATTTTGTATACTATGGTACCGTTATAAAATAATTAAACCATCAAACCATTACTCCCAGGTATAACAGAGGCTAAACTGACAGTTATAGCCCTTATACGCTTAAAATCATATTTTTCAGCCCTCCTACAACCCATGAAATCGTGTATTGCTACCTAAGTTATTGCGGTTAATCGAAATTGTCTATTAAATGTCAATTTTGATTCCCATAGAGATCATCAATGATGTATATGCGCAAGGGCGACGTGCCAATCTTCTCTATTGGGATTCCAATTGTTGGCTCATTAAATATGCACATATGCTTAAGATACAGTCGCGCATGAAGCGCGCTCCCGTAAGTCGGGTTTTGGATCCCAGTTAATGACAATATTATTGAAATAATCGGTTTTCCCCAATAAACAACCATATATTCAATATACATGTTTTGGAGCAAAATTAGGCAGTCCATATTGGACGCCATCATGGAATTTATTTTTTTTGGTTTAATTTTCCCACATATTTATTAGTTATGTGGATGGAGTTCTCATTAAACGTCACATCATTATATTGGTTACAGTAATGCCCAAAGTAATTGACCACTTAACCGCATCAGAATTATTGGTAATTTTTCAGGATTTAAAATCCTGAAAAATTACCAATAATTATGCTGTGGTTAAGTGGTCAATTACTTTGGACATTACTGTACGAGGATTGAGTTATCATTACACCTCAAATCCTTATATTGGTTACAGTAATGCCCAAAGTAATTGACCACTTAACCACAGCAGAATTATGGGTATTTTTTCAGCATTTAAAATCCTGACAAATTACCCATTATTATGCTGTGGTTAAGTGGTCAATTACTTTGTACATTACTGTATGAGGATTGAGTTATCATTGCACCTCAAATCCTTATATTGGTTACAGTAATGCCCAAAGTAATTGACCACTTAACCACAGCAGAATTATGGGTATTTTTTCAGCATTTAAAATCCTGACAAATTACCAATAATTATGCTGTGGTTAAGTGGTCAATTACTTTGGACATTACTGTATGAGGATGGAGTTAAACCTCACATGAGTGTGTTGGGGATTTGGACCTTGACTTGGGACCTTTTGTTTTTAACGCGACAAATGCGCATACACCTTATACACAAATATCTTATGTAACCAGAGTTTTTCTTGGATAAGATGAGTTTGAAGCCTGCTTACATTTCAAAATGTCGTCAGTTTTATATTGTCTGCAGCGGAACTCAACGCGTTGAAGCAAAAGTTACAAAAGATAAAATGTGTATGTAACGAGACTATAATACAACTGAAAAAATAAATTGAGGGAGGGGTGGGCGATACAGGGAACTAAGGGTTGAACCGATATAAATTTGTAGAGCAATAACGACCAATGTTGACACATTATGCATCTGAACTCAGAGATCAACTCTACTGTTGCAACAAGGCTTTAAAATAGGGGGGTGTCAGAATCTTAGTCATCTCTATATAGTGCCAGAATAGTCATTTATGGACTTCTATAAGATGTTGGGTTGGTTATATGGACTCGGAGAAAAAGTGGTTTGTACCGATGAACTGACATAAATTAGTGGAGCGATGTTGCATCGCGACTGTACTAAAGCAGCAATGATATCAAATTGGGGGGGGGGGGTCTGAAATTATCTATCTATATAGATGGCACCAGGATTATATAGAAAGGAATAGCAATTGATATACGTATACGGTATACTATAGTAATACCATAGACATATAAGTGCAAGTATCACATGATAAAATATTACGTAACGTGACTATACCGATGAAAGAAATAAATAAATTGGACCGGGATTAGAGGTTGGTTTGGTTATATGTTGATAATTGGATATGGAATTCATACCGATGAAACGATACGAGCGATAAAGAACAATGTTGACATTTATTCAGGCTACGCGGGAGAAAATAGGGGTTTATACGATAGACCGAAATAAATTTGTCGGGTGATAATGACCAATGTTGACCTATAAAGTAACGCGACTGTACTGTCGGATAATTATCAGGTGTAACCGATCAAATATGGACTCTAGCGACCAATATAGAACAGCTCAGAAAACATTCGCAGGGCCCTAAAATTTATTTAACACTGCATTTGCCATTAAAATAGATTTATGTCAATAAAACTGTCATTTTTCAAAATTTTAAGCTGAGACTTGGAGTGTGTGGGTGGGATACCTACATATTCCTAAAATGACAGAGTACAGCACGTAATTATGTTTTAGATGGAAGAAATTAATTTTGTTCAATGATAAAATTTAACATGGAATTTACCATTAAAATCGATTTATGTCGATAAAACTGTCTTTTTTTCAAACTTTTAGGCTGAGACTTGGTGCATGTGCGTGGGATACATATATGTTCCTAAAATGACAGAGTCCAGCGCGTAATTATGTTTTAGATGGAAGAAATTGAATTTTTTTCGATGATAAATTTTAACATGGAATTGTCCCATTCAAATCTATTTATGTCGATAAAACTGTTATTTTTCAAACATTTAAGCTGAGACTCGGTGTTTCTACGTGGAATACCTATATATTCCGAAAACGGCAGGGTTAAGCACGTAATTATCTTTTAGATGGAAGAAATTGATTTGTTTCGATGATAAAAATCCAGCGTAAAATAATCGCCAATGGAGGCTTCTTGCATCGCGACTGTACTAAAGCAGCAATGATATCAAATTGGGGGGGGGGGGGTCTGAAATTATCTATCTCTATAGATGGCACCAGGATTATATAGAAAGGAATAGCAATTGATATACGTATACGGTATACTATAGTAATACCATAGACAAATAAGTACAAGTATCACATGATAAAATATTACGTAACGTGACTATACCGATGAAAGAAATAAATAAATTGGACCGGGATTAGAGGTTGGGTTGGTTATATGTTTATAATTGGATATGGAATTCATACCGATGAAACGATACAAATTAGTGGAGCGATAAAGTCCAATGTTGACATTTAGTCAGGCTACGCGGGAGAAAATAGGGGTTGATACGATAGACCAAAATAAATTTGTCGAGTGATAATGACCAATGTTGACCTATAAAGTAACGCGACTGTACTGTCGGAAAATTATCAGGTGTAACCGGTCAAATATGGACTCTAGTGACCAATATAGAACAGCTCAGAAAACATTCGCAGGGCCCTAAAATTTATTTAACACCGCATTTGCCATTAAAATTGATTTATATCGATAAAACTGTCATTTTTCAAAATTTTAAGCTGAGACTTGGAGTGTGTGGGTGGGATACCTACATATTCCTAAAATGACAGAGTACAGCACGTAATTATGTTTTAGATGGAAGAAATGAATTTTTTTCAATGATAAAATTTAACATGGAATTTACCATTAACATCGATTTATGTCGATAAAACTGTTTTTTTTCAAACCTTTAGGCTGAGACTTGGTGCATGTGCGTGGGATACATATATGTTACTAAAATGACAGAGTCCAGCGCGTAATTATGTTTAATTGGAAGAAATTGAATTTTTTCCGATGATAAATTTTAACATGGAATTGTCCCATTCAAATCTATTTATGTCGATAAAGCTGTTATTTTTCAAAAATTTAAGCTGAGACTCGGTGTTTCTGCGTGGAATACCTATATATTCCGAACACGGCAGGGTTAAGCACGTAATTATCTTTTAGATGGAAGAAATTGATTTGTTTCGATGATAAAAATCCAGCGTAAAATAATCGCCAATGGAGGCTTCGCTTCGCATTGTTGGCAATTATCACGATACACAGGGAACACTTTGACGTTCGTACTCATATTTCACCAATTTTTGTACCTGGCTTTCCAATCCTAAGTTTCAAGGGGAAATGTCTAATTTTACTCTATTTGTCGTTATATGCATATTATACAAATTTATCACACCATTTATTATTCATTTTCATAAAAATAACAAAGAAGAAGCCGAAGATGACATGTTTAAACTGTTTGAACTTTGAAGCACGAATTTGGCGATAACTTATCAGAGTACGTTATACTTGTGATAGTTACGTTACGCACATGTGTTCCAATATCCTATTGCGATAATCGCTTAACCCTTCAGTTTTCAATTGGTTGAAATTAAAATTTCTCAAGTTCCAGCTCAACACGAATCTAGTGACCTAATTGGTAGAAATACTTTAGCAGTAATTCTTAGTTTTATAAGTCATAACTCTAATTTTATTGACGATACGAGCTGAACATCATAATATGTCACTGTTTATGGCGGTGTTATCCAAACGTGTGCTTTGATAATGGTTATAATTTTATTTTGCGATCAAACGTCAGTGCAGCCCAGCAGAAACGCATAGGCACTAGTTCAATTCAGCAGAAACGCATAAGTCCTACGATTATAGTACACCCACTGAACGCGCTTCGCGCGTTGGTCAGTGGGTGAAAAAAAGGTACAGGAACTGGCTTTTGTTTAGATCCGGATATGGTAAACATAAAGAGCGTCATTTGTTACTGTTTTCCTGATATGGAAATAATAAAGAGCGTTTATATTATTTGTGTGTGATTAACTAATAGAATTGGGCTGTGTTGTGTAAACAAAAGCAAAACTTCTGTAACACGAGCAGGCTCTTGTTTGCAACACCATCGTACATCTTGACGACAATATACTATTTGCGCGCTGATTATGTTTGGCATATGAACAAAACTATATATATATTTTAATATTCCTTCTATTGATGGCGATTTGAACAAATATGAATATTTCTGCAACGAACACCGCCCGTGCCTTTAAATAACAGATGGTGCACTTATAACGAACATGTGTCCTTGATATCAAAAGGACACATCTCACTATTTTTGTAGATCACTATTTTTGTAGATCACTATTTTTGTAGATCCAGCCTGTTCTCCAGAAAACCAGCATTTTATTTGCTTATAATATAACTTGTTTTAGGTAGTTACTCTGCTTAGAATTAGCTCATTTTGAGTCGATAATGTGATGAAAATTAGAGAATTTTAGTCACATTATCGACTCATAATGAGGCAATTCTAGCAGAATATGTGCGGACAATGACACAAATAAGCAAAATCAGGACTACTCGGGTGTACGCTCTTTAACATGTGTTTTCACAATGGCCCGCGCAATAAAACGAAATAACGGCTATGAATCCATTATCTGCTTATTTCAGCATCTAACAATCACATTATGTACATATTTTATATTATAGGTCGATTAGGTGCGTATTTGCGCGAGGATATGTTGGAAGATCAACCAGAAACACGAAGAAAATGTTCTTATCATGGATAAAAACAAAGTTCTGATCGTGTCACACCGATGGGTGCGACGTTTGGTACAAGCTGAATGCATGGCATTAACGTGTTTCCACGTGTTTCATGACGACGACTTTCATGTACATGCATCATATCCTCGTGCATTTAGCTTCATATTAGACTTAAATATTCACACATGTTCATGTCGGACATATTTAATTCTGAAATAAACCCATAGTGGCCTTATATACCCGTTATTCCGTGTTATCGTTTTATGGTGGGGACCACAGTGAACACATATTATACAGAGCGTACATCTGGTAAGTCGATTGAGGTTCATCTAGAGCGTAGTTGTTTTCAAATTAGGTATAGGTTATATGATCGTATATTATGGTGAGAATCGTATACGAGAAATACCCACGAGTCTTTGACGAGCGGCTATTTCGAGTAAAATTTTACTTATTTCGAGTGATATAACCTACTTATATCACATAATAGGAAAATTATTATTAACCGAATTTAATCAACAACTGCCAAAATTCGTCTTAATTAAACACGGATGAGTAGTATACTCATGCATGCGTGATACCAAATTAACACTCGCTACATGGACAATGAGATAAAACGTCTCTTCGGTCACCTCGCTAGATATGAGACACACATACATGTAAATCCATTGTGAATTGTGAAGGTATTTATTGAATGTTTTCTAATTCTCATTTGTTTATTGATATATGTGGTGGTTCTTGTTAGCAAATTGTTAACTTTTTTAACTTTCCTACCACACAATCGCATTTGTGTTTTGGAAATATGTTCAATATGAGCTTATTTACAGAACAGGCTGGATATATACATGTATATCGTCGCCGTGCAGACAAAGAGATAGGACGGACGTCGGCATCTACCAGCCAGTTCTCCTGATAATATATAAGCTCATATATACTGAACTTATTTCAAGAACCCAAATAGTCACATTTTTACATAAACAAGAATAATGAACGTCTTTTGCGACAATTCAATCGGCGGTTTGTATCCTCATCTGATAGGGTCATGTCCCTTTGGTTTATATCCTCATCTGATAGGGTCATATCCCTTTGGTCTATATCCTCATTTGATAGGGTCATACCACTTTGGTTTGTATCCTCACCTGATAGGGTCATATCCATTTGGTTTATATCTTCATCTGATAGGGTCATATCCATTTGGTTTACATCCTCATTTGATAGGGTCATATCCCTTTGGTTTCCCTTTGGTTTATATCCTCATTTGATAGGTTCATATCCCTTTGGTTTATATCCTCATTTGATAGGGTCATATCCCGTTGGCTTATATCCTCATTTGATAGGGTCATATCCCGTTGGTTTATATCCTCATTTGATAGGGTCATATTACCAACGGCAAGAGAAATGTTCACCCGACTGCGTGTTAGCAATCATTTATTAGCTATAGAAAAAGGCCGACACACAGAACCTAAGACGTTATTAAAAGACAGAATTTGTCTCATGTGTGATGGGAAAAAAGTTGAAACTGAAAAACATTTCATAATGGAATGCAGTGCGTACACTGACATCAGGAAAGAATTATTTGATGTTGCTAACACTAATAACATACACTTTACAAACATGAACGATGATGATAAATTCATTTTTATAATGAAAAATGAAGACAAAGTAATTATGAATTCCGTGTGCAACATTATCCGGTTATTCTCCCAAAGGAGAACAAATATAAATATGGGGAAATGAAAATTATGGGAAATTTATATTTCATTAAGAATCGTATGTAGGATGTAGTTATAGGTTTGTTTACTGTTATATGCACATATATTATGTATTATGTTTAATTTACTTGTACTTTATGTTATTTGCAACTGTCTGCACTGGTGTATTGTAATAAACTATCTTATCTTATCTTATCCCTTTGGTTTATCCTCATTTGATAGGGTCATATCCCGTTGGTTTATATTCTCATTTGATAGGGTCATATCCCTTCGGTTTATATCCTCATTTGATAGGGTCATATCCCTTTGGTTTGTATCCTTATCTGATAGGACCATATCGATTTGCGCCCCTCCTTTAATGTTTTGGTCATTCGCTCTAATCATCGTGCGAGTGGCCGGAATATTAATCATGATTAGATCACAGACGCTTGTCACATCGATATAATATAATGTTCACTTGTAATTCTAGAGCTGATGACTATTTGCACGATCGAATTACTTTGGCCTAATCTATTATCTTCAATTTATGTTCATCGTTCAACATAGTTGGGCGATCTGAATGTTTTCCAATCCTCCGGAGTATATATATAGCACTATGTCATATTCTGTTTAATTTCTTTTCTTCATATTTGTTTTCTTTTCCCGATGCTCCGCATAATAGCGGTGGAGATATGCGTGAGTCGAACATAATTGAAGTGAGTTATATCGTTTCACCATTGTTTAGTATTGTTTGAGTCATGTTTTTGTAATATTTAATATAATTTAATAGAGTATTCTCCCTTATACCACCTCTACTGATGCATTTCGACTTACATTTATACCAGATGTATGATATTAATAATGTGATTTCTCTGTGGCGCGCGACATAAAACGGAATAACAGTATAAGTTCACTATGGGCTTATTTCAGAATAAATTAAGTCCAATATGAACCTACGTGAATATATAAGTCCAATATGAACCTAGGTGAATATATAGGTCCAATATGAACCTACGTGAATATATAAGTCCAATATGAACCTACGTGAATATATAAGTCCAATATGAACCTACGTGAATATATAGGTCCAATATGAACCTAGGTGAATATATAGGTCCAATATGAACCTACGTGAATATATAGGTCCAATATGAACCTACGTGAATATATAAGTCCAATATGAACCTAGGTGAATATATAAGTCCAATATGAACCTAGGTGAATATATAAGTCCAATATGAACCTAGGTGAATATATAAGTCCAATATGAACCTACGTGAATATATAGGTCCAATATGAACCTAGGTGAATATATAGGTCCAATATGAACCTAGGTGAATATATAGGTCCAATATGAACCTAGGTGAATATATAAGTCCAATATGAACCTAGGTGAATATATATGTCCAATATGAACCTAGGTGAATATATAGGTCCAATATGAACCTAGGTGAATATTTAGGTCCAATAGGAACCTAGGTGAATATATAGGTCCAATATGAACCTAGGTGAATATATAGGTCCAATATGAACCTAGGTGAATATATAGGTCCAATATGAACCTAGGTGAATATTTAGGTCCAATAGGAACCTAGGTGAATATATAGGTCCAATAGGAACCTAGGTGAATATATAGGTCCAATAGGAACCTAGGTGAATATATAGGTCCAATAGGAACCTAGGTGAATATATAAGTCCAATATGAACATACGTGAATATATAGGTCCAATATGAACCTAGGTGAATATATAAGTCCAATAGGAACCTACGTGAATATATAGGTCCAATATGAACCTAGGTGAATATATAAGTCCAATATGAACCTACGTGAATATATAGGTCCAATATGAACCTACGTGAATATATAAGTCCAATATGAACCTAGGTGAATATATAAGTCCAATATGAACCTAGGTGAATATATAAGTCCAATATGAACCTACGTGAATATATAGGTCCAATATGAACATACGTGAATATATAGGTCCAATAGGAACCTAGGTGAATATATTGGTCCAATAGGAACCTAGGTGAATATATAGGTCCAATAGGAACCTAGGTGAATATATAAGTCCAATATGAACATACGTGAATATATAGGTCCAATATGAACCTAGGTGAATATATAAGTCCAATAGGAACCTACGTGAATATATAGGTCCAATATGAACCTAGGTGAATATATAAGTCCAATATGAACCTACGTGAATATATAGGTCCAATATGAACCTACGTGAATATATAAGTCCAATATGAACCTAGGTGAATATATAAGTCCAATATGAACCTAGGTGAATATATAAGTCCAATATGAACCTACGTGAATATATAGGTCCAATATGAACATACGTGAATATATAGGTGCAATATGAACCTACGTGAATATATAAGTCCAATGTGAACATACGTGAATATATAGGTGCAATATGAACCTACGTGAATATATAAGTCCAATATGAACCTACGTGAATATATAAGTCCAATATGAACCTACGTGAATATATAAGTCCAATATGAACCTACGTGAATATATAAGTCCAATATGAACCTACGTGAATATATAGGTCCAATATGAACCTAGGTGAATATATAAGTCCATTATGAACCTACGTGAATATATAGGTCCAATATGACCCTACGTGAATATATAAGTCCAATATGAACCTAGGTGAATATATAGGTCCAATATGAACCTACGTGAATATATAAGTCCAATATGAACCTACGTGAATATATAAGTCCAATATGAACCTACGTGAATATATAGGTCCAATATGAACCTACGTGAATATATAAGTCCAATATGAACCTAGGTGAATATATAGGTCCAATATGAACCTACGTGAATATATAGGTCCAATATGAACCACTTTGGACCAGGGTGTGTTGCTATCGCCCCACGGTTGCCATCATTTGTACTAGTGCTACTGCTGCTGCTTTAACGTCCAGTACAGGCTATCGCCTAGTGAACGTTGGGCTGGAATCATAGTTAGGAAATATATAACAGTGCAGAGCATGTGGTTTACACATGTGAGGCTATACGACATGCAGAAGCTTCATTCTGGAATTGCAATCAAATATCGGTTCAGGTTAACAATAGAGTATTCTCCCTTACACCACCTATACACTGAGAGTGTGAGCGAGAGTGTGTGTGTATATACGTGTCGTTATGCTTGTGATGTTCATCTCTTGCTCTTAATTGTTCACAAAACTTGTAAATAATTGTGTAATAATTTATACATATTCTCTCCCAAGAAGGAGGTAATAAAGATTATCTGTAATTAAGTCGACTTACACCACCTATATACACTGATGTATTTCGACTTACATGTACCCGATGTACGCTATTTATAATATGCTTTCACTCTGAACCGCGCCATAAAACGGAATAACGGGTATAAGTCCACTATGGGTTTATTTAAGAATAAAATAAGTTCAATAACGTATGTGAATATTTAGGTCCAATATTAACCTATTTGCACGAGAATATTTTGCTATCGCCCACGGTTGCCGTTATTATTACGGCTGATATACAGGAACGTCCAGTACAGGTTGTCGCCTAGTGGTCTTTGGGCTGGAATTATAGCTAGGAAATATATAACAGTACAGGGCATGTGGTTTACACATGTGAAGCTATACACCATGAAGAAGCTTCGTTCTGGAATTACAATCAAATATCGGTCCATGTTCACACTAGAGTATTCTCCCTTATACCACCTCCACTGATGCATTTCGACTTACATGTACCCAATGTACGCTAATTATAACGTGCTTTCACTCTGGACTGCGCCATAAAACGGAATAACGGGTATAAGTCCACTATGGGATTATTTAAGAATATTATAACCTAGGTGAATATATAGCTCCTCTTTGGACAAGGATGCGTTGCTATCATCCCACGGCTGCCAGCATGATATGGTACTGTTGCTACTTCTACTACTTTAACGTCCAGTACAGGCTATCGCCTAGTGGACGTTGTGCATGTGGTTTACACACGTGAGGCTATACGTCATGCAGAAGCTTCATTCTAGAATTTCGATTGACATGTACCAGATGTACCTAATTATAACGTGCTTTCACTCTATAGACCGCGCCGTAAAACGGAATAACAGGTATAAGTCCACTATGGGTTTATTTAGGAATATAATAAGTTCAGGATGAACCTATTTGCACGAGGATATATTGCTATTGCCCACGGTTGCCGTCATTAATACGGCTGATATACAGGAACGTCTAGTACAGGTTGTTGCCTAGTGGTCTTTGGGTTGGAATTATAGTTAGGAAATATATAACAGTGCAGATCATGTGATTTTAAACATGTGAAGCTATACGTCACGAAGAAGCTTTATTCTGCAATTGCAATCAAATATCGGCTCATGTACGCTATTTATAACGTGCTTTCACTCTGGACCGCGCCATAAAACGGAATAACGGGTATAAGTTCACTATGGGTTTATTTAAGAATATAATAAGTTCAGGATGAACCTATTTGCACGAGGATATATTGCTATTGCCCATGGTTGCCGTCATTAATACGGCTGATATACAGGAACGTCCATTACAGGTTGTCGCCTAGTGGTCTTTGGGTTGGAATTATAGTTAGGAAATATATAACAGTGTAGAGCATGTGGTTTACACATGTGAGGCTATACGCCACGAAGAAGCTACATTCTGGAATAAGTGAGATCACTAACCAGCGGTGAATCCGCCATTTGGTATCCGGAGGTCAAAGTTAAGAAGTAGCATCTATTTTTAGCATATTGATCCAGTCTGGGAATTCCCAAAATAAAATGGCAACAGTTCGTTACCGAATCGCAGGTGCGAGAACTTCATAAAACTAATTAAACAATTACCCTGGATACATACAATACGTAGGTTTCACGCAGTAGATGGATTGAGTGTATCACGTATATGTTTTTGAGTTATTTTTTTTATGACAAGTACTCGCTATTTAACAGTAACTTATGGGAAGTTCGTTGACAAAAGAGGGCGTCTGAATGTCTGCATCGTCACCAGATCCTAACTCTGTAGATGACATGGCCACAAAACAATTCCTAAACACGTAGTTGCACTCAGAATAAATGAAATTAAGCCATAAAATGCTGATAAAAAAATGCTCGCTCTCAGCTGTCGAATGTTTACAAATGGATGCTACTTCTTAATTTTGACCTTTTACCGGTGGGTTGGTTAAAATGCTAGGAATCGGACCATATGGAACCATCGGCCATCTTGAAAATCGCGAACCAGTGAAAAGGCTTAATAAGTGAGATCACTAACTCGCGGTGAATCCGCCATTTGGTATCCGGAGGTCAAAGTTAAGAAGTAGCATCTATTTTTAGCATATTGATCCAGTCTGGGAATTCCCAAAATAAAATGGCAACAGTTCGTTACCGAATCGCAGGTGCGAGAACTTCATAAAACTAATTAAACAATTACCCTGGATACATACAATACGTAGGTTTCACGCAGTAGATGGATTGAGTGTATCACGTATATGTTTTTGAGTTATTTTTTTTATGACAAGTACTCGCTATTTAACAGTAACTTATGGGAAGTTCGTTGACAAAAGAGGGCGTCTGAATGTCTGCATCGTCACCAGATCCTAACTCTGTAGATGACATGGCCACAAAACAATTCCTAAGCACGTAGTTGCACTCAGAATAAATGAAATTAAGCCATAAAATGCTGATAAAAAAAATGCTCGCGCTCAGCTGTCGAATGTTTACAAATGGATGCTACTTCTTAACTTTGACCTTTTACCGGTGGGTTGGGTAAAATGCTAGGAATCGGACCATGTGGAACCATCGGCCATCTTGAAAATCGCGAACCAGTGAAAAGGCTTATTGCAATCGAATATTGACTCAGGTTCAAAATAGAGTATTCTCCCTTACACCACATCCTGTGACGAGTATCGTTTTCTCAAGTGATGTGTGAAGTTTGTCTTCATCTTATGTTCTGATTAACCCTTTACACAACAGAAGGGCCCTGTGCCAATGCATAGGTCGCCTCGCATATATAAGAGAATGCATTGGCTTAACACATTAAACATTATAAAATTGTTAAAGAATGTAAGAAAAAATGATTTTTTTTAGGCCAATGCATTCTCTTATATATGCGAGGCGACCTATCGGGCCGGTTCCAATGATATCCATATTTGTATGGTTCTATTGAGACAGACCGAAGATATTTTAGGCTGTTGAAGCTTTATTTGGCCGGTTTTGGCCGGTTTGTTGGGTAAAGGGTTAAAGGTACACAATCCGATTCGATGTCACTATATCATCAGAATCCAACAACATTTCTTGAAATGCCTCTTAATTCCGTTATCAGAAACGATTAATTGCCAAAAAATAACCACTGTCAATTGTAGAAACCGCCTCCCTTCTACCTCGTTGGAAGCCGAGAGAGGAACATGCTACATGCTATACTGCGAATCAATTGTGGTAATCTTGATTTTGATAAACATTAATAATATTGTCGATTCGCTTAAATGTTGTTGTGGTGCACCCGGGGAAACAACATATTATGTTTTCTTCGAATGTCCTCACTTTATTTATGAAAGATTAAAACTCCCAGATACTATATCTAAACTGGGCATACTACATTTCACCATTGGAAATATACTGTTCGGCTCCGCCCATGAGACTGATCAAATAAATTACAAGTTGTTCATTGTTGCTCAAAGGTATATTATAGAAACACAACGATGTAATGATTAATAGTCTACCAAACATAGCAATAGTAGCGCATAAAATATCACATCATCCATCGACGGCCCTCAATATCACAACCTCCTCCCATTCTGACGCAAAAAAATACACTTTCCCTTTTACATCTTAAATTGTATCCCCACGTTATCTTAATTTTTAATCATACATGTGTTCGTTGTATACCATTGTATTAGATGTATTGCAGACAGCAAACTCTTTTCGTTAGTTGTCAATTGTTTGTAATAAGTTAGCAACAACTTGTGTCCCAATCCAATTATGTTTAAACTAACTATATATATAGTATAAAAATGACCCCCAAAAAGTGTTATATATCAACATTTTGTTCAACGGAATACGGTACCGATTTGGTATTCGTCGAATATTTGCCAGGCCGCCAAATATTCCAGGTGGTGAAAAATAACAGATTTCAAAAATCGATATCTGCATGTGATAGCTCCGAGCTTTGATTGGTGGGTTCCTCGACTCGAATCAAATATTGATTACCCACGAAGTCAAAGAAATGGTAATTTAGAGCATTAAGTAGGAGTATGCATCTTTAATATTTATGATGGAAGTTATATGTAGCAAGCCGAACAAGCATATCGGTGGCTTATAGTGTGCATTTATCTGTTTTTCGTTTGCCCGACTGACAAAAGAATGCTGATGGAGACGTCAATTGACAAGCACGCCATATCTAAATTCTCACTATTCACGCCAAATTCTGTTTAGTCAAAACGAGATAGAGAGTGTGTGAGAGAGAGAGGTTGTTTATTCCTCCATATCTATGAAGATAATATATCATACATATATACATAAATATATATACTCTTATGAAATTATTTACGCACCACGAGAGGTAATATACGGTGCATATATACGCCGATATGTACACAGCCAAACGGGTGCCAGATAAAAGCATATAACTCTTCAAGGTATCCGATGTGATACAGATATTCCCATCATAAATATTATTCAGAACATAATATGAAAATAAACCACACACATCGCTTGAACAGACAATATTTATCACACACCATTTCAATTTGCATCGCGATACAACCGCCAAGGCAAAATTTAATGAATGTATCGGTATTCATTCATATATATGTTGTCACGAAAGATATATTAGTTTCAATTTCAAATAACAGTTACATCAGAGACTGATCACATAATACCAGAATCGTGTTCTAACACGACCATAAATGACGAGGTTTCCAAATAATTTAAGATTTACGTGCGACTATTTTGTCTACCTATAACGTATGGTAGTATTATAACTATCTCACATTTCACTGACATGTGAATGGCATATTTCATGTTTGACAACGGGTGCATAACATTGACAGTAACTTCAATTGTTTTATGAGATGCTTGTTTCATGTGTTAACTCGGTGATATTATTATAGATTAGACGGACATGGCTCGTTGGAGCATCAAAATTTTGCCTACGTAATTTAGATTATATAGCGATTGGTATTCAATATGAGTAACATGCACCACGCAATGTTATGATTGTAAACCCAAATAAGTATTCTGAGTTAATCGGAAGGTTTATAACCCAATATTGATCGTACCTTCGGCTAAATAACGGAGAATTGTCTGAGTTTACAGCACCCCAAATGGTGAGCTTTTGTACATAAGTAAAATTCTATTGGTTGTTTGACCGCTCTTTAAGAACACGTCTTCTATTAAAACGCTCTTCAATAGCGCTCTTTTAAAACACTTCTGCACAAATGTGTTTTAAATGTTTTTAATGTTCTTTAAGATCACGTGCTGGTTAAAATAAACTATTAAAAAAAACACTCGTTAAGAAATACTTCTCCTATACAAACATTTTTATTATTTTTTTCATATCTGAATATCTCCGTTATTTTGTCAATATTCCAATAAAAATTAAATAAATTTGGTAGTTGTTATTTGGCTCCTGTTACCCCCTTCTGATTAAATCAGGATACTCAGGAATACAATCCTAACATCACAGACCCCGTGTGGGCCCGGGGTAGAATAGGCCTACCGCCCCACTGCGAGGGATAAATATCCCCTAATGTGGCACCCTGTTTGTCGTGGGGTGCATCCCGTTAGGTGTGGTGTAGGAGTCCTGGATGTACTAGGGCGGTTGTATCACGTGAGGCATCGACCTGCGGATACGACTTAGCTCACGGTCCTATTCAGTCCTACATCTCTTCACGACGGATGGTTGAGTTGACCGGCTCAATTAATCGGCTATAGTCACGCCTCTCCAGTGTTTCAGATAATTTTGTTGTTATGTGTTGTATTGCTCGTCTGATGTTTAAAGTATTGTCGCCTGAGTTTTCATGTACGATGTTTCTGTTCTCTCTTGTCTCTGTTGTGTTCGTCCTGATGATTGTTGAGTGTTGAATCCTGTATTGTTCACGCCTGTCTCACCGTGGAGAGGTACCGAGAGGCTACTATATTCAGTGGCTAAACGGGTCACCGCTTCATCTATGTACCAGTCTTCGGCCCGACCAGAATTTGAAGGGTAGTTCACGGCGGCTGGTGGGCTAGTTGTCGAATTTTTGCTTTTCATATGGCATCTCAAAACAAAAATCAACGTCTTGCTCGTAAGAATGATGACTCACCAAGCTCCAATGATGCTGTGGTACTCCCACAGTACTTGGTTCTTGGCTTCGACCCAAATGTGAAACGACCTTCTATCTTTGTTATCGATAAAACGCTACAAATTACTGCTGGTCAATTGAAATCGGTCAAACCAATCAGGACTGGGCAAATAAGGGGCTCTCTCTTGATTGAATGCTCAAAGAAAGTTCAATCTGATGCTCTGCTAGAGTTAACAACTATTGCACAAACAACAGTATTGGTTAATGCTCACAAAGACATTAAATAGTAGCAGAGCTGTGTTGCGGACCAGCGATATAGCTGATTCTTCGGAATCAGATATATTGGCGGAGTTGGCACCACAGGGAGTTACAGAAGTCCGTCGATTATACAAAAAATGTTGATGGTATTCGAGTTCCTCTTCTGACCTTCAATCGGTGCGAACATCCACCGATATTGAAGGTTGGATATATGAAGGTAGATATCAGTACATATGTTCCAAATCCATTACGAGTTTTAAATGCCAGGGATATGGCCATGGCAAGAAACATTGTAAAAGTAAATAAACCATTTATGCACGATGTTCTGTTCCTGGTTATGATTATAAGGATTGTACAAATCCTAAAAAAAAATTCAAACTGTCAAGGTTCACATGCTGCAATGGATCGTTCATGTCCCATATGGGACTTTGAATTCAAGATACAAAGATGTCAGGCTGAGAAACATTTATCGTACATGGATGCTAAGAAATTATATGGCGCCAGACCATCAATTTCTCAAGTCACATACTCGGCTGCCGTTTCTAAGAAAAAGTATGTTAATGCCAGCACTCAGACAGAGACTCAAACAAAATCCGTCAGCAAATCATTAGCAACACAAGTTCAGGAGAATGATATTTCTCCTGTTCCTGAACCTGTCTCACAGGCAATGGATACAGCTACTGCAGTTTCTATGTCTGCTCCGAAATCAACTAAGGATGTTGTTCCAATCGTTCCAAAACAAAAATCTCCAAGGTCTGTATTTTGACTCTCAGAGGTAGAGGTTGGACTTTGAACATTCACATGTTTTAGCGATGCTTCAAGAGAAGAAACCATCTTTGGATGAGTACACTGTTACATTTTGGCAAGGAGCTTGGTTATGGGCGAGGGATTACATACTGACGATCCAGCCACCCGATTGTCAATTTGACGAACTAATTAAGACTCATGCCAGATTAATCAGATATAATAATTATCTGATGAGTCTTCCCAGGAGCGAGTATAACAACTTACTCAGCAACTGGCAATAGTTTAATATACGAAAGTATTAATACATTATTTATATTTGATGAAAACATTTCAGGTAGGTTTTATGTTTGCTATTTTCAAAACAGAATTGCAATGTGTTTTGATATTCTGATTTATATCTGTTTGCACAATGGTCAGTTTCTTAATTGTTCTGGCCCCAATCGAGCACTCACGCTCTGATTTGGGTGTTTTATTTGTATATGTTTTGTTTTGTTTTAGTCTAATTCACTGTCATTTCTAATCACAGTTGCTTCACTCGATTTTGATAATCTTATTCTTCTCGTCGTGATATGGCTTTATTGCTAAAACGACGTTAAACCCCAATCAATCAATCAATCAATCAATCAATCAATATAACATCACAGTGACATGAATTCCAATTCCAATGGCTATCTAATCGTAAACCCCGATTATGTAATGTTGAGGTATAATCCTTGGCATATTGGCTTCCATAGTGAACGAGTATGTGGACTATCGTCGCGAAATAAGAAGTATAGAGCGATATATAGACGAAGATTATATCACGGAACCATTCCGCGGAAATATTGAGCTTGGGATCAAAACTCGTGACGGGCAATGTAGCGACGTGATATTCGTCGGATCATTTGACACATAGCAAAGTTACTCTATTGATTTGGAAATATCTCAACGAATTAGTTTCAATCCATTGAGAACATTTTATTATGTGCCGGCATGTCAGGCTGTTTGACATTCGTGACAATGAAAGAATGAGTTCATTCGCATGGCAGGACAAAAAGCTTACGGTAGGGCTGATATAATCAACGTCAATCCCTATCCATATAGCGTAGAACGTGACAATACGACGCCACCAAATCCCTTACTCGAGGAGACAATGTACCATCAAATTGCAAGGCAGAGTTCAGTCCCCTCGCTACGCTGGTCTCACCGCTGTCATGTTATATTTTCGTAATTAAATCTAACATTTTGTATTTAAGTTTCTTTGTCAGTTCAAATTCATTCTGGATTGATCTAGCCAATTTTCAAATGAATATGACCAGCTCTGTTTCTCAGACTAATGCAGAATGAGTTGTAAATGACAAAACTCTTAAAGGGGTAATGTACACTAAATCCGACCATGTCCTTTTATACTCAACAGAATATATGCAACAAATGAATGAATAAGTGAAAAATACATTTGTGTGCTCTCCGAACGATGCAAAAAACTTGGTAATTATAATGAAAATGGATTTATGACTCCAGCCATAAATGCATATTTCATTATAATTACCATGTTTTGGCATCGTTCCTAGAGCACACAAGTGTATTTTGCATTAATCCATGGCTCAAATTCATTCATATGTTGCATATATCCTGTTGAGTATAAAAGGAGGTGGTCCCATAAATGGTCGGATTTAGTGTACAACCCCTTTAAATAAAAAAAAATGAGTGATTTCCTCACAATCTGTGTAAGTGATGGCAGCGGTAAGACCAGCGTAGCAGGGGACTGGACTCTGCGTTGCAGCTTAATGTACCGATAGAATGGTTATGGATTTGTCGCATTGGTCGAAGCATGAAGGTAGATTTGGCTGTCTGTATTGTGCGCGGAACCAGCGGTTAGATAACCGTACACAAACAGGCGTGCTTTTGACCGTGTACTTGGTCATTGTGAAATGCCGGAGGTTGGTCGTATATATAACCTGTTGCATGTCATTATTGTTTTGAGGGTGATCGAGTTCTGCTGGGG
This sequence comes from Siphonodentalium dalli, assembly GCA_032622095.1. NCBI lineage: Eukaryota > Metazoa > Mollusca > Scaphopoda > Gadilida > Siphonodentaliidae > Siphonodentalium > Siphonodentalium dalli. The sequence goes on along the minus strand of CP136064.1, from coordinate 265,872,500 downwards.
TTATTAGATTGGCCATATTATTAGTGTTTTTTATGCGTCGCTGATTTATCTATATATGTGCATACATATTCACATAGTTGCCTCGGTATCGTCTCCATATTGTTTTGATCGCTTTGCCAACGTCATTGGCACGTATCTTATTTCGGATAGTGATGGCGACTTGGTCTGAACGGGAGCGGGGTATGATTAATGGCACGGGAAAACAGTAACAAATAACGCTCTTTATGTTTACCATATCCGGATCTAAACAAAAGCCAGGTTCTGTGTAATGTTTTTTACTTTTGTTTACATAACAAAGGAACAACATTTGACAATAACATACTGTTTATGCCATATTTCTGATTGGTATAAGAACAAAATATGTCTATATTATACTATTATTTCTGTTTATGGCGGTTTGTGACGGAGGTGAACATTTTAACAGCATACTCACCGCCAACACCGCCCGTATCTTTAAATATAGTTATAATTCAAAATACATTTTCTAATTTGTCACATTTTTTAATTATTGTTTCCACAAAAACCTAGAATGTCACAAACTGCCATCAAAACACATAAAACAATAGTCTACGACCCCGTTTTATGTCTTGTCGGGTCGATATTCAGTTCGTTTCATATTTTATATTTGGACTATGTCTGAAATAGACGCACCTTCTATATTAACGTTTTCGTCATTTTTGGATGGGAGAATAAAATAAAATAATAAATTAAATAATAATAGATTGAATAATAAACAAATAACGATCCGGTACTTATCACATGGTAACGTCGTGCAGCCTATAGGAAACACTTGGCTGTCGAACTAAAACGGACGACCGATCGTCTAAAAGCGCGACATATGGATAAACAGTGCATTGCTTGCCAATACAACATATGGATCATTGTCATTTCTCACCAAGCATCTAGTCAAACTTTGAAAGCTCAAATATATACCTCTCTTTCTGAGAGTCGAAACGTTGGAGTTACTTTGGCGTGTTTTGTTTCAAAGCATCATGCGATTTTTGTTTTGGAACATTAGGATCAACTTGGATATATTGTTTCGGGTGAAATGTCTCAATGGCAGAAGTTGTATTCCTTACCTGCGCTACAGGGTCTGGAAAGGAATAATATCAGTCACCTAAACTTGTGTTGTTAGTACTATACTGACGAGTTTGGTTCGACCATGTGGCTGAGTGCTGTAATCAACATTTTTTTGATTGCTGAGTATATAACCTGTGGAATGGATGGTCGAGGACCAACTATTTTCTTGGCATTTACATGTGACAGATTCTTCTTAGCCAGCTTTACATCGTTGAATCTTGAATTCATAGTCCCAAAATGGGACATGAACGCTCCGTTGTAGCCTGTGAACCTTGCCAGTTTGAACATGTTTTAAGATTCGCACAATCATGATCATGACCAGAAATAGAACATCGTGCACATATGGTTTCTTTACTTTTACAATGTTCCTGGCCATGGCCATACCCCTGACATTTAAAACATTGCAATGGGTTTGGAACATATGTGCTTAAATCCATCTTCATATACCCAACCTTAAATGTCCGTGGAACTTCGCACCGATTGAAGGTCAGAAGATAACTATTCAAATGAACTTTTTGTCCATCAACTGTCTTTGTAAATCAACGGACTACTGTAAATCCCTGTGGTGCTAACTCATCCAGTATCTCTGACTCAGAAGAATCAGATATATCACGAGATCTCAACACAGCTCTGCTACTGTTCACTGTCTTGTGAGGAGTAATACATACTGGTGTTTATACAATAGATGTTAATTGCATAAGCGCGTCAGCTTGAATTTTTCTTGAACATTCGATCAGAAGAGAGCCACTTAGTAGCCCAGTCCTGATCGGTTTGACATATTTTAATTGTCCGGCTATGTGTTTTATCAATAACAAATACAGAAGGTCTCTTGGCATTGGGATCAAAACAAAGTACCAAATACCGAGGAAAGACATCAGCATCAGTGGAACTTAGCGAGTGGTCATTATTACTGTTTTGTTTGTTTTTGAGTTGCCACTACTAGTCCAGCTGCTGCCTCGGACTACCCTTCGAATTATGTTCGGGCCACAGACTGGTACATAGCTGAAGCGGTGACCCGTTTATCAACTGAATATGGCAGCCTCCCTGTACCTCCCCTCAATGAGACAGGCGTGGGAACTACAAAATTGAACCATGTAACAGTCATGAATGACGCAAAGAGACATGACACGAAAGAAACAACATATATGAAAAAACAGAACACACAACTAGACACCAGAAACAAAATAAAACAGATGGAAGAAATGTAATCTGAAACACCGTGGACTGGTGTGACTAGCAGATTGAATGAGCCGGGTCAACTCAACCACCCGTCTTGAAGAGATGTAGGACAAAAGAGGATCATGAACTAAGCCGTATCCGCAGGTCGATGCATCACTTGATACGGCCGCCCAAGTACCTCCAGGACTCATACACCGCACCTCACGGGATGCACCCCACGGCAAATAGGGTGCCACATTAGGGGTTTCTTACCCCTCACAGTTGGGCGGTAGGCCCATTCTACTACTGACCCATACGGGGGACTAAGTGGTATGTCAGTACACGATTATTGACTAGAATAAATTATAAGAAAGAATAAAGCCTTGGTAGCCACCCTCTGAAGTACATATATATGTTTGAAAAATGAATAAAGGCTAGCTGGTATAGCTCTACACGTACCTGTGCCTTTAATGAGAAGACACATTTTTTTCTTGAACAAAATGGCAGCCAATGTTCTTTATTCTTACAAAATTATAGAAAATAGTCATATAGCATATATAAAAAGAGAGTTATATACATGTAACCCCAAATTTAGTACATACAACTTGACAGCTGAGGTACGTGTATAATATGTGATTGTCCAACCCGGTAAAGCATTTACACATTATTTCGTCACTAATAACGACATACTCATTATGCAACAGCGAGAACAGTACGCAACTAATTTATCCCACAGGTCCCCATAAAAAATGACTCCACCCAATAGAACTTAATCCTATAGAAAGGTATCCAACTTGGCCCGGCCTAATTTGTTATCATTTTTACAAAGTCCACAATCAGGTTCAAAATACACAACAATAATTTTTGTTACATAAATGCCTCATATATAGGTATAACAATATGTTATTACTCTTCAATTTGATATATCCCCTGTAAAAATTGGTTAAGAAAAACTCCGCTTATGAGCACAGGTCTGACGCAAACCGGCTGTAAAATTTCACTCGTTCGAGATGGTATCCGCTCAACTGGGTCACCACCTGCCCATCGTGACATGATTATCATATGTCATATTATTCGACATTCGGCCTGTGAGTTAGTGCAGCGGGTATTTTGTGTTATGGTAGAATGCCAGTTGCCGACGGCCATGGTGATTGAGAACCATTCTTAACCACATGACAGACGGCTCTATGTCGCGTAATCTTAGTGTACTGTCAGATGACAAAACACGACTGTCTGGTTGCCAAAGCGAGTCCATACGACAGAGGCCTGCTAATTGGGAAATTCTTGTTTCTGATAAAGCCCAGAGGCTACATCGTAGGATCTCCCACAAACACTGTTCACAAAACTCGATTACTGTAATTGAAATTTTGTGTAATCTATAACGCCTTCGGTCTCGGTGCCATGCTATATGCAATTTGAAATTACCATTAACGGGCAGGTTCAGTAAATACGTGCAACTTGTAATGTGTGTTGCCATTGCCAACGAAATTCACCTGATTCACGTGACAATTTCGCCTCCACGTATACGCGGTCTTTCCATTCAGAAGTTTTGTAACCATCGTGTAGTATATAAGGAACTTGTAGCAAGATAAATAATCCAATCTTATATTAAAGATACGGGCGGCGTTGGCGGTGGGTATGCTGATAACATATTCAGCGCCATCAAAAACCGCCATAAACAGAAAGAATAGTAAAATATAGATAGACCTTGTTCTTATACCAATCAGAAATATTGCATAAACAGTATGTTATTGTCGAATGTTTTTCCTTTATTATGTAAACAAAAGCAAAAAACGTTACAGATTACAGATGGCTTTTGTTTAGATCCGGTATGGTAAACATAAAGAGCGTTATTTGTTACTGTGTTCCTGATATTGAAATCATAAAGAGCGTTTATATCATTTGTGTGTGATTAACCAATAGAATTGAGCTGTGTTATGTAAGCAGAAGCAAAACTTCTGTAACACGAACAGGTTCTTGTTTACGTACACAACCGTACGTCTTGACGACAATATACTACTTACGTGCTGATTATGTTTGGCATTTGAACAAAACTATATATATTTTAATATTCCTTCTGTTGATGGCGATTTGAACAAATATGAATATATATTTCTGCAACGAACGCCGCCCGTGTCTTTAACAGAATGAGCTACCAACGCTATGCACACAGTGGGGACAGGGATTTGTCTGCGCGTCATTATTTTATTATACCCCAGCAACTTTAATCAGCTTGTCCGCCCGTCTCTCAGTCAGTCCGTCCTCCAGTAGATACACTTGTGGGGTGAAGTTGGGCTGTTCGAGAGTTTTTTCAATTACTTGTGAGGTGAGTTGATCACTTCTGAGGTTCAGCTTTTTTTTCTCATAATACATAATTTTGTTCGAGCTTTTATTCCTACATTTTTCTGTCTATTTGTTTTTAACTTAGCGCATATATTTAGTTCCAAGCGAACCTGCGCACCTGCGATTATGATGTCCGTCTTATTTATGTGTGGAGTTATCCCCCTCTTTCTTCCACATTCAGAACTTTTGTCCGAGCTTGTCAATTTTTTAAAAACTTGACACATAGGCCAACATTTTTCAGTCTATTTGTTTTAAATTTAGCACATATATATAGTACCAAGGGAACCTGCGCACCTGCGATTATGAGGTATGTCTGATTTATTTGTGGAGTTATCCCCCTCTTTAGACTTAGAACAATTTCGCAACAAGCAGAACTTCTGTCCGAGCTTGTCATTTTTTTTTTAAACTTGACACAAAGTCCAATGGGCAATTTTGTTTGCAGTTTTATTCGACTGACAAGTGGGTATCCTTTGTCCCATTGGGACAGCCCATCGCTAGTTTTTTTTATTGAAGCCAATCAAACGTATCATTGGTCGCAGCTTGTCCTCGCCACTATTATTTACACACGTTGATGCACATTGGGCCGGTATCTATAAACGTGTGTTTCGCGCCGCCAATGGGTATTTAGTATACAAAGGGTTAACCATTTCAGTGCCAAGTCCGATATTTGTATCAACCCATATTTCCTTGATCATTTTTCAAATTTATTGATTATAATAATGTGATACATTGATGGAAAGAGCTCTTAGAATTTTATTGTGCTCGAGAAAAGTACAAGTAAAGTCGTTTCGTTCCTTCCGACTGCGAATATTGGTAACATGCATAATTATACATGTATTGTCTCTTCCAACATCACTGACCCATCGACGGCACTTGCCGTAATTATAAACTGAAAGTTATCGCATGCACGACACTGCATCACTTATTTTCGATCAACAATCCCGTGAATAATTGACATCACTATATACAACAAGAATAAACTCATAACATTTTAACCATCAGCAATACAGCCGATGGCAAACCATCTTCTTGTGCACTAGCATGTGACAAGCGAATCCGCGAACAAATATCATCGAACCCAGTACAACTACATATATATATATATTCAGCAATACTGCTTAAAACATATCGATAGCTTCAAGCATACGCCACAAACAGCTATCATATCGATACCGCTTATACCGGGTACACACCCTGCAATTTCAAGCACATGTAGCATATAGTGGATATTAAATCCTTCCAAGCCCCAGACGGCACTTAAAGATACCTGAATATGAATGACTCGTGAGCACACCAGCTTTGTTGGTCGATACTGACGAAAGCAGATGCCAGCTGGTCAACAACACACTCGCACCGAAATTCCCATATCCAGACTAAATTTACCACATTGGAGCCCGGACACCAATTAAGGTGGAATGCACTCGTATTAATTGATCGCGAAATCCACTGCCTGTATATACATATATACGGCATAACCAATATCTGCAATCGACACCGAAACAGCTAGAAAAGAAAGAAAAACATTCACTATATATACATGTATATATGCATGCATTGTGTATATATATATAAGATAGGCATAGGCCTATTAATTTGTCCGTGCGACGTGACCTTGACCTTGAAATCGGGTCATTTCAAGGTCAAACGCCCGAATATCACGGGATTTCGATGAAACTTGGTATTTGGGGGTACTTTCTTATGGCGAGTCTCAAAAGCATATTCATTTGCCCGTGCGACGTGAGCTTGACCTTGGAATCGGGTAACTTCAAGGTCAAATCGCCAATTTTGATGGGATTTCGACGAAATTTGATACGTGGGGTTACGTTTGTCCACTGATTGTTTTGGACGGGTCCAATCGTGACCCCGACCAGACCTTGACCTTCAAAATTATCAATTCAAGGTCAAATCGGGTAAAACCGGATGGATTTCGACGGCACGTTTGTCGGGTACTTTTGTCCGGGCAGTGTTTTTGGACTGGTCAAATCGTGACCCCCCCTTGACCTTAAAAATGGACAATTCAAGGTCAAAGCCCGGACGAAATCGGGTCACCTTCTAGTCTATTATATATTTTTTGGAAGATCTGTCTGTGTGTTCGCGATGAACTCGAAAACGGCCGACCCGATTTCGATGAAACTTGGTATGTGGGGATATTTTCGGCCGGGAACTGGCATAGGCCTATTAATTTGTCCGTGCGACGTGACCTTGACCTTGAAATCGGGTCATTTCAAGGTCAAACGCCCGAATATCACGGGATTTCGATGAAACTTGGTATTTGGGGGTACTTTCTTATGGCGAGTCTCATAAGCATATTCATTTGCCCGTGCGACGTGACCTTGACCTTGAAATCGGGTCAATTCAAGGTCAAATCGCCAATTTTGATGGGATTTCGACGAAATTTGATCATTTTTCAAATTTATTGATTATAATAATGTGATACATTGATGGAAAGAGCTCTTAGAATTTTATTGTGCTCGAGAAAAGTACAAGTAAAGTCGTTTCGTTCCTTCCGACTGCGAATATTGGTAACATGCATAATTATACATGTATTGTCTCTTCCAACATCACTGACCCATCGACGGCACTTGCCGTAATTATAAACTGAAAGTTATCGCATGCACGACACTGCATCACTTATTTTCGATCAACAATCCCGTGAATAATTGACATCACTATATACAACAAGAATAAACTCATAACATTTTAACCATCAGCAATACAGCCGATGGCAAACCATCTTCTGGTGCACTAGCATGTGACAAGCGAATCCGCGAACAAATATCATCGAACCCAGTACAACTACATATATATATATATTCAGCAATACTGCTTAAAACATATCGATAGCTTCAAGCATACGCCACAAACAGCTATCATATCGATACCGCTTATACCGGGTACACACCCTGCAATTTCAAGCACATGTAGCATATAGTGGGTATTAAATCCTTCCAAGCCCCAGACGGCACTTAAAGATACCTGAATATGAATGACTCGTGAGCACACCAGCTTTGTTGGTCGATACTGACGAAAGCAGATGCCAGCTGGTCAACAACACACTCGCACCGAAATTCCCATATCCAGACTAAATTTACCACATTGGAGCCCGGACACCAATTAAGGTAGAATGCACTCGTATTAATTGATCGCGAAATCCACTGCCTGTATATACATATATACGGCACAACCAATATCTACAATCGACACCGAAACAGCTAGAAAAGAAAGAAAAACATTCACTATATATACATGTATATATGCATGCATTGTGTATATATATAAGATTTGTGGAGACAATGACTCCACATGAGTGGTCATTAGTTCAAATGCTTGCTTCAGTGAACGTGGACAAATTCTCATTTCTTATCGATGTGTCGCTCGACATGAATGCACATCATATAACACTGCATGAAAATAGTCTCGTATAGTATGTCATGTAATACCCGAAGGTTGCCTGACTATCTTAACGTCGTGCTGAAATATATATTTTGGCAAGATCGTGGTGACGCGTAGAAACCAAATTGCTTGCAAAAGAGTTAGTTCCAACACACGTATACGCGCACTGATTTTTATGAATATTCATCAAGCTTATATATGCTGACATAAATAACCCCTCGCTGCATATGCGACTCTCCACGTGCGAATGACCCTAGTTCAATCAGCACGGATTGACATTACCTCACACAATCCGTGCTGAGTACGCGCATTAATGCGCTAGAAGCTAACAGCTTGATTGCCCAATCAATCATTAACCCCTCGGAGAAATCAGTTTCATTCTAATTCGTCCCTCAAATGAAAATAACTATATTTCTCCGATACCCCAAATGTTTGTTTGGGAAATTAAACAAACACAACATACGTGTTAAGTCCCCAGAGGGCACAGCGAAAATAACAAAGGAAAGGGCTCATAGTTACAAAATCTAATTATTAGTTAGAAACCCAAATTTATGGATACACCCATTAAGCTTTCCAATGACTCGTGCAAGTATCCATCATTTGTCTTTTCGGTATACCATCCGTCGTGCTTTCTGAACAATTATCAGGAATAACTTTATTGGCCGCTTGAGTTTCCTCTTCAGATCTGAGACTATTATATATGCAAACCAAAAAAGCTGATATACGAAAATCGAAATTAGTGAACTCGGTTGATAAATTCCGTATAAAATAGGAACTCATGTGAGATCCTCTATATATGTCATAGTGAATTCATAATTATATGTCATAGTGAATTCAATATCGTTCCTTTTTATATTCAGCACTTCGCACGATTTAAGAAAACCAGAAAACCGCAAAAGTATACCAGTCTGAGCAAAAGTATACCAGTCTGAGCAAAAGTATACCAGTCTGAGCAAAAGTATACCAGTCTGAGCAAAAGTATACCAGTCTGAGCAAACGTATACCAGTCTGAGCAAACGCACATCTTTACGAAGAAGATCGATCACATTGATTATATGAATCCTGAAAAAAATTATATTATCTCATATATATTTTGAAGACCTCTGTTTGTTTGTTTGTCTGTCTGTATGTTTGTCTGTCATTAATACAAATCTACGATTCTCGACCGATCGGGACGAAACTTGGTACGTGTGTGTAGTTTGACCAGGCGGTGGACGTTGTCGTATTGGCGAGCCCGTGCGGCGCCCGCTTCGCGCATGCGCAGACGAGATCTCGGAAACGGGTGGAGCTATCGACTTGAAATTTGCTATGTGAATGTACCTTGCCCCGGATACGAATTTTATCGGGTCGACGAGCCCGTGCGACGCCAGCTTCGCGCATGCGCAGACGAGATCTCGGAAACGGGTAGAGCTATCGACTTGAAATTTGGTATGTGAATGTATCTTGCCCCGGATACGAATTTCATCGGGTCGCCGAGCCCGTGCGACGCCAACTTCGCGCATGCGCAGACCAGATCTAGGAAACGGGTACAGCTATCGACTTGAAATTTGGTTTTTGAATAGCCTGGACAACGTCGGGCTGGATAGAGCTATCGACTTGAAAATTGGTTTTTGAATAGCCCGGACAACGTCGGGCTCATCGGCTAGTCTCATATATATTTTGAAGACCTCTGTTTGTTTGTTTGTCTGTCTGTCTGTCTGTCATTAATACAAATCTACGATTCTCGACCGATTGGGACGAAACTTGGTACGTGTGTGTAGTTTGACCAGGCGGTCGTCGTTGTCGTATTGGCGAGCCCGTGCGGCGCCCGCTTCGCGCATGCGCAGACGAGATCTCGGAAACGGGTGGAGCTATCGACTTGAAATTTGCTATGTGAATGTATCTTGCCCCGGATACGAATTTTATCGGGTCGCCGAGCCCGTGCGACGCCAGCTTCGCGCATGCGCAGACGAGATCTCGGAAACGGGTGGAGCTATCGACTTGAAATTTGCTATGTGAATGTATCTTGCCTCGGATACGAATTTTATCGGGTCGCCGAGCCCGTGCGACGCCAGCTTCGCGCATGCGCAGACGAGATCTCGGAAACGGGTGGAGCTATCGACTTGAAATTTGCTATGTGAATGTATCTTGCCCCGGATACGAATTTTATCGGGTCGCCGAGCCCGTGCGACGCCAGCTTCGCGCATGCGCAGACGAGATCTCGGAAACGGGTAGAGCTATCGACTTGAAATTTGGTTTTTGAATAGCCCGGACTACGTCGGGCTGGGTAGAGCTATCGACTTGAAATTTGGTTTTTGAATAGCCCGGACAACGTCGGGCTCATCGGCTAGTCTCCTATATATTTTCAAGACCTCTGTCTGTCTGTCTGTCTGTCTGTCTGTATGTATGTATGTATGTCATTTATACAACTCTACGATTCTCGACCGATCGGGACGAAACTTGGTACGTGTGTGAAGTTTGACCAGGCGGCCGTCAGCGTCGTATTGGCGAGCCCGTGCGACGCCCGTGAAGCGCATGCGCAGGCGAGATCTCGGAAACGGGTGGAGCTATCGACTTGAAATTTGCTATGTGAATGTATCTTGCCCCGGATACGAATTTTATCGGGTCGCCGAGCCCGTGCGACGTCAGTTTCGCGCATGCGCAGACCAGATCTCGGAAACGGGTAGAGCTATCGACTTGAAATTTGGTTTTTGAATAGCCCAGACAACGTCGGGCTCATCGGCTAGTCTATTATATATTTTAGAAGATCTGTCTGTCTGTGTGTCTGTGTGTATGTGTGTTCGCGATGGACTCGAAACGGCCGAGCCGATTTCGATGAAACTTGGTATGTGGGGGTATTTTCGGCCGGGAACTGGCATAGGCCTATTAATTTGTCCGTGCGACGTGACCTTGACCTTGAAATCGGGTCATTTCCAGGTCAAACGCCCGAATATCACGGGATTTCGATGAAACTTGGTATTTGGGGGTACTTTCTTATGGCGAGTCTCATAAGCATATTCATTTGCCCGTGCGACGTGACCTTGACCTTGAAATCGGGTAACTTCAAGGTCAAATCGCCAATTTTGATGGGATTTCGACGAAATTTGATACGTGGGGTTACGTTTGTCCACTGATTGTTTTGGACGGGTCCAATCGTGACCCCGACCAGACCTTGACCTTCAAAATGATCAATTCAAGGTCAAATCGGGTAAAACCGGATGGATTTCGACGGCACGTTTGTCGGGTACTTTTGTCCGGGCAGTGTTTTTGGACTGGTCAAATCGTGACCCCACTTGACCTTGACCTTCAAAATGGACAATTCAAGGTCAAAGCCCGGACGAAATCGGGTCACCTTCTAGTCTATTATATATTTTTGGAAGATCTGTCTGTGTGTCTGTGTGTCTGTGTGTTCGCGATGAACTCGAAAACGGCCGACCCGATTTCGATGAAACTTGGTATGTGGGGATATTTTCGGCCGGGAACGGGCATAGGCCTATTAATTTGCCCGTGCGACGTGACCTTGACCTTGAAATCGGGTAATTTCAAGGTCAAACGCCCAAATATCACGGGATTTCGATGAAACTTGGTATGTGGGGGTACATTCGTACGGGGAGTCTCATAAGCATATTCATTTGACCATGCGACGTGACCTTGACCTTGAAATCGGGTCAATTCAAGGTCAAATCGCCAATTTTGATGGGATTTCGACGAAATTTGATACATGGGGTTACTTTTGTCCACTGAGTGTTTTGGACGGGTCATATTGTGACCCCGACCTCACCTTGACCTTCAAAATAATCAATTCGAGGTCAAATCGTGTTAAACCGGATGGATTTCGACGGGCACGTTTGTCGGGTACTTTTGTCCGGGCAGTGTTTTGGACTGGTCAAATCGTTACCCCACTTGACCTTCAAAATGGACAATTCAAGGTCAAAGCCGGACGAAGTCGGGTCACCTTCTAGTCTATTATATATTTTTGAAGATCTGTTTGTGTGTGTGTGTGTGTGTGGGTGTGTGTGTGTGTGTCTGTCTGTCTGTGTGATCGCGATGAACTCGAAAACGGCCGAACCGATTTCGATGAAACTTGGTATGTGGGGGTATTTTCGGCCGGGGGGGTGACATAGGCCTATTGATTTTCAGATCCGAGGTCAACTTTTCACGTGCCGAGGTCAAATCTGTTTTTACGCTGTGTTACGGGACTTTCATTTGAGTTCGGTGCTTACAAATCGATTCGAAACAGCGCGAATAATAAAATGCCAGTCATAATAATGACACTGTGAGAATCTTTCGTGTTTCCTCTTTCCAACGATATATAATGCGTATGTAACCGTTTTAGTTATCTGCCTCAATTATCAAGAAGAAGTGGTACTATCTTCCATCAGGATAAAAACAATGCGTAACTTCTATGACGTCGTTAGAGGTCATAACGTTAGATCACGTTAACGCTTAACCGGCCGATGCATTTGACTGTTTCAGACGTCTTGGCAATATCTCGGGCACCGATGGTAATTTATCTTTACGTTGAAACTTGATAATTAATGAGCGTGTGTATATGAGGCGCGTTTATATACTTGAGTGGAAATCAAATCGGGTTATACTGGCGGATTTTTACGGACGAAATTTGATGCATAGGGTATCTCGGTATCCGCTGGGCCGATTTCCCGGTATCCGCTGGGCCGATTTCCACCATTTTTGGGGTGTTGGTGTTTGACCCCACCTGACCTTGATCTTCAAAATGGTCAATTCAAGGTCAAAGCCCGGACGAAGTCGGGTCACCTTCTAGTATAGATATATATCCAAAGGTATGAGGCACTTTTCAGTGGAATAGCTGACAGATCACTTCTTTTTCTCGATCACTGACTGTCCAGTTTGTGGACATTCAAGGTGAATAATTTCCCCGTGCTCGTCTTGGTGGCTGATTGAATGGCCATGATGATTAGCCTTTTAAGCATACCGGATAATATAAATTAAGAAATGGCCTTCCTTAATACTTGGTCTTACTCTCCACTTCCCGGCCTCCAAAAAATTCTGAACCAGGTAAGTATCAGTCGGAGATATTGGTCCAATTAACCGGTGATCGCAACACAATATTAAATATTATCCTGAATAATCTGCGCAACCCCATCAAAACATTGAAACCATATTATGATATCATAGCATGACACATTTCATACATGACCAGAAATCACCTATCAAAAACATATTAAATGTCAGATCTTTTTCACCAAATAAACCTTCGCTTACTCTACTGTGAGTAAATCATGATTTTTGCCTTTGCTGCCCGCCAACACAACAGATATTTCACAAACCAATTTAAACTGTAATGTTCTACATACAATTAAAGGCCGTAAATAAGATGAAGACCATTATGGCACAATAAGTGTACCATGCGCATGACAGTTGTATTCGTGAATTATAGTTTTCCATATCAAAGAAATTAGTGGAACCAAACAAATAATACCACAATTCCAATTTACCATGAAAGCATCAACATCAGAATCAGGATTCCAGAAACGATAATAAAACCTCAAACATTTTGTCTCATAAAAATTAAAACAATCTACTGCGTGAGGTACCCATTTGGAGTCGAACATTTAAAAAAAACTATGTTCTCAAAGACGGTATCCCGACCACAATTATCTCGATCTTCTATTTTAGATAAATAGTCCGCCCTTTCATTCTCATTCTCCAAAAATATACGATACTTCAATCAATGAAAATATAGCTTAAGCTAGTTCCTTATAAGTGGCTTCATGCTGTCCTTAGCAACAATGTTGACAACATTTGGTTATCTGTAAGACATTTGATACAATCACAATATAACGCTCACTCTAAATGTGCAGTACTAATTGTTCACTTCGACAACAGACCACTGTCCGTGCGATACACGGTATCCGAATTAAATGGAAAAACCAGCGTAAACGTCCACTAGCTTAACTCTTTCACTGCCACCCGCCATCACAGACGTACTCCCCAGTGCCAAGCATCCTGTACATATATCCATGTATTTCAGATATATATGGGTAATACATTATATCTCAAGCAGTTTCTAATATAATTAGTTGCAACGTCACAAGTATATAGACATTGGTATACCCTGTCGAATGCCGCCGTGGACACGCCCACCAAGGTCACGTGACATTGTCGGCCATCTTGGATTAGTGTCTATTTGCCGGTATATGTACAGTTTGTGTGGGTATGAATTGGTGTGTTGTTTGTTTTCTAATTTTCAACCCAATTATACGATGTCCAACAGTAAGGTACACGGGAGTAACCTATATGAACCCACTTTGGACATAAAATAGGTCACAGGACCTTGGCGTCCATCTTGGATTTATGCAAGTTGCTACCTATATGGGATACAATGGCGCACTTTGTTGAGTTCGTGCTTTTGTTGCTTGAATATTACCTGATAGGTACAATTCCAAATATAGATATCTTTATATATATAACCATACCCATATGTATATATACCTGCAGGGGGACTTATGACCCCGCTCTGCCCCTTATAAGTCACGTGATCTTGACGGCCATCTTGAATTTCAGGAAAGTTGGGTTTTACGATGATTTATGTGAAGTATATGGGTCACGCGGGCGTACGCATGGTCAACTCACCGGCATAATTAATTTAGTTGCCTGTTATCACCACTGGAAAACGATACAATAGACAAGTGTTGTTCAAAACCAGTGAAGGTGTATTATAAATAATAGGTATAAGTATCGTATGCGCCACAGGCGCCCCTCGAACATTAGAGTATAGAGACCTGTTAGTTACCCACCTGCCATCCATAGTATCTTATGCGCCTCATGCGCTCATATAGAGGCTACTGCCCACATAAATAATAGGTATAAGTATCTTATGCACCACAGGCGCCCCTCTATCATTAGAGTATAGAGGTAATAACAATAACTTCTTCAGTCCTGAGTCTTTTGTGAGCAGCCATTTTCGACTGAAAACCACTTGCTAACAACAATGACGCAATATTCTGGCTCTGACTGTACTCCCATAACATCAGAAATAGCTTGACCTTGAGGACATTGTCACATTAATTTGTTCGCGCGCAACAGTACGACAGATAAATACATTGTACACTGTCAAACATGATGGAAAGAATAGAGTTATATCCCATACATTAGACTACATACCAAATCGCAAAAATGCGCGATTGGCAGCGTCTTCGAAGTTCGCATTTATGCGCGTTTGGCAGCGAAAGAGTTAAGAACAAAATCAATTTGGTGCAAGCGAAATCAGTATTTATGGTCAGAGTATCGAAATTCGCATTATTATTATGCCAAAAGTCAAGTTGATGTACATGTATACTGCCGCACTGCGGTCAGATAACCTAATCTGAGAATTCCAAGAATTTGTGTTGTCAATATCTACACCCAGACAACGGGCCGTGATTTGAACAACACTAACAATGACAAGCTTAATGGCAATTATGTGCCCAACAACGCCCGCTACTTTACTGATCTGGAAGGAGCATCACACAAAGTTTTTTATTTTATCGCAGAATGAATTGTTTTGCAATTTTTCCGTTCTGGAATTATAATATGCATAGCCATAGAACGGGCATATAGTTTAATACCAAAAAGTCCATAATGATTGTTTAGCCTTGGGTACAAATTAGTAGCAAATCTCGTTTAATATCGGCCGCAATAAGACTCAATTTATTCTATACATGAGCTTATCGCCAAACCGTCACCAAGGAACATATACACTTTAGTAAACACATACGGCGCTGTGGGTATTCCAAAACGGCACAACCGTGAACTTCTAATATAAATTTCTACCTTCTTAATCCAAGAATATAAGTATGCTCTTCCATGATATCGAAATGGTGATATGCCGAGTGCATATCCAATTAATACACATGTACATAAAACAAATAGGTTTTAAATATAGAAGAGCAATCTTCCAATCTTCGAACTTCGACAGACATTTCCCATTATCCATACACAACACTGGGGTCTAAAATGTGCCTGTTTTTGTTACCACGAGCGCCCCCCCCCCCCCGACAAAGAATTGACAATTACAGGTTTGTGATAACACTTTTAAAATAACCCTCTCTCCAGTAAGTTGGTAAACAGACTCGAAATGTTGATTGCCTGAACAATTATTGCTGAGTTACATTCATGGCGGCGGTAATAAAATGGTATTTTATAGCCATTCTCAATAGCATATGTAACAAGATATCGATTCAATCGAACTCCAAAACAGTGCAACATTCATCTTAGGTCTATGTTTAACAATGTCGACCAAACCATTCACATATACCATTCAAATTCTGACCTCAAACGTTCCTTTTATGACTATATATCAGTGAAATTCTCAATAAGAATTTCCACTCGAAGTCTATACACACAATACCTAACTTGCAGTCCTTTGTCATCAAACCGGGCTGCATCATTTCCGAGTTTGGAATCCAGCGACACCGGCTGTGTGCGGACGGCAAAGGAACATTGCTTTAGGAATGATCCGCAGACGAAATTGACGTCTATACTCGCTACAGCGCCCTCCAAATCACCAATATTAACTGGTTGTCAGCTTAAAATGAAAATAACTATATTTCTATCAGCGTGAGGCCAGTGGGTATACATGTTTATGTGAGTACCAACATAGTTAAACTATGGTTGCATACATTATTGCTAATTGATTCCAATCAAGATTACTCTTCAGGGCGCAGGGCCGCCGATTTCTGCAACCAACGCTGACATTGTTGAATTACGATGTTAAATACCTAAGTTCGTTATAGATGCCATACATGTATGGTGTCTCACAGACATAAAAATAATCGGTACTGACACTATATTATCCAATATATGTGACACGGGCTCAGTGGAATAAATCACTTCTTTCTTTCACTGTCCTTCAAGTTGGTGAACATATATATATACTGAAGTATTGCAGTAGGACAAGAAACCGTTTACCATGCTTGAAAAACCAAGATCACAACGAACAATCAATACTACGAGACAAACTGCAAGACATAGTTCGGTCCACTCGGACGATGGTCTGACAGCTGCCATGGGCATAAACCTGTTAACCCTTTACCCAACAAACCGGCCAAAACCGGCCAAATAAAGCTTCAACAGCCTAAAATATCTTCGGTCTGTCTCAATAGAACCATACACATATGGGTATCATTGGAACCGGCTCCTTGACCACATTGTGATAGTTACAGTTATGCCCTGTGCCAATGCATTCTCTTATATATGCGAGTCGACCATAGGTCGCCTCGCATATATAAGAGAATGCATTGGCCTAAAAAAAAATCTTTTTTTAACACTTTTTACCATTTTTTCTTACATTCTTTAACAATTTTATAATTTTAATGTGTTAAGCCAATGCATTCTCTTATATATGCGAGGCGACCTATGGTCGACTCGCATATATAAGAGAATGCATTGGCACAGGGCCCTTCTGTTGGGTAAAGGGTTAAGCGTTAATGCTTTTGGATTGAGTAGGCGCATTTGAAGCAATTGCTTGGCCTGAATCTAATTAACAATAAAAAGGCGATACTTTTCTCTGCCAAACATCGCACCATCGTAGACGAATGTTGGAAGAAGATTAATTACTGGAATTGCATTACCGAAATGACCGAATGACGCGAAAGAATAGTAACACTTTTGAACACGCAACATAGATAAGCAAACAAAGGCCATACCATGATGTAGCCTGTAATCCCGAACATCAGAACGTTATTTGTTTATAACAGTATGTGTTTTAGATTCACAATCGGCGAAGAATCGCCTCATTTTGATTTCATTGAGTCGACCATAGATCGCCTCGCATATATAAGAGAATGCATTGGCCTAAAAAAATCTGTTAAGCCAATGCATTCTCTTATATAAGAGAATGCATTGGCACAGGGCCGTTCTGTTGGGTAAAGGGTTAATAAAACGCCAAGGTGGGAACATGATACTGTTGTTTCTCCCCAAAGTAAGAGCAATTTCACGCACGAAAGAAACCCTCTTGGATTCAAGGAGGCAATATCTTCAAAGACCGAGAGATCATGCTCAAATTAACTAAATTGCAGTGCGGCTAAACTCAGCGCGCGATATTCCACACGAAACAAGCGACAATCTACAAACGAAAAGCCCTAAGCCGTGGTGGGCTAATGAATGGGGTTGTCGACCAAAATGGCAATCGAAAGTGAGGGTTATCTAGCAAATGAATGTCGCGATGTCTTTGGGCGCCTGGTGCTCTCCGCCTCGCCCTTAATTGCACAGAACGACTATCTTAGATAGATCACGGAGACGATTATCCACAGTTGTTTGGTAACGCTGCAATATACTTAAATTGCTCCATCTCAAATGTCTCCTCAATTTGTCTGCGAGAGATGAGTTCCAACGTACAATTGATATAAGTCGGGAAATGAGTGCATGGCCAGTTGGTCACGTCCACTAACCACTGGCGATTATAACTTCTCTTACTGGCCAGACAGGGTCCGCGCTGGCCCGAAATTTACTTTTGCCAAATGAAAATAATTTTTGCCAAATGCTGTTAAAAGTTGCCAAATGCTATCAGTTTCTACATTGTTTCTTTTATTTTGACAATTTCGACAATCGCTGCTTGAGCGACCTTTGATATCGACAGTTAGCAGTTATTATTAATATTTCTCGCCTCTATACTTGGTTTGTCATAGAACAATAAACCAACAACATAACAATGAAATTGTAGAAGGCTTTCTTCATCTGAAAGGCACATCGAAACACACTGGAAGAACACGAGGACCTAAGTAGTCATTAAAATGATTATTCACACCTCTACCCAAACCTACCGAAAACAATATGTGTCTGCAAAACGGGACGACCCAATCCCTTTAAAGGCACGGATGACCTTCGTTATAGGTTAGAATTTAGAAATTACAAAATTCCTCAAGAATATACTAATAGTATAGTATAGTGACTGTATGAATGCGATATTATCAACAAAACACTCTTTGTGTGATCCGAACGTTTACTTATATATATTACGTAAAGAGTGAGCGATACGTAAAACAGTCACCACCTTGAAGATTTTTTTAGGAGTGATTCACGGTGACCCAATCAACACCGAAATCTTGAGTGACGAGAGTAGCGAGCGCTATACCGGCATGTTGTAAACAACGTGGTGGAAGTTTTAACAAAAGTGCACTTAATGGGGTCTCCTCGGTGTTCAGTGTTTTACTTATAGCTTAAAGGCACGTGCGGCCTTAATTGTTCCAAACACCGTAAACAGAAAAACATTAAAACGCATACAGTTCCGTTCATATATACCATGACCATGGCGTAAACAGCATGTTATCATAAAGACCTACTATATTTTACCTAAGCAAGGGCCTGATTGTGTTACAGAAGACAGCACAATGCTACTGGCTAATCACACACAAATGGCATAAACGCTCTTTATTAGTTCCATATCAGGTATTCACTAACAAAGAACGCTCTTTATGTTTACCATCATAATATAAACAAACACCAGAAAAGTAACTTTTTATGCTTTTGTTTACATAACAATGGTCAAACATATGACCATAACATACTGTATATTGGATATTTCTTATTTGTATACGGACAAAGTCTATCTACATTTTGATGTTCTTTCTGTTTGTGGCGGTTTTTGACGGGTGGAAATATTTTCACAGGATACCCACCGCCAAGGCCAACCGTGTCTTTAATATTTACGTACTGTACTGTAACATAATTTGGCTTTACTTTACATAAAGCAGCTTACAAAGTTGACAGTAACATACTATTTACGCGATATTTATGATTGTTATAATTTTTTAATATTTTAATATTCGTTCTGTTTATGGCGGTTTTAACAGATGTGACTATTTTAACAGGAATACCCACCGCGAACGCTATCCGTGCATTTAACGGTTATCAATTTAACATACCATCTCCAATGTTTGCAAATAGGTGAGACAACATGGTTTTATGCAACCGGTCACCGTCAGCCATGCTTAATATATTTTTTATTATATCAGCTAGTTTAATTGAATCATCATTTGGCGAAACCGAATCATTTGGTCGGATATACATGTATACATACCGTATTGCTACAATAACGGGTCTTTTCAATTTCACATGAGTAAGTGAGCGAGTGAGTTTATTCGTGTAACAGAGACAGTTATGCACACCAGTAATAGAGTTGTGCTTAATGTGTTAGTAGAGAGGTTTCGCAACTCACAGATAGAGTAACGGATACGTGTAGGGCGACGGTTAATGGTAATACGTCATCAAATTATGCTCACTTTCTAACCGTAGTCGCAATGTCCTAACTGTGCGACGGATAGAGTATCAATTTCTTCGGTGCGTATCCAAAAATCCGTTTAACAATACACTCACTCGGTCAATGTGTTGTAGTATGCTTACATTTATTGGCTTTGAACAACTACCCCCCAATTGGCCGATTGATAATAAGATTATCGTTCGGGCTGTACATATTCTGCATGCTAGATCGTGCGAAGCGGAAACTCACTGCTCATGGTTTATACCAGCCATTCCTAGCTTGCTGTGGTATTTGCCTTATGCACGTTGATCGCCAGAGATGAGACAAACGGAAAAAAACTGTACAGACATGAATATCACCCTACTAAAAGAATATATGTTCTCCGTCTTTAGTCAATATGACGATATTAGTGCTCAACTGATTTGCCGTTCAGTTCAATCTCCATTGATATGTTAATTATAAAATAAAATAGCAATAATCAATGGCCTATACGAATAGTTAAACGTAGTAGTAAATATAAACCTCTCTGGTCTGTTCTCGAGGATAACGATTCCCATGAATTGCCATGTTCGATTATCCTACTCATCGTCGTCATGTTTGCTAATATAATAGTTTGGCCCTACATGAATGTTATGACTACGAACAGCTAACCGTAGCCGTATCCCTATTCGTGAGTTTGTGAAACATCTCCAATCTTTCGATTGATAAACGTTGTGCAATGATGTTGACGTTAATTATGAATCTCGTTTCGTTGCCTGTAGCAACTTACATTATCCATCAAGAATCAGAATAGCCCAGAGTATCCGTCGAAAATTATAAGAACCAGTCCAATCACTGAGAATAGTGCATGTATTTATACATGTATGTAATAACTATTAGAATTACGGAACATATATGTAATAAATATTAGAATATGTAATAATGTTAAAACTACGGTAAATATATGTAATAACTATTAGAATGACGGTACATATATGTAAAACATATTAGAATTGTTGTACATATATGAAATAAATAATGGAATTACGGTACATATATGTAATACATATTATAATTACGGTACAGTAATGTGATAAATATTAGATTTACGGTAAATATATGTAATAAATATATCAGAATTACGGTACATATACATGTATGTAATACTGTTAAAACTACGGTACATATGTCTAATAACTATTAGAATGACGGTACATATATTTAAAACATATTAGACTTGCGGTATACATATATGTAATAGCTATTAGAAATACGCTACATGTATGTAATAAATTGCGCTACAAATATGTTATAAATATTAGATTTACGGTACATATATGTACTAACTATTACAATTATGGTACATATATATAATAATATTAGAATTACATATCGACGATTCTTTTGCATGATTAAGTAGTGCTGATAAGAATTACGAACAGTTGAAAGCGGTCGTATTTTTTTTCGGAAGGTCGAGAAAACAGTGCTGTTCAAACATATGACATATGGCAAAAACGACAACTGATAGAAAGAACAAATTCTAGTGATGAAGTACCCAATTCGTAATTCTCTTCAGTAGCAGTTCATGCACTATGCGAAAAGTGGTCAATGCCATGAGAGCGGTCAGGGGCGAACGCATATCAGAAAGAACTTTAAGCGACAATTAGATTAGTCCCGTTGATATATCCATCAATACAAATAAAAGAGGACTATAAGTGCCGATAATTTTCAACGTTCGAGTTAGAAATCACTACTGCCTCATCAAGGCCAGATTGTGCTGTTGGTTTCAGTGCTGAACCATTTCATCTAGGATGATATCCTTACCAAATTGCTAATGACGGACATTGGATCTTCTAACAGCTGTCAATCAAATAATTATTAGCAGATATTTTCTACCAATAAACGACTGAACCTGTCGTTTGCTGCATTAAAAGATC
Organism: Siphonodentalium dalli; assembly: GCA_032622095.1. Classification (NCBI taxonomy): domain Eukaryota; kingdom Metazoa; phylum Mollusca; class Scaphopoda; order Gadilida; family Siphonodentaliidae; genus Siphonodentalium; species Siphonodentalium dalli. Next base: position 265,850,411 of record CP136064.1, on the reverse strand, counting down.
TTTGTTCACCCCGATTTTGATATCATCAGGAATTGATTAGTGTTGGATTTATTCGAGTTTCCTATTCAACTGTTCACCGGGCATCGGTTGCGAGTGTTCAAATAATATTGGCATATTTCTGAAGTTCATCGCATACCTAATGGTTGAGGTTCAAGGTGTGTTTATACTCTATAATAGGGTTTTATTAGTAATAATGTTCCCACTACCACCGACCAACAGCTGAAATAAAACTCGACATTTTTCGTATAATTCAGTAGATAGAAACAGCCTCCTCTGGGCATATATATAAGACTCGAGCTATTAGAGCCTTGTACGTGGACCTGAGCATATCCATGCACGATGACACTGACCATTATACCGTGTATAAATGCGTTGTTTGTCATCACGATTACATAATTTACATAATTACTATGCATGCACATATGTCGTGTTGTTTCTTCATTTCTTGAGATCAACTTAATATTTGAAAACAGCCATCGGATATTTGGATTTGTTTTCTATTCTTGCGAATGCTCGAACATTAAAATATGTAATCTGCACACCATTCAGGCAGTTCTGCCCTGTGAAATGGGACCAGCACGACATGTATGTGTATGTGGTGAATTATGGCGAATATTATCAATGTAGAGCACTGGGAGTATAGTTCTCACCGAAATCAATTTTATACGACGCCAGCAGCCATTTTCATCGGTCGGAATAGTCGCTTGTGAAATTGAAGTACCAAAAGATCCATATCGTAGCACAATCTCCAGGCCATCACTGGTGAATTGGAGTGCATCGCGATAGGTCCTCCCCCACATCGCAATCCATAATCTTTCTCAGTACATTCCTACTTGACATTTACCGTACATATATAACCACTAACTAGAAAGAGACAAGCCATCGAGTAGCCCCTAAGATATTTATCAATAAATACACAATCCATGCACATACTCATTTACATGCAGTCAGTATGCAATACACACTTATATAGCCGTGCATTATACACGGAAATATGACCGCCCACCAGAGCATCTAATTATCGTTAAGTGGCGACAAGTAGACATATATATATATATATATATATATATATATATATATATATATATATCACTCTCTCTTATTTCTTCTATCTCATTCTCACCCCCTTCCTCTGCCTCCCACGACACAAGCATTACTACCATGACATGCATAAGATTTCATTCCTTTCCGTCCGATCCCCCTTCTCCACGAACAAAGGGGAGCAAACTTAATAAAAACCCACGGGCTTGTTGTTTAATCCCCTTTCCAATTCACCTATCTATAATATAGGAAAAACTATTGTTAGATGTTCATATATGTATAAATTAGGATGAGGAATAAATTATCATAAGTAATAGTGTCTACTTGAGTGAAAATACGGCGGTTGAGACCATATTCGATCTCAGGTTTTCTTTGATCAATCGGCGTGAAATTTTGTGAGTCATCTTTTACGACACGATGTAGGCCGTGGTCCAAATGTGGGCTACATTGGACGCATGGTCGAAAATTTATAAAAGCGCTAAATGCGGGCCCTAGTTGCACACACATACACACGAACACACATATACTCATACGACGGGTTACACACACACACTCGTGTAGACACATCTTGTTATATTTTTGCTAACCTAAAACCCTTTTTTTCATTTGTTGGGATATATTGACACTAAGACATTCTTTCCATGACGGACGATTTATACTCGCCTCTGGTTGAAACATCTACAAAATAGCAATGTACATAGTTATTACTGTTCATGAAGTTTAGGATTGCTTTTTGCATTCAATTTTGTGCTTGTAACCAGATATGTAACCCTCATGTTGGTCTAAAACGCCATATGGCATTGAGTCTGCCGAGTTGCGAAATTTAAGACATTCACACACACAGAAAGGAAAGGAGCGGACAGGGATACCCTTGCTTCCAATACTGCCCATAGAAGAAAACAAGATTGTCACATAATTATATACAATGAAACCACTTCACCGAATAGAGCACTCAGGATAGAAAGACCTCTTATAATTTGTTGCCACTTAACGGATGAGATAACTTAATTAAATATCACAATGTCAAACAATACAACCCACATCGACAAATGGTACATCTGTATAGCACTTCATAGAAAGGATCGCTCACTCTTAAATCAACTAAAATGAACTACGGCATGCAAAATTCCATATACTGTACATACATCTATTTTGCCACCCCCCACCCACGAGGATAGCAATTGATAGATGTCAGTTCGTCAAAAGTGTCATACGATAGCTAGGCCTGGTTCTCTTGCAATTGCCAACATGTCCAAACAAAGACCAGGCCCGCCCCTAAAACCGTACAGTAAGATCATGATATCGGAAAAATTTCGAACCAAGATTATAACAAGGAAAAAACCTCGCATGATGACAAGGTCCACACAGTAATCTCATCATGACTACAAAGTATGCATATCAGTGCTGGTCAACTTGCCCGTGACGACAAGCTCCAAAGGAGGACCATGACTCTACTCAAAAGTTAAAAGAGATGGCAGAAGTAGAGTAATATATACACTTGTGATAAGCTTGTTGGTATATATATACGCAAAACAAATGGCTTTCGCAGTCGATTTGTCGTCCTGTTCCCTTGCCACTAGCTGATGATGTCGAAGTAAGCATTATGTATGGGTAAAGGGAACCCCAAGAGGCTCCAAAATATACGCGCTGATGACTAATTTGACTACTAATTATACATACGCAGGACGAGCAATTGCCCCTGGGCAATAAGTATGTTATATCTCTTTCTTTGAGGTTTTTCAATACTCAACTATGATTTGTTGAAGATCAATTCGCTATACACTTAGGTGTCAATTTGGTGTCGCAAATCTCCCAGCAATCATGAATTATTGAGTCACTTTGATTTAAACCCATCGCAATCCAGATAAGTTATAATGAACACAGTATACATAAGGGATTGACCTATAATTCTCCACTCGCCCACTGCAATCCAAATAAATTATAATGAACACAGTATCCGTAAGGGATTGACCTATAAATCTCCACTCGCCCACTGCAGATTGCCAGGATTCAGGGTGATTGTTTCGCGGTGATCCATAGTGAACTTGGTTGGAGCAGATTAATATTAACCCTTTACCCAACAGAACGGCCCTGTGCCAATGCATTCTCTTATATATGCGAGTCGACCATAGGTCGCCTCGCATATATAAGAGAATGCAATGGCTTAACACATTAAAAATTATAAAATTGTTAAAGAATGTAAGAAAAAATGGTAAAAAGTGTTAAAAAAAGATTATTTTTTAGGCCAATGCATTCTCTTATATATGCGAGGCGACCTATGGTCGACTCGCATATATAAGAGAATGCATTGGCACAGGGTATAACTGTAACTATCACACTGTGGTCAAGGAGCCGGTTCCAGTGATATCCATATTTGTATGGTTCTATTGAGACAGACCGAAGATATTTTAGGCTGTTGAAGCTTTATTTGGCCGGTTTTGGCCGGTTTGTTGGGTAAAGGGTTTTAAACGGACATGGCTCATTCGAACCTCCAATTTTTGTCTACGTAATTCGGAGCGACGAATACGATAGGTAGATAAATACACAAACTATTGATATACCGGCTTCATATGCTCTGAAAAGCACTTGCCAAAGTCACAGACATTTTCCAGCCATTTTCAACATTTCGACATATATCATATAGACTCTCTTTGTTGCTACCACAACAGGAATAGACTACCACGGAACGCTCTTGTCTGTCCCATGTCGCGCAAATGGTTGTATTTTGTTTGGCACCCAAACACCGTATTCACATTTGTATTTTTCATTACTTCAATGCGTCTTTTTGGCTCGAAGAAATGTAGTTTAGATATGTAACCTGTGAGGGGGGTGTCTTCCTCTAGGTTACTTTATAATGTCTATAAAGACTATATGATATTGTATAGTAGTTTATCTTGACAACAAGAGGAATTAAATATGCCCCGTTGCCCAGTCCCACTTCTCAATGAAGTTATATCTCAATGGTGAGTAGAATTAAATCAATGAATTAATTGAATAATCCTAAATCAATCATTTATTCTGTACTAGTCTGACATCTATTATTTATGATGTAGTACTGATGTAATGTATTTGCAATGGAGTACAATTTGTGACTGCTAGCTCCCTAATCACCGTTCCCGTAAATGGAATAGGACATAAACAGAGTGTCCTGATCTATGTCTATTAGAATTAATGTTAATTAATTCTCATTATTTACGTCGATTGATTATCGACAATTGTATTCATATATTAGTTGAATACATCACGGTATTGTTTTACTAACAATATTCAATGTGAAAAATAAGCGTCTCAAAGGGTGTTTACGTTGGGTGAAAGACGGTAGTCTAACACGAAAACAGGATGCATAGGATTGTATGCATGCTAAACAATAACATTACTCTTGGTATCCAAAATAGATCGGAAATTCCCAAACGGAACGCCTACTCAAAGGTAGTCAATGGGCTGACTTGTCTCAATAACGGGCGTACCTTAGTACTGCAAAAATAGTTCAGGAGAACTTAAGTTTGAGATCGCTATTATGTATCGTATCGTCTGACCAAAATAATGTGAGATTGCGTTCCCTTACGGAGGGGGGAAGCCTTTTATACCCCGGGATTGCGTTCCCTAGAGGGCAGGCAATACGTTCCATATGGTCACGTGACTGCGTTTCCTCACAAGACTGCGTTCCCTTACTGGGTACACACTGCGTTCCCTACCCTTGGAGGGCACACAGTGCGTTCCTAGTAACCGTATCTAACCAAGCGCTCAGTGATTTCAAGAACCGGGAGTTAAGCTTCTGGATCGTGACGTCACCAGTAAACAATGTGCTAGCAATTATAATGAATAACATGACAAATAATATTACTTGCGCGAATAAAATAATGATATATAACGAAGTTTCCAAACGGGTGATGTTATGCATGAGGCGAAGGGCTGATAGGTGAACAAAAATGAAATGAAATGACGCGCTGATAAACGAAAGATGAAAACCTAACTTTGTTACAGATATTTATCGACCGATATCGATACTGGGAAAACTTCAAACCCCAATAATATTATGTGTAATTTGGAGCGCAAACCGTCAGGTGGCTTTAATCAACATAAATCCTGATGACTGACCAGAGCTTACCAAGAATCACAGCACATCGATAATCGCAGACAAATATTTAAAATAGTTTACGCCATTTCGATTTATTTAACAATATGTATATATATTGGCAGGGTTACCCGGCGTTGCCCATGTTAAAGTGGTGTGAAACCCTCTGATGTGGACATTTGTTGGGAATGAAGAATCCCGTTGCCCAAAGTGTTACACGTATTCTCATAAATTGTATACCCAAAATGGCATAATAAAACGTCATTCGTATACGGATTAAGTAGAGCTCTGTACCTTGTCGGAGTGATTGTCATGTTGTTTATCTCGATTAATTCGTTCCACCAAAAAAGAAATATTTATTTATTTATTTACAACTGCGCGTACTTCGGACATTATGTTTTAAATCGTAGAATCAACGTGGTTGGAATTGACTTATGTTCGTTTTTTTAAATATTTTTATTGGGATCAAAACATGAACATCATAAACACATTAGTTTTAAACACATTAAAGACGACAATTGGGTTTACACAGAGATGTATAAATCAATCTAGTGGGATCTCCAAGATTTGTAGAAATTTAAAGAAATGTCCAGGTGCCCCTCTGTTCTTGGTGATATACCGCATAGTTGTTATCAGTATATAAGAAATGTTGTTATATATAAGCTACATATGCCCGAGACAGAGCGACATTTTAAGTTGTTTATGTTAGGCTTTGAGCATGTTCTAAAAAATGAAAGCAATTCTTTGTATATCTGGCAGATGTTCCTTTGTCAGATGTCAGTATTGGAGGATCCTGAAAAGTCATGTGCTACTGATTGTGTTATTGTATCACAGAGGAAACTATATTTGACTGCACACTGAGACCACTATGTTTGAACAGCCTTCTATATATTGCCATCTGTCTTGACAAATTGTATCTTTTTTTCAGTCTGCAAAATAAATGTCCCTCTTTGATAGAATGATATATGCTTTTAATGCTTTCTTCAATGTATCTGTTTTGCTAGCTCACTATTTGGGTGTCCTGATTCCCGTCCCCATATAAATATGATAGTTGAGATTATATAATTGTTCAAGAGACTTAATTTGGTCACCATTTGTCGAGGTTGTCAAATTTGAACGCGAAGCACTCATTGGAACGAATAATGGAGAAAACTATATATAAATGTGGTGGATATCGGCAACTAACATTCTTAACCTCTCCTCTCTCCATCCCTGGTCCAAACGGTACCAAATGTGGCGTCTTTAACCCACATGGTTTGTTTCCTCTTATCATCGATAAGATATCGGCGCTAAAAATATTTTGCCAAAATTTGGTGCCCCTCTCCCCTTCGGTGCCCCCTGGCTCAATGACGCAATTTTTGACATCGTTAAGCCACACCATTAGAATCCTGTTATCACGGCGATGATTATGTATAAGTTTGGTGGTAATCGACGACTAAACAAACTGTTATCACATTTAGTGCACCCCATCGATCACCAATAAACACCCAATTGGCGTCATTGAATAACACTATTAGATTCTTCGTATAATGGAGAATAATTTGTATCAATTTGGTGGAAATCGGCGGTAATAAAAATATTATTTTCAATTGTGGTGCCACCTCTTCTGTGTACTCCTGACATTAAATGACGCCACTTTTGACAGATTTAAGCCACACCATTAGACTCCTGACAGCATGGAAGTTTGGTGATAACCGAAACTAAACAAATTCTTATTAAATTCAGTGCCCCCATTTCTCATCCAAACGGCAAAAGTTGGCGTCTCTAAATCTCCCAATTAGATTTCAAGTATAGAGAAGAATGTGTATCAATTTGGTGAAAATCGGCGCTAAGAAATATGTTTATCAAGTTTGGTGCCTTTTCCTCTTCTGTGCATCATTGACACGAACGGCGCCACTTTCGACATCTTTAAACCACACCATTAGATTCCTCACCATAGAGGTGATTATGAATAAGTTTTGTGGAAATCGGTGGCTAAATATATTCGTATGAAATAAAGTCCCCCCATCTGTTTCCCAAAGGGCACCAATTTGTCATCTTTAAATCACACTATTATATTCTTCGTATCATGGAGAAGAATGTGTATCAATTTTTGTTGGAAATAGGCGCTAATAAAAATAGTTTTTATCAATTTTGGCGCCCCTCCTCCCTCGGTGCACTCCTGACCCAATGACGCCACTTTTGACAGCTTTAAGCTACATCATTAGACTCCTGATATCATGGAGATGACTATGTATAAGTTTGGTGATAATTGGCGACTAAATAAATTCTTATCAAATTTAGTCCCCCCCCCCAATCTCATACAAACGCCACTAATTTTGCGTCTTTAAATCCTTCGATTAGATTCCTTGTATCATGAAGAATAATGTATCAATTTGGTGGAAATCAGCGCTAAAATGTTATTAATTTTGGTGACCCTTCCCCCTCTGTGCACGCATGACTCGAACGGCGACACTTTTGACATCATTAAACCACACTATTATATAGATTCCTCATATCATCATATCATGGAGATGATTATGTATAAGTTTTTAGGAAATCGGCGACAAAATGTTTTTCTGCCCCCCCCCCCCCCTGCTCTGCGTCACTTTAAAATTCTAACCCGCATATCATTATCTTCTTCGTAAACAGTTACCCCTGTTAATGTCGGCGCACACGATCCTGGTTGTCCCGATTAATCCGGCTGCAGGATAATTCGGGGACAATCGGCACTGTGTGCGCCTAACAATCGAGCCGATTTTGTGGGATCCGATTTAATCGGACGGATCAAACTGAGTTTGATTTCATCAGGAGAACCCGGCTCGTGACGATGGCAATGCGCGTGTTTTGCTTCGTCACATGACAAATTCAATTCAATTAAAAATATAGGAGTAGTTAGCCGCGGGCGCTATTCGAAATTAAAGTCTAGAATTCTGGTCGATCGACAAGGAACAACGGCTACATAGAGAGGCCTGTGAGAAGAAAATAATCGCAACAAGAGGGCAGCAGCCGTGGAAAGGATTATTATGCCAACTTACAGCTATTGCTCGTGACCTCAATATATTAATATTTAATATTTAATTTATTATTATTATATTAATAAATATTAGTCTTTAGAAATATATATTAATATAAACCACCATGACTAGCAATAGTAACTGGCTGGCGGGATAGGTTGGCCACACCAGTTGGTTATATAGACTAAAGTGACATTAGCATGGTTATATGACTGTAGTGAAACATGAAAATCTGACTCGTGTGCGCTGAGCCCCCGATTGTATCGGCACCAATTTATCCCCGCAAATTTCTATAAAACACAGACAGACAAACAATCGTAAATATAGATATAGAAGATATACCGCTGGCATGTCATATGGTACACGACATCCTTTGAGATACAGGTGTAATTTCCAGTTGGAATGTATCGCCGATCATCCCTCGTATATAACAACGGACGAATTATATACGAGGGATGGTCGGCGATACATTCCAACTGGAAATTACTTCTGTATCTCAAAGGATGTCATGTACCACATGTCATGTACCACATGACATGCCAATGTCATGTACCACATGACATGCCAGCGGTGCCCGGACACCCACTATATCAGTGAAACGCTCCAAACTTTGAGAAAACGGTTCAATGGACATCGACAGGATATCAAGGATAAGAATAAACATGGAAATTCGGTGTCGGATATTCGCGTTCAGATTCTAAGGGATGGTTACATAACATGACACAACGAAAGATTGAGGAACAGCGTCTAATTGCGATGTTTGGCATCTTTTCAGTGGGAATAAACCTGGACAGAGGTTCATGGTGGCATGGAATGATATCTAGACGAGTTAATTTCACTATATTTACATGTCAACGTTTTCCCGCCATTTCTGGTCTGTACGTTTTTTCACAGACACTCCTGTCTTACATTAACTTATTGTACTTCTTGTAAACATTATTTGGTCATTCAGTTATCACCCGTCGAGGCGAAAGCCGACAGCTTGTGAAGATAAAATGTTAATAGGTCATAAATGGTGTTAATCATTTAATTTATACCACTATATAGATGTATATATTGACAATTGTCTTGTCTTGGCTTGCTAAAGCTTTTAAAAACCGTAAAATGACAGTTTATGGAAATTGAAGACATATTCAATGTTTGATCCCCCGAGCTTCAAGCTTTCGGTGTCACAGCTCCAGTGTGGGCCCGAGGTAGAATAGGCTTACCGCCCCACTGCGAGGGGTAAGAATCCCCTAATGTGGCACCCTGTTCGCAGTATGGTGCGTTCGGTGAGGTGTGGTGTAGGAGTCCTGGCTGTACACGGGCGGTCGTGTCACACGAGGCATTGACCTGCGGATACGGCTTAGCTCCCGGTCCTCTTTGGTCCTACATCTCTTCAAGACGGGTGGTTGAGTTGACCCCGACTCATACAATCGGCTAGTCACGCCTCTCCAGTGTTTCAGATTTTTGTTATATGTTGTATTGCTCGTCTGATGTTTGAAGTATTGTTTCCTGTTTTTCAGGTATGATGTTTCTGTTCTCGCTTGTCTCGATTGTGTTCGTCCTGATGATTGTTGAATGTTGAATCCTGTATTGTTCACGCCTTTCTCACCGTGGAGAGGTACATGGAGGCAACTATATGCAGGGGCTAAACGGGTCACCGCTTAAGCCATGCAACAGTCTGTGGACCGACCAGAATTCGAAGGGTAGTCCACAGCAGCTTGTGGGCTAGTTGTCGATATGTTGCTTTTTGTATGGCAACTCATATAACAAAACAACGTATTGTTTGTAGGAATAATGACTCACCAGGTTCCAATGATGGTGTGGTATTCCCTCAGTACTTGGTTCTTGGCTTTGACCCAAATGTGAAAAGAACTTCCATCTTTGTCATTGATAAAACGCTACAAAGCATTGCTGGACAATTGAAATATGTTAAACCAATCAGGACTGGGCCAATAACTGGCTCTCTCTTGATTGAGTGTTCAAAGAAAGTTCAAACTGATGCTCTGCTGCAGTTAACTATTGCACAGACACCAATGTTGGTTACCCCACACACGACAAAGCACAAGGGCAAAGCTGTGTTGAGAACTCGCGATATAGCTGATTCTTCTGAGTCAGAGATATTGGCTGAGTTAGCGCCACAGGGAGGTACAGAAGTTCGTAGATTTACGAAGACAGTTGAGGGTCAAAATGTTAATTTGAACAGTTATCTTCTGACCTTCAATTGGTGCGAACATCCACCGACATTGAAGTTTGGGTATATGAAGATGGATTCCAAACCCATTGCGATGTTTTAAATGTCAGGGGTATGGCCATGGCCAGGACCATTGTAAAAGTAAATAAACCATATGTGCGTGATGTTCTATTTCTGGTCATGATCATAAGGATTGTACGAATCTTAAGAAATGTTCAAACTGTCAAGGTTCACATGCTGCAATGGATCGTTCATGTCCCATTTGGGACTATGAATTCAAGATTCAACGATGTAAAGCTGAGAAGCATCTGTCCTCGACCATCCATGCCACATGTCACATATTCAGTGTCGTGTCTACAACAAAGTGTGTTGATGCCAGCACTCAAGACAACCAAACTCGTCAGTACATGTATATCACTCGAAACACATGTTGAGGAGACTGGTAGTATTCCTATTTCAGAACCTGAAGCGTAGGATATGGATACAACTTCTGCCGTTGAGACATTTCCTCCGAAACGATCTCTCACGTTGATCATATTGTTCCAAAAGAAAAATCGCCTGTTGCTTCGAAACACAGATCGCCAAAATCACTCAAACGTTTCGACTCTCAGAAAGAGAGGTACATCTTTGAGCTTTCAAAATGTGACCAAATGATTGAAGAGAAACGGTTGACTCTCAAAGAAAAGAAACAGTATTTGTGGATCGAAGCTTTCGGTTGGGTGAAGGATGGCATTCTGTCTCACCAACCCAATTATTAGCTTGACGCATTGATAAAGGTTCTTGCGTGATTCATCAAATATTATAAATACCTTGTCAATGCAAAATCCGATTTTAAAAGCTACTTTACATATTTCAATGTGGCTCCTTGATCATTTCAGTTCTTTAATTTATAATCCTGACTCAAAGTGGAAACATTCCACTTGGGTGCTTTTATGTGTACAAAGCTCATCATTGTATTGTTTTAATCTAATCCACTCTCTGATTATTCTAAATAGTTGCTTCGCTGCGATAAGTTTTTATACCTGGTTATGTTCTTGGTGGTGATATGACCTAGCGGCTAAAACGACGTTAAACCCTGAATCAATCACTGTATCAGAAAAATCGCCACGATGTTGAGTCTTTTGCTTATCATACTCTTTACATACTGGCCATATTGTGCAGGTTAATGTGTTCGCTTCCCGAAACAGATACCACAAAATGTAGAATGAAGAACCCGCGTTTAAAATACTGCTACACAAGAACTGCTCAAGTTATCAGTGCACGCATTCTGAAGAAATGCGTGATATTTATTTTTGGGGTGGCGTGCTTGTTTTTTTGCCCACATTCAATGTCATTAAGGATCAGGGGACCTCAATTTTGTAACTGGGAATCCTTGTAATATTCATCATGTTATCAAAGCTATACACTGCACAATGGAGTCTCCTAATTCCATAGTAAATGTATGGGTTCCCATGATTATTAACACAAACAGTAGATCATGCCATGAATCTCTACTCTGTCTGAGGCCGGTCTACGGGCGTAGAGATTCATGGCATGATCTACACAAACGGGTGACATGTGAGAATACAATGACTTTGAATAAGAAATTGAAAACTACCTGTTCATTTGATTCCGTGGCTGGAATAGGATGTGGGTGTTCATCTGTTGGTCCATTCTCTCCAACAAAATGCTTACTGCAGATGAATGTATCTTTGTTTATTCTGGAGACGTTGCGGTCGACCGCAATTCTTGATCCACCGCATGTATTTTCCCGTTGTGTTTTCGGTTTCGGGAAATTTATGAAGAATACTCCTTCCATTCCGGCCATATTCGGGTATCGACTGTCATTGGTGCAAATTCCATAGCAACAATGTTTCTTATAAACCATATTTATAAATGAACAAGTGTCATTAGCGTGAAATATACCAAAACTTTAGCCAACAATTTCAGAAAACGATTACGTGATATCGGAATGTAAACAAAGTCTTGCCCGACTTCCGCGGTGTCAAAAACAGTATCGCGATATGACTAAATACCGAAATACCGTGAAGCCCTAACTTCCGCTAATTGAGTTCTATCGAAGGGACCATGAACTCTGCGACTGATCTAAAAATAGATTGGGTGCGCTGTGCTATTAACAGAATTATATTTCCACCACTGATGTATATGTGGACAAATAGAAGATAACTATCACTATATATTCCAATCCCAGCTGTTCTATATCGATAGCTACACTGCTAGAAAATAACGTCGGTTTGACGGTGTCGGACCCCATACCGTTTTATCAGTTCTACGATGAATCACATGAGTCATGAAAATGGTGATTGCTTTGTTCCTTTATGCCGATTCATGTGTTAGAATTGTCGAAATTTGTACTACCAGTAACTGAAAAGCTCACCCATTTGTTTTTTAATTATATGTTAACCCTTTACCCAACAGAACGGCCATGTGCCAATGCATTCTCTTATATATGCGAGTCGACCATAGGTCGCCTCCCATATATAAGAGAATGCATTGGCTTAACACATTCAAAATTATAAAATTGTTAAAGAATGTAAGGCCAATGCATTCTCTTATATATGGGAGGCGACCTATGGTCGATTCGCATATATAAGAGAATGCATTGGCACAGGGCATAACTGTAACTATCACAATGTGGTCCAGGAGCCGGTTCCAATGATATCCAAATTTGTATGGTTCTATTGAGACAGACCGAAGATATTTTAGGCTGTTGAAGCTTTATTTGGCCGGTTTTGGCCAGTTTGTTGGGTAAAGGGTTAATAACATATAATAAAAAACAAACAAAGTGGGTTTATATTCGCGCTCGGGATGGCCGAAAAGATCGAGTGATGTTCTCCTTCACCCCACACTGTTATAGTTTTTGTTTTATTTACAGCCATTTTTTATAGTCAGTGAAAGGTGCGCACATCCCATGTGGGCAGCCTTTAATCCGGTGCAATCGACACGAGGCAAATAACAAGTTTAATCCTCTTCAAACTTCAAAGTTTCATAAATATGTTCTATCACTTTTTGCATTGAGGATTTAAGTTTCATCACAACTATGATAGTAATGACTTTTGGGAAATCATATTGTCAAAATGGGATCTTGGCTAAATATACGGCAAATTAGCAAATTTAAGAGCAAAATATTGGTTTTGACCCCTGTTGGCCCCTGAACAAACACCATTGGTCTGACCGTTATTAGTTAAGGTGTAACAGGAATCTACATCGTGGTTGGGCATGTAACACTGAAAACTCTCATTAAGGTTTAGGTCCAGATTCTTTAATCAGCATATCTATACATAATTAATTCTGCAAGTTCTCCCATACTCAATAATCCAATGATTCATAATAATAACACAAGTAGGCCTATATCACGAGCCCCAATTAACCCAACTTTCAGCCTCAGCCCTAACTTGCTAAATCATATTTCACCACTTCTCCACCAATCTATATACTTGCTCCCTGCACTCACTATAGTGAAGGTAAAGATAATCAGATCTGAGATTTAATTGATAAGAAATAAGTAAGATAGGTTTTATCACTTGGAAAGATAATATCGACAATACTGATTGTAATGATAATGACCAACTGAGACACTGGCGACAGCATCCCTTTGATATAAGAGGCGCGGGCCGGACTTGACGCTAATTGACCAATGAAAAGGCCAGAAAATGACAAGTCCCAAAATTTAGAGAAAAGTTAAACTTTAAGAGGATTTGAAAGTTTTAGAAACTATAGGATAACTTTAATAATAAGCTAAGCTCAGATTAACTAAAGGGAGCGTTTTCGATGGGAGGATATAAGCTTTAAAATGATATGTATGAAGACGAAATTGATCCTCGCATGAAAACTCGCCCCTTTAGTCGATCGGAGATTAGCAGGAATTTTCATATAAAAAAGTCAGTTGAATATTTGCACATATTTAGTTTGCACCTGAAATGTGCAAAATGAGTGTTGTGCGGTGCAAATCCCATGAGTGCGTTCTTTAGAACAATTTCTATTTTATTGCTAGATGTTAAAATGTCAGCACAAACTTAAGTAGCCAAAAATCGCTCCCGAGGTATTTGAAACGCACAACTTAGATAATTTGTAATTTACGGCGTATTACGCAGTAAACAAATACCCTACGCACATGCGACGAAATAGTTCCCTAACAACAATTATGATTAAAAATACAAATCAAACACGAATGCAAATGCACAATTATCAATAATGATAAACACAATCTCATGAACTCATTAATATGATGAATGAACAAAGTTCATTGACATTTGTTAGGCGCCTGTTAGTTTACCAAGCAAAATTAGTACGCCGCTGCAAAATAGTGATCACGGACCTTGCTTCCAGATTTGTTTTAATAGAATTGACAAAACAAATGTTGACAAAATGCGTGAAAATGTGATGTTGTCATGAGATGAGACCTCACTGTTTAGTTGAAGCGTGTTATGAGGCATAAAAATGGTAAGTGTGAGCATATGAACTTTTGTATTATTTATGCAATATGGGAATGAAAAATGATAAAATGAAATGTGTAACGAGCGAGCCGCGAGAGACGATTTCCGGTGAAATCGAATTATGAAAAGTGCGCACATGCATTTTATGATATTTGAGAAGAATGACTGTATGTGGCGAGGTGAGATTTTACAGACGGATGAATTGAAGGTTACGGAATATGTAATCAATGAAAGTATGACATTTGGTGGAGTTTATGTGAAGCAACGGATGACTGAATTTTTACTGTTTCCTAACTTCGCGATATAACATTACTACGCACATTTGAACGAGCTATATAGTTACGAATTATGGATCCGAACGTCATTACACATTCCCGGCCCAACAATTATAAATTTCTCCTGGAATTTGACATCTTCTTCAGAGGTCATCAGTTAATCATCTTCTGAGAACATCTTCTGAGATTCTGAGTGAATACAGTTAGACATAAACTCCCACTGCCACACAGGTCGTCTTAGAAATAGAATTTGATAACGGATCTGGGACCGATTAAACTTCACTTGACATCTGGCGTCAACCTCAACGGAATGTCATGCACCGCTCTCAGCACATCCGCCGGCTCACTGTCCCGGTATCTCGCGACCGCTTCCATCTGTCGCACGAAAGTGTCCACCTGTCCACCCGAATGTTCCCCATTTGCTACTGCTCTTAACATAGAATAATTGTAGTATCGCAGTTGATTGAATGATCTCTGTACTTTAGCATCTCCTTCTAATGACAACAATTTCGTGCCCGGCAGCGCCAACATGTTGTAACGGTCGAGCAGCTCTGCTTCCTCTGGGTTAATTTCTTTACTGCTGTTTAATTCCAAATGTCCCGCCATTACCTTGAATACGTGAAGATTTTGTTCACTTGTATACCCCCTACAACCCTTGGGTGGCCACTGTATCCCTCCGGGGAACGTAATCTTCCTATCACCCCATTTACGCTGAGCCGGTTGAAACGTTGGCATAGCCCCAGTTGACAGCAATTTCTGCGCCCGTTGAGCTGTGTCACTAATCTTGTTGTTGGCTTCTGTTCTCTTTCTATCCTTTCGCTCCTCTTCTTCTTCCACTGCTTCCCTCTTTATCTTCTCACCCCTTCTACAACGTGAAGCTCCGACCGAACTTTCTTCTCTGAACCCTCGCTCGCACTTTCCTCTATCACCTTCACCGATCTGACCTTATCTGCAACCTCGCTTTCCTCACACACTTTCCCCGATTTAAATTTCTTCTCCGTGATGTTACTTTCCTCCACCACCTTCTCGATTTCCCATATATCTCGAATGCAGCCTATCGGCACATTCAGTGCCACACTTAACTGGTGTTTCTTCTTTGGTTGCAATGCCTTTGGGTACGTCCTCTTCCTTAGAGGGAATTCTCCTGAGCCGCCCTTGTAGATATTGGCTTTCTGGGATAGGGTTTCCGTGGCTTTGGCGTCGTAATCACAATTTGTATCTTCTAACCGTGCGTACTGCATCTCACCATCCTGACGGAAGTAGACTTCGTACTTTGGCAGGTCGATTTTCAAGAGGGTGATTTTTCTGTCGGTCATCTCAGGCTTTTGCATCGTACAGTCTGCAATTATGTTCAAATGCTGTTTTCAGATTTTTTCGGGCCACCGCATGTACATTTTCTAATTTATCTGCGAGTCGCTTTGCGTATTCGCTAACTGAAGTCTCATCACGTCTGTTGGGGACTGGTATGGATGCTTGCATTGGCATCGTTGCTTCGCGCCCTAACATCATCATGTTGGGGGTTTTGCCTGTGGTCGCATGTATCGAAGCGCGATATGCCGCCTTAACTTGTGGTAGGTATTGATCCCATTCGTCCTGTTTGTCATGACAGAACGCAGATAACATGGCTTCTACTGTCCTGTTTGCGATTCTATCATGCCATTACTGCACGGTATATAGCCTGACGTATGCGTCTTCTCTATGTGCAGTAATTTGCACACTTCTGCAAGCAATTTGGAATCAAAATCGGCCCCTGGTCGGTGTGTACCTGCATGGGTGTTCCCCATCTTGCGACAAACTCGTTGACAAATACCTCAGCGATTGTGGCAGCTTGGTGGTTTGGCAGGGCATACGCCTCTACCCATTTTGTGAAATAACACCCTATCACTATGATGTATCGGTTACCTTTGTCAGTAAGTGGCAGAGGGCCCATGATATCCATAGCAACCATTTCTAGGGGCTCTCCCACTATGTATTTCCCAAGGGGTGCTTTCTTGGCTTTGATTTGCGTTCGAGCGCCGCACTGATGGCAGGAGGCACAATATTCCTTGACAGCTCTCTTCACATTTGGCCAATAGAAAGTCTGTTTTACCCTGCTCAGCATTTTATCTGCGCCCAGTTGACCTGCCGTTGGTACGTCGTGATAGTTTCTGAGTACTTCATGCCTTTTCTGGTCTGGGACCACAATTTGCAATGTCGGCCTGTCGTCACCGGCCGATGCCAATTTCGGCAAAGTATTCCATTTTCCACAGTAAGATTCTCCCATTGCCCCACAGTGTCTTCGTCTCAGCTGAGTTACTGCATATTTGTGACCATTCCGGATTAGTTTCTTCGTCTTCTAATCTCGCCAGTATTTCTGACATGTTGTCATCTCGCAACTGGGTTTCTCAAATGGAAGACAGGTCCCATCCCTTCAGGATCATTTGATTCGGCACGTCTGTGCAGCCTTTTCCAATTTGCTGCCTTGTGATTGCTCTCATTTGCTCTGAATTGCCAACCTCGTTTTCTTGGTTCAATTCTTCCGGTCGTTTGCATACGTTGCACGGTCTCCTACTCATGGCATCGGCATTTCGGTGTTGTATACCGCTCTGGTGGGTGATCTTTAAATGGTACGTCTCTACCTCTTGCAGCCATCTCGCTACCTGCCCTGTGGGATTTTTCAGTCGCTTTATCCAGCTCACTGCCGCATTGTCAGTTCTGACGTGTACTTCTTGGCCGTATAGGTATGAGTGGAAGTGACGTAGCGATTTGACTAGCGCTGACCGCTCCTTTCTTGTTACACAGTACCGCATTTCGTGTTTGTTCATCGTTTTGCTCATGAACGCGATAGGACGCTCTTTCCCATCCTGTATTTGGGATAGGACAGATCCGGAGCAGCAATCTGAGGCATCGCAGTCCAATACGAACGGTACCCCTGGCTTTGGGTAAGCTAGTACATCTGTCGTTGTCATGGCTTTCTTTAATTCATTAAAGGCATCTTCGCATTCTTGCGTCCATTTAAATTTCGCCCCCTTCTCTCCGAGTTTGTTCAGTGGTTTCGCTATCTGGGAAAATCCCTTGATGAATTTCCTATAGTACCCACATAGTCCGAGAAATGCTTTGACTTGTTTCGCCAGGTCGGGACAGGCCATTATGTGACTGATTTAATTTTGTCTGGATCTGTCGCGATCCCATCTTCCCATACTATGTGCCCCAAGAACTTGGATGACTTCTGGAAAAATGTACATTTTTCTGGCTTTAGCTTGAGGTTTGCGTCCCGCAGTCTGTCAAATACATGCAACAAGCGCTCAAGTCCCTGGTCTACCGTCTTGCTCGTGATCATGAGATCGTCTACGTATAAAATAACCTCGTCCCACAGGAGTCCTCGCATAATATCTTCCATCATGCGTACAAATGTACGGCCAGAATTAACGCATCCATATGGCATAACAGTCATCTCATATAGACCTGATGATGACACAAAAGCAGTTTTTTCTTGGTCATTCGGATGCATGCCGATCTGCCAATATTCGCTAGCAAGGTCTCCAGAGCTCAGCCATTTCGCTCCCGAGAGTGATTTTAGCACATCGTCCATTCGCGGGATGGGGTATGAATCTTTAACGGTTACATCGTTCAGCAAACGGTAGTCTAAGCAAAATCGTGGTGACTTATTTTCGCGGAAAACTAGGACAACGGGTGAGGCCCACGCTGATTTTGATTCTTTTATAATTCCTCTATCTAACATTTTCTGTATTTCTTCCTTCTCTACCTCTCTTTTTCCCATCGGAAGTCTCCTCGGGCGCTGCATGGTGGGTTTGGCGTCGCCGGTATCAAATTGGTGCAACACTCGGTTACATCGCCCCCAAGTCCTCAGGTGATTTGGCAAATACGTCGGGGTAGGCTGTCAACAGGGCTGCCAGATTATGTTTCTCCCCGTCTTTGAGGTGTTTATAACTTCTTTCGTACAGATCATGTAGGTGCTCTGGTATCCCTTCGCTCTTGTTTGGCATTATTTCGTCTATTTCTAATGGCTCTGATTGCACCCCCATATCTGGATCTCTGACGAGCTCACACGTACCTATTGTCATCTTTGGGTATAAATCAATGGGATCTTGTTCCATGTTAATTACTCGGACAGCCTTGTTCGCAGCCTGTGCGTTGATGACGCCTCTTACTATGCATACTCTTTTATTATTTGGGCCTTTGGCTTCTACGTATGCATTCATTTCGCTGGATTCTATATTTTCCATCTCTGGCACGGATATCATCACAGTGCTGATAGAGTGGGCGGGTAAGGTGATGCGTTCCTTTACTTCGACTCTGCATACCATATTTTCTATAGCTCCTGTGTGGCACTTAATTTCGCCTTCCTGGGTATGTAAGGTTCTGGTTTGATAGTTCAGCTTGGATGCATACCTAGTTAATAAATCTTGTCCCAGAATTCCATCTTGCGTTATATCACAGATTCTCATCCGATGCTTGAATTTCATGTCGCCTATTTCCATATCGGCCTCTACAGTACCTCGTAAGTCTATCAAGGTTCCATTTACGTTATGGTTGTTCTCTTCACATCTTTCTATATTCACGGGCCCTTTAATTTCTCGAATCTTTTTCTGTGAAAAAATTGATGTCGTAGCTCCGCTATCGACTAATAGATCAAATACTGCCTCTAATATATGGCACCTAATATAGAAGCCATTGTCGCCCTTTCCAATATGTCCAAGTCTATTTGATGTCATCTGAGGCCTTGTCTCAGTATCCGGCAAATCTTGGCGTATCGACTTGCCGGTTTGAAGTTTCCCGGACCGGTCATATTTCTCCTTGGATTATTCTGTCCCATCATTCTGGGTGATTGCTTAAATGTGCCTGGGCCTGTATCTACCCGTCGCCTATTGGTGCAGTCTTTATATCTATGATGGAGCTATCCGCAGTTGAAACAACCCCTATTGTCATCCCTCTGGAACCTAGGCTTGCCTCTCTCTTCCATATATTTTTCCATTTTCCAGTCTCTCTAATTTTTTAATGATATCTCTCATCATTGCTTGATTTTCCGCCTCTATTGGTTGTGTCAGTTGAGCGGGCACATGATCAGCCATCCTGGCCATGTGTCGTTTGTACATGGTTTCTCCAAATATGGCCGCATACCTCTGTATCACTGGGACTGCCTCCATTACATTTTTACAGCCTCTATTCATACACTCATATCTGGCTTCGGCTGACACTGATTTGTATAATTGGTTCAGTGTGAATGCTTCCTGCGCATCCAGCCCTACGTTGCTATATGCCCTGCTAGCCAGGAGTTGTAATTCATCTGCAAAAGCTGCGATAGGTTCTCCTGGTTGTCTCTTTCTGGCTTCCACTTTGGCTAACCAGCTTGCATGCTGATGCATGCTGCCAAATCTCTGCCCAATTTCAGGGTTAGGTACTCAAAATCTTGTCTGTACTGTCCTGGTATACTGACATAAAATGTCCGAACAGCCCCTCGGATGCTCGCTGCTAGAGCTAGGCCTTTGTCGCTCGCGTTCCATCGCCCAAGCCTGGCACAATCTTCAAATAATGAAATATATTCTGGCCAATCACCAGTTCCATCGTATATTTCTGGTTTGACTGGGAATGGAGCAGATTTATGATTTCCATTATGTCTTTCGGGTGATCTTACCCTATTATGCCTGGGTCCCTCATAGTCGTGGTCTCTTATATACCCATGTGCATACCCAAGTGGTGTAGACTCAAATCCCCTACTTGTAGTTCCATATGTGTTGGTGGATCTGGATTCGTGCCTATCCATTTCTTGTGCGCCGTACTGATCTCTATGAATCTCCCTATCATACAGGATTCTATTCTGGTGGGGTTCAGGATATAAACTGCTACCCGTACTAGTGTGTCCCCTTCTCGATGAGTTATCGGATGCTCATTTGTATTTCCCCTAGGGCCATATTCCGCATTACAACCTTTGATTTCACTGTATTGGGATCTCTGTAACTAATTGTGCTATCCATTCTGTTTAATTTGTCATTGGGTGCATCTCCACCACCAAGCGTTATCTCGGGATCTGGTGACTCTGCCATTATGAATGCCCCCTTATATATATATAGGCTGTGTATTATCGGTACTGTGGGTTGTGTGTTGGTACTGGTAGCTAGGCCTAAGCTATGCCTCGGTTTCTCTGGATCTGGAGTTATTATTCTAGTTCAGCTGTGGGTTCTTGGATTTATCAGTATAATAAAACCCCACTTCTGACACCATTGTAACAGGAATCGACCTCGTGGTTGGGCATGTAACACTGAAAACTCTCATTAAGGTTTATGTCCAGATTCTTTAATCAGCATATCTATACACAATGAATTCTGCAAGTTCTCCCATACTCAATAATCCAATGATTCATAATAATAACACAAGTAGGCCTATATCACGAGCCCCAATTAACCCAACTTTCAGCATCAGCCCTAACTTGCTAAATCATATTTCACCAATCTATATACTTGCTCCCTGTACTCACCATAGTGAAGGTAAAGCTAATCAGATCTGAGATTTAATTGATAAGAAATAAGTAAGATAGGTTTTATCACTTGGAAAGTTAATATCGACAATACTGATTGTAATGATAATGACCAACTGAGACACTGGCGACAGCATCCCTTTTATATAAGAGGCGCGGGCCGGACTTGACGCTAATTGACCAATGAAAAGGCCAGAAAATGACAAGTCCCAAAATTTAGATAAAAGTTAAACTTTAAGAGGATATGAAAGTTTTAGAAAATATAGGATAATTTTAATAATAAGCTAAGCTCAGATTAACTAAAGGGGGCGTTTTCGATGGGAGGATATAAGATTTAATGTATGTATGTATGATCCTCGCATGAAAAAATCTCTCCTGTAGTCGATCGGAGATTAGCAGGATTTGCATAAGAAAAAAGTGAGTTGAATATTTGCAAATATTTAGTTTGCACCTGAAATGTGCAAAATGAGTGTTGTGCGGTGCAAATCCCATGAGAGCGTTCTTTAGAACAATTTATATTTTATTGCTAGATGTTGAAAGGTCAGCAGAAACTTAAGTAGCAAAAATCGCTCCCGAGGTATTTGAAACGCACAACTTAGATAATTTGTAATTTACGGCGTATTACGCAGTAAACAAATACCATACGCACATGCGACGAAATAGTTCCCTAACAACAATTATGATTAAAAATACAAATCAAACACGAATGCAAATGCACAATTATCAATAATGATAAACACAATCTCATGAACTCATTAATATGATGAATGAACAAGTTTATTGACTTTTGTTAGGCGCCTGCTATTTTACCAAGCAAAGTTAGTACGCCGCTGCAAAATAATGATCACGTGACCTTGCTTCCAGATTTGTGTTAATAGAATTGACAAAATAAATGTGAAAATGTGATGTTGTCATGAGATGAGACCTTACTGTTTAGTTGTAGCGTGACATGAGGCATAAAAATGGTAAGTGTGAGCATATGAACTTTTGTATTATTTATCCAATATGGGAATGATAAATGATAAAATGAAATGTGTAACGAGCGAGCCGCGAGAGACGATTTCCGGTGAAATAGAATTATGAAAAGTGCGCACATGCATTTTATGATATTTGAGAGGAATGACTGTATGTGGCGAGGTGAGATTTTACAGACGGATGAACTGAAGGTTACGGAATATGTAATAAATGAAAGTATGACATTTGGTGGAGTTTAAATGAAGCTACGGATGACTGATTTTTTACTGTTTCCTAATTCGCGATATAACATTACTACGCACACTTGAACGAGCTATATAGTTACGAATCATGTTCCCGAAGGTCATTACAAAGGTATTTCTGTTAACTGAAGGGTGTTGAATAGTAAAACATCATGGACTGACAGTTACTGGTTACAGTCTGCCAGTTGCATTAACGGTTTTATACCGTGGAATATTCTACGGCCAAGGTTGGCAGCGATGTTGCGCTGTATTACACTGTTAAACTGGCAGACAGTTTTCTAACAGTGTAGACAACTGTCATACCTTCCGTTAACACGTTCGATATTGGTGACGACACCACAAGCTTGAAAATGAATATATTAATATTCGATGGATTTCAAACATAAAATTCATACAAAATGATTTTTATATTCCTAGAGCTTAGCTTAACTTCGAACTAAAATAAAATAAACCAGTCAGTTTTAGCAACACAATTAACGAAGAATCTGTTGCACACAATGTTGTGAATCATGACTCTTCCACTCACTACCCTCTTCCCTTCTCGCTGTCAACTCTTCCTTTCTTACAAACAATACACAAATTATCAAAATCTAAAATGTAATCTACTGCCAAGTTTTGTATCCGTATTCATATATTAAAATGCCGATCTATGTATATGAGTAATTTAGGAAAAGCTTAGGAAAAGGTATGTCTGTCTGTTCGCGTTTTTCTCCCAGACCCCTGGACCGATTTCACAATTGTTTGTGGTGACTTGGAATACCCCAACGGATATTCTAACGACGTCATTTTTTTTTTAAATTTTGATAATTAATTAATTGTAAAACAACTTTTACATCAAATTGTTGAAACGATCAAAATGTACGCGAAGCGCACAACGTGGCCACCGATGAATAAATGCTCTGTCTAAGATCAAAATATACGCAATGCACAAAGGGGCCGTACTGTTTCATCTAGTGTAATATATTATTCTGATGGGAATAAACAAAGTTCAACCAAACTAATACATGGGATAATTTTATCAGATGAAACTGCAATTCAGAGGATCTCGACCGTGCATATTTCCGCTACGTCCAATTACCAACGTCCGTGCTCAACAATGACAAATAGCAAGTCCAATTACCCCCTCCCTGATCAACAATGTCGGATAACGGGTGTGTGCATAATTAGAAAAAACAACTGATCAACGAAATCGCACGCGCAACGTATGGATACATTCAGATAATACGAATAATCATACAGGGAGGTTTTCTGTACTTAATGGTGTATGGTTAAATGTCTGAACTCTAGTCAGACGTACATAAGCATGTTAAGGTAATGCATGTAATGGTTTCGCATGAGCGCAAGTGAAAGATGAGGTGGTGTGAGAACATTAAAGGTGAACTATAGAATTATAGAGCATTATAGACTGCGATCCTGGTTTTACGGCATTTATAATTTGTGCCTTGTATATAATGAACTTAGACAAAGCCAAAACTTGTTATTTAAACTGGAACATGTGTTTGCATACAGACGCTGATAATATGACCAACAAACGACATTTGAATGCGATAATTGACAGACAGGGTTATACTAAACTGTGCTAGTTACATCTTATAATTGAATGCGGTAGACTCAAAGACATGGCCGCCAACCGTTATTTGTTGATGCAAATTTCGAGTAAATATACAACACAGGCTCGGCGCAATGTGGCGTCGTTTTGATCAGGAACGACATTGCATACTATCAGGATTCATATATAATGGACATGCATTCCACCCATGCAGTGGCGGACCGATAATATATGTTTCGCCCAATAACGGCCCGTCGCCCGCGATTTAACGATGACATCACATACGTAACAACTGAAATTATTATCACTTTTATAGGGCGTTCCAAAATAACACTATAGTAATGACATGACTTAGTTGGGCGCTATGGTTTATGCACCTTTCGCAATGATTAGCAATCATTGCGCCTATTCATCTATTTAAGGAACGAGTCAATATAAAGACTCTTAGTCCCTGCTTACAAATTACATTTCAGGCATAATCAATTTATGTTATAGATATGTTGTTCAACAATTTTGTTTCCTTCAATATGGAAGTTCTTTGTTGGAAAGTCTTTTCTTTTTGCTTTTAGCAAAACGCGCAAAGCGTATAGTTCCGCCATATAGTTTTGGAAGGTGTTTTAATTTTTACTGTTCGAATTTTGTTGTCTTTTTTCTGCCGATCGAACGAAAGACAACATGTTTTTGGGCTCTGTTCTGTCATCTTTTTTTTATCTGAAGTGTTCTTCCAGTCCGCTTCAGAACTGTCGACTCATCAGTACATGTATCGCTAAATGGCTGTTTGGGGATATTTACCAAAACTATATTATTATATCTATGGTCTTCTGTGCTTACTATTTCCTCCAAATACCTTTTCATTTTTTTTATCAATTATTTCTTCGATATGTTTTGTCATACTGATTCTTTCTGAATGTTGACGCTTCATTGATCTAGCTTAACTTTTTCAATTTCTTTCAATCGGCTTTCAGATTTTCGAAAAATTGTTTCTAATCTTCTTTGAATTTCTCCTCTGTATATGCACACTGTCTCTTCAACATTATTTAATCGCTTTTCAATCTTTTGTAAGTTCACTTCTAATTTCTAAATACATGTACGTATGTAAAGTTCGTCCATGTTTTACTTTATTGTGGTCGTATATTTTCTTTCTGTCGCTCCAAGACGTTCGTCAATTTGATTGTTTATTGTTTCTTCGAAATTATCTAGAATCAGTCTTGTCAGTATACCTCTCGTAGTCTATGCCCCATGTCATCGTTATCAGGGTCTTGAGACATTTCATCTTCGCCGCGTTTTGTCGTCGTTTTCCCCCTTTTAATTGACATCTCTGTGAGAAAAATAACCCGCTGCCAAGGAATCCAATTGTTTATCACGAACTGCTTAGGTTCCTTTTATATGGTATTATATCATTGATTTGATATTGGTGGCCCTCGACTATCTCAGGTAGATTATATGTCGCCGGGCTGTTAATCGTTCCTGTCGAGCCATATATAAAACAATAACACGATTTGCGAGGGCGTTATGGTTTAATGACGATTCGACATGAATGATTAAAAGCCTGGTGACCCATAAGCGGCCCGAGACGGAGTAGATCTAAACCACAAAGCCTGGCTAAGTCATATTAATATTATTATCACTGATTTGGCTAAGTCATATTATTACGTGCGCTCGCGCAACAGTATGGCGATCAGACGATTCGTAGGTTGGTGTCACCCTACTCCGTTTCACTCCATGACGTCACAAAAAACGACGTAAAACCTCGTGGCGTTCTGACATTTTTACTGTGCCGCGTTTTTGCTATGTTTATTTTATGTGTTGTTTTCGATTATTTGTTTGTAGCCGATATCGCCATTTGTCGGGATTCCCTGTTTCTATATTTAATACTGGCATGCTCGTAGTGAGCCTCGATTTCTATTTTTTCTCCCAGGTCAAAATACGTCAGAGTTATGACAAAAATAGATCGACCTACATTTTCTCCATCAGAACTCTACATCAAAGAGTCTATAGACTTCTTCGTGACCTACATAGACTCCTTCATTTGGGTATTTTTACTTATAATTGGGAAGTTTTATCATTTTTGGTTCGTGCGAAGAGCTCTTTTTATCGTGCGGGAAAAGAGAGACATTCAAAACGCGATTTCGTAATTCGACGCAATAGGCTGAATAGCCTAACCTTCAGCCGATTTCCGGGTCAAATACGACGAATGACGTAACACAAAACAAAACGCATTTGTTGACACAAACACCGTTTGAAGAGTTTATTATTACATAAAATGATCGTTATTGATTAATTATTGATTAATTATTCATATTTATTGTTGCATATTGGCTGCTATCAATATTTACACAAATGGTATTAATTATTTCTTATAATTGCTCCTTTGGTCAACTTTGACTATCGGAAAATGAAAATGAAAATATGCCGCTGAAAAAAATGTAATCGATATTAAAGTCTCATCCTTTCGGCAACATGGAATTGGTTTTAATTACTTAAATGATTAATATAGTAATTTGCCTTTTATCTGTGATGAAATGAGAAATGGTAATTGTCTTTTTTTGCTAACATTAAATTAAATAAAATAAATTAAGTAAAATACAGTGAAATTATTTTTTAAATGATTGTTAATTACATTTTTGCGCACGTTGGCATCTCTCTGTGTGCATTCTAGTTATTATTATTATCACTGATTTGGCTAAGTCATATTAATATTAGTATCACTGATTTGTCTAAGTCATATTAATAATATTATTATCACTGATTTGTCTAAGTCATATTATTAATATTATTATCACTGATTTGGCTAAGTCATATTAATAATATTATTATCACTGATTTGGCTAAGTCATATTATTAATATTATTATCACTGATTTGACTAAGTCATATTATTAATATTATTATCACTGATTTGGCTAAGTCATATTATTTAACGGACATGGCTCATTCGAACCTCCGATTTTTTTTTCTACGTAATTTGGAGCCACGAATACGATATGTCGATAAATAAGCGAACTATTGATATACCGGCTTCGTATGCTCTGAGAAACATTTGCCAAATTCACAGACATTTTCCAGCTGCGTTAAACTTTTCGCCAGAAGTCAGATAAACGCTCTTTATTGCTATCATAGCAGGAATAGACTACAACGGAACGTTTTTTTTCTGTCCCATGTCGTTCAAATGGTTGTTTTTTGTTTGGGACCCAAACACCGTATTCACAGTCGTATTTTTCATTACTTCAATGCGTCTTTTTGGCTTACGTAATGCTCGTAGAAAGGTAGTTCAGATATCTATCGATCTATTTCGATACTGGGAAAAATTCAAAAAGCGAATAACATTATGTTTATTTTGGAGCGCAAACCGCCATGGGGCTTTAATATTATTATCACTGATTCGGTGACGGGCCGTTCGAGTTGGCCGATCATGAACAGAGCGTTTCATTATCGGCCTATAGTGGGCCGGTGTTTTATGGCTTTACGCCGTTTGAAACACCCCGAAAACTATAGTAATGGATTAGAGAACGCCATATCAACTTGTACTAATTAACCTTAACGCTCTTTAAAACTAAAGGTACGCCGCATCCCGCGTCTGCATCACTCGCTATTTTTGTTTTGTAAACAACTGATAAACGGGTTTTAATGGACTCTTAGGCCATAAATAACTAACACGTCTTAAAAATTGTAACGTTTGTGTCAATACATGTCACATGAGTGGTAATAATAGTAATGACATTAATTTCTCGGACATTACGGTTTTATTAGAGGTACTTCTGATACGATTAACAACCATACTTCTTATTCACGCCCGATGCTAACATTAGCGGCCCTTCTGATACGATTAACAACCATACTTCTTATTCACGCCCGATGCTGACATTAGGATGTTAGTTTGTCAATCATTTCTGGCGAGCTACAAATAAACCGTAATGCCCTTCAAAAGCATGTTGTATTTCCATGGTATGGGACATGCAATTCAAATACCAATGACCGTTTAACTACCCTTTCAATGTGCATCTCTTGCTTTAGTTCAGCTGGTACACACTAGAAAACTGTATATAAAACAATTAATATTTGCGTTGCTCTTCAATTAGGGCGTAAATGTTATAACAAATGTATTGAATGACAGACAATTAGTGTTTGTATAACATAAAGCATATAGAATGACCCCAATAAAATGGTAACGGACTCCCCGAGAGAATCTTGTTAATGGCCGTGTAAACAGTCATGCACAAAGTTATATATCACACATGGTAATAAGTGGAATACACAGCACACTGTGTAGTCTATTATCATGGTTTGAATATAATCTAATATACTAATGTATGGTATTGACCAACATCAGACGTAAGTTCCTCCTCAAACTTCTTGCGATGTCGAGGAGTATATAGAAACTAGATTGGAAGGAAAATTCTACTGGTGAAGCCGCTGGATGTCATGTGGTATATTAATCTATTTTTTTGCGTTGTTTAATAAGTTTGGCGAAATCAGTTGTCTTCAGAGAACACGCACAGTTGCGTCTGGAGTTCGGCTCTCAAACACATAATGGTGTTTGTCGCGATGATGCCATCACGTCTTAACTGATTTTCTTCATTAAGCTAACCCACTAAGCTAATTTGTTTTAAAATAAAATTGAACTTTTCTTTATAATTGTTTGTAAATTAATTTTATTTTTCATTGTGGAGGTCAATTGCCTATTGCGTGCTTTCGTGCAAACATGAAGTGACGTATATTTTCTCAAAAAGTGTAGTCGCCCGCAAAATTAAGCGTCAAGGTATTGTGACGCATCCGTGACGCCACTCGTACATGTACGTACGTTTCCTATAACGTTCCAAGCTCGTAACTTCGCTATTGTAAGCCTGTTACTGAAAAACACTCCTTTATCTGAACCCATGTGATATTTTACAAGCCATTCCCAGAATTCGACGTCAAGCGACATAAATACGTTCAGATAGACAGTGAAACCGGTGCGTCAAAATGAAAGCATTATCAAGCATAGCATGGACTAATTATCCGGACACTTCTGAAATTATCAGGCAGGAGTGCAAGTTTTTTAATGTTTATTGATTTCAAGAACATGTTAACTCATGGTATACAATAAAAATAAAGGGTACATTGTTCTATGTTATAAAATCTGGTGCATACGGGCATTTTTCATTTGCTTCTCC
Organism: Siphonodentalium dalli; assembly: GCA_032622095.1. Classification (NCBI taxonomy): domain Eukaryota; kingdom Metazoa; phylum Mollusca; class Scaphopoda; order Gadilida; family Siphonodentaliidae; genus Siphonodentalium; species Siphonodentalium dalli. The sequence continues at coordinate 265,821,019 of CP136064.1, read as the reverse complement.
ATACGATAATATAGTCCCTTCTTCGCAAATGAAGCCAATAACAAAGACAGTGCCTTTACGTTTTAATTCAGTGATCTTTTTGGTTTATTCTGTCCGATTTTGATTCGCGAGTTGTCGCAAAAAAGTATTGCTGAGAAATCAGTACATGTCCTAGGATGTAAGGAATCCCGATATAAAATCCAAGAATCGATTACATTATTCAAGATGGCAGGAATGCAAGTTGGCAGTCAAATAGTTGATGTGTTATTCGCGGCACAAGATTCTATTTTAAAGCATGTACTGTTGTTTCAACATCCAGAATGTCGAATTCGATGGTCATTTCGTTGATCGTTTCGAATTCAATAAACATTCTTCGAACCTTCGTTGTCTCTACTCGTTATTCTTGAGGATCGTTTAAATCTGTTTTGTGTCAACTGGTTTCGCTGATGACATGTGGTCTTCGGTGGTTGTTTTTCTCTCCATTTCTTGTATTGTAATGTTTTGAGAACCCACTTCTGTTGCAAGGTATTTTCACACCACTAGATTCGTATTCACAAACTGGGTTTAAATATAGCCCATGCATGTGGATTAAACCAGATTTGACGATAAACATAGATTGACAGTGCTGTTGGTTTCCTTCGCATACCTTTATATATGATTTGTTCATTTCAACTTCGATCAGCTTTTGTGTACGTCTACTTAACGTCCACAGTATGGATAATAACGAGACGGGAATTATCCAGCAGCACGATTACCATCGTTCCGCAGAAAAACTCAGTCTGAGTTTCTATGTAAGGGTTAGAGTTCAAGAATTGTTCTTTACCAGAATCAATCGAGTCGAAGACGAGATTTATTCTGGTAAAGAGCTGTTCGCGTGCTCTGACCGACTTAAAGCACAATTGATCCCACATAATGCAATCAACTGGAAATGTGCCGTTGGGCGTGTTTTGACCACGACGCACAATCCGTGCGCTGGCCGCGATTGGACACAATAGCCGGTTAGCCACGCCCAACAACGTGATGAAGATGAACTGATCGCCGTTGAATGTGAATAGATATGCCCGAAACAACACGGACTGGTCCCACTTTGAAGCACCCGTGCGATTTGTCTATTATGAGTTGCTTATGCCTGACAATGGGATAATCACTGAACTATTCCTTCGCCAGCCTTGGGAATTGGTGTGCTTTACCAAAAATCAGGGAACGATTGTAACAATGGGACTGTGCTCTAAAGCTATTTACGGATTTTATCCGGCGACTGTTCGCAATTTAGTCGTGATGCGATGTCTGTTGACAAATGACAACTCTGATAGATTGGGTCAATCAAATCGATGACAGTGTGTGTCATTGCACATGCTAGCGATTGTACCATGTGCGTTGAGCCGCTGCCAAATAAACTATCAAAACCCAGCTGGTGAATACGAGCCCTGGTGTTTTCAATGATATAGTGTATACCTTTGTTTGAGAAATGACACCAACAACTGTTCTTCACGACACAGGCGAATATGTGAGATGTCCAGCTGACGGCCGAGTTGTTTGTTATCATCTGGGTATGATCGGCGTTTATCTGCCGCAATGTGTTTTATATTGAATTCGTATTCCAAGAAATGACATGCACGATTCATTGTTGAATCCGCACCATGCCAGCTGGAGCACACCTAGAATTCTCCACAAAATGGTAAGGTCGTATCCTCGATCAGAGTAATATGATTTCTTGACTATTTCACTCATTCTGGCTATGCATGATTATATCGCTTGCAAACATAACACCACAAACGGGTTGATACACATATGACCATTGATGGCTTTAGATATCTAACTGCTAGCGTCGGAAGGCGTTTGTGTCGGCTGAAGGTCAGACAATATTACATTTACCATAATTAAACATCGTTTATCCCATGTAAAGCCAGCTGAACCAATATTTCCAATTTTTCAACAAAAAAAATAAACCCTATACTAGTTTTTAGTAGTATCCAACACATGTTTCATCAAGCGAGATTAGGCAAAGGAGAGCATCAGTTTGAACATTTATTATGGAGAGGCCTTTTGATGGACCAGTCCGGGTTAACTTTACATATTTAAAGACATATTATGTACTTGTTCGGGTGCGTGAAACTGATAAGTTAGTATTTAGGTGCTATGCCGACTGGAGGAATGTACCATTCTACTAACATCACCGAAAATCTCAAGCAAATCGACCGTACCACTCCATAGAAAAAATTGTCTGAACTACGCTAAATAGTAAATATTTACTACTCGAATCGGGACGCTTCTATCGGCGATAAACTAACGAAAACGATTTCGCCACCGGCGGTCACTGCATTTAATTAATATATAAGAATGACGGTGTGTGTTGTGAATTGAGATATAATATTTGTAAAAATAACTACTTTGAACAAGATTATTCTCCATTACTATTTGATCACCCAACCGTAGTGTTTCATATCACTTTAACTGTCAATGTAATTTATCCATATTAGATCATGTTACGGATAACCACTTTGATATAATGGTCTAGTTTGTATACAAACAACACGTGACTGGAGCCGAATTTATTTACTATGGGACATTGAGAGGAGGTCTACAAAACTAATTATAACTGAAATGCTTGCGTAAATTTTATAGATATATCAGGACAGTCCCCCAGAATGTTAACAATCATTGTAATTCCTCCTCGAATTTGTATTGATTTTATGTGACAAAATTGTCGAACAAGCATTTCTACGTTAGGACCAAATCTGCCATGGACATTTTTAATTTCTGACATTAGAAGGTCGGACATGGTGCTGCTCCACAAAGTGAGAATGCATAGGAATTGCCGACTAAGTACACCTCTTGACGCACGGTGCGTCTCGTAAACAACCAGACGACACTTTCAATCATTGAGAAAAAGATACGCTGTTCCTGCTTATGGTGCTGTATAAAACACGAACTCGGAAATGGAAACCGACGGGCTAATGAAGACCTTTCATGTAATCGATGTTTCGGTTCCGACCTCGACATTTTCTAATCACGATCAGACACGCAAGAAACCTTATTGTGCGCTCCGCGATCAGTGAGAAGCCACGGACAGCTAGTTGTAACATTATGTGTGTCTTATATCCGGGAATGTGTAATCGAAGCACTCAGTTTGATTGACCGTCTGGGTATGACATGCTGATACAATGATGGGTTCCATTAATACTACAGTCAACATGCCTCATCTCAGTGCCCACGTGTAACCTTTACAGGACGTAATCACGCAGTAGAATGATACGCTGAATATACCGGAAGTCAATGGTATATTTGATATACGAGAGACGGGCAGTATACCTGGTAGGTTCAAGTTACAGCGAGTCGGTTGGCTGATTCAGTCGTGACAATGACCAGACTAATGCGGGAAATTCAGCAATAACTCTCTTTGAGATAACTGGCTTAAAATTAACGGGAGTGCTTTATTGAATGACTGTTATTCGATAGACTGGTCCCTGGTCCACAACTGCGAAAGTATCACAACGTATAATCGGATCATATACACACACCAGTGCTACGAACGGTACCACTAAGCGATTTCCCCCCATTTAAAATAGTTGTTAATTTCTTAACCACATACTCATTTCTGCTCAATTCTTTTATTATCTTCAATCAATCACATCAAATTCACAATAGTTCGTTATGTTATTCGTCTTAATTATGGCTTGTCACATTAATTGCTTATTATCCAATCCAGCTTTGTAGAATTTTTATCAATTGCCATCAATATATATACCATATTGTTCTGAATTTTCCAGTTTTTTATTAGCAATTCAACCGTTAACCGTGACTCGTATCATCGTATGGTTGCTCACTCGGGTGGATCTGTGTGCCCTCCACACTAAGAATGGCCGGGTGGGATCTGTGTACACTCCATTTAGAATGGCCGGGTGGATCTATGTACACTACACACTCAGAATGGCCGTGTGGATCTGTGTACACTCCACACTCAGAATGGCCGAATGGATCTGTGTACACTCCACACGCAGAATGACTGGGTGGATCTGTGCACACACTCAGAATGACCGTGTGGATCTGTGTACATTTCACACTCAGAATGGCCGGGTGGATATGTGTACACACTCAGAATGGCCGGGTGGATATGTGTACACTCCACACTCAGGATGGCCGGGTGGATCTATGTACACTCCACACTGAGAGTAGCGTGGTGGATCTGTGTACACTCCACACACAGAATGGCGGGGTGGATCTGAGTACACTCCACACTCAGAATGGCCGGGTGGATCTGTGTTTGCATCTTTAATGTTTCTATCTTATTAGCTTTGTCAGCCATATTATCTTGGGCATATGCCGTCAAACGATAACCTATAATGAGTGACTGATCGGCAGTCCACACATCATATGACCTTACTTGTTACCTGTATGCGACCTGGCCCTCTACACCACCCCATCAGTTTCCAATAATCGTAGCTCAAAGTTCAAATTTCAAAATCAAAACTACAAGAGAGATGTATCTTATTTACGTATTACGAGCAACTCAGGATTTTTGTGCCCGAGAAAAATATAGTGTAATGCATGTATATAGAAATGTGTGATATATTTCCATTTTTCTAAATTATACTGCATAGAGCAGGTCCACCAGCCTGCAACTGCTATTACAACCAGCATTTCGCAGCAGGATACCCCATCGTCGTCCTCACCGCCTTCGGCAGTAGAGACCAGCTCTTGTTACATTCCGAAGACACCGGAGGACCACGCGAACCGGAGTTTTCTGTCGCCCTGGCAGATGTACCACCATAATACAGCATCGTTTCCGCGAAAACGGAAAAATACTTCGAGAAGCAGAAGAGGCATTCGCGTATAACGGCCACGGTATCTGAACATCTATATGCATCGGCAGATATCACCACGCCACCCTCTTCTTCCGAAACACAACCACCTAAGAAAAAAAAGAATAGGAACACATAGAAATTTTATGTTATTTTAAAAATTGCCGAATTTGTTGTTTGATCTAATTAAAGGCAAAATATGAGGGGTGAATGAATAGACCTATCGGGATATTCGACAATACCGGTAGTAGCCCCCCCCCCCACATAACTTTGCTTTGTATAGGTTAAGTTAGATCATCTTTATACTTCGGTTCTCATCGCACCGGTTCGTATTCTGTTTAGATTATATACGACACTTATAAACCGGTTCACACCCCTCGGCCAATCAAATTGCTCCAATTCATGAACAATATTTCTTGTATGAATCTGTATTTCAACGGGGCCAAAATACAGACTTGAGCTAAATATCACACAGAAATTTACATTAATTGGATAGTAAGCTCAAAGAAGATCGGACCGGTAGGTGTGAAATTATAACAATGCGCCATGATAATGATCGCACTAGTCACTTGGGAAGTTAAAACACGGATCATTCCATTATTAGCGGACATATAGGGGTGGTCTGCATTATTATTATTTATTTCATACCTCCATTTGTTTGGAGAAGAATATGGACATGCATGAACATATATACAGTTAATGTGTCAAGTTTATGATATCACCAAGCATGGACGCTGCCAGTCTCTAAAATAAAGCGTTTCACTTTCATCGTCCATATGCGCGGGACATGGTATCACAGTCAATTGGTTGAACATTTAGTAAGAAAAACCGCGAATAATCTGGCACATTATAAGGATATATACAGCAGAATCTAGAATAATTTGTTCCATAAACAGAGTTACGGCATCAGGAGGGTTGATTATTTCGCTCCCTAGGAGGAAGGCGCAGAGAGACAATTCGTCACGAGATTCCATGTACCTAAATGTAGTTATGCCAAACTTGTTGAGTATATGTTCCCAGAATAAGTTCCTCAGCGATAGTATCGAGGCAGCACAACAATAGCTGATGACGTGTAGTAACTCGTTGTTGTATCTCGAACCACAGGCTTTACAAATGATTCCGTTGTCATAGGACGTTTTGTTCATCAATAATGCCAAGTTTCTCAGGTGAGCAGAACGGCGAGGATACTTTCGGAGTAGTTTCCAAATGTTCCAACATGAAAGCGGGTCACTTGTTACAAAGCGGAACGTGTCGTATTTTGGATGGCTCCTAATCGAACTAGACCACTGTGTAGAATAGTATCCTCTTACGGCACATTTAACTAAGGATTTCCACGCTGATTTACTTGGGAATTCACCAGATAGAATAGTATATGTATGGCTCCAAAAAGTCATACATATTATATTCTTTGAGCAACTGAATTATGTCAGCGGTAAACCCAGACGTTGATCGGTCGAACAAAACGATTTGGAACAATTTTTGCAGAAATAGTATGAGCGGAACCTGGTGACCTTCTGGGAGATGAATTACATCCGCGAGGAAGAGCAGTTTCCGCACATGTATCTCCTTTTCGATTGGCATTATATGCCTAACAAACCAAGAGCTATATCCGTTGGAGTGCGCGCTGGCAGTGACTGTACATGTTTCACGCAAACACGGAAGGATTTCTCAATGGAGTAGGTCAATGTGTTGTTGGGTGTTGGAAGTAACTCACTTCCGAAGAGTGTTTTCGGCAAAACAATGGCTTTTATCAGAGTCAACATCGTTTGAGGCGTGCATGACTTCGTGGCTTTCCTACCTGCGACAGAAAAATATGTTTTCCTGATTTTTTCAGAGAGCACCGTACATCTATTTGTTTCATTTTTGAACTTGGATTGCTTCAGACCCAAATGAACACATCCGTCCAACTCTTGAACCACCTGATCACCGAGATACCAAGACCTTTCATGGCGTTGGCTTTGACGTGTCGTCTCATTGAAGACAACAACTGCACTCTTTGTGGGAGAGAAGTTGAACTTCCAAGTTTTGCTGTAGTTGTGGCAAATATCCATCAGGCTATCTAAACCGGCTTTCGACGTTGAAATCAAGGCAATGTCGTCAGCGGCAGTTGGCGAGGAGCATGACACGTTTCCGATTGACAAACCATGTCTCGATGATTGCAATGAATTTAAAAGATCATTAATATATACAAGATAAAAAAACGGAGATGTGACGGCTCCTTGTCTGGTTCCTTGTGATATTTCGAAGGCGCTTGTCAACGCACCATTGAACATAACCTGGCTACTACAATCCTCGTGCATGTTAGCCACGATCCGTAGAATTTTCCCCTTGAATCCTAGATCACACAGTTTAACAAGGAGTCCGTCGTGCCACACGCGATCAAACGCTTTCTGGCTGTCCAAAAAGCACACATAAGCTCTAGAATCAAGGTCCCGTGTGTATGCTATTGATTCCTGTAGGACAAACGACGACATGAGGCAGCTTACACCCTTTTGGAATCCATGTTGAAGTGCGTTTGGGAATGAAAAGAATTGACCGTACGCGAGGAAGCGTTTCAGCAGAATATGTTCGAACACCTTATATATAGTCGGAAGTAGAGTGATTGCGCGATAGCTGTCCGGAAGATTACTTGGTTTGGGTTCACCTTTGAACAGGGGTATTATTATGCCTGTTTTTAGAGCTGGGGGAATCCATTCGAGCGTCAATATACCGTTGAATAAATTGCATAGGAATTCTTTCAGGCGTTCGCTACCAAATAATAGGTGTTCATTGCATATATTGTCAATCCCGCTTGATTTCCCACGTTTGAGAGTTCGTATAACAGTCGTCAACTCTGTGGTGTTAATCGGATCACAGAACATTTTCGAGTTGAAGTCTTCATGAAGATTATCGAATAGTGTCGATAATCGCATGCGTACGGATTTCTCAAAATCTGGATCAGAATGAGGCTCTGGAGTATATAGTCTCTTAAAATATGAACGCCAAGCAGATAAAACTTGTGCTGGTTCACGTAGTGTGTTGTCATCAAAATTCATAGCACATCCTAGTCCGTTTGCGTGCGATGTCTGGTTGTTTGTGTTCACAGTTTTCCAGAAACGCTTAATGTTATCAGTAGCAAAACGCTCGAGGTTTTCACATAGTTTGTCGTCTTCAGATCGGGATGCTGAGCGCATGCGCCGTCTGAATTGTCGCTTTGCGTTTTTGTAATCAACGTAAGAACTCACGTCCCACGCGTGTGGTCTACCGTTCACAATCCATGCTCTGCGTTTAATTTTTAGGTCGTCATGCAGGAGCTTCAAATCGGCAGTCCAATAAGACTTTGATGACTTGTGGTGTGACTTTGGGCTGGTACATTCATAAGATGCACATAGAATTGCAGTGATTATATCAGAGTACAAAATGTTGAGATCAGGTTTGGTAGCAATGGCAGTGGGGTAATCACTGCTCAAGAATTTATTCAGTGCGTGCTGATACGTCGGTATGTCCATTTTCTCCCAGTTAAAGGCGACTTTTGTGTGAGGTAGAGGTACGTCCACTGGAACATCAGGAATCCGTATGCAGCATGTCACGGGCAAATGGTTTGAAGTATTCAGTTCGTTGTCGTCAAGTACTGCAGAGTTAATCACCAGATCTTCCAATGCACGAGGGAGAATTATGTGATCGATGCGCGAGGGTGCAGCTACAGTAGAAAATGGATAGAACGTGTGAACAGGACCCTCACAAGTTGTTGTACATGTAACAGAGAATGACAGGATGCGTTCGAGAAATGCACTTATCAGCCCCATTCTTGTTTTGTGACCGGCTGGTACACATATATGCTCGGGAAAGCGACACATGTGAGAGTTTGTATCTCCCATTACAATAATTGGACCATCATCCAAGAAAAAAAATAATAGGAACACATAGAAATTTTATGTTATTTTAAAAATTGCCGAATTTGTTGTTTGATCTAATTAAAGGCAAAATATGAGGGGTGAATGAATAGACCTATCGGGATATTCGACAATACCGGTACTCATTCACGTCGCACGTTCTGGCAGGTGCCTATTTCAGTGCTATTACGGTGGAAATATATATATGGAAAATATATATTGATTTTATATATTTACTAATACATTGAAACATACCATATATATACTTGTTATGCTAATGATATATGTGCAGGTGGACTTTCAGTATAACATTTTAATATTATCTTGCAAATTTAATCAAAGAATTCACTTATGGAAAAAGTTCGAGGATATAAACGAAATATCAAAAAGTCGACTTGCACCATTAAATAAATTGAATGCTGTAAACCGACAAATTTCTAATCTAGACGAAATATTTAACTTAATCCTGAACAAATGGATAAACGACGATGTAACCAGCTCTCACATGTCATGACCGGATTTATTATTATCAAAGAATCAATAACAATATCTTTAATTTTAGGGTGGCGACAGGAAGACGACCCGATAGGTCATGTCGCCTCCACATGACTTGTCTATTTTTGTTATATTTACTTTTTTATGTACTAGATACTATATATGATTTGTCATGAAATAAACTATTCTGATTCTGATTCTGATTCTGGTAGTAGCCCCCCCCCACATAACTTTGCTTTGTATAGGTTAAGTTAGATCATCTTTATACTTCGGTTCACATCGCACCGGTTCGTATTCTGTTTAGATTATATACGACACTTATAAACCGGTTCACACCCCTCGGCCAATCAAATTGCTCCAATTCATGAACAATATTTCTTGTATGAATCTGTATTTCAACGGGGCCAAAATACAGACTTGAGCTAAATATCACACAGAAATTTACATTAATTGGATAGTAAGCTCAAAGAAGATCGGACCGGTAGGTGTGAAATTATAACAATGCGCCATGATAATGATCGCTCTAGTCACTTGGGAAGTTAAAACACGGATCATTCCATTATTAGCGGACATATAGGGGTGGTCTGCATGGGTTGGGGCCCAACACTTTTGGTTGAATATGTTTTTGTCTATCGAGAGGGGCGGGCGATTGGAAGTAAACTGAACGAGATCCAAACCTGTTTCGAATTTATAATCCACAATAATCACATAATGATCTTCGCGGCTTGGTCTATATTTCTTGTACAGATACCCAAGGGGGTTATAACCTATACATATAATTTTACAACTGGCTGCCCGTGGCTTCTCACTGATCGTTGTGCGCACAATAGGGTTTCTTCACGCAACCGGGTGATATTGCAATTTAACGGTAATTGATATATTAGTCTTTCCATTCCATTGAGCATTCCATTACATGTATTTGGAATTCCTCTATAAATACTGTTATAATTACAACATGCCATGCCTGACTCGTCAAAATTACAAATATAACCGACGCTATATTCTTCCCTGTTATAACAGATTACATAGAGAAAATAGATATTGTCGAAATTTCGAATTCAGAATACGTGGTCCACCAAAGGCAATGCCCGGATATCTTTGAGACTGCACACTGAATTGAAAGGTATAGCAAACTGGTACATGTGCGTACATGTCTATGCTAATAAAATATGGTAGAGGTGATTTAAAACTTTCCAAAAACACCCATACTGGTTGGATAAACCAATACAGTCGATTTAAAAACAAATTACTGAACTACGCATTCTCTAGTCTGAAAGCAACACTCTTCCCATTTCCCATTTCTGTTGAAATTCTCCTAGCTAGGTGGTTTTGGACATTTCGGCACCTTTCATTGCCGCCTTTTAGTAATTAATTTGTTTGTTCTAATCTCTAAATATGTGCACGATATTAGCAATGTTTGGTAGAGCTGTTTTGGTACTGTAAGAATGTGGAGTCGTTCTGGGGAATTATCATTTATTTTTACAATAGAAACATACGGACATTCCGTTTTGTTGGAAGCGGTCCAAACACCAATCGGATCTCCGGTTGTAATGCGTGGAAGTGACTGAACGGCGGAGTTCCGGAACATAAAGTAACATAACACAGTTTTACACACTCTTATATACAATGCATGCACAGGTGTGAATTAACGACGTGGGATTCGATTAACAGCTTTGCATTATAAAATATCTTATCACCGCAGTGGCGTTAACAGTTTGACAAATAAGTAATTATTAAAAGTAAAGCTTAGAATGATAATTAATGAGCACCCACTTGGGCAAGAATTGACAAGTTGTATATGAAAACCCAGCTGATACAAAGAACAGGTTGGAATTACGAGAAAGCTTAATCTAAAAAAGAAGCGAACCTAGAACACGAATAATATAGAAACGAACCACACATCAGATACAGTCAAACCAATGTAAATAAACAATGAAATAATTGTCCACTATTGGATACAGGCGTCGTCGTTGCGAACGTTACATGGTGTTATATATATTAGCCACGACTCGTGAAGTCAGAAATTAACAATGCCACTAATGCGATAGTAAATTTATTAAGCTATTTGTAACCATGTGGTGATGTTTACAGGAATGGCAGTGGCTATATAGAAATTTCGACAATTTTTGTATTGGCTTTAGCGTGGAATGTGGTGATTAGCAGATACTGACGCAATGTTCGCCCTTGACAGTAATGGGATTACCATTTACATGAATTTGTTTCTGAGACAAGTATATATTCTGTACAATAGTCTGTAGTTCAATCAGACTGGCATGCAGATAGACTGCAGATAACATGGGGCAAATACCAGGGAATCGCTTTATTTCACAAATATGACGTCAGTGCCACTGTGTCAGCCAATCGCAAATTACAAGCAACTATGTCCTGATTGGCTGCGATTTCATGAAACTATCTGCTGATTGGTTGCGATCTAATTGACTGCGATTTGATTAAACTATCTCCTGATTGGCTGCGATCAGACTTGCCGCGAGTTTTGGTGATTGTCTGAATCAATGGACACCAAGCGTGTTGTAATTGTAACAGTATTTATAGTAGAAGACCAAATACATGTAATGGAATGTTCAACAGTAATAGTACTGTCCATCGATTGCCTTGAATTCCAATATAATCCGGGTGCGTGAAGAAAGAATACCAACCGTGCTGTGAAGAACGAAGTAGAAGGATGAACTAACTTAACTTACGCGAAAACTCGTGATTGTCTGGGTTTACCCAGACTGAAAAACAGCGACGGCTTTGGTTTCCATTAAATGGACATATTTTGACCACAGCCAAAGCCATCAATCAATCCTTGATGGTGTCTGTCCTGCATATCGTGTCCGCCGATTAGCATCAGTTGATTATGTCGAAATTTCTCCCCAGGACAATTATTATGTCGTGTCATGTCGATTGTCAAAAATCGGTTAGCGAGCGAACAAGATTCACCCATCTATTAGATGGCAAATTTAACTCTAGCGTCCAGTGATAAATCACATGGGAGAGAGAATCGATGATACTCAGTTCGCGTTGAATAAACCCTGGGGATTCCATGGCAATGATTGATATCCTTATACTTTCCGGCCTGTTATAGCGTTCGATGTCTGGGTACAAATAGTCGAATGGAGTGATAGTCAGGTCGCGAATGTAGGCCGCAGAGTCGTGCACCGTTCAGCTGAACTCAACATTCGTCACCGATTCGTAATGATACATCTAGTTCATACAAATATTATATTCACGCGTAAAGGCATAAACCTGTTATTTGCAAGTGAAATACATTTGGAAAAATGTATAGAGTCATGTTTAATTGGGTGTCCTTCACAGTGAATTCATTTTTAATGATTTTGGACGTTCAGTAATCGAGCCAAACGCGTTCTAAATCAGCCTGTTTCGTACAATTAAGCACAGTATTGGATTATTGCACGAAATGAGCTTATATTGCAGTATTTGCAAAATCAAGAACCCCCTATATGGGCCTAAATACTGATTATCAAAAAATCCCTATATGGGACCATTTCATGATAAAATAAGCCCGCATTGTGCTTTTTTGCATACGCAAATGCTTGAAAATAACACGAATAAACCACAGGCCACTGGGGAAAAAACTAAACTCCCAATATAGACTATATCAGTGACAAGGTTCAAAAGATCGATTTTGGCTAAAACCACATCAACTATCGAAATCCTAATACATTCTAGAAATCTATCATTTCAGCAAAAATATCCTCCGATGTGTCTTATTGGCATCATATACATCGGCGAAATTCAAGGAAATATATCCGGTCATCATCTTCCCTGTCCGCTCAGATCAAAATCAATATTATCGAGCAATAATTTGTCGCGAACGTGTAATTAATCGCGATTATATAACCTATAATTGCTCAAATGTGTTCCGCAGGTCATTCCGAAGCCACCCATGACTTTTTTATTTCACCCGATGTGTTTGCTTGTGATGACCCTGTCCATGATTTTAACCGAGAACATTCCGATTCACTTGGATGAGCCAGTTCGCGGTTTGCAATCATGGAAAAAACGGATCCATGTCCAGGACCTCAACCAAGATGTCCTTGGCCTTTTTGTTTTACGTTCATTCTATGTTCGTAAGTCCGAACACAATTGCTAACAAATTAACTAATAAAATCATAATTATTTAGAGATATTCGCCTTAACATACAAGGCATTACGATGAAGAAGTAAAATGGGACGGTAACAGAAAGAAACAGTTTTGTTCGGAGCTATAAGAAGAGACAGAGAATGGGTATAAACGATATTACCCCCTACCATGAATCAACACTAAGTTCTTTGACCCTAGATGACTCCAGATGACTACACAAGACAAGTGTACTGATACACGTGGATTCATTGTTTAAATGGTGTTTAAATAACGGTCTAGACTTCTTAGTCCTGTTATCGACCTTAATAAACATATATCAGTGTTCTGATGTTGGCTGAGCCATTACGCGGTTTGCAGTAATGAAAAACCCAGACTCGTGTCCAGAACCTCAAATATGATGTCCTGAGCACATGTTTTACGTTAATTATGTTTTATGGTTTATGGCAATTATGGCAAAGGGGATGTCAAGGCCTAGTAACTACTTACTGGGTGGACAGCACCACACCGACCCGCCGGACTAGCAGGAAAATACTAGTATGAAGGATCGACTGGTAACCGAGAGTGACCCCTCGGCTATCTACAGGTCAACAAAGGATACAGGATAGTATAACGGCCGATCATTCTGTCGTCATATATGAAAATTTTCACGTGATATGTGTATAAAACAAATGTATGCATACCATGACGGAAAAGGAACATAGCACAAAGATTTATTAGGGATATGGGAATATCTTATAGTTATGCTGCCCAAATTGTAGTACAGGTACATGTTACCCCGTACACCGTGATATGAAATTTACGAGGCATGATTCGGGAAGTGATTTAGTCAACGCTCTTCATTTTGCATCAAGCTATGGTATTGTGTTATTAGTAGCTGTGTAGCTTAAAAATTATAATTTTTTATCTGATCCACTAAGCTATAATATTTTATAGTGTATATAGTCCCTGAGTTCCCGCTAATGAGGGGAGCTGGCTATACTAACATAGGGTGATAACAGTCAATGATATATAGTAGTCAACAATAGATACAGATACATATATGGTTTATTGTTTAAATAAAAGTAAAAATACAGTGATTCTGATCTGTGAATGTCGCTAAGCATTTTGAGAGCGCACAGTGAAATGTTTCAGAGAAAGATTTACTACGACCAGGCCGAAATATGTCACAATTACAAAGTTGGGTATGCCAGAAAATAAAAGTGGACTACGGTGGTCATCGGAAGCGCGCATGAGTTATATACTGAACGAAATGAGTCCATTATTATATGATATGGTTTCGACGAGTAAGCGCCTGACCCTAGGTCCTCATGACTCGTCACGAAAAGGTGATTACGACCAGTCACCTTCCCGTCCACCAAGCCCAAAAACAGGCCAAAATCAACTCTATGCTGAGGACAACCAGATCAGAATATTAAGAAAAACGCGCGCGATATCAGTGCACTGCACGCGATGTAGACGGATGCGCGATACAAAAACAGACGTAATACATATACATAAATATAATTAAATAAAGTGAAGTCAGTGAAGTGGAGATATTTTTACATGTAGTCATTGTGCCATCGTGGGCGAAGATATGGGTGGGCAATATGTCTATGACAAGACCATTATTAGAGTGGTGGTGATCAAGTAACAACATATGTCGTAACACGTGGTTATGTTATGAAAATCAGAACGGGGGGGGGGGGGGGGCAAAGGGCAGTCAATCAAATCATTTGTTATATTTAGAAGCCAGTGGTGTACATGTAAACAATTAACTGTAACAGTAATGTCGATGGTATGACCATTATTGGAGTGGGGGTAACGAAGTAAGGATATATGTCGTAAACGTGGCTATACACTGTCGCGGTAATGTTGTAAAATCCTGAATGGGGGGGGGGGGGTTGTAGCCAACCAGATATCTAAGTTGGCAACTTGGTACCAGTTTATATGGTATGGAATATCAATTACTGATCAGATATAGATATGCAACAATAATATATACATGTTATTAAACGCAACTATACTGTCACGAAAAGCTTAGGTAAATATACATATATACAGTGGGGATAAGGGTGGGATGGGTTATGGCCGTGGATTAGTATTGATTTCCATGCAATTTGCGTTGAATGCGGTGCACATTCAATCAAATGGTCTCTCAAATGTTAATAATAACTATATATAGTTACTTAGGTTTACTCGTTTAACCGATGTAGACGAGGGTATCTCATATATGAATGAAATTTAAGTGTGAATTGCGATATTGAATAAATCTAATTCTAAGTTACCTTATGTGAATGTATGCCATAGTATTATATAGACAATGCAGATTCCGTCATCCCTGTCATTCGAATTATTTCTGTGTATCCATCTTATATACATGTGCACAATATTCAGAAATCAACGACCACACGCAGCCCAACTCCGCGGATCCATAGCAGCAAATGATTTCAAACGATACTTGTTGACGCACGTAATGACGTAGTTGAACGTAAAGCAAGTCGCGCGATTGAATGACGGCATAGTCAACGGGTGCTTGGTGTGGCAGGGTGGTATACATATGCCTGTGGGGAGGGGGGTCATAGGGGGATTCAGCAAGGATAGATATCCATGATTGATATAAATTATCTTGTCAACAGTACTATTATGCATGCATGGCATTGAATGCATGGTACCATGACTGTACGGTCGTGGTAATAGTTATGAAACGGGAGGGGTAGCTAAAATTTCGTTATAATCTGATAGGTATCATGACAGTAATATTATGCATGCATGGCATAGCATGGTACCATGACTGTAGTGTCGTGGTACGAGTTATGAAACAGGAGGGGGTAGCTAAAATTTCCACACCAGTCCTGACTTAAATACCAAACAAAGGAATTGTAATTGATGTCACGATGAGTATAGATACGAAATTCAGCAAAGAAATGTTTATAATTTGAACATGTCATGTGTCGTGAA
This sequence comes from Siphonodentalium dalli, assembly GCA_032622095.1. Classification (NCBI taxonomy): domain Eukaryota; kingdom Metazoa; phylum Mollusca; class Scaphopoda; order Gadilida; family Siphonodentaliidae; genus Siphonodentalium; species Siphonodentalium dalli. Next base: position 265,804,826 of record CP136064.1, on the reverse strand, counting down.
TATTTCATAGAAAGCTTTTTTAAAGCATATGAAACGCGGACAGTGGGTAATACCCGGGTGGGGTGGGTGTGGCTGTGGATATAGTATCGTTAATTAGATCATCATAGTCAACAGTTTATTATTGGAACAGGGTAATATATAGATATTTGAAATAGGCAATATATAGAGTAATGAAACAATTTTTTAAATGTATATATAAAATAGGATGTCGTTTGTTGGAGTCCCCCCCCCCGTGGTCCAGTCGGTAGATTGCTGAGCAAGTTTGTGAGTTGCTTTCCGGGGATCGGCGGCCCCCATACGCAGCGGGACTATATATCTCGGCGAAATCAAGACCCGCGCGGTCTTTCCTCCACCCTTAAAATTGACAATGTCGCGCGTGGCCCAGTGGCTAGAACGACTATGAATCCTAATAAAGCAAACACAATGTTGTTTGTGAATAGGTATTAATATGTTATCGTTAACAAAACAACTTTTTCAATGTATATATAGAATAGGTTGTCGTTTGTAAATAGGCATTAATATATGGTTAATATAACGTGTTACAAACACAATTAATTTCTTTATAATCTGATAGGTATCATGACGCTTAGATCATGATTGATATAAAATATTATCGTTTCAACAGTAATATTATGCATGCATGGCATAGCATGCATGGTACCATGCATGACTGTACTGTCGTGGTACGAGTTATGAAACAGGAGGGGGTAGCTAAAATTTCCACACCAGTCCTGACTTAAATACCAAACCAAGGAATAGTGATTGATGTCATGATGAGTATAGACACGAAAGTCAGCAAAGAAATGTTTAAAATTTGAACATGTCATGTGCCGTGAATATATCATAGACAGCTTGTTAAAGGTATATGAAACGCGGACAGTGGGTAATACCCGGGTGGGGTGGGGGTGGCTGTGGATATAGTATCGTTAATTAGATAATCATAGTCAACAGTTTCTTATTGGAACAGGGTAATATATATATATTTGAAATAGGCAATATATAGAGTAATGAAACAATTTTTTAAATGTATATATAAAATAGGTTGTCGTTTGTTGGAGTCCCCCCCCCGTGGTCCAGTCGGTATATTGCTGAGCAAGTTTGTGAGTTGCTTTCCGGGGATCGGCGGCCCCCATACGCAGCGGGACTATATATCTCGGCGAAATCAAGACCCGCGCGGTCTTTCCTCAAACCTTAAAATTGACAATGTCGCGCGTGGCCCAGTGGCTAGAACGACTATGAATCCTAATAAAGCAACCACAATGTTGTTTGTGAATATGTATTAATAGGTTATCGTTAACAAAATAACCTTTTCAATGTATATATAGAATAGGTTGTCGTTTGTCGTTTGTAAATAGGCATTAATATATTGTTAATATAACGTGTTACAAGCACAATTAATTCCTTTATAATCTGATAGGTATCATGACGCTTAGGTCATGATTGATATAAAATATTATCGTTTCAACAGTAATATTATGCATGCATGGCATAGCATGCATGGTACCATGACTGTACTGTCGTGGTACGAGTTATGAAACAGGGGGGGTAGCTAAAATTTCCACACCAGTCCTGACTTAAATACCAAACCAAGGAATAGTAATTGATGTCACGATGAGTATAGACACGAAAGTCAGCAAAGAAATGTTTAGAATTTGAACATGTCATGTGCCGTGAATATATCATAGAAAGCTTTTTTAAAGTATATGAAACGCGGACAGTGGGTAATACCCGGGTGGGGTGGGGGTGGGTGTGGATATAGTATCGTAAATTATATAATCATAGTCAACAGTTTCTTATTGGAACAGGGTAATATATAGATATTTGAAATAGGCAATATACAGAGTAATGAAACAATTTTTTTAAATGTATATATAAAATAGGTTGTCGTTTGTTGGAGTCCCCCCCCCCCCCCCCGTGGTCCAGTCGGTAGATTGCTGGGCAAGTTTGTGAGTTGCTTTCCGGGGATCGGCGCCCCCCCCCCATACGCAGCGGGACTATATACCTCGGCGAAATTAAGACCCGCGCGGTCTTTCCTCCACCCTTAAAATTGACAATGTCGCGCGTGGCCCAGTGGCCGGAACGACTATGAACCCTAATAAAGCAAACACAATGTTGTTTGTGAATAGGTATTAATAGGTTATCGTTAAAAAACAACTTTTTCAATGTATATATAGAATAGGTTGTCGTTTGTAAATGGGCATTAATATATTGTTAATATAACGTGCTGCAAACACAATTATTTCTTTATAATCTGATAGGCATCATGACGTTCAGATATATAGATCTGAACTCCATAGTTTTGAAATTATGATCTTAGACCTGTAAGTAAAGTTAGTTTATGTTCGCAATTGTCTCTGATCCTGCTATATGTGATGTCACAGGTGTTGTTAGTATAAAGAGCGTTTCTTTCTGTATAATAAATCATCTCGTTCCCACATGTAGTCCGTGCATTATATGATTGTAATATAAAAGAATAGTATATTGGTCGCATCATAAACCATGATGTATATGATATTGTAAGTTTGTTCTGGTAAAGTTAAAGTTGCATATATATATATATATCTATATATTTTATGTCATAATCATACAGCCATGCTATATTGCACACACATCACGCGGAAATGCCAAAAACCGGCTGCCCATAAGATATAACGCCATGAATATCAGCAAAATAAATTATTAATGTAAATAAAAAGAGTCAGTCATTGAACATAAGGGGTTAAATATAACTCAACATAATAAGACTTTATAAAATAAGCTGTTAAACGTCAAAACCCGAAAGCTATCCGCAGTAGGTAGCCCTAGCGACGATAAGTATATGTTTTATGGTTTATGCCAACATATGTTATTCGTCTTAATTATGGCTTGTCACATTAATTGCTTATTATCCAATCCAGCTTTGTAGAATTTTTATCAATTGCCATCAATATATATACCATATTGTTCTGAATTTTCCAGTTTTTTATTAGCAATTCAACCGTTAACCATGACTCGTATGGTTGCTCACTCTCAGAGAGTTAGCCGTCCGGGTGACTTGGAGTTTTTTGTCGGGCCTCTGAGTACAGTGTGTTCATCTGTAATCACGCACCGAGGTACTGCAGGCGCTGATTATCTTCCACTCGGTCCATTGTATGAGCTGTACACTCCACTCAGAATGGCCGGGTGGATCTGTGTGCCCTCCACACTAAGAATGGCCGGGTGGATCTGTGTACACTCCATTTAGAATGGCCGGGTGGATCTATGTACACTACACACTCAGAATGGCCGTGTGGATCTGTGTACACTCCACACTCAGAATGGCCGAATGGATCTGTGAACACTCCACACGCAGAATGACTGGGTGGATCTGTGTACACACTCAGAATGACCGTGTGGATCTGTGTACACTTCACACTCAGAATGGCCGGGTGGATATGTGTACACACTCAGAATGGTCGGGTGGATATGTGTACACTCCACACTCAGGATGGCCGGGTGGATCTATGTACACTCCACACTGAGAGTAGCGTGGTGGATCTGTGTACACTCCACACACAGAATGGCGGGGTGGATCTGAGTACACCCCACACTCAGAATGGCCGGGTGGATCTGTGTTTGCATCTTTAATGTTTCTATCTTATTAGCTTTGTCAGCCATATTATCTTGGGCATATGCCGTCAAACAATAACCTATAATGAGTGACTGATCGGCAGTCCACACATCAGATGACCTTACTTGTTACCTGTATGCGACCTGGCCCTCTACACCACCCCATCAGTTTCCAATAATCGTAGCTCAAAGTTCAAAATCAAAACTACAAGAGAGATGTATCTTATTTACGTATTACGAGCAATTCCAGATTTTGGTGCCCGAGAAAAATATAGTGTAATGCATGTATATAGAAATGTGTGATATTTTTCCACTTTTCTAAATTATACTGCATACAATCAGCATTTCGCAGCAGGATACCCCATCGTCGTCCTCACCGCCTTCGGCAGTAGAGACCAGCTCTTGTTACATTCCGAAGACACCGGAGGACCACGCGAACCGGAGTTTTCTGTCGCCCTGGCAGATGTACCACCATAATACAGCATCGTTTCCGCGAAAACGGAAAAATACTTCGAGAAGCAGAAGAGGCATTCGCGTATAACGGCCACGGTATCTGAACATCTATATGCATCGGCAGATATCACCACGCCACCCTCTTCTTCCGAAACACAACCACCTAAGAAAAAAAAGAATAGGAACACATAGAAATTTTATGTTATTTTAAAAATTGCCGAATTTGTTGTTTGATCTAATTAAAGGCAAAATATGAGGGGTGAATGAATAGACCTATCGGGATATTCGACAATACCGGTAGTAGCCCCCCCCACATAACTTTGCTTTGTATAGGTTAAGTTAGATCATCTTTATACTTCGGTTCACATCGCACCGGTTCGTATTCTGTTTAGATTATTTACGACACTTATAAACCGGTTCACACCCCTCGGCCAATCAAATTGCTCCAATTCATGAACAATATTTCTTATATGAATCTGTATTTCAACGGGGCCAAAATACAGACTTGAGCTAAATATCACACAGAAATTGACATTAATTGGATAGTAAGCTCAAAGAAGATCGGACCGGTAGGTGTGAAATTATAACAATGCGCCATGATAATGATCGCACTAGTCACTTGGGAAGTTAAAACACGGATCATTCCATTATTAGCGGACATATAGGGGTGGTCTGCATGGGTTGGGGCCCAACACTTTTGGTTGAATATGTTTTTGTTCATCGAGAGGGGCGGGCGATTGGAAGTAAACTGAACGAGATCCAAACCTGTTTCGAATTTATAATCCACAATAATCACATAATGATCTTCGCGGCTTGGTCTATATTTCTTGTACAGATACCCAAGGGGGTTATAACCTATACATATTATTTTACAACTGGCTGCCCGTGGCTTCTCACTGATCGTTGTGCGCACAATAGGGTTTCTTCACGCAACCGGGTGATATTGCAATTTAACGGTAATTGATATATTAGTCTTTCCATTCCATTGAGCATTCCATTACATGTATTTGAATTCCTCTATAGATACTGTTATAATTACAACATGCCACGCCTGACTCGTCAAAATTACAAATATAACCGACGCTATATTCTTCACTGTTATAACAGATTACATAGAGAAAATAGAGATTGTCGAAATTTCGAATTCAGAATACGTGGTCCACCAAAGGCAATGCCCGGATATCTTTGAGACTACACACTGAATTAAACGGTATAGCAAACTGGTATATGTGCGTACATGTCTATGCTAATAAAATATGGTAGAGGTGATTTCCAACAACACCCATACTGGTTGGATAAACCAATACAGTCGATTTAAAAACAAATTACTGAACTACGCATTCTCTAGTCTGAAAGCAACACTCTTCCCATTTCTGTTGAAATTCTCCTAGCTATGTGTTTTTGGACATTTCGGCACTTTTCATTGCCGCCTTTTAGTAATTAATTTGTTTGTTCTAATCTCTAAATATGTGCACGATATTAGCAATGTTTGGTAGAGCTGTTTTGGTACTGTAAGAATGTGGAGTCGTTCTGGGGAATTATCATTTATTTTTACAATAGAAACATACGGACATTCCGGTTTTGTTGGAAGCGGTCCACACACCAATCGGATCTCCGGTTGTAATGCGTGGAAGTGACTGAACGGCGGAGTTACGGAACATAAAGTAACATAACACAGTTTTACACACTCTTATATACAATGCATGCACAGGTGTGAATTAACGACGTGGGATTCGATTAACAGCTTTGCATTATAAAATATCTGATCACCGCAGTGGCGTTAACAGTTTGACATATAAGTAATTATTAAAAGTAAAGCTTAGAATGGTAATTAATGAGCACCCACTTGGGCAAGAATTGACAAGTTGTATATAAAAGCCAGCTGATACAAAGAACAGGTTGGAATTGCGAGAAAGCTTAATCTAAAAAAGAAGCGAACCTATAATATAGAAACGAACCACACATCAGATACAGTCAAACCAATGTAAATAAACAATGAAATAATTGTCCACTATTGGATACAGGCGTCGTCGTTGCGGAACGTTACATGGTGTTATATATATTAGCCACGACTCGTGAAGTCAGAAATTAACAATGCCACAAATGCGATAGTAAATTTATTAAGTTATTTGTAACCATGTGGTGATGTATACAGGAATGGCAGTGGCTATATAGAAATTTCGACAATTTTTGTATTGGCTTTAGCGTGGAATGTGGTGATTAGCAGATACTGACGCAATGTTCGCTCTTGACAGTAATGGGATTACCATTTACATGAATTTGTTTCTGAGACAAGTATATATTCTGTCCAATAGTCTGTAGTTCAATCAGACTGGCATGCAGATAGATTGCAGATAACATGGGGCAAATACCAGGGAATCGCTTTATTTCATAAATATGACGTCAGTGCCACTGTGTCAGCCAATCGCAAATTACAAGCAACTGATTGGCTGCGATTTCATGAAACTATCTGCTGATTGGTTGCGATCTAATTGACTGCGATTTGATTAAACTATCTCCTGATTGGCTGCGATCAGACTTGCCGCGAGTTTTGGTGATTGTCTGAATCAATGGACACCAAGCGTGTTGTAATTGTAACAGTATTTATAGTAGAAGACCAAATACATGTAATGGAATGTTCAACAGTAATAGTACTGTCCATCGATTGCCGTTGAATTCCAATATAATCCGGGTGCGTGAAGAAAGAATACAAACCGGGTGCTGTGAAGAACGAAGTAGAAGGATGAACTAACTTAACTTACGCGAAAACTCGTGATTGTCCAGGGGGGGGGGTCGGAAAAAATTTCCAGGCACGTATGATGGGGTGTGTGGGTGTCTCTTGGGTCAAAAAAGCAGTTTTTTTCCATATGCCAAATTTTTCTTCCATTCCTGCTATTGAGTCTTATTTTTATGTGTTTTGAACAGAAACAGGTCATATATAGTTAATAGTAATGCTATACTACATATAGAGGTTATCAGAGGTTGGAAACGGAAGAAATTGGGTGGGTGGGTCCCCCGTGGCCGGAAAAAAATTAAAATGATCATACGTGCCTGGAAATTATTTCCGACCCCCCCCCCTGGATTGTCTGGATTTACCCAGACTAAAAAACAGCGACGGCTTTGGTTTCCATTAAATGGAAATATTTTGACCACAGCCAAAGCCATCAATCAATCCTTGATGGTGTCTGTCCTGCATATCGTGTCCGCCGATTAGCATCAGTTGATTATGTCGAAATTTCTCCCCAGGACAATTATTATGTCGTGTCATGTCGATTGTCAAAAATCGGTTAGCGAGCGAACAAGATTCACCCATCTATTAGATGGCAAATTTAACTCTAGCGTCCAGTGATAAATCACATGGGAGAGAGAATCGATGATACTCAGTTCGCGTTGAATAAACCCTGGGGATTCCATGGCAATGATTGATATCCTTATACTGTCCGGCCTGTTATAGCGTTCGATGTCTGGGTACAAATAGTCGAATGGAGTGATAGTCAGGTCGCGAATGTAGGCCGCAGAGTCGTGCACCGTTCAGCTGAACTCAACATTCGTCACCGATTCGTAATAATACATCTAGTTCATACAAATATTATATTCACGCGTAAATGCATAAACCGGTTATTTGCAAGTGAAATACATTTGGAAAAATGTATAGAGTCATGTTTAATTGAGTGTCCTTCACGGTGAATTCATTTTTAATGATTTTGGACTTTCAGTAATCGAGCCAAACGCGTTCTAAATCATCCTGTTTCGTACAAATAAGCACAATATTGGATTATTGCACGAAATGAGCTTATATTGCAGTATTTGCAAAATCAAGTACCCCCTATATGGGCCTAAATACTGATTATCAAAACATCCCTATATGGGACCATTTCATGATAAAATAAGCCCGCATTGTGCTTTTTTCATACGAAAGTGCTGGAAAATAACACGAATAAACCACAGGCCACTGGGGAAAAAACTAAACTCCCAATATAGACTATATCAGTGACAAGGTTCAAAAGATCGAGTTTGGCTAAAAACCACATCAACTATCGAAATCCTAATAAATTCTAGAAATCTATCATTTCAGGAAAAATATCCTCCGGTGTGTCTTATTGGCATCATATACATCGGCGAAATTGAACGAAATATATCCGGTCATCATCTTCCCTGTCCGCTCAGATCAAAATCAATATTATCGAGCAATAATTTGTCGCGAACGTGTAATTAAACGCGATTATATAACCTATAATTGCTCATATGTGTTCCGCATGTCATTCCGAAGCCACCCATGACTTTTTTTTATTTCACCCGATGTGTTTGCTTGTGATGACCCTGTCCATGATTTTAATCGAGAACATTCCGATTCACTTGGATGAGCCAGTTCGCGGGTTGCAATCATGGAAAAAACGGATTCATGTCCAGGACCTCAACCAAGATGTCTTTGGCCTTTTTGTTTTACGTTCATTCTATGTTCGTAAGTCCGAACACAATTGCTAACAAATTAACTAATAAAATCACAATTATTTAGAGATATTCGCCTTAACATACAAGTCATTACGATGAAGAAGTAAAATGGGACGGTTATAGAAAGAAACAGTTTTGTCCGGAGCTATATATAAGACAGAGAATGGGGATAAACGATATTACCCCCTACCATGAATCAACATTACGTTCTTTGACCCTAGATGACTCCAGATGACTACACAAGACAAGTGTACTAATACACGTGGATTCATTGTTTATTGATAGGTGTTTAAATAACGGTCTAGACTTCTTAGTCCTGTTATCGACCTTAATACACATATATCAGTGTTCTGACGTTGACTGAGCCATTACGCGGTTTGCAGTAATGAAAAACCCAGACTCGTGTCCAGAACCTCAAATATGATGTCCTGAGCACATGTTTTACGTTAATTATGATATGTACGTAAGTCGGAACAAATTTGTTAACAAATTAGCTAATATACTGATTTATTTAGAGATATTCGCCTTAGAGAGAGAGAGAGAGAGAGAGAGAGATAGAGGGGAGAGAGAGAGCGAAGAGAAGAGAAGAGAAGAGAGAGAGAGAGAAGAGAAGAGAAGAGAGAGACGAGAACAGAGAGAGACAACCAGAGAGAGAGCGAGAGAGAGAGAGAGAGAGAGAGAGAGGGAGAGAAAGAGAGTTATCTAATGAGGTCCGGTGACCGACCTTTATTTACTATAAAGATCTTTAAGTCGTCTACCGTTCTATCAAACGGTCTGTCGTGATTACAACAAGTCTGTGCATTGTATTCGCGGCGCACGCCTTGATTGACCAATTGTGCACTCCCGATCATTTAAACAAGTGATTTTTCCGCCGAGGTGAGCATTACTAATATGGGCTGTGATACCATGTTTTTCTCAAAGGAAGCATATACGCAGGGACGTAACGACATGGAAGACAGGGGCGACATGTACATCGTGCCAAAGATATAAACCTAAATAATTAAACAGTTTGTAAAACCGATTACGCCATGCTAAATCTTCAGATCGGGGGGGGGGGGGGGGGTGGTGGTATTCGAACGAGTTGCAATGGCATTTACTTTGTCGGCGAAATCATGCAGTTACTGTCCTGAACAGTGGGCACATTTAATACCCCCCCTCACCAATGTACAATGAACATATGCAATCAACGACAGACCGTTTTACAACACAGGCAACAACTAACAGATACTTAAACTAAATAGAGGTCGGTAACCGAACCCCATTGGATAGGTTTCATTGGTCGAAAATGCTGTTTGTGATATTATAAATCCGGCTTCGATTGTATGTAATAAATAAATCCGATATGTGCATACAAGGAACAATGCCCACAAGAAGGGAAGAGTATTGTGCTCCTTGATTAATCCAAGATTTAATACAAAATTCAATTGAAATGTCATGATTTGGCACCGTTGCATATAGATCAGGTTCAGATGAATCGATCACTGATGCGTTGAACTATACGGGTGTAATATCGACTATGGTGTATTAATTAGTGATCACCGGACCAGGTTTGTAAAACTGACCACATATATAATTCGTAAGAGAAACTCATCACCGATTGTAAATGTCTCGGGCTGATTGGGTGTTATAAACATGTTATAAGCACGGCGTCCGATTTATAAGCGAAATAAATACCACGCGCGCCCTCCTGGCGCTTGTGATCATTATTTCACCTACAAATCGGACGCCGTGCTTATCACGTATATATATAATCTACTATGATTCAGCACCAAGTACCTCAATATACGCTATATGTGGACAAGGTTATGTTGGTTATACAGTCTGTTTTCCTGAAAATAAGCTCATAGCTCATTATGAACTTATTTTATAAACACAGATAAGCCCATATCGCCACTATTTACGCTCTATGTGAACCTAAATCCTAAATCGACTAACCAGATGCACTCTCTGCATATTGTGTTTTGCCCCCACCCCACCCCCACCGAGATATAACCGAACAGCAGTCATAAGTCCATTATGGGCTTACTTCAGAATCAAATAAGTCCAATATGAATGAACCTATGTGAATAGTTATGTCCAATATGAAACTATTTGCACGAGGATATATTAATTATGTTATACGATATATGTGGAAGAATGAAGTCAGTTCTTGTATATCATTTATTCACATCTAATATCAATGTATAGTCAACAGCTTGTGATGGTAAATGATACATAATTGTGAATCAATCATAGATGTCATAGAACGACCGAAAGCGTCGCTTATTAATTAGCGACCTGATGTTGATGCCTGCCAATTAGTCTGAAGTGCCAAAACTAATTGAAGAGTAGATTAATGTCTGGTTTATATATCGCTAATGACTGGTAGCCGTCATTAGCGCATCTCTTTGTCTGTACTGACCCATGGGTGAACTGGGAATTATTACCTAAGTCTCCTTCCTTTGTGGTTAGACTTGCATAACTCATAGGTCGCGGCCTCTCCGAGTATGACCTTGGCAATTTGGTTGGGGTCACTATAGTTCGATTATATTCTGTCTCCCCCATAGGTAAGATGGATATGTTTAGTGTGTACTATCACGTCACTTGAATAAGAAGGGGTAGGGGTGATTACTCTACATAGGGTCCCCCTTATTTTCAGATTTTGACTACTAGTGTTAAAATCTAGGGGTTTGGTACTTCGGTATGCTTGGACAATGAGTAGAGTTGATTCAAGGGTTGCCTGTGCATATAAGTTACGGCGTGTTGTCGTCATAAAAAAATTGTATAAATTGAATATATATATCTATGTATATGTTGAAGCCATTTGCATTATGAAGAGGGTTGGCATGATGAGGTAACATAAGTGTGATAATATAAAGGGTATCAATATAAATGACATTAGAATACATGTAATGCAATAATAATTATGTTGAACAATCAGTGGGTGAACGATACTTCGTTCAAGAGTTCATGGATGTGCTCGATTGGCGAGTGCTAATGTCCACTTCCGGCTCCTGGCTTGTGGACAAACTGTTTCATTATTGCGATAAGATGTGCGTTTGCAAAGCTTGTATTTTTGGAGGCATTCGGTTGTAATGACTTGGAAATGGGGTTGGATAATAATGATTAAAATTGTATGATAAAAAAAAATCGGGAGAACTGTTACATGATTAAAATGATTCGGGTGGGACTCAATTGGTTTAAATATTGAGGGAGGGGTGTAGGCTCTGTTGTTAGTCGTGCTTTGTATATACAAATATTGGGATTTGTGCGATTGCTTCAAACATGGGCTGCCATTTGCATTCATGTGATATTTATTTGTGGTTGAGATAGAAATAAATTTGTTTTCACATAATGTCGTATGATTTATACTGGAGTACGATATCAACTGGGTACTTGGGTTTGAAGTTTTACATCGCGCGCGTACGGTTAAAATATCGATTGATTCAGTCATCATTGATGCTTGGCATTGCTACATCACAATTAAAGTTATATACTGAGATATATGCGCTTGTCCCTTAATGTAGGCCATCATTTCAGCCTATGTTATTGTCATACCCCGCCATGTGACAATTGTATTTGTCGATGTAGCGTGGGGCGATTTTGACACTTGAGATTAAGATATTTTACAAGCGGTATATAATTGTGATTGTTTGGATAACTTGAACCGGTAAAGCTATCTTTGGGAGTATGATGAATCATGATATGTTTAAATGAAGAGTAGTTATGCGTATGTGTTGAGATGCATTTCCTGGCCTCTATACTTGTTCATTTGATCTATGTGGAATCAAAGTTGATCAGACTTTGACTGCACTTCTGTACGGGATCCATTTAATGATCCACTTTTTACCCGGCCAGATTAGCGATGATTTTGCGCATGAATCGTCGCTATTGCATTGGATTGAACACAGGGTGGTAACTACGCGTGATTAAGTGTATGATATCAAATTATGGGTTTACCGTTGGGGTGATTAACACGATTCATTATGACGTAATTGCTTATTCGGTGTCTGTGATAATTATTCCGAAGATGGGGCGTGAATAATTTAATTAGTCTCTGTGATAATAAAGCGTGTTGGCCGCCAGGTTATAACTTGCTGGAGATGAGATATTGCCTTGCTGTGAGGGGGGCCATGTGCGTGATATATACCGGTACATGGTTCGGCGTTAGATGTCTGTTTTATTGGCCAACCGACTTTGTATAGTTCAGATCGGTTTCTTTGATTAATTAAGCCTCGATTTTGTGCATCTGGGCGGGTTGGTGAAAAGAAATATGTCACCACTTGGTGCGTGTGTGATTGCCATATCGTGTTACATGCACTGCACATGGTCTGGCAGTCCTGGTTTTGCGCGATGACAATTCTCTCTTTGTATTGTGTCTTTTTACGACAGGGTGCTATTTATTTATGATAGGTCGAGATAGTCCAATAATATTCCTTGCATTTCGCGCGGTATAGATCTGGTCGTCTTTGTTAGAACTTGGTAATTTTTACTTTGTCAGTTTGTTTCCTGGAGTTAAGTTGTTGAGTTTTATTCAGTTAAAGTTTATACATGTGTGAACTGTTTTCGTTTCGTGCTTTTGGATATAGAGTTGAGTTTATGAGGTTAGTTGAGTTTATGATTATGTATGTTATCTAAGTATGGTAGTTGTGTAAATATTTAATTTTCCTATATCGACATGCTCTGTTCGTCTGTGCTATTTTTGTCGGTTTGAGTGGTTATATCGAAAGGATCATAATTTTCGGTTGACATGTTATATGTATCGCAACTTGACTTGCTTTTACGCTTGTTTTGTTGTACTAATTGTTGGGTTGACATGTCATACGGATTGTATGGCTCGGTTGATGAACTAGCATTGTACATTCTTGCTTCATCGTTTTGAGTTAGCATTTCATAAGGGCTATATGGTTCGGTTGATGAAAATGATTGTTTTTCATGTTCGCGTTTTGATGCTACTAACTTATGTGCCATCTCTGGTAGGGGCACTGGTTCATTTGAATCCGATCCGTCCCGGATGACGCGGTTTTGTCGTATTAACTGTGTTAAGGGGGCTGTCTCATGGTTCTCATTTTCGGTGTCCGAATTGTTACTATTACTCAATATATCAGCATCTGAGCTTTGTGTTGATGAATTATGTGGGAATACAAATCTGCTTTTCCGAACTTTCTGGTGCTCTTGTAATTGTGGTGTATGCCATTTAGTCGTCGCTAATTTTAAATGTTTGGCATGACTTTTAGATAAACTGCCTGTAATTTGATTACGAATCACATATGAAACTGGTCCTGTTTGTTTAATTATCACCCAAAATGGATCAAATTTCATACCTAGTTTATGGGTTTATCTGTGATTCTTAACATAGACCTGGGAACCTATGGGAAATTCCGGTATTTTACCTTTACTGTTTTCGTTTCGTTTCGTCTTGACTTGTTTCATATTTTGTTTAACTAATTGAAATGCGAAGTGCTGCTTCTCTAGTAACTGTTGAATGAGGCATTCACCCGTGTATTTCTGTCGCGGTGTCAGTATCTTGTCAATATTTATTTGGGGGTGTCTGCAGAAAGTTAAAAAATATGGAGAAAATTGAGTCGTTGCTGAGACATGAAAATTCATGGCTTCTGATGCAAAATTGAGATATGAGGGTATTCCGTGTGTCTTGTGCGCTCTGCATTTGAAAGGAGGGATTTGGTATATTTATGTCTTGCATGTTTGAATTACTGGCCGCGTGTAGGTGGCATTCTCGTTCCATATTGAAAGTTCGACTAAATAAACTATCTTGATTAGAATATTCTACTGATTCGGGTGGCGGTGGTTCCATGACAGTTAATTAAATCTGTTAACTGTTTTGTTTGAAAATTGTTTGGGGACAAGGGCCATACCACGCGAAAAATTTAGGGTGGAATTGGGTGTTAATAATCAAGCCTCTAACAAGGTGTGAAAACGCACATCTGGCAAAAATGAAAAAGTTTGACTCACCGAATCCAATGAATAACTGACTGTCACAACTGTCGAGTGCAAATTGTCTATTTTGTTCTTGTCTTTGGATTATTCTGGAAATGTTTATGTCGTCTTTTCTTCTTCTTTTTCGTCTATGTTATCTTCTTTTGGCTGCGATCTTCTCATAAGCAATTTATAAAGTTTTTCTTTGTTTTGGCTGCAATCTTCTGTAGTAATTTATACATGCTTCTCTTCTTTGTTTGGCTGTGATCGTTAGGACTTCGTTGTGTCGTAGTGAGACGCAGAACTGCTTAACGGTACCATTTCATCTATGTGGAAGAATGAAGTCAGTTCTTGTATATCATTTATTCACATCTAATATCAATGTATAGTCAACAGCTTGTGATGGTAAATGATACATAATTGTGAATCAATCATAGATGTCATAGAACGACCGAAAGCGTCGCTTATTAATTAGCGACCTGATGTTGATGCCTGCCAATTAGTCTGAAGTGCCAAAACTAATTGAAGAGTAGATTAATGTCTGGTTTATATATCGCTAATGACTGGTAGCCGTCATTAGTGCATCTCTTTTTCTGTACTGACCCATGGGTGAACTGGGAATTATTACCTAAGACTCCTTCCTTTGTGGTTAGACTTGCATAACTCATAGGTCGCGGCCTCTCCGAGTATGACCTTGGCAATTTGGTTGGGGTCACTATAGTTCGATTATATTCTGTCTCCCCCATAGGTAAGATGGATATGTTTAGTGTGTACTATCACGTCACTTGAATAAGAAGGGGTAGGGGTGATTACTCTACATATATTGAATGAAAAGTGTCTTAATTCTCACAATTAAATCTTGTCCAATCGTTCAGTACAATATACGTGGCATACATCAAATGGCACGCAATTTGTCAAACAAGTATACCGTCCCTTTTAAAGATACGGGCGGCGTTGGCGGTGGGTATGCTGTTAAAATATTCACCTCCGTCCAAAACCGTCATAAACAGAAAGAATAGTAAAATATAGACAGACCTTGTTCTTATACCAATCAGAAATATGGCATAAACAGTATTTATTGTCCCTTTGCTATGTAAACAAAAGCAAAAAACGTTGCACAACCTGGCTTTTGTTTAGAACCGAATATGGTAAACATAAAGAGCGTTATTGGTTACTGTTTTCCTGATATGTAAATATACACCATCGTACGTATTGACGACAATCTACTATTTACGCGTTGATGTTGTTTGGCATATGAACAAAACTTTATATATTTTAATATTCCTTCTGTTGATGGCGATTTGAACAAATATGAATATTTCTGCAACGAATGCCGCCAGTGCCTTTAACATATAATAACGGCATGTATGGATAGCTAACATATTATCGTTACTGGGAATGCGATAATGGGGGCCTTGTAATCTTAACTCGAGTTTTCGGATCGGCGCTGTTTTAATCGATTTCTGTGTATCGATATATTGAGATGACTTTTATGAAGATATATTCCACCGTTTAAAGGCACGGGCGGCGTTCGTTGCATACATATTTATATTTGTTCAAGTCGCCATCAACAGAAGGAACACCAAATATATACAGTTCCGCTGATATGCCAAACATAATCAGAGCGTAAATAGTATATTATCGTCAAGAAGTACGATGGTGTACGTAAACAACAGACTGTTCGTGTTACAGAAGTTGTACTTCTGTTTACATAACACAGCGCAATTATATTGGTTAATCACACAAAAATTATATAAACGCTCTTTATTATTTCCATATCAGGAAAACAGTAACAAATAACGCTCTTTGTGTTTACAATATCCTGATCTAAACAAAAGCCAGGAAACGTAACGTTTTTTGCTTCTGTTTACACAACAAAGGGGAAAATTGACAACAATATACTGTTTATGCGATATTTCTGATTGGCATAATAACAAGGTATGTCTATGTTTTACTATTCCTTCTGTTTATGGCGTTTTTTTACGGAGGTGAATATTTTAACAGCATACACAACGCCAACGCCGTCCGTATCTTTAAGGCAGTGGCGGCAAAATTAGGGGGGGGGGTAAGGGGAGGGATTTGGTCAAACTTTTCAGTAGTTGGAAATATCATGCCTTACATCGAAATCGATAGGGGATGTTTGATTGTGCAACCATTGTTTATTATGAAATATCTTGTTGTAGGCCACAAGTCGAATTTATACCAACATACACATATCATATATAGGTAACATATCCAAATGAAAATAGGTTCATAAATAGGTGTCAAATGCCCACCCTCATACAACATATGTACATGTACAGGGAATCGTCCCACATACACCATATGCCACTAATAACTATACCATATTATTATCATACACATATTTATATCCACACACATACACATACACAGGTACACCCCCTCGGCGATATTCATATTTATATTAATAAATACTTACTTCTGTGTATTCCCCCATATTTGATATGTATTTATATTATTCTTTCATTTGTAAATGAGGACAATATACATGTAGTACTCATGAAATAAACTATTCTGATTCTGATTCTGAATATCAACTTAGACGATGAGTTTATAATGATAAATTGAATTGAATTGAAAAGATGTTTCCGTACTTGGGAATCTGGGTCCGAATTAGCCCCTTCTATACTAAATGGATTATTCCATTCAGTTATAAAAGTATACATTGGAACGGCATATTATTCATTTGGAGGGGTGATCAAGAAATACAAGCTGGCGAGATACTACAAGCAGGGATGTGGCTAGAGGGGGGGGGGGGTGTGTGGGGACTGGGGGTGTCTCACCCCCAGCAGAGAGCAATATTTTCAATAGTTGGAAATTTCACACCAACAATAGGTTGAAAATGTTCTTGTAGTTTGATTATAAAACAATTTATTGGGGGCAATTTATTGTTTTTGGACCAATATTTGCATATGTTCCTATTTTTGGTCAAACACTTGGAAAGCTTGTGTCCTGGTCCCTCCCCCGTGGCCAGTCAAAAACTTCTAGTTAATGGAAGAAAACAATATTGTCATACAATTGGTCAACATTGTCATTGGAATTGTCATCAGTTGGAAATTTTCCAACCATAGTGGGGGTGTAGGGTTGTAAATTTCCAACAGTAGGAAGGCTTGAGGCTAGTCTAGATGTTTGGATTTTGCGATTTTCTTGTTCAGATTTCAAAATTTTCGCACACCGGGCCGAACCATGGTCGGCCCGGTGTGTCATTGCCCCATCCACATGGCCAATACAAAACTGCTAATTAGTTTAGCAAAACAATATTATACTACATTTGGTCAAACTTGTAGACATAAATGGTCATCAGTTGAAGAATTTTTTCCAACCTGAGGGGGACCATGAGGTTTGAAATTTCCAACACTAGGAAAGCTTCAGTTGAGGCCAGTCTAGATGCTAGGATTTGCGATTTTCTTGTATAGTTTTCAAAATTTTCTCACACCGGGCCGAACAACCATGGTCGGCCCGGTGTTTCCTGGTCTGTTGTCGGTAGCTGTGTGCATTTGCCTGGAATTAGATCACTAGTTGTTTTTTTTGGGGGAAATTTTCAGGTTAAAATATCTTAATGTTCTCATAGTGGGAAATATAAGCATGGCTTATGAATATATAGGAAATTAGGCCTGAGCATGAGGTACAAGAGGGGGGTGCAAATGGAATTATGCAAAAAGTTGTGTTTGTGCGATTCTGAATCAAGGGGGGGGGGTGCAAATGGAATTATGCAAAAAGTTGTGTTGGTGTGATTCCGACTCAAGGGGGGTGCAGTTGGAAATTCCCAAGGTGGACACCCCCAGCGGAGACCCTCTAGCCACATCTCTGACTACAAGCGTAATATGATTCATATTAATCGGTGTGAAATATTCAGATAATTCGTTTGTTGAACTTATTATTAGGGAACAGCAACTCGTCGATGAGTCTTTAGTATCAGAATATAACGGGTTAAAGGGGGTGGGCGAAGTTGGAACTTCTTGACACTCACCATCGGAGAGCATTTATGTAGACCACTCTAACACCTAACAGGTATAACGCGATCCAAGACTAAGATGGGTATTTATCCAACTTGTTCAAGTACCAGGGTGATTTTGTTGTAACGGTTGCGTGACGAAAATATTAGTTTTAATACCGTGAAACTTACACCGAGGGAATATCCCATGGTATCGATACTACCGCTCACACTGTACAAATCGCAGAAGGCGCGCGAGAGCTGGAAGTATATGGTTATAGAAAAATACCGATTTAAACTGGCATGGCTCATTCGACCTTCCAAGTTATGTCTGTGTAATTTGGAAGGAGGTATAAGATATGTTGAAATTTGTACGAAATATTTTATACCGGCTTCATTTGGTCGAAAAAAATGCTTTCCAGCTGCTTGTAATTGTTCGCACAGAAGTTAAACAAACGCTCTTTATTTCTACCTTATCAGGAATAGACTAAGACGTTCCATGTCGGCAAAAGTTTTAAAGGTACTCAATCCGATTCAGCTTCTGGTGTAAAAAATATTTGATTCGAGTCGAGGAACCTACCCATCAAAGCTCAGAGTGATCAGATATCGACTTCTGAAGTTTGTTATTTCAATTGTTTGTGACCCAGAAATACGTCGTAAAATGGACGGTCTCGGTACAAATTGTGGATGAAGATGGAAAGCTCTAAAAACAAGTGATAATAGGCCATATTTAGTTGAACAAAATGCTGATAATTAACACGTTTTTGGGGAAATTTGATACCATAGTTGACAGTGGTTAGCATTATTTTGTTGCAATTAATCGATTCTTATAACTAAAGGGTATTTTGAAGAAATGTTGTTGTTGTTGTTGTTGTTGTATCTTGATGATATGGGGACCCTCTGATCGGATTGAGTAGCTTTAATGGCTGTTTGGTTTTGGGATCAAACATCGTGTTCAATGTTTTATTGTTTATGACTTCGATGCGTCTTTCTGTGACATAAATTGCTCGTAGAAAGGTAAGTCAAGTATGTATCGACATATTTTGATACCGGGAAAACATTACAAACGAATATTATTAGGTTCATTTTGGAGCTCAAACCGACATGCGGCTTCAACCCTTACCCAACAAACCGGCCAAAAACGCCCAAATAAAGCTTCAACAGCCTAAAATATCTTCGGTCTGTCTCAATAACACCATACAAATATGGATATCATTGGAACCGGTTCATTGACCACACTGTGATGGTTACAGTTATGCCCTGTGCCAATGCATTCTCGTATATATGCGAGTCGACCATAGGTCGCCTCGCATATACAAGAGAATGCATTGGCCTAAAAATAATCTTTTTTTAACACTTTTTACCATTTTTTCTTACATTCTTTAACAATTTTAGAATTTTTTCTTACATTTTTTTAAATTTTTATAATATTTTTCTGCATTCTTTGACAATTTTAGAATTTGTTATATGTGTTAAGCCAATGCATTCTCTTACATATGCGAGGCGACCTATGGTCGACTCGCATATATAAGAGAATGCATTGGCACAGGGCCGTTCTGTTGCGTAAAGGGTTAAATCCCAATGACAGGTTTCAGTATGAAGGTAAGTTCGCTTTTTTTTACACCATGTCTGGTTTCGGGGAATAACGATGCATTCGTGATTCCAGACCTCTAGTTTCATCAAGAACATAAACAAATCTAATTAATCCGATTAAGCACCCATCAATTACTATTTATTTGGATTCGGGGGTAAACAATATTTGATTCGAGTTTAGGAACCCACCTATAAAAGCTCAAGAGTTATTAGATATCGATTTTTGAAATCAACATTTTTACCATCGAGACCTATTAGTGGCCCAGTAAAAAGTCGACGAGCCGACGGTCTCGGATCAAATTGCGGATGAAATAACACGTTTCGGTCAATTTAGTTGACAGTGGATAGCATTATTTTTGGGCAATTAATCGATTCTGATAACTGAAGCGGCATTTCTAAAAATGTTGTTGTTTTTGTTTGTTTGTTTTTGTTGTTGTTGGAAACTGATTGTATCGAATCTGATTGAGTACCTTTAACATCGTTTTATGTTTTGTTCAGTTGAATTTTTTTGGAAAATTAACTATAACTAGACCAATAAATACCAAATAATATGCTTTTTGTTATTGAAAAAAATTAAATTAATAATGCGATATTAACCGTTCCATGACTGGAGCTTCCTGAACTTTTCCCAATGCATTCTCTTATATATATACGAGTCTCCCATAAGAGAATACATTGGCCTATCGTTATTTACCTTAACTTTGTAAGCCAGTGCATTCTCTTATCGCATTTATATGAGAATGAATTGGCGCATGATATTTATTACTGTACCAGCTCAGCTCCCTTTTTGAAAGGGTTAGAACCACCATATTTTGAACAAGTAAGGACAATCTACGTTCTATAATATGATAATGGTGCCACACACTTCACAATATGTGAGTCCGATGACTTTTAACCCTTCTATGAGGGGAGCTTCGTTGGTTCAGCGTTAAAGATCACATGGCAGTGCTTTCTCTCACAGGGAATCTAGCATATATGAGATAATACTCTAGCTTACAAGGTCAAGGTAAATATTGTTGGGCCAGTGTATTCATCTTATATATGAGAGTCTCGCTTATATAAGGGAATGCACAAGTTTACAATGTCTTCGTTAATACTAAGATGACAGGGATTGAACCTTTATAGACTCATTCGTGTATAACGCTTAAAATCTTTCTGTGAGCCTGTATCAAGTACCATGGTAAATATTGCTAGGCCAATGTATTCTCTTATATATGTGAGGCCTTGTATATAGGGAGCCTCGCATATATAAGATAATGCAATCGGTTATGATGTCAAGGTAAATAGTGTTAGGCCAATTTGTTATCTTATATAAGCGAGGCTCCCAATTAGAGACTCACACATCTAAGAGAATGCAAAATTTCAGGAAGCTCCAACCATGAAAGGGTTAATACGCAAATTCCCTAAACATAATTCGGCAGAATCCTCTGCTATAAGCGCATCATGTAAATATTGGCATAGCATCCGTGCTTCGCGCTGCCACTTGCCAATGATAATGCAAAATATCATTTGGCGAACCAAAAATTGCATTTGGCAAACATTTGGGCAAGTGGATTTTAAATTATGCGATATGAATACATAATCGAAGGCGGATTATCCAATACATATGCGTGGTTTACATTATAGACGGACAGACATTAGCAACCAGACCGGGAAAAATCTTTCGAAAGTCGCTAATAAACCGCCACAATTAATAAAACGGACATTCGAAGATACATAGGAAGTTGATGGCTGTGGTTATATGTATACATACATGTATATTCAGAAAAAAGCGATGTTTTGTAAAGTTAATTGGCAAGAGAAAATTTAAGGCGAGCGCCAACCCTGATACAGATGTAGCATCTGGGTGCCGACGCCATGCACTTTTATAAATATCATCCTCATGAACTCTTGCTAATCTTGAATCACAATTCCAATTAACCTCTACAAAAATAACAAAAAATTCCGTCGCAAACCAACACTTTCATAACACCGAAGAAATCCAGCTCTTAAGTGCTTAAGGTTTTTTCGCTGGTTTTCCAATCACATTCTGCCTGGAGTTACTTTTAATGATTCACTCGGATCAGAATATTCCGCCATTTTATGCTCTCAGTTGATACCATAGAACGTACCACCAAGCACTGCACCATTTGTCATCATTATACTTGCGGGAAGATATTTCATATCATGCAACATATTCTCGTATATATGGGTTCACAATGAACCTAGATATTTATATATGTAGAAATGGGACATATTCGAGTATGAAGACCACAGTGAACTTATATCCGTTATTCCGTAGAATGGCACGGGCCACAATGAAAACACATTACCAGGTAAATATGTTTGTGTAGAACTTTTTGCTCAAATAGTGCCATATTGGACTTATTTGGTTTTGAAATACGTTAACCTTTTACCCAACAGAAGGGCCCTGTGCCAATGCATTCTCTTATATATGCAAGTCGACCATAGGTCGCCTCGCATATATAAGAGAATGCATTGGCTTAACACATTAAAAATTATAAAATTGTTAAAGAATGTAAGAACAAATGGTAAAAAGTGTTAAAAAAGATGTTTTTTAGGCCAATGCATTCTCTTATATATGCGAGGCGACCTATGGTCGACTCGCATATATAAGAGAATGCATTGGCACAGGGCATAACTGTAACCATCACAATGTGGTCAATGAGCCGGTTCCAATGATATCCATATTTGTATGGTTTTATTGAGACAGACCCAAGATAATTTAGGCTGTTGAAGCTTTATTTGGCCGTGTTTGGCCGTTTTGTTGGGTAAAGGGTTAATATTGAACCTAATTCGACTTCCAGATGTAGGTTCATATTGAGTTTATGGTCCAGGATGAACCTACGCCCATCATTTCCATGTTTGTAAGCAATGTTGATATATGCCGCTTGTCGATTGTGAATGCCAATTCATCAAAACACACACAGCACTTTCTTTCTATTGCATTAATCAAGTCGGTTTACCTGTTTAGCCTAAACATATTTGTAAAATAATCATCTCTAGAAGGTTCTGATATCACGTAACATGCCAGTCCGTATTGGAAATATTTATATCCACTATTCATACATATATTATCTATCGAAAAAAAGTCTAATCGTAAATTATAAGACCAACAACCCAAGTATCTAATTTCAATACACTGAGCATTGTTTTTTGTTTAATGATAGACTATACTTCGTATCGAGAACGTCAATTGGTACAGTAGTTTTCTTGACCACATCACAACAGTTTTCAGTCACAGTCAGAAATGCAAACGAAGCGAGCGTTGTGTATTTTCCCCGATTGCTGTCGAACCATTATTTTAAATATTTAAAATACAGTTTCAATATGGTTAAAATTTACTAATTATATTATTTATGGTAAATTCATAATGTAAATTAATTAAAGCTGCACATAGTGTTTGGAACTCTGATTTTGCAAACCTTAAGTATTACACACCATCGACAACTGTCTAATAAGATCAATTTAAAGTTCTTCTGAAGACAAAATATTAATTTATTGTTCTTTATCACCATTGTTGTTGCTACAGAAAGCCCATTTTCGGACAATAACATGTCAAGATAATATCTAGTATCGCTGTTTCGTCATATTTTTAAGTTGAGAGATGTATGCAACAAATTTCCAAACACAAAATGTGCCCTTAACTATTTTATAATTACATGTCACAAGTGAGAAAGTAGGCCAGGGCATGGAAGAGTTACGCTCTCCCATGTCCTGGATTGAGAGAATGATTGCGTACATGCATTTTGTCTCTTCTTCCTGTGTTATTCTCTATTCTCAATAAAAATATAAATAAATAAATAAAAAAAACCCAAATAATAATTGATTCACACAAGCATGCTATATCTTGAAAGGTGTTGAGTCAACTAGAATTCTCAATCTTACGTGCATTTATAATTATAATTTCTCTCGACATGTTCCTCATTCACGTAATTTTTGATTTATCTTCATAAATGTATTAAACGTTCGAACAAATCCATTTCTCCACTCAGGGCGCTTGCAAGCTCAACGAGTCCAATTTACTTATGTTATTAAATTCGTTCCCATACTAAACGATGAGCATCTCTTCAATGTCTGCAAAACAAAACATAAAAAAACACGAATCAAGCCTGCATTTCCAAGTTATAATTTACATAAAATCTGCTAATATATCATGATCAAATTTTCAAACTTTGAACAATTCATGTCTCAACGCAGGGCTAAATTCGATCGTAGGAGAACCAGAATTTCAAACAAATCAATTTCTCCACTAAATTCGCCCCTGCAAACTCGATTTCTTTATTCAAATAACAAGGAACTCATTCGATAACTAAGTCAATTTTGAGCTCGTTACATATCATTAAAATGTTGACTTCCATGATATGCACATCCAATTTCATACTTCCAGTGTTTACAAATAGAAACAACACCGGTATTGTCTGTATATCATTTTAACCTGTTGCTGTATAATGAAATATCAACATTGTATCGCATAATATCTCAATTAACAGCCACCGGTAATGAATTTACCATGTACGACGTGAAAGGAAACTCGACTGCAACCAATTTAATCAATAAGCATGACATTCCATCCTTCAAAAATTGGAGTGCTCGTTAGAAGAACAAGTGTTTGAACGCTTGGTTTTAGGCGGATTTGTAATAAATGGAATATTTTAAAACATTTAACATAAATTTCAAACAAAACCTCCATGCCATCAACATTAATGCCTTTCGAACTGTCTCCAAAGTTAACTGAATAATAAATGTTCGACTCATTTTCTTCAATGAATTTCAAATGCTCTGCTATTTCATCTCAATCACTCACTAGATACTTATCTTTCATTGCATTCCCAATTTTATACGAGGCTTTTACTTTTTGTCGAAGTTATCGCCTCCGGAACGGAGCTCCCATTTCTTAGGGTAGGGACGACAAGACTCTGCATGCAAACATTGGCGGTATCAAAGACAACCGTGGCACTGATCAGAAGCTGTCTGTCTTCTGTGTTGTTGTCCTTGTTGGGAAGGGCGACGCTTGAACTTCAGGTCTGAAGCAGTTTCCTGCGTACGAACTTTAGAAACCATGCCGAAATCTACCCATGCACATACAAGCCTGTGTCGAATCTAGCAATTGAGAATTAAAGTTACGACCCCCACTGTCCCACTGCGCCTTCTTCCGCCGCCACCAAATCCAAAATATGTGCTCCCAAACTTCATTAAGGTATATTGTTCAGCTTGTTTAATATTCTGATCGTCACCAGCATCTTCAGCTAGCTCGCCCTTGTCACAATACACGACTGTGTTCAGGAACATGGCTATAGTGTCTCAGTTGGGGCGTGTCTACAGTGGGATTTCCAACTGCATAACATCAAAGCCCAATGCATCTCCATTGGAAGAATGTAGCAATGAACTTAGATTGTCGAAAATTCCAACCACATCGGCCGTACCATTTTAAAGAAAACAGCGGTTAAACCGGGCCAAATATTAGAGTGGGCATTCACGCGAACCACTGAATGCGATTAATAATCTGACATGTCCGCGTTTAAACGGACATGGCTCATTCGAACCACCAAATTGTTTTCTACGTAATTTGGAGCGACGGATACCATAGGTCGATAAATAAACGAACTATTGATATAACGGCTTTATATGCTCTGAAAAACACGTGCCAAAGTCACAGCCATTTTTCACCCGTTACAACTTTTCGCCAGAAATCAGATAAACGCTCTTTATTGCTACCATATCAGGAATTGACTACCACGGAACGCTCTCTTCTGTTCCATGTCGCGAAAATGGCTTTTTTGGTGTTTGGGACCCAAACACCGTATTCACAGTTGTATTTTTCATTACCGCAAAGCGTCTTTTTTGGGTTATATACATAATGCTCGTAGAAAGGTAGTTCAGATATTTATCTACCTATTTCGATACTAAGAAAATTTCAAAAGCGAATAACATTATGTGTATTTTTGGAGCGCAAACCGCCATGTGGCTTTAATCTGTCTTCAAAACGATATATTATTTACCGTGACAGAAGAAGGTAAAGTGCTAATACGATCGTTTAGTATATGATTTATATACAGATTTTGATAGTGCAACAAATCGAAATTATCTGGAAAACAAGACATTGTTTACTTACAAATCTCGTTGCTTTTAAGGCGGACCTCTGTTGTACGCATGGTTCATATCATCACGCATGCTTGGGGAAAGGCTTCTCTCTATGATCACATACGCAAAGCTTCCATTTGACCTAATCCGAAGGCATACAAGCAAGAAAACTTCTGGCCACGATTATGGGCGTAAAGTATATTATAGAAAAGTAACGAGCGGGACTCGCTCCAACACAGCATCAACCCGACCGATATTCCAGGCAACATATCCTCATGCAAAATAGGTTAATTTTGGACATAAATATTCACATTGGTTCATAGGGGACGAATTGAATTATGAAATAAGCCCATAATGAGCGTATATCCGTTATTCCGTTGAATGGCGCGGGCCGCAGTGGAAACACATTTATAAGAACGTGCATCTGGTAAGTCCTGTCGGTGTAAATTGTAGCTTTAATTATTTCGTAAGGAAATAGTCCCATATCGGACTGTTTTAAAAACGTGTTTATTCCATATAAAGCATATATTAAATTTTAAAAATGTCAATATGAGCGTGTTTCGCTCATTAAAATACGCCGCGTGTGTGCTTATGTTTACGAGAACAGGCTCCCAATGTAATGCTGTTGAGGACCAAGAAGACTTGGTCTACGGTTGAATTACGCACAAACGTAAATATTTAATACATGTACTATATTCGGGACGTAATGTTGGGCATAAACATTGCGACAATGATTGCGTCAATAATATCCACTGTGTGTAATTCGTTTATAACAATGACACTGTTTTCTGACTATTTTGGATAGTTTTTTATGAAAATAACTTATATTGGCATAATTATTTGTTATTCTCTTCGGAACACCTCAGCGGAGTGATTCACATCACTTTAATGTCATCATGGGTCACACCTCATCATTTGGAATAGAACACGTACAAATTGTGGTTTTATGTTATCAAATAGATGGGATTGAGATACAAGTATTTAAAGGCATATTTTGCGAGCAATGCGCTACATGACTGTTGGTATATTAATGCAGTCCGTCGGATACAGTTTGTCTTAGTGTACGTTCAGACGACCACGATACAATTGTAATTGGAAAGATTTCCGTAGTAGGAAGTAACCGTAGTTCGACTGCGCATGCTCACGTCAAAATCGTATATAGGTCAAAAAATAATATCAAGCGCTGTTTGATTTTAGATGCGAAATCGTGGCGCATCCTTGGTTACCTCCACTTGCGACGTAATCGCAGTCGTGTGTACGTAAAAATCGTAGCTGGAAATGACCGTAGGGTAGTCAATCACATGCTTTAGGAACAACCTACGATATCATAATTCCCGACGACATCGCAATCATGTGAACAAACTATCCACGATCTCGTCCGTCCCAATTTCTCCACTTACGATTGAATCGTGGTCGTCTGAACGTACACATAGGCCAAAGGGTCTTTGATGGGTATACAACAATAGTTGTCTGATAACTCACCTGCATTATGGTTCATATCGATCACAACCTAATCCGTTATTTCACTGATAATTTTGCAATATAGTCCAAGGCTAATAAGATCTACTGGGGATAAACCTAAATTGGTGGTCCAGCCAACCCCAGCCTAAGGGGGCGGTTTGTCGTTTAGTGGCCAGCTGATTGACAACTCTAGTCGGTGATATGAGAATGCAGTCAAACTACCCTGTTACATAGTGGAACGTGATATAATGCTTATTGACACGTCCTCAATTATCGCGAATTCATGCACGCTCGTGGGGAACAAGCATCGCTCATTGGGCAACTAATCTGATCGCATTCCGGATTGAAATCAATCTGACAAACGTGATGACTCTCAACACGATGCTATCGAACGAGGATTTTAATCCAGTAAATCATAACCACCAGGGACGTGGCGACAAGCGGGGTGGGGTGATTCACCAGATCTGTGTTATAATTGTTCAACAGTTGGACAATTCATGCCTGACACTGACACAGCATTAGTTAAACAAAATTAGGTTGCAATTTTCCAATCAGTAATTACATGTACACTAAGTTTGTCGTTGTCAGACACAGTTTCCAAACTTAGGGATGTGTCTGGATAGGAATTTCCAACAGTTCAACAAACTGTGGTGCGCAAATGGAATTACGCGAACATGGGAGTTTAGCCTGGTTCAGAGAGGGGGGGGGGGTAATGTAGTTGGAAATTCCAAGGTCGACAATTACCTCCCCCCACCACCACCACCACGACCAACAACCACCACCACCACCACCACCACCACCTCCACTACCACCACCACCACCTCCTCCACCACAAACCAAGACCCTGATAACAGTTTCGGGGGTCGCGTCTTCAACTGTTGTATGTATTGGCTATAAGTGGCTGTGAGCTCGTTTAACTATTGAATGTCATTGTTCACTGCCGGAGGTTTATTCCACAGGTTTAGACCAGTTGAACATACCGGAGCAATCAAGAAACAACATGTATGATAGCTTGGCGAGTACCAAGCCGAGTAATTCACATATATGAATGCGCGACACAGACAAAGGACGAGGTGGATAAATGTAAAAATCATGAAGGAACACATCCATAACTGAGCAATGCTCGCGTGCGAATGAATCAACTGTGACATGCTAACACCAGTCGGCAGTCACCACTTAGACACGCCCTCACTCGAGATTATTTACAGTTCCACCCTTTGATTGTTTGACAATTCTAAAGCGCGATGTAGAAAAGACGGATTCGTCATCTCATGTTTAGCGTCGGTAAAGCTGGTTTAGCCGGACCGTCAAATTAAATGGTTTAGTTGCAGGTTTAAGCTTATAAAACGCAATCAAAATATGGAAATTGACCAAAAACGTATCCCCACACTACGTTTACAGGTGTCAGTGCTTCTCGCTTATAAATTTTCAATGAAAATATGCTATCTTGATTTTCGCAATAGATAGAGATCGGCGACTGCATTAGGAAAATTATCTCGATGATATAGAGCCACTACTGCTAAATCACTGGTCTGGCTGGACCATGTTTAAACCAGAGATGACGAATGCATCACTTAGACCTGCCGTCTCCGGTTTACACAACGGATTTAGCTGACGCACGGCGGTTTAAACCTAGAGGTTACGTAAACCAGGTTTAAACCTGAGATGACGAATATCCGGCCACTATGTTCTGTTTGTAGAAGTTATTTTTTCATTTGAAGTTCACAAATAATACACAAATACAATATGGAAGTAAAAAATTCCTTCGTGCCGAAGAACAGAATTGATGGTGTAATGGTTCGTTCGGGTGATATATACTATTGAGCTGATACTTTTGACATCGCATGCATTTGTTTTCGGTATTCATTGGCAAGACTAAAGAACTGCCGATACGACCTTTGTCGATCCGATCGATCAGTCGGTAAGGTTCACGGTGCATTAAGTCGTCGTTAGGCGTCCAGTGCTGACGAAGCTGGCTCGAATCCCGATAGGCCCGGATTTGTGATCGACGCAAAGGGAAGTTAACCCTTACATGACTGGAGCTTCCTTAATGTTTGCGAAAACATGCCAACGCATTATCTTTTATACGCGATTCACACATAGGGAGCTTCGCACATATAAGCGAATACATTGGTATAACAATATTTACATTGAACTTAATGGACGATGTCAATCCAGTATACCTATATTCGGTTCGAGAGTGGGGGATATAATGACAAAAAAAGATACATGTCAATGATTATCATCAAGGCGTTCGTCACTTTTTTGGAAAAGGGTGTGTGGTTATCGGTGTACCAATGCAATGGCCGTTGCATGTTAAACTTTGGCGATGAACATTTCAACCAATTGGAACGTCTGCGCCCTTTGTGAACAAATAACTTGACGTTTAGTGTGTAAATATTATATTTCATATTTGTCATAACGTTAGTTACATAAATGTTTTCACATCCTTTCTCACCAAGCGCACATTATACATACGTTCATACATTCAACAGATATTGCATATAAACATATATAGAGGATCTCTAATGAGTCGCTATTCCATACGAAATTTATTAACCGAGTGCACTAAATTCGATTCGAGCCGAGCTTTTGCGAGGCTCGAATCGAATTTAGTGGACGAGGTTAATA
The DNA here is from genome assembly GCA_032622095.1 of Siphonodentalium dalli. Taxonomy (NCBI): domain Eukaryota; kingdom Metazoa; phylum Mollusca; class Scaphopoda; order Gadilida; family Siphonodentaliidae; genus Siphonodentalium; species Siphonodentalium dalli. Next base: position 265,774,693 of record CP136064.1, on the reverse strand, counting down.
AATTTCGTTTAGAATTGCGACGAATATGAAATCCATTTTATCATATAATCCCATTTTAGCAAGGAAAAACGACCTCGAAGTGGCTGGAATTAACCTTGAAACGGGTACCCACAAATGATATATATGTATGTGTGTGTCCGTTAAATATAGTTCCATTTTAAATGTGTCTTTTCATATTGACAACATTGTTCAGCCACCCTTATCACCCATGTTTGTCTCACAGTCAACACTAAATATTCCAACAAAAGTCGAATATCATACTTATATTATAATTAGCATGCAAATAAAGTTCAGGCATTGACATCAACATCATTGCGCCGAACCCTGACGCAAGTGTGCGTGGCGATAATACACGCGTGTCTTACTAAAAGATATGAGGCCCGGTTAAGGGGCTAATTATGTGACAAACACATATATTTAATATATATGTAATATAATTAATTACAGTCGAGATAATATGTACGATATCGGAATGTTTCAGACTATAATATATTGATAATATAATATTGAAATCTTTATTTATATGTAATATATAATGCGTAGCGGATCAATTTTCGCTCAGACAGCTCCTGTTTATAGTCGTTACAGTACCAGTTTGAAAAAGTGGTATATTGAAGCGCGCCTTTATTGCGATATTGAGCGCGCATAAATTCGTAAAAGGCGCGATTATTGCGATATTGAATTCGAAATATTGCGATATTAAGCGAAAAATATTGCAATAATATCACAAGCGGCGCTTTTATATGCGTTTCCACTTGCAATATTATTGCGATATTGGGCGCGAAAATAGCGTCCTTAATAAACCACTTCGTTTGACTGGGTACTGGGTACTGTACCTATATACATATTTGACTGGTACTGGGTACTGTACCTATATACATATTTGACTGGTACTGGGTACTGTACCTATATACATATTTGACTGGTACTGGGTACTGTACCTATATACATATTTGACTGGTACTGGGTACTGTACCTATATACATATTTTTCACAATCGCTACATAAAAGCTCCAATATCTTCTAATATATATTTTGGGACTTCTGTTTGTCTGTTAGCTATGGCCGGGAAAACTGCCCAACGGATTTCGACCAAACTTCCTATCTAAGAGTAAAAACCAAGATGAAGTGTCGTCGCATTGCTTTTGAGAAGCTCCGAGCACTCATTATCCATTCACACTGCCGCCGTCTTGGAATTGTGGAGCTAATCGCGTGATAGTTAAATAGCGTTCGTATCCGCAGTGTCGTTGATAAACAGCCTGTCTGTGTCCAGGCATGAGCGTGTTGTGTCTGTGTCCAGACATGAGCGTGTTGTGTGATCCTTATGTCTGTGTTCGTACTTAGGGGTTCCTAGGAATGGGGGAGATTTTCATCGGGTCAGTTTTTCCACCGAGGTGACCTTCATCTTGAAACGGGTACCCACAAATGATATATATGTATGTGTGTGTCCGTTATAGACTCGAAAACGAACCTACCGATTGAGTGCAAACTTGCTACCTAGGGAAACTTTTGTCCGGGAGGTCTCATGGACCAGTCAAATTGTGACCCCGACATGACTTTGACCTTCAAAATGGTCAATTCAAATTCAATTGCAAATCGGATAAAACTGACGGATTTCGACGAAATTTGATACCGGGATGCTTTTGTCCTGGGAATGTTTTTGGACGGATCAAAACGTGATTCCGACCTGACCTTGACCTTCAAAATGGTCAATTCAAAGTCAAAGCCCGGACGAAGTCGGGTCACCTGCTAGTATTTTATATATGCCTAATAATATGATTTTGATGGCGTTAGCATATCTGACAATGTTTTTCTTGTAACTAAAAAGACAACGTGTCCCGAAAAAGAGCTGGCCATCTTATTCATGTGCCCACAATGCTTTCTAGTGAATAATTTAAACGGACATGGCTCATTCGAACCTCCAAATTTTGTTTAAGTAATTTGGAGGGATTGGACGATAAATGCACGAAAAGGGACATTTGCTAGACCACATATGACTCATATCAGAATGAAGATATTGGATATATATCAGAATTTAAATATATTTATTGCGAGTGTATTTTCGTGTGCACAGACAGGACGTTCGCTTGCTAACAGAGCTGGGATGAAGTTTGAAGTTGAAGATGTTATCGGTTTAAACCTGCCTATCCCAGTAATGTGATTGCCATTGAAGCCGAGATCCACACAATTACTGGGCGGACAGTGGAACTTAATAATAACTTAACCCCTTACCCAACAAACCGGCCACAACCGGCCAAATAAAGCTTCAACAGCCTAAAATATCTTCGGTCTGTCTCAATAGAACCATTCAAATATGGATATCATTGGAACCGGCTCCTTGACCACATTGTGATAGTTACAGGTATGCCCTGTGCCAATGCATTCTCTTATATATGCGAGTCGACCATATGTCGCCTCGCATATATAAGAGAATGCATTGGCCTAAAAAAAATCTTTTTAACACTTTTTACCTTTTTTTCTTACATTCTTTAACAATTTTATAATGTTTAATGTGTTAAGCCAATGCATTCTCTTATATATGCGAGGCGACCTATGGTCGACTCGCATATATAAGAGAATGCATTGGCACAGGGCCCTTCTGTTGGGTAAAGGGTTAATAATCTATCGATATCGTTTTTTTTCAGTTGTTTATTGCGTGACTGCATACCTTACTCGCTTAATAACTGAACATATCTACATGAGAAATACATACTTATTATGAGATAACGTGACACGCTCTGTCTCTTCGGTTATCAAATGTACTCTTGGTCGTCACTCTAACTCTCCAGACGAAGATATGTGATCTTAACACGAAATCCATTAGTAAGATCGATGAGAAGTGATGAAAGTAAATTAGAAATTGAGTGATTTATTGATATTGAATAAGGGCTTGACTTACTCGGTGAAAAAACAGATCCGTAAGTAGATTTGGGTACGTGGTCGGGGCTATAATTTCATAAATATAATTATGTGAGATATATGACGTTGTGTCGTAATCATTATAAGGAATTTTGATTGCTTTAGAAAGGAAATGATAGATGAATGTACTAGTAATTTTTATTCTTTTTTTTCCACGCAATTATTTTGGCGGAAGTCGCATTTTTAACCTTCCATGACTGGAGCTTCCAGAAATTTTGAAAAAACCCTGTGCCAATGCATTCTCTTATATATGCGAGTTCCCCATAGGGAGCCTCGCATATATAATATAATGCTTTGGGTTGACAATATTTATCTTCACGTTGTAAGCGAGTGCATTCTCTTATATATGCGAGACTCGAATATATACATAATTTACTAGCACATGATATTTAATGCTGCACCAGCGCGGCTCCCCTTGTGAAAGGTATTATATTATAGTGTTTTAATAGCATAGTTACCGGTGGCGGAATGACCACGCAGATGGTTATTGTCACCAGGAAATTCGTCCAGTGCACGTAGAAACCACCGTCCCATGCAACTGACAAACTGTCCATGGTATACGAATCAGGTTAACCCTTTCATGACGGGAGCTGCGCTGCTGTATCATTAAATATCCTGTGCTAGTGCATTCTCGAGCTGACTAAAATCCTGACCGGCGCGGATTTATGATCACACACAGCGAGGATAACCCTTCTATGACTTGAGCTGCCTGAAGTTTTGCGAAAACCATGTCCCAATGCATTCTCTTATATATGCGAGTCTCCCACTGGGAGCCTAGCATATATCAGAAAATACACTGGCTTACAATTCCGTCCGCTATTCCGTCTGTCCGGACATATATCCCTCCGTTTTTCCGTCCGTCCGTCAGTCCGGGCAGATATCTATATCACCAGTTTCCGGATCTGAATGGAATTGGCAATGGATGCTCACTATTGTGAGTGCATTCAACGGAGTGTTCTATCGTTTTTTCCGGATTTTCCCATTTAGAGTTATTTATCTTTGTTTATCTGGAAATGTTGGGGGATTTTGTTCTGTCCGAGCAGATATCTCCGCCACCATTTGACGAATCTCAAATGACGAAATTTGGTATGGATGTTCACTACTATGAGGGCATTGAACGGAGTGTTCAATAGTTTTTTTCCAGTGTTTCCGTTCTAGAGTTATTCATCTGTGTTTATCTGGAAATGTAGTGTTTTGTCCGTCCGAGCAGATACGCGTATCTCAACCACTAGTTGACGACTTTCAATGAAATGTTCACTACTATGAGGTAATCAATTGAGTGTTCAATCGTTTTATTGAGTGTTCAATCGGTTTTTTTTCCGATTTTTCGTTCTAGAATTATTCATGCTTGTAGATTTGGAAGTGTTTTTTTGTCCGCATCTCCACCACCGGTTGACGGATTCAATGAAATTTGGTATGGATATTCATGATGGCAATCAATTGAGAGTAAAATCGTTTGTTCATGTTTTCCATTCTACGGTTATTATGCTTTGTTTATATGAAAATTTTGGGGTGGGGTCAGTCACAGCAGATATCCTACACATGCTTTGTTGGTTCGAAGTTATCACCGTAGGGGAATGCATATGCCAGTACCGCCGGTGCAATCTCTTGTTTGTTATAATTTCTATTGAAATATAGGTCTGAATAGTGCATGACATAGTATGCAGATTAATAATCAGGACTAAATTGTCGACCTTCGTTACATGGTTCAAGTTCGCAAATACTGATAACGTTTCTAATCCCATTGACTCTATCCAAGTACGCAAATACCGAGTACGTTTTAATCACATTTAGTCCATCAGCTCACACGACAGGGCCATATATGTTTGCCAATATACACCATAAGAGTGCGTAATAAGACTACGCATGCTGTCATTCAAAGAATCAAGTAAGACGAAGCCAGTTGTGTGATAAGTATTGTTCTTCATATGGGCAGCGACAAAGTGTGACATGATGACATATAACTTTCATTCAACCGTGTCGAGAAGCGAAGAATTTGAGCATGGACTGAAAGTTATCACTGTCTCGCATGTAACGCTCAATGAACCACAATATGGTATATATGTTCTGCTGACAGTCCTGGTATTCCATAGCCAATTGATGTGTCTGGGAGAGCTAATGATCAGAACAAAAAATCTCAAGTGACCCTATATGTAACATCGACTAGAACGCCTTGCGTGTGATGACATCAATCACATGGCCAGCTGTATTAAGTGACATTGAGTATGTTCAGTTACACGTATAGTACATAAATCATGTGCAATACGCACAACGCTCAACACCGTGGGGATTTCTCAGGAAGAGTGATTCACAGTGGCCAACTGAACACCCACATTATCTTCACGAAAATATGCACATAATCGACACAAATGTGATTTTGATACCTGTTAAAGAGCGTACACATAAACAGTCGTTGACTTGGCTCATTTTTCTCAGCCCGCAAATAATTTGCTTAGAATCCAGTTGTAGAATCGCCTAATTACGGGTCGATAAAGTGATTTAAAAATTCTCATTTTCAGCACATTATCGACTCAAAATTAGGCGATTCTAAGCATATTATCTACCTAAAAAAAGTTATATTATAAGAAGATAAAATGTGCTGGTTTTCGGGAGAACAGGTTGCAACACCGAAAGCGAGTGATACTGATCGCTACGATGTAATCAACATGGTGGTGGTAGTTTATTAAAAACCTCACAGTATACGACCATACATCAGCGACATATCATTACATGGATCACCGCGACCTTCGATGTATGCAACGGGGTTCGCATTGCACATAGGTATCAATTATCCATAAATTGTCACTCAATAAACGTTTGAACACGTCAATACAAGATAAGTGTCAATGTTGTTATAAAATATAGGGAAAATGCGTAGTATGTTCCACGTATAGTTGTCAGTCGTTTTTACGGTGATTTTCAGTTGTTTGCGGTGATTCTGTGTTTTGCGGCGATTCTCAGTGGTTCGCGGTGATTATCTGTGTTTTGCGGCGATTCTCAGTGGTTCGCGGTGATTCTCTGTGTATTGCGCCGATTCTCAGTGGTTCCCGGTGCTTCTTGATCAGTCCCCATGCAGGGTTTCTGTTGATTCATATTAACCGCTCCACTCAAGTTCACTGCGGGTTATCGCGAAAAAATAACCGTGCATCCTGGCGATCCACTGTGGGCTTAGTGTGGTATCTAGTTATGGGGTCTTGCTGATCGCACACCCTTTATGTAATGTATGTATCAAATGTACACACGCCGTCGTTCTAAATCTCAAGACGAAGGCATGTGTGCCATATGTGATAGTGGTCGATTGGCTGTAATGTGTGGGACATAACGTCGAATATGACGACTTAGAAGTTTATATTCACAGTCTCACGGAGCAACGATGTTGAACATATATAGACCCCACGTCGTTATTGTCTTACAATGTTTCTGCCAATGGGACAAGGTCGCATGTTTTGCTGACAGTCCTGGTATCCCATAGCAATTAATGTATATGAATTTCGGAATGATTGTTCTGACCACAATATAATACACGATATCACAAGTTATCGTGTTCGATGGACGGTGACATGTCGTGACATTGACGGCTTTGGTCCGAATCCACAGCGCCACTTTCGAACTAGTTTAAACTACCTGTTTAAACTGAGTTTTAGTACAGTAAAACAAAATATGACTGGACCACGAAGACGACACTGATTTTTTATATGAAATCCACTGCAAGTGATGATAATTCGACTGCATGCATAGGAGGCGTTGTCTGTCTATCATCGGTTCTTTTAAATCGTGTTCAATGAGGAGTCCTTCGCATGGTACGTGTTTAATCCGTTGATCACGAGGTATCCACCCGCGCGTACGGTGACGAACACTGGGTGCATGATGAGTTCTCTCATTTATGTGTACCAAAACAATAGCCGTTTGTTTTTAGCTGATTGTGCAGACAGGGATGTGCCATGTGGGTTCTCCGTGGTGGGTGTACACCATGAAAGTTTAATTGCATCGCAGCTATTGAACTATATAGAACTCCCAGGTTCACAGAATATCGTGTTCACCCCGCCAGCTGCTGGACATTTCCAACCTGACGCCCCCTAAGGTCGGACAATTTCGATTTCTGATAAATCTCAGAACAATTACAACTTACATCTGGCTTAAAATATCCAACCGATGTTGTTTCAGGCATGAAACTTACTATTCAACAATTTTACCACAGTTTGGAGAGGGTGACAGCACCCTCCCCACAAACGCCTTTATCGCCACGTCCCTGTGTGAATTATTAGATAAAGGCATTGGCCTACGGTTACATATTACCTTATGGTCCACTTTGGTCCTACATCGCTTCAAGATGACTGTCCGAGTTGACCCGGCTCAACCAGCCTTCCTCGCCAGTGTTTCAGAATCGATTTTATTCTCTGTTGTACTGTTCGTCTAATGTTTGAAGTCCTGTTTCTGTTTTTGACGTATGGTTTTTCTGTTCTCTTATGTCTCTTTGGTTTTCGTCCCGCATGATGATTGTTGAATGTTGGATCCTATATTCTTCACGACTGTCTTACTATGGGGAGGTACAAGAAGGCTGTTACATGCATTGGCTAAAAGGATCACCGTTTCAACTATATATGCAGTACTATTTTTCCTGACTAGAATCCGAAAGGTAGTCCGCGGCGGCTGCTGGGCTAGTTGTCGATTTTTGCTTTTATATAGAAACTCAATCCATAAAAAAACACGACCTGATCGTAATCATGATGACTCACTAAGTTTCGATGATGCTGGGGAATTTCCTCAGTACTTGACTTTTTAGCTTCGACCAGACTCTTAAATAGAACATCTGTATTTGTCATTGAGACGACACTTCAAAGCATTGCTGGACAATTGAAATCTGTCAAACCAATCGGGAACGGGCCAGTGACTGGCTCTCTCCTGATTGAATGTTCAAATAAAGTTCAATCTGATGCTTTGTTGTAGTTAACATATATAGTGATATATATATAGATCACAAACACCAGTCATGGTTGCTCCTCACGAAATATTGAATAGTAGCAGAGTAGTTTTGAGAATCCGAAATATCTCCGACTCTTCTGAGTCGGAGATATTAGCCCCACAGGCAGTTACTGATGTTCGCAGGTATTCTAAGACAGTTGATGGACTAAAGTTCATTTGCATTGAAGTTTGGATATATGTAGATAGATTTGTCTGCATAAGTTCCAAATCCCTTGCGACGTTTTAAATGTCAGGTGTGTGGCCATGGCCAGGTACATTGTAAAAGTAAAGACAGCATATGTGCAAGCCTTCCTGTTTCTTGTCATGATCATAAGGATTGTACTAAACCAAATCAAAACTGTCACCGTTCACGTGCTGCAATGGATCTTTCGTGTCCTATATGGGAATTCAAAATCCAACGGTGTAAGGCTGACAAACATCTATCATATTTCGATGCAAAGAAATTTAGTTTATGTTCGACCATCAAGTGAACCAGTCGCATGCTCTGATGTCGTTTCTACAAAACGTGTGCTGACGCCAGCACTCAGACAGACAACATTCAGGCCAACATCATTCGTGTATCACAAGCAACACAACTTGACGTAACCGATATAACTCATGTCCTAGAATATTAACCCTTTACCCAACAGAACGGCCCTGTGCCAATGCATTCTCTTATATATGCGAGTCGACCATAGGTAGCCTCGCATATATAAGAGAATGCATTGGCTTAACACATTAAAAATTATAAAATTGTTAAAGAATGTAAGAAAAAATGGTAAAAAGTGTTAAAAAAAGATTTTGTTTAGGCCAATGCATTCTCTTATATATGCGAGGCGACCTATGGTCAACTCGCATATATAAGAGAATGCATTGGCACATGGCATAACTGTAACTATCACAATGTTGTCAAGGAGCCGGTTCCAATGATATCCATATTTGTATGGTTCTATTGAGACAGACCGAAGATATTTTAGGCTGTTGAAGCTTTATTTGACCGGTTTTGGCCGGTTTGTTGGGTAAAGGGTTAATCACAGGCCATGGAAACGTCTACTGAAGATGCACTGTTTGGTCCCTACCAATTCCACTCGAGTTGAGGTCAGTGCAACAACGCAGTCTACTCGTGTTGATGATATTGACCCACAACAAAAATCGGCCATTGCCTCCAAAACAAAATCACAGAGGTCTCTCCAACGTTTAGACTCTAAGAAAGAGTGGTTCATATTTTAACTATAAAAATTTGATCTGATGCTTGATGAGAAACGATTAGCACCAAAAGGCCCCAAACAGTATTAAATTTTGTGGATTGAGCCTGTCGGGTGGGTGAAAGATGACAATTTTCTGTCAGACCCACCCGGCAGCTTGAGGTATTGACAAAGGTTCATGAGCGATTCGTCAAATATTATAAATACCTTACCAATGCAAAATCTGATGTTAAAAACATCTTTACATATTTCGGTGTGCATCCATGGTAATTTCCTGTTATTTTTTTGATGTATTCTCGTATTACCTTATTACGTTTTATTATGCTTGCACACTAGTCAGTTCTTGTATTCATATTACTGACTCCAAGTGGAAACATTCTTCTTGTGTGCTTTTATTTATACATACGTCATTGTTTTAATATAATTTATCTACACAGTAACTGTTGCTTCGCTGCGATCTTTATTGATACCCGATTCTGTTCTTGGGTGTGGTGTGGCCTGATATAGCGACTAAACTACGTTAAACCGTCAATCAATCAACCAGACACACGCACGGCTTCGATGTTATCACCTTTCTCGATGTTATTATACCAGTAGTCTAGCACCTCTAGTAGTTGAGTTAGACATGATCGGTTTCCTCCAAAACCGTGTTGTTGCTCGGCAAACAGATTGTTGTCATTCAACATATCTTCCTGCAAATTGGTTCATATAGGACCCTAAATATTCATATTGGACGTTTTTGATTCTGAAATAAGTTGTCATATAGAACTTATGCCCGTTATTCCGTTGAATGACACGGGCCGCAGTGAACACACATTATAAAGAACGTTCATCTGGTAGTGGTGTCGATGAAAAAAGTAGATTCAATAGTGCCTTTTGCAGCTTATTTCGTATATACTGGCTTCTGATGCACGACTGGTGTTACGCCCAAATAGGGCACATTGTTCCTCAAATAAGCTCTGTATGGGCCTAAAACGCGACGTTCAAATAAGTCCGTATTGTGCTTATTTTCACGAGAACAGGCTGTGTCATTGATGTGTTCTATAATTTTGTCTCGGATTATCCATTCCATTATTTTTCAGAGGCTTACCGGCCTACAATTCCCTGCGTTACTATTTTTTCCTTTGCTTGTATTTTGGGACCACTTCTGTTGTTATCCAATTGGATGGTATATTATGTTCCCCAATCATCTTGTTAAACAGGTGGAACTTCTGGAAATTTATCCTCTGTGAAGACACTTGCGAAAAATTAATTTAATATCTCAGCCTTGGATTGGTTGTCATAAGCAATTGTTCTATTTTGATCTTCCAGGTCGGCTATTCCTGTTTTGACTTTCGTCTTGTCTCGCACATATGCCCAAAATTAGTTGTGATCCCCCGAAGTTTTCAATTAATTTTTCTTTTCAGAATCACTGTTGGGCCTCTCTGCAAGCTTTCGTTGCAAAGTTCCTTGCTTTAGTATAGATGTTAACATTGCTTTCTGTCTTGTTATATTTGTGTTTGTTCCATTTCTTCTCTTTCTCTCTGAGCGCAGACATATATTGTTTATTCAGCCTGAGTTTCTTCTTATTCGTTTGGGTTTGACTTTGTCTGTTGTGTTTTTAATTCTATCTTTTGTTTTATAAAATATCAAGAACAATCTACCTTCCTTAGTTCCTCGTGCAGCTCTTCTAGGTCAATCTTTTAGAAGAACTATTTGATGGGGCGGAGATCCTACTTCTTCGTGTACCAAATGAATTTCATGCTCATAACAACACGATCACTTTTACATATGGGCGGTAACTATGCTAAATTAGGGCTAATTACAGCAGGTTCGACAATTGTCCTTCCCTGACCCTTGTGTATTCATGTACATGTTGGTAGACGCCCGTCTTATTGATAGTTTCTAAACAAAATTCAAGGCATCTGATTCCTCACTGTCGATTTTAGTTCTATCGCTGCAGTTTATGTTAGCGTAATTAAAGTTTTCAACAATTAATACCCGTGAATCCTTCCGCGTGGATACTTTCTCCAAAATATTAATTACACGTTCTTCCTCATTATTCTCTTTACTGATATATGGACTTTGGTATATTGCTCCAATTATTAGTGTATCTTGTATCTTGGCCCATTAGTCTTAATCTGGCACATTTTATTTCCTCGTCAGATTCCCCAATTTATATTGCGTTCGCTTTTAAGTTTAGGTTGGTAAATACATATTCTTTGGAACTTTGATTCTACAAAACTTAAATACTACACACCACCAAACAATTTAGCTGTTTTATTACGGGACAGTTCAAGTTATTCTGAAGAATAAAAAATAGTATATTGTTTTATCACCATTATTGTAGCTAAAGAAAGCCAATTTTCTGATAAAGATATGTCACTAGTAGACACTAGAAATCACTACTTCGTCTTGCTGTTAAGTTGAACGGTGTTTGACAATATGTTCCAATATATGCCTTTCGATATTACCTAAAGATATGTCACTGGAAAGAAAGTAGGCCAGGGCATGGTGGAGTTCCGCGCGTTCGTGTCCTGGATTGAGAGCATGAACGCGTACGTGTAGTTTGTATATTTCTCCTTTGTTATTCGTTGTTCTCACTAAAAAAAAAACATTGTCTGGCTTTGTCCCTGATATAATATTGACGCCTGGCGCATTGTTTTCAATTAAAATTTCCATCTCCTGCCTTTTGTTTAGGAATGAATCCACGTTTGTCTATAAAACATTGAGATTTTTTTACTTCTTTAAAAACTTCTTTGATATTACTGTGTTTTTATTACTCTGTATAGGTTACAGCTATTAGGGTTTTTGGTTTGACGTCAGTTCTTTAAAGAGTTCCATCACAATGTCCTTGTCTACATTATTCCGTTCTGTTGGTTTTTTGCTCTTAGATAGAGGAACTACAAAGAGGAAAAAATATGCTCCAGATTTTCTGTCCTCCATTTCCGTGCACCGTTCGTCGAATTTGTCATGAAATAAGATTTCCACCTCCGCTGTAATTTCTTTAAATAAAATCATCTTTTATACCTGATTAATTATTCCTTCAGATATCTTTAATGCTTCCTTTCACCTCTTTCATATGTGTCTATGTCATTTAAAAACTTTTCTCATTATCTGCTTTCAGATTTGTCAACGTTGTGCTTATTTCCTCGAGCGTCGTTAGATGTTTCATCGACCTTGCATACCATACCATTCGAAAGCAAGTTTCGCCCGCTGCTCCGATTGTCGCAAAAGTATCATAACCTGTTCGAGAAACTTTGGTACATTATTATGTAATCTCTTTTCTATAAGTCCTCGTTATCAACTGATATCACAAAACACCAACAAAGACTAGCCCTTTGATGGTGGCTGCTGCCTCGTGGTGAGATGGGGAAACTAATCTACGGAAACGATTCATATAAGCACATACGCTTGCTGTCGGATCCGATCCATGAAATCGTGCTTCATCTTGTATTTGTAACTGAATATATAATGAAATTTCATGGAATAAATATTGTTTAAACTAAACTAACTTGGGTACATTCCAACTTTCGCATGTGTCACATTGAAGGCTATCTGCGTTTTCTGGAAATATTTTCCTGCAATATTGACACTCCCTGTCATCATCTATTCTGTTTTCTTTTTCGTTCTCTCTATTTTTGGTGGATGTCTCAATCCTCAACAAATTAGGCAGGATACATATATATATGTGTGACACGAAGACTGGTATAATTATAGATGAGTTCCAACTGATTGAATACTGTAATAACACCTCCATAAACTAGATGTTCTATTATATCCATCTCTTCATGTATTCGCATGATATATTCAAAGTTATTTATCATACCTTAATTCTGGCTGGTTCTTAACATTCTGTGTAGCCACAATTTGGTAAATTTCTCCACTGTGCGTACACCGTCACGGCATGTCTGAATTCGTTGCTGACAAACATTACGAACGATAATATTCATCGACTAGCTAGATGTCCTTATTACGCCACCATGTGGTGTAAGTTGTTTGGCAGATTTTGATATTCTGCGGTCGACTGGGAGAAGGGATTGTGTGAGATTTTTTTTTTGTACCTTACTCAAATCGTACCGATAGAATCACGTAGATGCTGAAATTGTAAAGTTAACGCCACCGGTGTATAATATGTTTTTGAAAATATGACTCATTCGTATCGATAGAGTCAGAACAGGCTGAAATTGTAAACTTAAAGTCACCGGTGTAATGTAGTGTAATAATATGTTGTTGAAAATATAAATAATCTGATAGCCTGAAAATAATGTATAACCCATTGGGAGCCCCTGGTGTAGTGAAGTGAATTATGGGTAATTTTAATTGGAGTGGGCATGTCTGTTCTGTTGTAGTAACCGCCATATTTTATTTTCTGGAATTATGGTAAGAGTTGTTGCGCGATTCTCTTAAAATGTACCCTAATCTGTCAAATTATTTTGATAATTCTATCTGAATACATCTTAGCTATTATTCGGATCTGCTGTCCCGGTCGAAAAAGGTTTAGTTTGACCAAAACGGCTATTGACAAAAGTTTGTTTACTTTACAAAATGAGCGAACGCTGTAAATTTATTAATATTATCGAAAAACAAATTCAATTTCTTCCATCTAAAACATAATTACGCGCTGGACTCTGTCATTTTAAGAATATATAAGTATTACACACAGACACACCAAGTCTGAGCTCAAAATTTTGAAAAATGACAGTTTTATCGACATAAATCGATTTTAATGGCAAATCCCATGTTAAATTTTATAATCGAAAAAAATTCATTTCTTCAATCTAAAAAATAATTACGTACTGTATCCTGTCATTTTAGGAATATATAAGTATTCCACGCATACACGCCAAATATCAGCTTAAAATTTTGAAAAATAAGACTTTTATCGACATAAATCGATTTAAATGGCAGATTCCATGTTAAATAAATTTTAGGGCCCTGCGAATGTTTGCTGAGCTGTTCCATATTGGGGACCAGAGTCCATATTTGACCGGTTCTAGCTGATAATTGGGCGACAGTACAGTCGCGTTACTTTATACGTCAACATTGGTCATTATCACCCGACAAATTTATTTCGGTCTATCGTATCATCCCCTATTTCCCCCGCGTAGCCTGAATAAGTGTCAACATTAGTCTTTATCACTCCACTAATTTTTATCATTTCATCGGTATGAATTTCATATCCAATTATCCACATATAACCAACCCAACCTCTAATCTCGGTCCAATTTATTTATTTTTTTTATCGCTATAGTCACGTTACGTAATATTTTATCACGTGATACTTGTACTTATATATCTATGGTATTACTATAGTATACCATATACATATATCATTAGCTATTCCTTTCTATATAATCCTGGTGCCATCTATAGAGATAGAGATAATTTCAGACCCCCCCCCCCAATTTTATATCATTGCTGCTTTAGTGCAGTCGCGATGCTTTACATGGCAACATCGCTCTACTAATTTATGTCAGTGTATCGGTACGAACCCCCTTTTCTTCGAGTCCATATAACCAACCCAACATTTTTATTTTCATCGGTATAGTCGTGTTACATACATATTTTTATCATTTGATTCTAATTTGCATTGTACCACTATAGAAGTCCATAAATTACTATTCTGGCACTATCTAGAGATGACTAAGATTCTGACACCCCCACATGTTTTATAGTCTTGTTGCAACAGTAGAGTTGAGATGCATAATATGTCAACATTGGTCGTTATCGCTCTACAAATTATTATCGGTTCAACCCTTAGCTCCCTGTATCGCCCACCGCTCCCTCAATTTATTTTTTAATTTGTATTATAGTCTCGTTACGTACATATTTTATCTCTTGTAACTTTGGCTTCAACACGCCGAGTTCCGCTGCAGACAATACAAAACTGACAATATTTTGAAACGTAAGCAGGCTTGAAACTCATCTTATCCAAGAAAAACTCTAGCTACAAAATAAGAAATTTGTGTAATAGGTGTACGCGCATTTGTTGCGTTAAAAACCAAAGGTCCAAAGTCAAGGTCCAAAATCCCCAACACACTGATGTGAGGTTTAACTCCATCTACATACAGTAATGTCCAAAGTAATTGATCACTTAACCACAGCAGAATTATGGGTATTTTTTTTCAGGAATTTAAATCCTGAAAAATTACCCATAATTATGCTGTGGTTAAGTGATCAATTACTTTGGGCATTACTGTAACCAATATAAGGATTTGAGGTTTAATGATAACTCAATCCACATACAGTAATGTCCAAAGTAACTGACCACTTAACCACAGCAGAATTATGGGTAATTTTTCAGGAATTTAAATCCTGAAAAATTACCCATCATTCTGCTGTGGTTAAGTGTCAATTACTTTGGGCATTACTGTAGCCCATATACGGATGTGAGGTCTAATGATAACTCAATACCCATACAGTAATGTCCAAAGTAATTAACCACCCACAGCAGAATTATGGGTAATTTTTCAGGAATTTAAATCCTGAAAAATTACCCATAATTCTGCTGTGGTTAAGTGGTCAATTACTTTGGGCATTACTGTAACCAATATAAGGATGTGAGGTTTAATGATAACTCAATCCGCATAACTAATATAAAGATGTGAGGTTTAATGAGAACTCCATCCACATAACTAATAAATATGTGTGAAAATTAAACAAAACAATGATGGCGTCCAATATGGTCTACCTAATTCTGCTCCAAAAACATGTATATTGAATATATGGATGTTTATTGGGGGAAACCGATTATTTCAATGATATTTTCAATAAATGGGATCCAAAACACGACCTACGGGGGCGCGCTTCGCGCGCGACTGTATCTTAAGCATATGTGCATATTTAATAAGCCAACAATTGGAATCCCAACAGAGAAGATTGGCGCGGGTCCCTTGCTCTTGTGCGTTCTGTCCATCAAACAATATTTAGACATCTCAAGACAGGTAAGACCCAACAACGTAATATGCAGAATAGATACATATATTGCCTGAGTGACTAATATTTATATTTGTTACAATGAGGTCAAATAGTTGCAAAGCCAACACCACAATTCTTTCCCTCCATAGTAAATCTTAAAACAACTTGTAAAGAATGATTTATTGACCTTATATTTGGTATGGAGCGTCATGGTTTACTGGAGTTCAAATTTGTTAACATGACGTCACCAAGTCAATTACTTGCGAAGCCACAGCCATAACTATATCCCTCCATAGTAATTCTCAAAACAACTTCTTAAGAACAATTGACCAGGTCAGTCGTGCAAACATTGGAAGAGCCAGAATCAATCTTTTTTTTTTAAACTAAATTTTACATTTAAATTATTGCTTTATTTAACAAACAAAAAATTAAATGAGAAAATTAACTTTTACTACTTGCTAAATTTTATCTTTTAATTATTTCATTTAAATTTTCGATTAAAATTAAAAATATATACAGTCCCAGTATTTACAGTATACCAAGTTCAAGTCTTTATAATCTGTTGAGTGACCGCACAGTCATTTACTTGCTTTGTTAGTAATAATTTGAAGGATTACTTGTTTAAACGCAATTGTTATAAAAATATTTTTTGTATTTTTTATAATTTCTATTTATATGTAATAATATAATCTTGGTGGCGTTACCATTTCTGACTATGGTTTTCCTGTTAACAACTGCGCACGCTGATGTGCAAAAAACTAAAATACGACAGAGTAACACACATTCTGATCAAAGAGCACATGATGACTTTCGGCTTCCGTGTCCAATTTAAATGTGCAGTGACTGTCTATAACTCTATCCGCCAAGTAAATCCGTCATACATATCAGAAATGTTTGCGTTCAATGCTCGAGTGGTCGGAGCTCGGACTCGCGCTATATCCTGCTGCCAGAACATTACGATTATCAATAAGCCTGATAACTATGGACACCGTTCGTGCCAGGAGTTCCTACGTCTGTTTGGAATAGGCTGCCGCTCAACATACGAAGTTGAGACACTTTGTCAGCGTTCAAGCGAAAACTAGAAACACACCTTTTCCGACTGTGTTTGACAAATAAAAAACAGTAGACTGTGCATTCACATGTTAGCTTCAAAACAGATATTTAAGTGCAATGACTTTTAGTATCTTTTTTATTATCTTTTTACCGCTGTGTATAGTTTTAGCGACTCACTTTTTTAAACATTGTGAATTTTTGTGTACCATTTTATGTAAAGCGCATTGAAACTAATTAATGTCTAATGTATTTTTATACGCCCGTTTGAAAAAAGCGGTCGTATTATGTAAATGGGTTATCCGTCCGTCCGCTTTTGGTTTCCGGATGATAACCTTTGATTGAATCGAGTAAACTGAACCAAATTTGGTATGTTAGTTTACCACCCCAAAATACAGATCAAGTCTATTCGCATGATTTTGACTGAGTTATGCCCCTTTTTCGACTTAGATTTTACATGATATGCGGTTTCCAGATGATAACAAGTGAACTGAACCAAATTTGGTATACAGATCAAGTTCAAATATGGGTTCTGTCTACATGCCCCACTCTACGCCAGAAACGGACGTATTATGCCACGCCCCGACGGCGTGCTCTTGTTAAATGTATATATAATAATAGTCATACTAATAATAATATATGTTCAAATTTAAACTGCGAACTCTTTTCCTTACTCGAAACATATCATAATTGAATTTTGGAATGGGTTTTCCATCTGAAAGGTAATGAGATTGAAGAGAATAGTGCGAAGAGTGCTGTCTTCGGAGGGTTCAGTGATTCCTCAGGATCGTCGGTCGTTTCCGTCATTGATACGATCTCTGCTCCGAATTGTGATCCAACTAATGACTGCACTCTCACTACAGTATTTTGCTCTATTCACAGAAGTCTAAATCCTTAATTACTCGTACAGGTACGAGATAGTTAGTGACTTGCCATGAGTAATTGTTATACCCATTTTTATTTGTTACAATATAGTTTTGATTTGAATTTGATTTGTCCATTCATGACAGAAGCAAACGTGTTAACGCCATTTGCATTTCGACAAGACGACCAGAGACATATTTTTCCCCACCACCCCACCCCTCACAAAATACATATAACGATGAGAATAACGTGAGCAAGCTACAATATTACATAACAAATTATCGAATGTTAAAATATGTGTTGTTTATACTGTACATGTATAGCATTTATATTTCCATGATTGTTTGGTTGTATGCACTTTAAAATCCGACTTGTTAATACTTCACCAAGTGGGTAATTTTTTTCAACATCTTTAAAAAGTCCGATAAAGACGTGTTTTCTTATTGGAGGCGAGCAAATGTGTGCATTCACATTCATGTACATTTTAATGTCGTGATTGTCATGTATTGTATCATAAATGAATCACTACATAAATTAAACCTTTGCTACATCACAGTGGTTGTTTGTTTAATATAGCCAATAAGCTGTATGTTCTGCAACTCAGACCTATCAACTGCCATCGTGTTTAGAGCGTTAACTGTGACCTTTTCGAGCTATGTCACTGTCACACTGTGAGGGAAATCCACTGCAATCCAATTGACATATAATACATATCGCCTATATATTAAATAGGCAATAAGCTGTATTTTTTGGAACTGAGCCCTATCAACTGCCACCGTGTTTAGAGCGTCAATGGTGACCCTTTCTCGCTATGTCACTGTCACAATGTAAAGGAAATCCACTGCAATATAATGGGCATATCATACATATCGCTTCCGTTATCGTGTGCATTCTTTGCAATATCGACTGTATATTGGCGTGCACTAAGTAACACAAACATAGCCGTCAATCATCCGGCACGTATTGACAGGTACACAACTTCCGCATGATACTTTGACTTTTTTGGAATTACCCACAAACCACTCAGAAATCGATTTATAGTGGTCGACATGACGGTGAGTGTAATGTTTTGTCTGCTTCGCTTAGTTCAGGCAATGTACTTTAGTGTAAACAATATATTATTTTCGAACATAACATTCAACACATACAATCAAATTGACATATAAAACACATGTTCAAAAACGGGGATAAGGCAACAACTTCGAACAGGCCTGAAAGGGATTTATTAAGCCGTTTTCTCGGAATAAGAAAGTTACCATTGGCATCAGAATATATACCATATAGGGTATATTTAGCAGACGGGGATAACATGTTAGATTCGATAATATACTTTTCTATAAGGGGGTAGAGGGATATAGTGCAGCAATAAAGAGCGTTTGTCAAGTTAATTGGTATTGTATTCCATCAATTAGCCAACAAGAAAGTGGGGAATGAATCGAAGTACCGTATTTATTTACACGACATTGGTGTTTACAACCATACTATTTACGAACTAAGGAACAATTCAAATACATCAAAATACATACACGCTGTCATTTCCATGACATTATAGATAAATAGCAACAAAAGATACCACGAGAGCCGAAGGCTCGAGTGATGTCTATTCGCCATCCGCTGGAGTATCGTAACAGTTAACCCAACACTAACGCGAGTGTGGTTCTATATTTATTACACAATCATACTTCCTAAGTAATACTATTCAGAGCTCTTCGGATCATAGTTTGTTGTTCTGCAATAATTTTGACAGAAGAATATGGGTCTCATTAGCGTCAATCGTAAAATTGGGCGTAAGTGTATTTAGTGTATGTTAGTACTATAGTACTATATATTTGAGAGTCGTTGATAAAAATTGGCGTAAGTATATTTTTGATAGTTAGGTCGTCATAGTTATATCTGAGCGTCATGTGGGTGTGGGTATATTTTTGACTAACAAGTCGTTTTTGTTTTTGTGAACTTTGTAATCTCGGCCGACTATTGCGAAGAATTGGTTGACACATCAACCAAATAATCTCAGCTTAAGATGGCTTAACCAAATTATTTGCGTAAAGGTTCAGACAGGCATACATCTTACTGAAAATAATCACGACCGATATATTTGTTATTAAATGTCTGACACATCAATCAAATAATCTCAGCTTAAGATGGCTTAACCAAATTATTTGCGTAAAGGTTCAGACACGCATACATCTTACTGTATTTTGAGCAACAGATGAATATTCCTACCTACTGGATAGTGCGTACTCATCCGAAGAAATTTCTGACGATTCTGTCAACTGGGATTAAAAATGAACACTTTAAATATTGTATATCCTACCATATGTGAACTTGAATTATGTCATCATCAATAAATGCATGTATAATCGATTATCTTTTCAATAATAATATCTTTCTGGGTTCTATCATGGTAAAAATCTTATTTACAAGAGATTTTCCACTCAATTTTTGTCGCAGACCTACGTCATAATACTCCCCTCCCCAACACCCCCATCCCCAACCACCTTCCCATCTCACATCACTTACCCATACCTATTCATGCGCGTATACATTGTACAATGTGTACGTGTCGGAGCACAATACATCCAAATAAGGAGTATTACCTCGTAGTAAAGCAACGCTCTTTATTCAAAATAAATTACAAACGTGCATTATCGCGAATTATTGGAAGAGCGTACGTTTATAGAGTTATTGTTCTTAGAACGAGAATCGTTAGTCGGTTATTTAAAAAGCGTTGGTAAAAAGGGGACGAGGACCCCGCCCACCCTGTTTTATGGTTTTTTTTGTACTTGGATGATGTGTCAGCGAGCCATTTTTCATAATGCCAACCGCGGGATGACAACGTCGTAGAGCGGTGTTATAATAATGAACGAATTTCACAGCGAAAATTACTAAGCCTATTATCCCGGTAATTATAATTCCCTAGTTTTGTGCTCATAACCAGAGTGGTTTACTCATATAACATCAAGGGTTGCGTGTGTACATAGTTCTTATAACATCATTATTTGTATAACGTGATATGTTGTTAACACGTACGTATCGACCAATCTTCTTCTATCTTCTTCTATCTTATTCTTCTTCATATCTTCTTCTTCTTTTCCTCTCAATCTTTTCCTCTTCTTCTTTTTCTGTCTGCTTCCTCTTCATTTTCTGTGTTCATTTATGTATATGTATATATTTCGCACTAAGCACCTTGTAAATATTGCACATCTCGCCAGTTACATGTGAACTCATGTCTTAGAGATTAAAGCATAGCATAGCAAGTGACGTTTTAGCATTAACGCGATAATTAGCTATCAAACTATGCATACATACACTCAAGTAATATGAACATGCAATCCTAAATGGAGATGGATTACATTTACCACCATCAAAACTACAGACACCGTGTTTATGAATTTAATGCAAGATTCAGACAAATTATAATATTTTTTCATACACGCAATCCTTGAAGTTACTTTATTGTTATTGTTATTTTGACCAAAGTGAAAACATGATGATGCAAGAAATTTTCAATTTGTTATGCTTATCGCTGTACCAATTGATTGTTGGTAATCAACGACGACAAAATGACCAACACGCCAAGAATTATTCATACCATGCTGATGATAAACACTGGAATGTATGCATTCATACTGATGGTGACAATGGCCAAGATGACAGCGACTCGGACCAGTCCATCAGACGCCGTCCCGTCTATCCCATCATATAATTGGAATATGTCCACAATGTTTTACTTGAAATAATTTGAATGTCATTGCTCTCACATAAATAATAAAGAGCGTTTATTCTTTACTTCTCTATCACGATGAAGTTATTGAGCATCGTGTATCGCTATTGCACCAGAGGTCACATGTTAGACCTTGTACACGTATATACATACGTAACATCAGAGCAAGAGGGGAGAGGGAAAAAGCATGGGAGCAAGAGGGGAGAGGGAAAAAGAGAAAATAGTGAGCAAGAGAAGAGAAGAAAAAGAACAAGTGAGCAAGGGAAAAAGAGCAAGTGGGCAAGGGAAAAGAGCAAAAGAGCAAGTGAGCAAGGGAAAAAGAGCAGCTGAGCAAGAGTTGAGAAAAAAAGAGCAAGTGAGCAAGGAAAAAAAGAGCAACTGAGCATATAGAAGAGGATAATAATCACACAAGTTAATGAATTATAAAAAGTAGCATTTTATAGATCGAAAAGTGACACCATAGATAAATTGACCTTATCACGTGATCATGTGATATTTACACACTTAAGCTCTGTATAAACAATACATATCGCATCTACAACAGTCTACTTCATTGTGAATTAAGTCACTTTGGGTTATTTGACTATAAACCTGTTACACCACAGCATTGGGTTATTGTAATTTAATGTAAATTTTACACATCGTGATGGTTTTCAAAAATAGTACAACTTCACGTTGGTAATACACGAATGAAGAGCGTTTGATTCATAAGAAATTACTACACGAATGAACTGAAATTTATATTTCACATCTTCCCAAACAACAGATGCTGACATAGGCATTGTGCTATACTCGCCCTAATTGGTGATCCATAGACACCTACGATGTATGATACTTTCTATTTATTACACTGTATTTCAACGGAACCAAGGTCTTAGGATAAATTATTCATCACGTTGTTAAGTTAATCGCACATCACGCTCATAATACACAACCATTGTACATTTTATAGGCATCATCACCATCGTAATCATTATCAACATCCATGTAATCCACACCTCCACACACCCACACACACCCCCACACACACACAAACACCGGGTATTCACAACCTCTCTCTCTCTCACACACACACACACACACACACCCCACCCTCACACACAAACACCAGGTCATCACAACCTCTCCTCTCTCTCTCCCTCTCTCTCTCACCTATCTCTTTCTCTCTCCTCCTCTCTATCTCCCCTCTCTATCACACATACACACATACACAAACACACAAACACCAAGTCATCACAATCTCCCCCTCTCTCTCTCTCTCTCTCTCTCTCTCTCTCTCCCCCTCTCTCATATGAATGAATTTCTGGAATGTAGCCATAATTTTTATACGGAGGTAATCCATATAGTCCAAAAAAATAGTCCAACTTCCCGTTGTAATACACGAATGAAGAGCGTTTAACGTATACGAAATTACTACACGAATGAACTGAAATTTATATTTCACATCTTCCCAACAACAGATACAGACATAGTCATAGTGTTATATTGTCTTGTATGTACCCACGCTATGACACCATTAAAGGGGACAATACACTCAAGGAGTTGAATCTTAAAGTGACACGAGGCACGGGACGTGATGCAATATTGGTGTGTGAATATTAAAGGAACACAATGCACTCTAAAGGGACACAAGGCACTCATTATGAATTAATGTTAAAGAAACACAATACACACGCAGTGTGTGAAAGTTAAAATGAAACAGAACAATATTTAAAGTTCAAATTTTCGGGCTCTTAATGTACCATTTATCAATATGTATCGTTTCTCGCTCTACAATTCCAAATAATCCACTCACTCTCTCCCTGATTATAGATATATAACGAAAACGAGAATATCATGTTGATGAAGTTTATTGAAATTTAATCATTGTCTGAATCTTCGAACGTTAAACATATTTCTAGGAGTTTCTTTAATTTTCTCATCGCTTCATCTGCA
The DNA here is from genome assembly GCA_032622095.1 of Siphonodentalium dalli. Lineage (NCBI taxonomy): Eukaryota > Metazoa > Mollusca > Scaphopoda > Gadilida > Siphonodentaliidae > Siphonodentalium > Siphonodentalium dalli. The sequence continues at coordinate 265,751,134 of CP136064.1, read as the reverse complement.
GCCCATTCATTATTATATCCGTGTTTGGTCAGTTTGACCATTTTCTTCATGATCATGTTATGTATGGGTGATGTTTTCAATCGATACTGGTATTCTATTAATCGTCTATAACTTTTGAGAAAGAGAGCAAACCCTGTGTCGATAGTAGCCTCTACTCCCGAGATGCTCTCTTCTCCCGACATGCTCTCTTCTCCTTTCGCATCATTGGTGACGCGTTTCATCATACTTTTGAATGTGTCCATCTCGTTGACACATCGCGCAGCTTTCTTACGACCGAATACCGTTCTACTACCGGCGACAGTATCATCTTCTGAATCTGACGAAGCGGTTCTAGATTCAGATTCAGATGAACGGGGAACGATATCAGATTCTAGGTCATCGGTATCTTCTCCGAAGAAATCTGTTTTTGTCCCTGACATAACTCCGTGTTTAGTCAGTTTATGTCTTTGTAGATTGTAGTTCGTCGATACAATATTTCCGCATAAATGACACCCGTGCATTATCGCGAATTATTGGAAGAACGATCACTCTTATTAGTAGCGATAAAAAGAGAGAATATGGTGTGGTATACAACCGTCGCGTTAAGAGTACGTTCGTCCCGGGTCTAGGGTATAGATCGTTGATTGGCCGTGATATCGGGAACAATTCAGAAGTCTGTATGTTTGTTAACTTTATGTAAACTTTATGTAAAATAGTATGCGGGAGAAGCTCTGTGTTGACAGGGAATCAATAGGTCTTGTCGGTAAGAGAGTCAGAGGAGAAGTGAAGTCTCGGCAGTCAAGAACGTATAGTTATTTCTCAGACCTTATATGGACACAATTCAACAAGCTCGAGCACATACCACAAATCTTTTGCTTTTGACAATTTATTGACAAAAACAAGAGATTTTACACTGAGTTTTGCAAAAGACCTAACACGATGGAAACACACCCCCACCAACACAACACTCACCCCAAACACCCATTCAGAGGAGATCTCGGAAACGGGTGGAGCTATCGACTTGAAATTTGGTATGTGAATGTATCTTGCCCCGAATACGAATTTTATCGGGTCGCCGAGCCCGTGCGACGCCAGCTTCGCGCATGCGTAGACGAGATCTCGGAAACGGGTGGAGCTATCGACTTGAAATTTGGTATGTGAATGTATCTCGCCCCGGATACGAATTTTATCGGGTCGCCGAGCCCGTGCGACACCAGCTTCGCGCATGCGCAGACCAGATATCGGAAACGGGTGAGCTATCGACTTGAAATTTGCTATGTAAATGTATCTTGCCCCGGATACGAATTTTATCGGGTCGCCGAGCCCGTGCGACGCCAGCTTCGCGCATGCGCAGACCAGATATCGGAAACGGGTGGAGCTATGGACTTTAAATTTGGTATGTGAATGTATCTTGCCCCGGATACGAATTTTATCGGGTCGCCGAGCCCGTGCGACACCAGCTTCGCGCATGCGCAGACCAGATATCGGAAACGGGTGAGCTATCGACTTGAAATTTGGTTTTTGAATAGCCCGGACAACGTCGGGCTCATCGGCTAGTATATATATATATATATATATATATATATATATATATATATATATATGTATTTTCCCATCATGTATATAATAATGTAAGAACGATAAATAATTGTATTTACAATATTTATTTATATAATATACATAATATACTTTAAAGAGCGTTTCTCTTATTTCATGTCGCTAATGAAGAGCGTTTACATAATATAATTCAACATAAAATCCTTAATAATTAAATCATTATACATATAATTATTGGCACTGTAACGCCTCATTATATTTTCTAGACTGTATCCACACAGTTCATAGAATGCAAAGTATATACAATAGGGACCGCATAGATTTGAACCCTGTAATCTGTAACCATTACGCTCGTAACGAGGTCCACTCAATAACTACACGTGTTTAAATCGTCTGTTGTAACACTCAGGTTTTAACCCCATTGGGTCGAAGAACTCTGGTAATTTATGTTCATGGAATATCATCAATGCCCAATGGCGTCCAGGGTGGCTACTCTCGTTAGTGTTAACTATAAACATCCGGGGATATTGGATATAAAGAGGCAATTTGTCTACGGGACAAACATCTATCTCATTATGGTTTGTGAAACTATTTATCGCCCTCATGAGTCCATGTGTATTTATTATTCAACGTAAACTTTACGACTCTCGTCAACTTTGAGAGCAGCAGGAAATTTGGCATAAAAAATTACCGTACAATTGTCTTTCAAAGCCGATGCAAATTTAATCTCAAGGCGTGTGTGACCTTTCTGTGGTATAACTCGATCATGATTAATTCCGTGCAGGTTTATCCTATATATGCAATAACCTTTCGCATAATCCTCATAAGTAATGTGAACGGCTCTGCGTTTCACATCTTTTATTAGCGTATTGTATGCCTCTACATATTCCTTACTGGTAAAGTTTGGCTGCAGTGCTTGAGAGGGCATAGATTGACCATTGACGTAAAATCCGACGAAGTTGCATCCAAAAGTCGCAAAGTTGAACGGGTTCTTATCGTGTGAACAGCTTTCAGTCTTTGATGATACTAAACCAATAATACAATTACTAGGTACGTCTCCTTGAAAGAGATTATCTTCTCCCAAACTGAACTGCCCTTTTGAAATTGTATACGTCTTTATAATAGATTTTGAAAAAAGGATAACACGCATTCCTTTTCTTGAGTGACTCAGTATGACTGAGTAATACACATGGGTTAACTTTCACAGTCGCTAGACTCAAATTAGCTTCCTGTATTTTCAACTTGTATGTTTCCGTGGTTCCCGTATAATCAGTCTAAAAACATCTCTTGTCTGCCAGAATTTTAGTGGAAGTCCATTTAGTAACGACCCCGCTCGGCGGGCTTGCGCGCCCGAGCTCGGGTCGTGTACAGGTAACAGATGGGCGCGCGTACTTGTGACGTCACACATAAATTATAGTATACCGTGAAGGAGAAATGTTTATTCACACAACATTTTTGTGGAAAAATCACGTGACTACCGGCAGTGATTTCACAAAATCGTGGAATCAGCAATGAATCGATTTAATACTTCACAACTTCCGATATGTGGCAATGGACAACTGAAGTATTTATTTATTTATAAACAGTAAGTTGTTATGAATATGTCCCGCAAAGGTTATTATCATGTCACCAGGTTGGACTGACCAACGAGGACGATCCGTTGATAGAGGCATATCAGGAGACATCGGGTCGTTATCTTTGTAGCCCGTCCCATATGGAATCCATATCCCCCTCAGGGTTTCCATTATGGGGTCGATGTCCGCCATTTTGTTTTTCATGGAACTCTGCCGCCTCCGGTATATTTTCGGTGTATTTTGGCGCCAAGAAAAGGGATATCTGTCGGAAATCAAGTTCTGTTAATTTAAAGACAGAATAACATATACCAAAACCGGCATGTGATATATTTGAGAAATTCTAAACACTCATAAATTAACTATCAAGCTCAAGTTTGTTGTCCTGCTTCTGGTGATTAGCCATTGACTCAATGCGTTGCCGTTCAACGCCTATGACGCATCACTGTGACGTTACATACGTTAATAGCCATAGACAACAAAATTACTTACTGGCACCTAATGAACTTCGTACAAGTAATTCAAATTCTCACACGGAAAACATGATAAAATCGTTACAGGACTCGTAGTTGCCGGCTATGGTGACATATGAGGCTCAGCGAGATTAATATCGGGCTCGGCTAGCGCCTCGCCAGATATTAATCTCATTTGCCTCATATGACACCGAATCCTGCAACAACTCGCCCTGTAACTTAGAATATTATATCAGTTTCATTTGTTAGTTAAATGAAGGCAGTTAAGGCGTCCAGACGTCAGAACATCATTTGTCTCTGTGGGCCAGAATCCAGACATGACTGGACGCGTTGTGTCGTCTTCGCTTAATCGCAGCGACGTACATGGTAGTCTGTAGCATTCACTATATTCATTACAATATAGAGGCTTTTATTATCAAAGGCCGATAGGCTATATTAAGGCATTATGTACTTATCGAAGTCCACTGCATCCAAAACGATCTACACTAGCAATCAAGCATTCGCGTCGCTGACATGCGTATAGGCCTAATATATATGCATATATAGTTCCACGACTATTTGCACGATCCTTTGCATTGTCCGTCTTCTTACTATTATGACGGGGTCGGTCTATATATGCCTTGCATATTATCATATTAGTAATTTGTCCTGTTGGAAGAAGTCAAGCTGAATTGATCCCATAATATCCATTATTTGACTATTACGTGTTGTTTTGGACCTGTAATACAGACCAGTGTTCCCGCTTTTCGAATCTGTCAGGTCCATAGCACCTGACGTGTCCTTTTCGAACGCTTGTCCTGAGACTGACCTGAGTTGTCCATGTAGTTCTTCCTTACGTTCAGTTTGTAAGAGTACATCGAAATACGCTTTGTATGGATAATTTGGACCAACTTGACTCACAGGAACTTGCCGTATATTCAAATCGACCTGCGAAAATATCGAATGCAGGAGTGCATTTATCAGAGCCACATCGTCATTAACTGTTATAGCCGAACCATCGTGCTTCGTTATTTTGAGTTTGAGAAGTAGCAATGTGCGTTTGAGGTCCATGTAGGTTGTGGCCATGGCTGGAACATTGAACTCCAAAGCTGCAGTGTCTGTCAGTTGATTCACGGGCCTGTAATTTATCCATTATGTCGATTGTATTCCACTGTGAACAGCTCGTGATTCAAATAATGCCAATTTATCAGTATAGTACTCTCTGTATTCATTCATGATTTGGCTAATCGAATGACAATTTGCTTTTCACTTTCTTATTATTATTAGACAAACCTCCAGCTAACTAACACTCTCTTGTTGGGTTTTTTTGGACGTGTTTGTCAACTTATTTTCTGCAACTTCGACCTTGGCCATTTCAATCGCTTGCGCGACGGGCGTCACTACGTTAATATGTGGTTTTAGAACGTCTTCTTCACTATCACTATTTTTAGTTCTGGCAATAAAGTAGCGACCCTTATTATCTGGCGTTAACTTCCCATCAATCATGTCTCTGAAACGTTTTCTCCACTTTTCAATATCTGTTGGAATATACGGGATCGACATGTTTCTTCAAATGTAGTGTACAAGTCACTCTTTTTTCTGCATTTAATTTAGAAAGTTTATCGCCCCTTATAAAATTCCTGAGACGCTGAAGTTTATCCTGCCGGACGTTTATGTAGAATAAGTCCGCAAAACTCAGATTAATCCAATCACCCGTATCACGTGTGTCTCGCTTTATAACCCTGAGTATGGGGACTGATGTGTCACAAGCTATTGATTCTCCGCATATATCCGAACAAATATATAATAAATCCGTGTCTATATGACCAGTTATATTTATGTCTTGCAAACAACATAACCACGTGCCTTCCAATATTAATACACCAGGTAACTCTATTGTGAAGTCGAGAGGACGATTTTCTGGATATTTATTAATCGAATCGTCGCTAGTCAGGTACATATATTAATTATCCATATGACTAGTTTCTAAAAAAAAAATTCAAAGAGAATCATTATTCTTCTCTTATAGTTTTATCGATATCACTGAATATATGCTTGAAGATTGACCACTGGTTCAAATTTAACGGAATACTTATAATCGTCGGAGTGTTATTCACAACTCGCCTAATGTCGGTATAAATGTGTCGTTGATTATTACATATTGTAACAGTAATGTTTGTTAGTATTGTCCACTTTTTCACGAAAACACACGGGTGTTGTTCGTAATCATTGGGGTGTGACATATGCGTATGAAGTAATTCATAATCCATCGACTCACGTGGTATATTCTTTGGAACTAAAATAAATGGTAGTGACACAGTTATTACCATAATAGTAAATCGTATCCATTTAATGATATTAATATGTAGACGACCACGTTCTGTTTGAAACATATTCGTCAAGGTACCTCTTCTATTACCCATGATTGTAAGTGTTCCCGTGTATAGCTTACTCTTATTAATTTTGATATCTGGCGACATCCGACTCTAAAATCCACGAAATAAATTTGTCTGGCCATGAATGCCAATGCACCACGGTAGTTATCGATGTCAATAATGCGTTTCATTGAGATCTTGATTGAGTTGATGACAATATTCTGACAAAATACTTTTCGATCTATAAAATTCTGCTTTTTATAATCCATTGACTCGTGTGATTATTATCCTCTTCTATATGCTCAGTTGCTCTTTTTTTCCTTGCTCACTTGCTCTTTTTTCCTCACCTCTTGGTCAGTTGCTCTTTTTCCCTTGCTCTTTTTCCCTTGCTCACTTGCTCTTTTGCTCTTTTTCCCTTGCTCACTTGCTCTTTTTCTCCTCTTCTCTTGCTCACTATTTTCTCTTTTTCCCTCTCCCCTCTTGCTCATTTGCCTTTTTTCCTCTCCCCTCTTGCTCTGATGTTACGTATGTATATACGTGTACAAGGTCTAACATGTGACCTTTGGTGAAATAGCGATACACAATGCTCAATAACTTCATCGTGATAGAGAAGTAAATAATAAACGCTCTGTATTATTTATGTGAGAGCAATGACATTTAAATTATTTCAAGTAAAACATTGTGGAAATATTCCAATTATATGATGGAATAGACGGGACGGTGTCTGATGGACTGGTCCGAGTTTCTGTCATCTTGGCCATTGTCACCATCAGTATGAATGCATACCTTCAGTGTTTATCATCAGCATGATATGAATAATTATCGGCGTGTTGGTCATTTCGTCGACGTTGATTACCAACAATCAATTGGTACAGCGATAAGCATAACAAATTGAAAATTTCTTGCATCATCATGTTTTCAGTTTGTTCAAAATAACAATAACATCAAAGTAACTTCAAGGATTGCGTGTATGAAAAAATATTATAATTTGTCTGAATCTTGCATTAAATTCATAAACACGGTGTCTGTAGTTTTGATGGTGGTAAATGTAATCCATCTCCATTCAAGGATTGCGTGTGCATATTACTTGAGCGTATGTATGCATAGTTTGATAGCTAATTATAGCGTTAATGTTAAAACGTCACATAATCTCATCACCAGTACGTGCTAACAACATATCACGTGCACGTCATACAAATAATGATGTTATAAGAACTATGTACACACACGCAACCCTTGATGTTATATGAATAAACCACTCTGGTTATGAGCACAAAACTAGGGAATTATAATTACCGGGATAATAGGCTTAGTAATTTTCGCTGTGAAATTCGTTCATTATTATAACACCGCTCTACGACGTTGTCATCACGCGGTTGGCATTATGAAAAATGGCTCGCTGACACATCATCCAAGTACAAAAAAAACCCTTAAAACAGGGTGGGGCGGGGTCCTCGCCCCCTTTTTACCAACGCTTTTTAAATAACCGACTAACGATTCTCGTTCTAAGAACAATAACTCTATAAACGGACGCTCTTCCAATAATTCGCGATAATGCACGTGTGTCATTTATGTTGAAATATGAATAAAGAGCGTTGCTTTACTACGAGGTAATACTCCTTATTTGGATGTCTTGTGCTCCGACACGTACACATTGTACAATGTATACGCGCATGAATAGGTGTGGGTAAGTGATGTGAGATGGGAAGGTGTTTGGGATGGGGGTGTTGGGGAGGGGAGTATTATGATGTAGGTCTGTGACAAAAATTGAGTGGAAAATCTCTTGTCAATAAATTGTAAAATATCTTTACCACGATAGAACCCAGAAAGATATTATTATTGAAAAGATAATCGATTATGCATGCATTTATTGGTGATGACATAATTCAAGTTCACATATGGTAGGATATACAATATTTAAAGTGTTCATTTTTAATCCCAGTTGACAGAATCGTCAGACATTTCTTCGGATGAATACGCACTATCCAGTAGGTAGGAATATTCCTCTGTTGCTCAAAATACAGTAAGATGTATGCGTGTCTGAACCTTTATGCAAATAATTTGGTTAAGCCATCTTAAGCTGAGATTATTTGGTTGATGTGTCAGACATTTAATCACAAATATATAGTCGGTCGTGATAATTTTCAGTAAGATGTATGCCTGTCTGAACCTTTATGCAAATAATTTGGTTAAGCCATCTTAAGCTGAGATTATTTGGTTGATGTGTCAGACATTTAATCACAAATATATAGTCGGTCGTGATAATTTTCAGTAAGATGTATGCCTGTCTGAACCTTTATGCAAATAATTTGGTTAAGCCATCTTAAGCTGAGATTATTTGGTTGATGTGTCAACCAATTCTTCGCAATAGTCGGCAAAAGTTCACAAAAAATACAACTTCACACTTATACACGATGAACCAACTTGTTAGTCAAAAATATACCCACACCCACATGACGCTCAAATATAACTATGACGACCTGACTATCAAAAATATACTTACGCCCATTTTTATCAACGACTCTCAAATATATAGTGCTATAGTACTAACATACACTAAATACACCAACGCCCAATTTTACGATTGACGCTAAGGAGACCCGTATTCTTCTTTTGACGTCTCGATCTTCTGAAATTATCATTAAGTCGCCTTTAGCAACGTAATCGCGCCATTTCACTTCTCACAGAGCAAACTCTCTAAAACTATCATACAATTAATAATGATAGAGCATATTTCTGCATGTTTTCTGCTTGGCATGCAGGTATTGAGTGTTGTAGTTGCACTTAGGATATGATAGAATATGTAATTGGTTACTCCTCCACTATAAGGGGTTGTTATAACTAACCAAAGTTTTGGTTAAGTATACACAGCCTGTCTGATCTTGTGACCTTACCATTTTTAACAATTACAGACCAAGTGAAAACCAGATGGGGACAAGGAATATCGCACATTAGCACTTTCTCGATACAGTTGTCGTAATCGGAAGAGATCAATCCAAATACGTCGACACTCATTTATACATTTATAATAACACTTTGTTATATATTTTAAAAAAAACAGTAAACGGTGTCAAGAACTTTTATTTCAAATGTATATCTTACTTGATTGAATTTTGATTTTGTCATAACCTGGGCCGAAAAATGTACAGTAATGCTGGTATGAACTATTATCGCCAGGGATGGCACAGGGCAGCCACAAGCTGGCTTATTTCCGTTGTGATCCCTGGTGGTGATAGGTCAGTTGATTGAAGTGTCGAGGAAGTTAGTTTGTTGTGAGTTGTTTGTCAAACATAACTTTAAACTTGAGTAATAAAACCGAAGAAATAGTTTAAAATACTACGAGTCGACGTCCGTAAATAATCATCTATATGAAATTCTAAGGCTTAATTACGACAGAACAGTTCGAGTAATCGTCGCGTCTGTGATCAAATATTCTATTTTTGGCGCAGCATTTTCTGTCAGAAAACACAATATATTGAGTACAGTATATACCATATATGAATGAGAGGCTATGGAAATATGTTCTATCGCCTGAATTAGTTTTTATGTCAGTGCTGTATTGTTCTATTTCCACTGTGGGCCAATGAATTGATTTATATTTTATCACGTGATCGCATAAATTTCAGGGTTATAATGTTCAATCTCGAACCGGCAATGGTGAGCAATGGGAACTAATGGCCGTCAATATATATGCCTGACTGTAGATAGTGCTTTCTGTCTCTTATCATATTAAGTTAAAATCTTAATTCTCGCTGAATTCGTTGGTTAAAATAGCACAGAAAATGACATAATGTGTGCGTTTTGTAATCGGAATGATTTATAACCCCAAAAACCACGAAAAAGTCTCAATTGTTCAGCAAAGTGTTCTATCTCCAAACACTTGTCAACGAATTACAAGAATGATATACTGACATTTAAAACAAGACAATTTAAATGTATAAATTGTTTTCGTTTCCAAGATTGAAAATAAAATAAGGTGAAAATAAAGCAGACATCCGAAAACCAGGTGGTCAAGTTTTCAAAATCGAGTTTCCCCACAAAAAACTAAAAATAAATATAGAACATTATAGCACCGATGCGACGGAATGTAAATGAGGGCTAAATTGAGTCTATGTGTCGAATCAGTTATTTATTATAGCAAATTTAACCCTTTCTATACTAAAACACCATTGTGGTGTAGTTATCCCATAGGAAATTTTCAGATAATAGGTTTAAACATTTCTATACTAAAATATCATTGTCGAGTAGTTCTCCCATAGGAATTGTTCAGATAATAAGTTCACCAAACGTTGAATTTATTATATAAACATTTCCCTCGAAAATATAACTCCGTCGTTACTGTTGTTTATATGTCGTCTGCCTATATTACATGTACATCCCTGAAAATCAATAATGGACCATTCCGATGTACAATTTATAATTGAATGGAAGAATTCATGTAGTTCATATTGGGTTAACTAACATTGAAACATATATGTGAATAAAAGAAAGCGTCGTAGAATTATGAGGACGGAAGAAAGTATGTGCATATGGGTCTGAGGTTTCATCTGCTTTCTAATGGCAGATCATTTGTAATCGGGTATGCCATCTCAGAAACCACAGACTTCAGAAGTAATTTTGAATTGGTTGGATATAATTACACTTTAAAATTAAATGCAAAGTGCAGGAACATGCGGCAGCTCACAATAGACCCGGTCGAGATACCCTTAACTTAGTGATGTGAAACACTCCGGTATTGTGATCAAATAGAAATGGAGAATAATCTTGTTCAAAGTAGTAATTCTTACAAATAGTATATCCATATTGACAACACACACCGTCATTCTTATATATGAATTAAATGCAGTGAATCTCGATGGCGAAATCGTTTTCGTTAGTTTATCGCCGATAGATGCGTCCAGAATCGAGTAGTAAATATTTACAATTGAGCGTAGTTCTGACGAGTTTGCCACGGAGTGGTGCGGTCGATTTACTTCAAATTTTCGGCGATGTTAGTAGAATACTACATTTCTCCAGTTGTCATAGCGCCTGAGTACTAAATTATCAGTTTCACGCAATCGAACAAGTCCATAATATGTTTTAAATATCAGTAGTGTACACAATTATGGACCATCTTCGAGTTCTTTTAATTCAGAGAGAAATTGAAATTTTATATTGTTTCCATTGTCCCATGACCAATTGTTTCCGGAAAATTGGATGTAATCTATTCCATAACTTAATGCCCGGATAAAGACATATATTTGTGGCTATGCAACACAAGTTTGTTGTAATGTGTCTGTGTATAGGTTATAATTGTCGCCATATTCAGAAGGCACACACTTTTCTTTCAGGTATGTTGGTGATTACCCTCTGAAATGTTCATTACTGTAGCTAGTTTAAGTTAAGCTCTATCACATATTGGTAGTAAATATACTTGATTTAATTGGGCATATCCAATATGTGTACACAATTCAGACCCATTCTATATCTAATCAATTCGTTTTAATAGGATTGTGTACGACCTTTTGATTTGTTAAACAAGACCGAATACCAAAAACAAATGGCAATGTATGAGAACAGAGGCCAATAGTTTCACAGGAATGTTCATTTACGTATTTTGGCTTTCTGTACAGAAATGTGAGTTTTGTGTTTGCTTTTATTATAATCTGTTCAGCCAGCTTTTCGCCTGACAGTGAATTGTCTAAGATAATAATGATTTAAACTGTGTTTTGTGCAGCAATAGCCCATGTGATGACTACCATTTGTGATCATATGCAAGAGCTGAAAAACTTACGCGAATTATATATTCCAAAATATTACTGGGATAATCCGAACCGCAATAAATCCATGGACTACTTTCACTTGAAAACATGAGCGTTCTGAAAAGACTGAGCATTGTTATTAAATTGGCATTGAAAAATAATTCTTAATATACTATTAGATATACAGATGAAATGAATATATATATATGTATATATGTATGTATGTGTATATGTATGTGTATGCATATGTGTATACAATATATATATATATATATATATATATATATATATATATATATATATATATATATATATAATGCGACACATCCATAAATTGGAAATTGCATAATTATGCAAGGTAATTGTTAATGAATCGTATGTATACGTGCTGTGTATAGTTATTATATTATGGTGAATTTGTTACGGAAATATGATATGATAATTGTTAACGTATAAATTGTTTGTATAAATAGTTTGTTGTATATATGTATATATGTTTGGCTATGTTCCAACTTAAATGTTGGCTTTGCAAATAAACAATCAAAAGAGCTCCCAGATATTTAACATTTTCCGTAGATCTAATTTCAATTTCATTATATTTTACCTTTAGTTTAGGTTGCTGCACTAAGTCGTTGCACTTGCCAGCCATGGTTGATTCAGTTTTCACTAAGTGACGTGATGGTTTGTTGGAAATTAGCCAGGGATATAGATTACAAAGACTAATACTCAAAGCTTGTTCAAATGACTTTGTATCGGCAGCCGAAGCTATAGAGCTGTGTTGTTCGCACTAAGGGGAATTAATTAAGGCGATAATCCACAGCCCTGGACGCATCGCTAACATGGAGGATAAAGCTAATTGGAGTAATTGCAGAAGCCATACAAAGTTTTCAGATTTCGATATAAATTATTCCTATATCAAATATTGGTGTCTAACTTTACCTGAATCCGGATCAGGATTTGACCGAAAACGCTGTTTTAAATGACTGTGGGATAGTCGCGTTATATTACGGCCATATGTGACCGAACACTAACATTGAACAGGTTGCATGTATACACGGATAACGACTGCTACATAAGTTGAATTGCGTCTGAATAAAACACGAGTAAAGCAGTAGTGTGCAGTAGTAGCTAATAGCATACATGTAGCACACATGTATATTCCGAGATGAACGTGGAACGTAACTACAAGACCTCTATCATGAGTTTATGGCTAAGAATCCGGGTTTTTTCTCGATTAATAATCCGCGTCTGGGTATAGGTTTACGGCACTGAGTGTAGATTCACAGTAGAGTGTGGTGGTCTCGATATACTATCCCTCTCTCCATATATATAACTCCTTGTCGTTCGTCCCATCATAACGAATACAATAAAACTAAGATGCATGCATCAGGTCGGCCGTGAACTATCTACCATATAATTGTTGTAGCTATCGATTATACATTTTGAAACACCTGTATGTATGTATGTATGTGTGTATGCATGAATGCATGTGTGTATGTGTTATAGACTCTAACACTGCTCGAATTTGGTATTTAACGTGTCAACTTGACCTCGCTCATAGGCATGTTTCTGGACCTTGACCGATTCGACTAAAAATGTGTGTGTAGGACTACTTCGATCCCGGGAGCAATATGGACGGGTCCAATTTCACGTGGGACCATGTTCTCGAAAGTGCTGATATAGGCATGTTTCTGGACCAATTGAACAATAGTTTGGCCAGACGCTGTATATACTGGGTACTGTCCAGATGGAGGCGATCACAAAAAAATCCCTAACTAGCCCGAACGAAGTCGAGTACATCAGCTAGTCTAATATATATTTTGGACATTTGTCTGTATGTTTGTCTGTTAGCTATGGCCGGGAAAACTGCCTGACAGATTTGACGAAATTTTATACCTAGGGGAAATTATTTCCAGGGAGTATTTTGGACGGGTCAAATCTTGATCCCGACCTGACTTTTACATTCAAACAGAACAATTCAAGGTCAAATCTGGTAAAACGGAAGTATTTCAACGAAATTTGATACCTACTGTTACTTTTGTCCCAGGAGTGTTTCGGGTGGGTCAAATCATGACCCTGACCTGATCTTGACATTCAAAATTGTCAATTCAAGGTCAAATCGGGTAAAGCCGGGCGGATTTCGACGGGTACTTTTGTCGTGACTTTTTTCCGGGTCAAATCGTTACCCGACATGACATTCACCTTTAAAATAGTCAATTCAAGGTTAAATCGCGCAATTCTCCGAAAATCAGAGGGGAACATCCCGGACGAAGTCGGGTCCACCAGCTACTATTATATATTTCTAGATTTAGTTACAAACTAAATACCTGTATATTGTACAAAGAAATGTTTGACAAATATATCTGTATCAATATTACCATGCGGGTAATTAAAATAGATACGACGAAACAAATTTTGAAGGGTGCATGTATCAGGTAAATTTTTATATTTCAAATGATGACAGGAATGCGGAAAGTTGAAGTACCTACGTAATACTGGCTATCCGCATGAAGAGATATACATGTATATAAAAACCAAAATAGAAGATGACTGCTGGCGACAATGTTTTCCAAAAAAATTCAAAGCATTCGATAGCTCCCATCTAGTTGTCAGCCCGAAGATCAATATGAAGTTTGGTGACTATCAGATGAGGGATATGTCTGTACAGTTGCTAAGCAATTCAGTCATGCAAAAGAGGATCAAAGAGTAAGATACCAAATTGCTGCCTGTGGTAATGTTTTTTAACGAAATTCGGGAAAATTAGATTACTCTCACGCTGGTTATCCATAAGATCATTGTGGAATCTGGTGACGATCGGACAAGGGGTGTCGTCTGTAGGATCAACCAAATTATTTAGCCATAAAAATAGTAAAATTGAAGATCACCGCTGGCAGTGATGTCTTCACAAGGACAGTTTGAGAACAAAATATGGCTCACATCTAGCGGTGACCCAAAATATCCACATGAGAAAAAGTTCTCCAATAAAAGCTGGCTGCAGTGTGCGCCAATTGATTCAAATTCGAAATTTAGCAGGGTGTACTGCTTGTGGCCATGTTTTCCCCGCAAATTTGATAGACTGATGGACAAAACCACTGAATCCGTTGAATCAATATACATGTATACATTGATTAATTTATATGCATTGTTATACACAGTACTGGTATATAAAGATACTGAAAATAACTATATTACTAGTATACATAAAATAAACCATATATCATGGCTATGGGTTCATGACAGCTGAGAACTTGGTGTGAATTAAAGAGTGGTGGTTTCTCAAGCATATCTTACCCTCCACGTTAGTAACATGCCATTAAATGTCATAAGTATAATCTAGCTTGAGGACAGAAGTGATCCATAAAACCCCCCTTAATTCAACCAGGTCCTCGCCCGATGTATGGTCGATCACATGATGATCTAGGGGGATTAGAATTGGTGTATAAAAACAGCACTGCGTGTAAATATAAAATAAAATAGTGCTACATCTTATTACAGATTATTGCCAGTGATTATACAGAGTCTGACAAAATAAAGTTTCAGTGACACTCTATCCGAAGAGGGGAATAATTTCATCTGTTACAGTCAATGGAGCAATTATGAATCTGGAAAGGTGAAATTTCTAAGTAATACTAGATATCAACATAACGCGATAACATATAACGTAAATGCAATATGGCCGCTGGCGACCATTTTTTCCTATGAAATTAAAAAAATAATTGATAGCTCTCATCTGATAGATCAATATCAAGATAAATATGAAGTTTGGTGATGATCGGATGAGTGAAGTGGACTGTGGTCTGTGCTAAACGGTTTGGTAATGCTTAAAAAGATTCTTACCTTAATATTTTCTTGTTCACTTTATAAACTTCACTGAGTCATCTTTGTCATGTATTGAGTTTGATATCTTTTGTTAACAGTTTATAAATTATGTATGTCTCATGTTTGTTATTTTAATTTATGTGTTTATTATCATTAAATAAAGTTGCATTCCTTAAAAAGATTCTTACCTCAATGTTTTTATGTTCACTTTATAAACTCCACTGAGTCATCTTTGTCATGTATTGAATTTGATATCTTTTGTTAACAGTTTATAAATTATGTATGTCTCGTGTTCGTTATTATATTATATACCAGGGATTTTTTAGGTGTCCTTAGGGTCCGGTATTCGGCCCCATTCCCAATGGGAAAAAGGCACCTTTATTCCCAATTTTCAACCACCAAATTCCCAATTGCAGGCAGGTATATAATATCATCGGGTTTATTGAATAATTATAAATTTTTTCCGACGTTTTGTACACTCAGCCGATCGATAAACGACTGAAACCCCATATTAAATCAGCGACATCGGGGGCCTGCATCGTATAATGTACACGCGGCGACCTAACTATTAGTATAACATGGTGGATGGCTTTAATCCTGCCGTTGTTATCTGTGAATTTTTAACTTACCTGAGGCTGAGAAATGGACGTCAATGGGCTGGGATTTTACTCCATCTTTGAGTTACCTGTGTTCAAGACTTGAAATAGGATGTCTGTCATTTGCAGAATGAGGTCCCATTCTGCTTATACCTCAGCAGAATGAGGTTCCCAGAGGGTGAATTTGGTGATGCTACCCCGCATCACTAAATTCACCCTCTGGGGACCTCATTTGCAAGTGACAGACACACTATTTCAAGGCTTGCCTGTGTTTAAGTCGCGTTATACACAGACAATTACGGTATTAGTACTATTTACTTGTGTGTAACAGTGATTAATTGAATTTTTCTAAAACATGGAAAATTCCCAATTTTGGTCTGTAAAGACACATTTTTCCCAATTCGAAGGGACCCGGATCCATTCCCAAAATAGGCAGAACAATCCCTGTATACACTTTATAGTGTGTTTTCAGAACGAAAAAAAAAATGAATAAAATCAACAAATTTGTAAATTTAAAAACAATTCAAACGTTGTTGTATTCCATGTCCCAGCCCGGACATATTAACCAAATTTCAATAATATTCATTGAGAAACAACGGACAAAACGCTATATAACACCCGTATACATATTTTATTCCGAGCCGGACTCATCCTCGGGTACATGTTATAGTAGGTACCGAATTGACACACGTCGACTGGAGCGAGTTGGCCCTGGGGCGATTAGGCCGATTCCGGCACCTTCTATAATTTACCGTATGTATCCGTTTACGCGTAGTTTACTTTAGAAAGTACCGCAATTAATACCGTAAATAGAGCGACCATATTTGACAGAGAATGCCTCTGTTATTGATTATCAAGTTGCTATACATTAAAAACGACAAATTCACATGCTCGTTCAAGCGCAGTAGTCTATTTTCCCCATGTTAAAGGACATCCACAAATACTAAATAACGCTAACCTACTGCCGAATGTTTTACACGACAACTGTTAACATATTTGGGCTGAATTCATCTGACGCGGTATTATTCCTCAAAATAAACAACAAAACCATCGTTACTTGGAAATGTAGTTTGGGCTAACATTTACATAAATCCTCCACATCATTTATTCGACACACACGTCAGATGAAAAACAGACATGAAGTAAACGGCCAAATTGGCCGAAATAATGCGGAATGTATGAACACGTACGACATCTTTCAGTTCCGGGACACGAATGTTTTTCGCGATTGATTGTGTTAATTGGTTGATATGTTTGAATATCTCTCCACTCTCTTCTCTCTCTGCCCAGCTCTATCTCTCTCGATCTGCATTAGAACCTGGTCGTCCATATGCATACTTGTGTACCATTAGCCATGATTCAGTTCCGGGACGCAAATCACTTAGCTGAGCTGGTCCACAGTTTGCAATCACGGAAAGCCCGGATTCGTGTCCCGAACCTCAACCGAGATGTCCTGAACCCATGTTTCACGTTCATTCTGATATGTACATAAGTCCGTACAAATTTGCTAACAAATTTACTAATACAATCACATTTATACTTAGAGAGATTCGCCTTAATATACAAGTCATCACGATGAACGAGTAAAATGGAAAATAGATAGAAATAAGTAAATAGTCAGAACGCTCCGGATCATAAGATTTAGAGGATCTACAACGAGTCCCCAGTTTATAGCGGAATTTACAAAACGAGTCCAGTAAATTTGGTCCAGACCTAGTTTACTGGACGAGTTTTATAAATTTCGCTATAAACTGGGGACGAGTCGTGGATTCTATTTATTACATGATCCAACACCTCGACTAAACATACTTAAATAAAAAATAGGACGCGAAACTAACATCGTCTTCTATATAAGGCATGCGATGACGTTTCACTTAACTATGAGTTGTTTGTCCGCGTAAAGAAATAGTCCCAGATAAATAAAGACTATTTGTCGTATGTAATAGCGTATATTTAACGACATAACTTTTCAAACTCTTCAGTCATTAAAGTTTTTTGGAAAAAATATTGGAACCATAGTATTTTGAGACGTAGCGTACGGAATGTAAACAGACGACAAACAGGAAGTCAAAGCTCACACTATTTCCTGTTATTAAACGAACGTTTAATATCACAATTTATAGAATGGGTTTATTGAATGGAATAAGGCTAGGATCATGTAATAAATATATATAGAGAGAGAGTGAGAGAGAGAAGAGATAGAGAGAGGGTAGAGAGAGAGGGGGAGAGAAAGAGAGTGAAGGTGATAGAGAGGGGAGAGAGAGAGAAAGAGAGAGGGATGGAGAGAGAGAGAGAGAGGGAGTATGGGAGAGAGAGAGAGAGGGAGAGATATAACAAATACACATATACATCCTGGTTAAAATTAGTCCCCAAATATTTGAGCGAATCTTGTAAGGACAGTGATCGGGTTGAACTCATATCAACACAAGTGCAATGTTAAAACCGAACAGTCTTTTAGCAGCTTTACTGTCTATTATAGGATAATAAATCGACCGTTAAAAAGCTAGGCAGAAATAGCATTCCTTTTAGCGACGCTCATGTAATAAGCTCTACTGTTACCGCATATAAACCCATTGCCTAATCAGGTATATCGTGATAATATGTTGAAACAATGGTTGATGGCTCATATAACCACCTCCTGATGCATTCATGTTAATAATGTTTCTCTAAAATAATCGCCTTTGCCGCCCACAGTAGTTTCAAGCAGCCTTCTATATATGTTCCACATGCAACGTGACCAGAATACACGTATCTGGTAACAACCTTTATATGCCAACAGACAAAGGGAATTCCATTCACTGAACATCTGCTATTTCATGCGTGCATCCCCACCCTATATATGGAACCGCTCGGAAGACGCCATGACATCGCATCAAAGCAGACACTTACTTTCAACTGCTCTGATAAAGTCAAGTGCAAAAATAAAGGATCCCTGATTGCCCCCAATGTCTATACCTGACATCAAATTAAAGACATCAAAATGATTATATTTGAACAATATCCCTTAGCATCACCCATCACTCTACACTGTACGCAATTCAAATTAAACATTCAGTAGCTTGAGTCAAATATCCAGTAACCCTTCTTACACAAGTTTGAAGCCTAACTCCGTGCCGATCTATGTATACCCGGTATGTACACCTATCATGTTTATTATTCGGACGTCACATCAAAGGGAATGACAGGACAACATATCCTCGTGCAAATAGATTCATATAATAGGACCTAATATATTCACATAGGCTCATATAAAACTTATTTGATATTGAAATAAGCTAATATAAGACTCACCTATATACCCGTTATTCCGTTGAATGACGCGGGCTGCAGTGAAAACACAATATAAAGAGCGTTCATCTGGTACATCGTGTCGATGAAAAAGTTAGATTAATTATTGCCTATATGAGCTTATTTCGAATTGAAATAAGCTCATACATTACCATTTTGATCGTGTCCCAGTTATGTTCATTCATATAATCCCTATATGGACTTGTTTCGTATGTTTTAACAAAGTTATATATGAGCTTATTTACGGGAGAACAGGCTGGAGAGTAAGAATGTCAGTTGAATTAATCCGCCCCTCTCAATATACTACAGCAATTTGTAATTGTTTGTCTTGTTGCTTCTATGTTATGAATGTATATGATGTGTCTCTTGAAAAATAAATTATCCTATCAATTGCTAAAAAATAATATTACCAATACTCTCGTGTGTTTGGAGTGAACAGTATGAGAAAGCTGATTTGAAACGTATTTTCTAATACCATGTGGTCTTACACCGAGCGAATTCATTCTTACCAAAACTGATTGAGGTTGAATGGTTGAGGCCATCGGATGTTTGCATCAATAGCACGACAAAGTTGATATAGCTGGATACATTTCGCATAACGAACTACTATACTGATAAGAGTTACAGCAATTCCCTAAATAATCGACTCCTTAACCACAGCAGAATTATGGGTAATTTTTCAGGATTTAGTCGGAAATATGGCTTGTTGCCATTCATCGGAAAGCTCGCAGTTAGAGCTTTCAGATGAATGGCAACAAACCATATTTCCGTTCAAACATCCTGCCACTCGCAGTAATGTCATATGATTCTGTATGTCGATTTTGTACTTACTTGTGTTGTTACCGTTTAATAGGCATTGGAAGGCTCGCTGATTGCATACAACCCTCACGCGCCCATGCTTGGCTTTTCAAATTCGTAATCGTAACAACGGATATGGCAAAAAGACAATTGTTAGAACGAACACAGATTCTAGTGACGTAGTACCGTACTCGTAATTCTAACCTGTAGTTCATTATGTGAACGGTGTCCAATATCTAATCACATAGATTTCTGCCAGATTATTACAAGTAGCAACACGTTAATTACATGTGTACACAGACGCGTATCTGAACGTGGTGAACATATGAGTGCCAGTTTTATCCAACGGATTTTCTGTGCATGAACCTATTTTATTTCTATAGTATGCATGATACACAAGTGATTGGGGACAAGTTACAGAAACTTCCTTTGCCGCTCGCCAGAATGGGAATGAAGAACGAATAACATAGGCAATATGACTGGTCGATTGCATTGTCTGTATTTCTACGCATGTAGCACACCGCCTCTATATATGACATTTGTGTCAACGCTAGCGTTGGTAAAAGCGGTGTGACCGCCCGGGGACCGCCCGGGACCGCCCGGGCGGCCCAACGAGCCCGTGGACACAATATCTCGACGGTATAACGTAGCGACATGCCACCTGAGGGCAACATAGAAAAATTTACTCGCTCGCTCGTCTCCGGCCGGTCATATTAACCCCACAAATGCCGATATTGGCTAAAAGAGCCTGGGTGATTACTGGTGTCTTCGTGTGTGTTCAGACAGATTATTTTGGTGATTCTCGGTAGTGCAATAAGTGCAATACACCTGAGTGTTAATTCCATGTATTGACTCGTTGACGCGTCCACGGCCGATGTTATTAACCCCTCAAATTCCGGTAAAATAGTGTATAAACAAAAGAACCTTGGAACCGCCCGGGACCGCCCGGGCGGCCCCATGGGCCCGTGGACACTATATCTCGACGTTATAACATAGCGACATACCCCACGAGGTCAACATACAAAATGTTACTCCCTCGCTCGACCCCGGCCGGCGTTATTAACCCCTCAAAATCCGATAAAATGGTAAATAGACAAAAAGAACATTAGGACCGCCCGGGACCACCCGGGTGGCCCCACGTGCCCGTGGACACAATATCTCGACGTTATAACGTAGCGACATACCACATGAGGTCAACCTAGAAAATGTTACTCGCTCGCTCGACCCCGGCCGGTGTTATTAATCCCTCAAAATCCGACAAAATGGTATATAGACAAAAAGAACATTGGGACCGCCCGGGACCGCCCGGGTGGCCCCACGTACCCGTGGACACAATATCTCGACGTTATAACGTAGCGACATACCCCATGAGGTCAACCTAGAAAATGTTACACGCTCGCTCGACCCCGGCCGGTGTTATTAACCCCCCAAAATCCAACAAAATGGTTTATAAACAAAAATAACATTGGGACCGCCCGGGACCGCCCGGGAGGCCCCATGGGCCCGTGGACACTATATCTCGACGTTATAACGTAGCGACATACCCCACGAGGTCAACCTACAAAATGGTACTCGCTCGCTCGACTCCGGCCTGTGTTATTAACCCCTCAACATCCGATAAAATGGTATATAAACAAAAATAACATTGGGACCGCCCGGGACCGCCCGGGAGGCCCCATGGGCTCGTGGACACTATATCTCGACGTTATAACGTAGCGACATACCCCATGAGGTCAACCTAGAAAATGTTACTCGCTCGCTCGACCCCGGCCGGTGTTATTAACACCCCAAAATCCAACAAAATGGTTTATAAACAAAAATAACATTGGGACCGCCCGGGACCACCCGGGAGGCCCCATGGGCCCGTGGACACTATATCTCGACGTTATAACGTAGCGACATACCCCACGAGGTCAACCTACAAAATGGTACTCGCTCGCTCGACTCCGGCCTGTGTTATTAACCCCTCAACATCCGATAAAATGGTATATAAACAAAAATAACATTGGGACCGCCAGGGACCGAGCGAGTACCATTTTCTAGGTTGACCTCATGGGGTATGTCGCTACGTTATAACGTCGAGATATAGTGTACACGAGCCCATGGGGCCTCCCGGGCGGTCCCGGGCGGTCCCAATGTTCTTTTTGTTTATATACCATTTTATCGGATGTTGAGGGGTTAATAACGCCGGCCGGGGTCGAGCGAGGGAGTAACATTTTGTAGGTTGACCTCGTGGGGTATGTCGTATGTTATAACGTCGAGATATAGTGTCCACGGGCCCATGGTGCCTCCCGGGCGGTTTCGGGCGGTCCCAATGTTCTTTTTGTTTATATACCATTTTATCGGATTTTGAGGGGTTAATAACACCGGCCGGAGTCGAGCGAGCGAGTAACATTTTGTAGGTTGACCTCGTGGGGTATGTCGCTACGTTATAACGTCGAGATATTGTGTCCACGGGCACGTGGGGCCACCCGGGCGGTCCCGGGCGGTCCCAATGTTATTTTTGTTTATAAACCATTTTGTTGGATTATGAGGGGTTAATAACTACGGCCGGGGTCGAGCGAGCGAGTAACATTTTCTAGGTTGACCTCATGGGGTATGTCGCTACGATATAACGTCGAGATATTGTGTCCACGGGCACGTGGGGCCACAAGGGCGGTCCCGGGCGGTCCCAATGTTCTTTGTGTCTATATACCATTGTGTCGGATTTTGAGGGGTTAATAACACCGGCCGGAGTCGAGCGAGCAAGCAACATTTTGTAGGTTGACCTCGTGGGGTATGTCGCTATGTTATAACGTCGAGATATAGTGTCCACGGGCCCATGGTGCCTCCCGGGCGGTTTCGGGCGGTCCCAATGTTCTTTTTGTTTATATACCATTTTATCGGATTTTGGGGGGTTAATAACACCGGCCGGAGTCGAGCGAGCGAGTAACATTTTGTATGTTGACCTCGTGGGGTATGTCGCTACGTTATAACGTCGAGATATTGTGTCCACGGGCACGTGGGGCCACCCGGGCGGTCGGGCGGTCCCAATGTTATTTTTGTTTATAAACCATTTTGTTGGATTTTGAGGGGTTAATAACACCGGCCGGGGTCGAGCGAGCGAGTAACATTTTCTAGGTTGACCTCATGGGGTATGTCGCTACGATATAACGTCGAGATATTGTGTCCACGGGCACGTGGGGCCACCCGGGCGGTCCCGGGCGGTCCCAATGTTCTTTGTGTCTATATACCATTTTGTCGGATTTTGAGGGGTTAATAACACCGGCCGGAGTCGAGCGAGCAAGCAACATTTTGTAGGTTGACCTCGTGGGGTATGTCGCTATGTTATAACGTCGAGATATAGTGTCCACGGGCCCATGGTGCCTCCCGGGCGGTCCCGGGCGGTCCCAATGTTATTTTTGTTTATAAACCATTTTGTTGGATTTTGAGGGGTTAATAACACCGGCCGGGGTCGAGCGAGCGAGTAACATTTTCTAGGTTGACCTCATGGGGTATGTCGCTACGTTATAACGTCGAGATATTGTGTCCACGGGCACGTGGGGCCACCCGGGCGGTCCCGGGCGGTCCCAATGTTCTTTTTGTCTATATACCATTTTGTCGGATTTTGAGGGGTTAATAACGCCGGCCGGGGTCGAGCGAGCGAGTACCATTTTGTAGGTTGACCTCGTGGGGTATGTCGCTATGTTATAACGTCGAGATATAGTGTCCACGGGCCCATGGGCCGCCCGGGCGGTCCCGGGCGGTTCCAAGGTTCTTTTGTTTATACACTATTTTACCGGAATTTGAGGGGTTAATAACATCGGCCGTGGACGCGTCAACGAGTCAATACATGGAATTAACACTCAGGTGTATTGCACTTATTGCACTACCGAGAATCACCAAAATAATCTGTCTGAACACACACGAAGACACCAGTAATCACCCAGGCTATTTTAGCCAATATCGGCATTTGTGGGGTTAATATGACCGACCGGAGACGAGCGAGCGAGTAAATTTTTCTATGTTGCCCTCAGGTGGCATGTCGCTACGTTATACCGTCGAGATATTGTGTCCACGGGCTCGTTGGGCCGCCCGGGCGGTCCCGGGCGGTCCCGGGCGGTCCCCGGGCGGTCCCGGGCGGTCCCCGGGCGGTCCCGGGCGGTCCCCGGGCGGTAATTAGTCACACCCGGTAAAAGACATTTTCGACGCTTGGTTGTCTGAGAGAACCTCACTTTGAGGTCGTCAAAAGGTGAACATTAAACTCGGACAACGAAATTTCGGACAGGGCCATCTCGACCCAGATAAGGCGCCGACATGCTCGAGTCCGTGGCACCGAAGTTCTACTATCCGTGCACATGTGCGTAGCCAAGATCTGTCTCCAATGGTGAAATTGAGTTATAGTGGATATATTATACCTGAAACCACCGGAGACCGAACAGAAATGGGAGAATAAGACTGACCGGGTTTGTGCCTGTCGTTTGTGGAAGGAACAAATATTGTTTACTCCAAGCTCGGCCAGTGTTAACACAGCGTACATCTACGACCGAGAGCCAAGTCAA
Source organism: Siphonodentalium dalli (assembly GCA_032622095.1). Lineage (NCBI taxonomy): Eukaryota > Metazoa > Mollusca > Scaphopoda > Gadilida > Siphonodentaliidae > Siphonodentalium > Siphonodentalium dalli. Next base: position 265,726,417 of record CP136064.1, on the reverse strand, counting down.
TGATGACTACATTTGTCAGATCACTGTTAAACTTGGTTGTGTAATTTATCCCTGATCGCTTTCAGAAATGCTATTGAAGTTTGTTTTGTAATTTGTGCTTGTCTTTCATTGAAGAAACAATTATTGTTTACACCAGTGTCGGCGAATGTACCCACAACGTACATCTACGAACGTGAGCGGAATCAATTATGACCACATTAATCAAATCACTGTTAAAACGGGTTGTGTAATTTATCTGTGAGCGCTTTCGGAAATGCTACTGAAGTTTTGTTTTGTAATTTGTGCATATCTTGTCTGTATTCGTCATCTCAGGTTTAAACCTGACTACGTAAACCTCTAGGTTTAAACCGCCGTGAGTCAGCAAAATCAGAGGTTTAAACCTCAGACCGCAGGTCTAAGTGACGCATTCGTCATATCTGGTTTAAACCTGGTCCAGTCAGACCAGTGGTTTAGCAGTAGTGTCTCTGTATCGTCGAGATAATTAAATCTACTTTCCTAATGCGGACCGCCTCGTTTTATTGATTGCGAAAATAAATAATTACGACAGCGGTCATATTTTGATTGGAAATTTATAAGCGAGAAGCAGTCACACATATAAAACGTACGGGAATACGTTTGTGTCAATTTCAGTATTGTTTTTGCATTTTATAAGCTTAAGGGTATCCTAAACGTGACAAAGATGGCCGAATGAGTTTTTATACCCCTCTCTCCGATAAATGCCAGCCATTGCAAGACTATGTTTCCAATTTACATGCAATTTCACAAGGATATAGGAATATGATTGAACAATTTTTTGGCATCACATCCATATTTTTAAAAGATATATTTGACTGAGAAAATTAACTGGAAAGTGAGCGAAATTATGCCAATCACCAGAAGTCAAAACTAATAAAGCAAACAGTTATAATTATTGTGGCATCCTATAGATTAGGATTCCATGATGTGGAGAGGGACCATCATTTTATAAAATAACTCACTATTTTAGCTACAAATCCATTGAGTTGAAGGCACCCTCCATCAGATGAACACAAATATGTGGCCATTTGCTTTTTGGGACTATTTTTTGGTATGGGAAGCCAAGTTGGCAATGATGTGAGCTGGATCATAAGGATGTATAAGGCTGTCTATGTTGCCCCTATTTCAACAATACCTCATGCACAATTGATACTGTATAACATATTTAAACAAAAAAATACACTGTAAGCTATATTTCCAACATTCCCTACGAAAATCAGATGCATCATATTTTGTGATACTGGTGCATTTTGACACAAATGGCCTGGCATACATTCATACTTCAGAGATTTTCTAACAGAAATTACCCCAGACAGTTGAAAAACAACATCAAGAAGCTAGCATATATTGTAATTTGCTACAATTCTAGTTTAATTACCCCTAATATTGTTTTTAAAAATATTTTGAACTCAATTAGTCAGCCATTAAAACGAAACCAAAACGAGATTTCGACATGTTTTTGTTTTTCTGAGAAAGTTGATCAAACAATACAACAGCCCTAAAAATAACTTGGATGACCGATTGCGCAGTTATCTATACCTGCATGAATTACATTTGTTGTGGATTATGTCCGCTGTGTATGATGCGTGTAACCTTGTTTTGATTGCTTTTAATAAGAATAGTTTGCATCTGCAAAGAGGGAAACTCGTGCAACACTAAAAATAGATTTGGGAAAGACCGGGAATCCGTACCCTCTAACAAAATAATACTTGATAGATATACACATTATTTAATAAATTCTGTTTATATATGAATACCGTGTTTTTGGATGTTAATCTAATGCATATTCCGGTGTTTTGCCATGTTTAACAACAAAAATTATTTAAAGATTGAATTATTTCATACTTGTGAGAAATTTCGTTCGGAGGGTATTCCAAGTTTTTAGTCACGTGATGTTTACAATCCATTTTGTCAAAGTTTGCCTTCAAATATCTTTTTTCTAGGAAATTGTCATTTAAATCAGCGATATTCTAAGGTTAGTTTTGGTCATACAGTACTTAAGTAGGCTAATTAGTGGTGACTATATATTCTCAGATTTTATTATCTGTTAACTACAAATTGAAGTTCCCTATTTTTCGAGTGTTGTTGTGGATTTCGCATATCGAGCGGATACGACCACATTTTACACGGTGAATTTCTGACACAAGAAACATTATAATGAAAAAGCAAGGTCCCTCTCAATATATTGGAATATCAAAGCATCTATCGGTAAACTATTATAGTAAAAACATGCAGTAATTTTACAGATATGAGTACTGTAAGAAAGTGTAAAATTTAAAACAACAATTGTTTCATAATTTATTTTATATAGATTCCTGTGAGATGGGACAACATTTTACATTTCAAAATGATCTATGTTTTATACTTATAATATTGTATTGGTTCATTTTGGCCATTTTGCAAACCTTATAGTGAATTCGAGCTCATTATTTTAAAAAATTTCGGCCATATTGGAAGAAATTTCAACTCTGTCACGTTTAGGATACCCTTAAACCGGAAACTAAACCATCTAATTCGGCGGTCCAGCTAAACCAGCTTTATCGGGGCTAAACTTGAGATGACGAATCCGTCAAACAATCAATCAAAGGGTGGAGCTGTAAATAATCTCGAGTGAGGACGTGTCTAAGTGCCGACTGCCGACTGGCTTTATCATGTCACAGTTGATACATTTGCACGCGAGCTTTGCTCAGATATGGGACATGTTTTTTGGGTTTTTTTGTTTGGCTTGTGACAATCACAAATACTGGTGTTTTCTACGAATTCATTTGAAGGCTTCAACGTTTTGATTTTGACACCAAAACGATGCTACTGCATGACCAGATATGCTATACACATAGTTTGCCATCCTAAACTTATATTGTTATATGAGTCAAATTTTATAACTTATTTTGATGTAGATCATGCCACAAATCTCTACTCTGGCTACGCCCATAAATTCCCATAATATTCTACCAGTTCAAAACCTGGGAACCTATTTGATTTTCTGCATGACTGGAAATGTATGACATTGAAAAACAACAAACGCATGTAATATATTTCTTTATTAAAAGCTGTTCCTCTGCATGGTTGCCCACTTCCAACAGTTCAGATGCCGCTTATGGTGTGCACTCATAAGCAAATTGCCTTTACTTGACTGGCCTCTTGGTCCAGGATTGACTCGATTATGGAGATTTTATTATTCAGCGCCAGAGGGGCTTTGCGCACAATTTGATCATTTGAACATTTTAATTTTTTTTTAATTTACTCAAATTTAAAACAAACAAATGTTAATTTAAATTTTAAATTTTGTTTCTTTTTAGATTCAACTCCTTACTCAATTTAACACAATTTTTAAATTCGTTTTAAATTATATTTTCTTATTTTTAAATAATTTTTTTTTAAACCTAACGCCGTTATACCACACGAATCACCACACCCCTAATTTAATTGAAATCGGTCCAGGGATAATTGGAGAACAGTTGCGAACAGACAAACGGACATACAGATAGACAGCTCCTATACCCTTTAATATATACAGATATACATGTAAATACACCAAATTTTGTCTTTGCGGGTGAAGCATCTCGCATAAATCTATCACAAACAAAGTGATAAACTTAGCGTGAAACTCGTGTTGAGAGACATGCCCTTTGTTATATTGATTTATACACAGAATGAGATCGGATTAATAGTCAATGGGCGATACTTCTTTCTCAATGAATAAATCCATTGAGCGTGCACGCGGTCACGATAATTTATGACTTGCCAATAACCATTATATCGGCCTATCTTTTGGTCCGATTGGTAAGAGGGTAGTTTGATTGCATAATCATATCACCGAATCGAGTTGTCAATTAGCTGGCAACTGAACGACAAAAACGCCCCCTGGCTGGACCACAAATGTATGTTTAAACCAGGTTTAAACTCGGAGGTTTAAACCGGAGATGACGAATCCGGCCATAGTGTTTACTCCAAGCTCGGTCACTCTACACATAGCGTACATCTACGACCGAGAGTCAAGTCAATGATGTCTACATTAGTCAGATCACTGTTAAAATGGGTGGTGTAATCTCTCCCTAATCGCTTTCAGAAATGCTATTGAAGTTTGTTTTGTAATGTGTGCTTGTCTTTCATGGAAGAAACAATAACTGTTTACACCAGTGTCGGCGAATGTACCCACAACGTACATCTACGAACGTGAGCCGAGATGATGACAAGTCAAATCACTGTTTAAAAAAACGGGTTGTGTAATTTCTCTGTGAGCGCTTTCAGAAATTCTACTGAAGTTTTGTTTTGTAATGTGTGCATATCTTGTATGGTAGGAACAAATAATGTTTACACAAATGTCGGTCAGTGTACATACAACGTACATGTACGAACATGGGCCAAATCAATGACGACCACATTAATCAAATCACTGTTAACCCTTTACCCAACAAACCGGCCAAAACCGGCCAAATAAAGCTTCAACAGCCTAAAATATCTTCGGTCTGTCTCAATAGAACCATACAAATATGGATATCATTGGAACCGGCTCCTTGACCACATTGTGATAGTTACAGTTAGCCCTGTGCCAATGCATTCTCTTATATATGCGAGTCGACCATAGGTCGCCTCGCATATATAAGAGAATGCATTGGCCTAAAAACATTCTTTTTTTAACACTTTTTACCATTTTTTCTTACATTCTTTAACAATTTTATAATTTTTAATGTGTTAAGCCAATGCATTCTCTTATATATGCGAGGCGACCTATGGTCGACTCGCATATATAAGAGAATGCATTGGCACAGGGCCATTCTATTGGGTAAAGGGTTAAGAGATGCTGTATTTTTCTTATATAGCAAGAACGTACATTCTCTATTCAAGATCAACCGACCGAATACGTTCGATGAAAATGGGAATTAACGGTCTTTTATCTTCGGAAGAAGTAATGGAAGATTTTGGCCAGTTATCCTTTAAGGTCAGTGTCTATGAGAGCTTCGCTCCGGTGAATAAACAGGCAATGTAATGAACTTCTTTGTGGCACGAACGCCATCTATCAAAAATAATTAGTCGTCTAGACGTGCAATTGTCGTGATACTCTCCTGGTCCCTATTCTATAAAATGGAAATGTCAGAAAGCACAAACACTCGGACAACAAATGTGATACCGATGAGAGGGAGAGAGATAACTATGTCAAATCAATTCGATCAGCGGTCAGCACTATTCTTACCGAAAGTCGTCAATTGGTGATGAGATTATAGATGGGAGAACGATATCGGGACAGTTAGCCGCCTATTGCATATTGGGAACACGGCTAGTTAATCTAATTTACTTCTGGTACGCCAGGGTTTTAGCCACGCAAATAGGATCAAGAAGGGCATCGGGTTCGGAGGTACCAAATCTTCATACGCAGCTACTATTATTATGGTGTTATATACCGCCCACTATGGCAACCACAAATTTTAAACAGTTGGAAATTGTGAGGCGAAAAATGGAAGTATTAAGAACCATGACACTATACAACGATACATTGTAGAAAAAGCGACCTTCGCTGTCAGTTTGTGGGTTATCAACACAAAGGGTTGCCATTTTAAATGACGGTGCATTTCATTTGAGTGTCGTTTGATTTATAATTTTTTGGAAATTGTGACATTTTTACGTCTCAGCTGAAAACCTTTTTGGGGGTTTTTTTTTACGGATAAGGTGGGTTTCCATTGTGTCTTATTTTAATAAATTGCTATTTCTCTCCTTTGAATAAAGTTGTTTTCAATATATGGGCCATAAACATATATACATGTATAGTAACTATGCGGTATTTTGGAAGGGATATATTATAGTCCCCTACGTTTATAGCCATACCTGTATATGGGGTTATAAATTGGAGAACGATATCCGGACAGTTAGTCGCCTATTGCATATTTGGAACACGGCTAGTTAATCTAATTTGCTTCTGGTACGCCAGGGTTTTAGCCACGCAAACAGGATCAAGAAGGGCATCGGGTTCGGAAGTACCAACTCTTCATATGCACCTATGGCAACCATAAACAGCTGGAAATTGAGGGGCAAACAATTCACGAAAATTAGAACTATTAAGAACTACGGCACTATACATTGACTCGGATCAGTTTGTGGTTCATCAACAAAAATGTTGCCATTTTAAAATGATGGTGTATTGTATTTGGGTGTCGAGCAATCGGAACTATTTTACCAAATGAAGATTTCATTTAGATTTGTTTTGAAATATGGACAATTTGAAATCACGGTTAAATTTAAAACCATTTTAGTGATATTGACCGATAAGGAGGTTTACGTGTCGCATTGTGACTTGTTTAATACATTGCTATATCCCTTCTTGGAATATAGTTCTTCTCAATATATGGACAGTCCTGTCCTCTACCATATAACCCTATAGTAACATGCGGTACCTTGGAAGGAATATGGTAGCCCCGTATATATTTTGCCAGACCATTCGGGTCCCACCGTCGCTCAGTTAAGGCGACGGCGCATTAGGCCATACCAGCCGTCAAGAGAATCACTAACATTAAAGTGATATATTTACACACTAAGTGTTGTCATCACTAAATCCAGCATTCTGATTGGTCGGCGCCCACGTGGCTAGTTGCAGTTATTTCTCGGTGAATGCGTAACGCCTCATAACACCAAGCTAATAACACCATCGATACGTCATTAGGTTTGGAAAGACGAACGCGTAATGCTTTGGGCGCATTTTGACTCGCGCAGGATTGACTTAATAAATCATCGGGTTTCAACATGAAGAGAAATTGTTCCTATTAACTTTTGCCAAGGGTGCTATTGGGTATTTTGGGCTGATCTTGTCACGATACACTTTTCGATTTAAATATATTTACAAAAGCGGCTTTTTCGCTAAATGTATATAAATATAAGGATTAACTGTCATGTGGACTATTTTTATGGAGATGTAACGGTGAGGTAAGTGGACATAACTTGTATGTAAAACCCTTCGGGTTTTACACAAGTTATGTCCACTTACCTCACCGTTACATCTCCATAAAAACAGTCCACATGACAGTTAATCCTTATGTGAAACACTCCAGTAGGGTGATCAAATGGAATGGAGAATATCTTGCTCAAAGTAGTTATTTTTACAATTATCATATCCAAATTGACAACACACACCCTCATTCTTATATATTAATTAAATGCAGTGACTCTTGGTGACGAAATCGTTTTCGTTAGTATATCACAATAGTTGCGTCCCGAATCGAGAAGAAAATATTAACAATTGAGCGTAGTTCGGACGATATTTTCTATGGAGTGGTTTTCACACACCGAACTAGTCTATAATATATCTTTAATTTCTGCATCGAACATAATTGCCATTATTCATTTCAGAATGAACATGTAGGATCCAATTCATCAAGTGGAGTCCATCATGTTCCGCTGCACGGTTAATGGTTCAAATGATCTATTTTGGACCTACAATGTAACACAGATGACTGAAATTCGAGAAATAAAAGAGGGGGCAAGTTTTCTCTATCGTTTGTGGAAGGAACAAACATTGTTTACTCCAAGCTCGGCCAGTGTTAACATAGCGTACATCTACGACCGAGGGCCAAGTCAATAATGACTACATTAGTCAGATCACTGTTAAACTGGGTTGTGTAATTTCTCCCTGATCGCTTTCAGAAATGCTACTGAAGTTTGTTTTGTAATTTGTGCTTGTCTTTCATGGAAGAAACAATTATTTTTGCACCAGTGTCGGCGAATGTACCCACAACGTACATCTACGAACGTGAGCGGAATCAATGGTGACCACACTAGTCAAATCACTGTTAAAATAAACGGGTTGTGTAATTTCTCTGTGAGCGCTTTCAGAAATTCTACTGAAGTTTGTTTTTGTAATGTGTGCATTTCTTGTATGGAAGGAACAAATAATGTTTACACAAATGTCGGTCAGTGTACATATAACGTACATCTACGAACGTGAGCCCAGTCAATGACGACCACATTAATCAAATCATTGTTAAAAGATGTTACGAGATTTCTCCTCGACAGCTTTAAGAGATGCTGTATTTTTCTTATATAGCAAGAACGTACATTCTCTATTCAAGATCAACCGACCGAATACGTTCGATGAAAATGGGAATTAACGGTCTTTTATCTTCGGAAGAAGTAATGGAAGATTTTGGCCAGTTATCCTTTAAGGTCAGTGTCTATGAGAGCTTCGCTCCGGTGAATAAACAGGCAATGTAATGAACTTCTTTGTGGCACGAACGCCATCTATCAAAAATAATTAGTCGTCTAGACGTGCAATTGTCGTGATACTCTCCTGGTCCCTATTCTATAAAATGGAAATGTCAGAAAGCACAAACACTCGGACAACAAATGTGATACCGATGAGAGGGAGAGAGATAACTATGTCAAATCAATTCGATCAGCGGTCAGCACTATTCTTACCGAAAGTCGTCAATTGGTGATGAGATTATAGATGGGAGAACGATATCGGGACAGTTAGCCGCCTATTGCATATTGGGAACACGGCTAGTTAATCTAATTTACTTCTGGTACGCCAGGGTTTTAGCCACGCAAATAGGATCAAGAAGGGCATCCGGTTCGAAAGTACCAAATCTTCATACGCAGCTACTATTATTATGGTGTTATATACCGCCCACTATGGCAACCACAAATTTTAAACAGTTGGAAATTGTGAGGCGAAAAATGGAAGTATTAAGAACCATGACACTATACAACGATACATTGTAGAAAAAGCGACCTTCGCTGTCAGTTTGTGGGTTATCAACACAAAGGGTTGCCATTTTAAATGACGGTGCATTTCATTTGAGTGTCGTTTAATTTATAATTTTTTGGAAATTGTGACATTTTTACGTCTCAGCTGAAAACCTTTTTGGGGTTTTTTTTTTTACGGATAAGGTGGGTTTCCATTGTGTCTTATTTTAATAAATTGCTATTTCTCTCTCTCCTTTGAATAAAGTTGTTCTCAATATATGGGCCATAAACATATATACATGTATAGTAACTATGCGGTATTTTGGAAGGGATATATTATAGTCCCCTACGTTTATAGCCATACCTGTATATGAGGTTATAAATTGGAGAACGATATCCGGACAGTTAGTCGCCTATTGCATATTTGGAACACGGCTAGTTAATCTAATTTGCTTCTGGTACGCCAGGGTTTTAGCCACGCAAACAGGATCAAGAAGGGCATCGGGTTCGGAAGTACCAACTCTTCATTTGCACATATGGCAACCATAAACAGCTGGAAATTGAGGGGCAAACAATTCACGAAAATTAGAACTATTAAGAACTACGGTACTATACATTGACTCGGATCAGTTTGTGGTTCATCAACAAAAATGTTGCCATTTTAAAATGATGGTGTATTGTATTTGGGTGTCGAGCAATCGGAACTATTTTACCAAATGAAGATTTCATTTAGATTTGTTTTGAAATATGGACAATTTGAAATCACGGTTAAATTGAAAACCATTTTAGGGATATTGACCGATAAGGAGGTTTACGTGTCGCATTGTGACTTGTTTAATACATTGCTATATCCCTTCTTGGACTATAGATCTTCTCAATCTATGGACAGTCCTGTCCTCTACCATATAACCCTATAGTAACATGCGGTACCTTGGAAGGAATATGGTAGCCCCGTATATATTTTGCCAGACCATTCGGGTCCAAGCCGTCAAGAGAATCACTAACATTAAAGTGATGTTAAACACTCCAGTAGGGTGATCAAATGGAATGGAGAATATCTTGCTCAAAGTAGTTATTTTTACAAATATCATATCCAAATTGACAACACACACCCTCATTCTTATATATTAATTAAATGAAGTGACTCTTGGTGACGAAATCGTTTTCGTTAGTATATCACAATAGTTGCGTCCCGAATCGAGAAGAAAATATTAACAATTGAGCGTAGTTCGGACGATATTTTCTATGGAGTGGTTTTCACGCACCGAACTAGTCTATAATATATCTTTAATTTCTGCATCGAACATAATTGCCATTATTCATTTCAGAATGAACAGATAGGATCCAATTCATCAAGTGGAATCCATCATGTTCCGCTGCACGGTTAACGGTTCAAATGTCATCTGTTTTGGACCTACAATGTAACACAGATGACTGAAATGCTTTAAGACACGATGGAATACCTCTTGTGTATTCTCCGATCAAAACATATCATGGGAAGAAAATATATACACAATAATGTAACAGCAATTGTATATATATACACGAACTTCCTGGTGCAAATGTAGTCAACGTCTTTCTAATGTAGCAACATCGTCATCATCATCATCGATTCATCATCATCATCACCATCATCATCATCAACATCATCGTCGTAACAAATCATCAGTACAACATCACCATCATTTTCATTTCCTTTTATCAATATGACTTTAATTCCAATATACGGTCAACTGAACAACTTTCACATTCAATGTCCGAAACTGCTTGTTTCTTCCATCGCCGGGTCTATCAGCGATAATGGACAACATCGACCAGGAAAGGTGTGTTAGAAAGAAATTAGAATTAGACTCGTAATTATGTGTAGCATGCTGGACCAAAAATATTTAGTTGCCAAAATTGATCCCAAATCGAATATTTGTGTGGCAAATTTCAAAATGATTTGCCAAATTTAATTGCTCGTATAATTCAGTATAATTGGGGAAATTTTAAGGAAATTATAATTTTTTATCTTTGTTATATAATGCGATAATAACGACAGACACAGCTAAATGAGCTATTTTTATTTTTGTGAGCCTCTAGATGAAATAAACTGTGTTGTTTTGTAATTATACCTTGTAATATGTTTCGTGTATTTATACACTATATTAGTAATAAATTCAGAAAATGTGCACTAATCCATGGTTGATTGAAGTGAAAGGTTATATGTAACAAATACAAGTAACGAGAATAGTAATGTACTGAGATATTACTTATGTTCAATAAATTTCTAAACGAATTGACAGAAGTCCTGCGCAATATCCGTTCGGGTATTCACGGATATGCACTATAACCGGAAGCAGACAATTGACCAAGCGTGGACAAGCAACGTCTGGTTTAACTTAAATTCGTTTGTATAAACATTTACGAACTGTTTATCAGTATCATACATATACATCCGCACTCAACTTATCCAAATGCGACATTTGTTCAAGATGGATTGCGTTCGATAGCTTGCTGTAATCGCGCTTTACATATCGGGCGATAGGGAGGCTGTATTTGCCCCATTAACCCTTTACCCAACAGAAGGGCCCTGTGCCAATGCATTCTCTTATATATGCGAGTCGACCATAGGTCGCCTCGCATATATAAGAGAATGCATTGGCTTAACACATTAAAAATTATAAAATTGTTAAAGAATGTAAGAAAAAATGGTAAAAAGTGTTAAAAAAATATTTTTTTTAGGCCAATGCATTCTCTTATATATGCGAGGCGACCTATGGTCGACTCGCATATATAAGAGAATGCATTGGCACAGGGTTAACTGTAACTATCACAATGTGGTCAAGGAGCCGGTTCCAATGATATCCATATTTGTATGGTTTTATTGAGACAGACCCAAGATAATTTAGGCTGTTGCAGCTTTATTTGGCCGGTTTTGGCCGGTTTGTTGGGTAAAGGGTTAAGAATGTAAACAAAGTATTATGCACGTACACGAACGGTTTGCTGAAATTATTGATCGTAAATATTCAGCAATGTGTTAAATTCACACCTAAATTAAAGCCATACATAAGGTCATACATGTGTCATGCGTGTGTACACATTCACTCCCGGATTAAATGGTCCTGCTAACTTGCTTTGTTGTTGATGGGTAGCCCCAGACATGTTGTGAAAATCACACATATGTTGCCCTTTAAAGTTGTTTGTTAAAGTGGGTTGAATCCGGATCCGCGAAAAAGAACATTTCCGGACGAATCGGTGTAGTGATCCGGATCCGATATACGGTTAAAGATACACACATCCGGAACCGAATCTGGTAAAGATGCACCCATCGCGTCCGGACCCGGTATTCGGTTAAAGATACACCCACCCGGATCCGATATACGGTTAAAGATACCCATATCCAGATCCGATATAGGTTTAAGATACACATATCCGGATCCGATATACGGTTAAATAAACCCCATACCGGATCCGGTATACAGTTAAGGATACCCATATCCGGATCCGGTTAAAGATACCCATATTCTGATCCGATATACGGTTAAAGATACCCATATCCTGATCCGATATACGGTTAAAGATACCCATATCCGGATCCGGTATACGGTTAAAGATGCACCCCATTGGATCTGGTATACGGTTAATGACACATCCCATCCGTGTCCGAATCTGGTAATCGGTTAAATATACACCCCACCCGTATATATCCGGTATATATACGGTTAAAGATACACCCCATCCGTGTCCGAATCTGGTAATCGGTTAAATATACACCCCACCCGTATATATCCGGTATATATACGGTTAAAGATACACCCCATCCGTGTCCGGATCCGCTAAACGGTTAAAGATACACCCCATCCGTGTCCGGATCCGCTAAACGGTTAAAGATACACCCATCCGTGTCCGGATCCGCTAAACGGTTAAAGATACACCCATCCGTGTCCGGATCCGGTACACGGTTAAAGATACACCCCATCCGTGTGCGGATCCGCTAAACGGTTAAGGGTACACTCCATCCGGGTATAATATTCTGGACAGTGAGTGGACCGTTCCTGGGTGAGGATATCCAACTGATCTGTTTCGTTGGTTCATTGTCCTGTAATAGTGTTGGGAATGGTGTGTTTTGGCGGTTTCCTCTGTCCAGTAACATTGTGCTATCTGTGAAATAAATTGATTTAATGGTAGCATCTGATATATGTGTAATAAAGACTAGTCATTGAACTCACACAAAACTGTAATGGGGTGAACGATACCCGAATGAGTTAAAGGCACATGGTGGTTTGAAGGCCCAACTTATGCTCGCTTGTATACATCGCAGTCCGGTTCCCGTGATCAGCATATAGGTCGATACATTTGCTAAACATTCTTAAACGGCATTGTATGCCATATACGGACTAAATTAAGTAATCTAATTCAGAAATTTCGGGCCCCGAACTTTCTTCGACATGGATATGGTAGAAATAAAGAGCGTTTGTTATCACTTCTGTGCGAACAATTTAAAACAGCTGGAAAAAAGCTGTGAAATTAGCAAGTACTTTACAGAGTATATTACGAATTCGATATCTCAATATTTCGTGTATTTCTCAGCCTATATTATATATGGTTCCATATTACGTCGACAACATTAATAAGTTCGAATGAGCCATTACGAAACTAATGGGATGAACGATACCAGAAATTAAATTACATTTGAATTGGCCGTGACCCATTACTTATATACGAATAATTGAGACACACACGTGGCACCCGATTTAAAACACGATGTTGCTGTTGTGTTCAATTAGATTCATTAGTACATTGAGGTTTCGTAACTGGCACCAGCTGAGTTTGGCATTGTTATGTACATACCCACACTTTTTATGTTTTAAATAAAAACATCGTTTTAATTGTAGACCAACCAACCATAGCTAGCAATATCACAGGGGATTCCTTCTGTTTTCATATATTCTCTGACAACAAATGTTGTATCACCATAAATCTGCTTTTGACCAACCGAACCATTTCTATGTGGTGTTTCATCAACACCAGTTGTGATGTTCGGAAATGGAAACTTACTGTCATTGGGGCGGTGGGTCGATCTGCCTGGGGAATGTCGGGAAAAGTTCAGCCATACGTTCTTTCAACTGATTGTCTTCATCGTGGCAGGTTCCCAGTACACACACCTGTTGAACATGTTGAAACCCCATTTAGTTTTTAGCTCACCTGAGACGAAGTCTCCGGTGGAGCTATAGTCATCACTCCTCGTCCGTCGTCCGTCCGTGCGTCCGTCCGTATGTCCGTCCGTCCGTCAACTTTTTAAAAAACATCTTCTCCTCTGAAACCATCATACCGAATTAGTTCATATTTGGTGTGGATGTCCCCTAGGTGACTCTCATTCAGATTTGTTCAAATGAGGTCACTGGGTCAAATAGTTGCGAAACCAGGGCCATAACTCTATTCCTCCATAGTAATTCTTACAACAACTTCTTGTCCATAACCATTGTGCCGATTTAGCTAATATTTGGTATGGAGGGTCCTTGGGTGACTGGTGTTCATATTTGTCCAAATGAGGTCACCCTGTCAATTAGTTGAGAAACCAGGGCCATAACTCATAGTAATTCTTACAATGACTTCTTCTAAAAAAACATTGGGCCGATTTAGCTTATATTTGGTACTGAGGGACCTTGGATGACTGGGAATCAGATTTGTTCAAATTGGGTCACTGGGTCAAATAGGGGCAGAGCCAGGGACATAACTCTAAAAACAAAACAATTACATTTTTGCATTTTGATCATATTTGGTGTGGATGTTCCCTATGTGACTGTCATTCAGATTTGTTCAAATGAGGTCACTGTGTCAAATAGTTGCGAAACCAGGGCCATAACTATATTCCTGCTTGGTAATTCTTATAACGACTTCTTGTCTAGAACCATTATGCAGAATTAGTTTATATTTGGTACTAGCAGGGTTACCCGGCGTTGCCCAGGTTAATGCGATGTGAAACCATCTGTATGCTGTGGATATTTGTTGGGAATAGAGAACACTCTTGTTCAAAGTGTTATACGTTTTCTCATAAATTGTATATTCAAATAGCATCACAAAACATGATTATTACAGTCATGGAATATAAGTAGTGGCCCACCTTGTCAATTGTCATTCTGTTTATCGCGATTAATCCGTTCCACCAATAATGAAGTATTTATTTATTTACAACTGCGTATACGTCAGACGTTATAATATGATACATGGGCATCATAAAGACATTAGTTCGCATAAATAAAAGATGACAATTGGGTTTTACATATTGAGATGTATCAATCAATCTAGTGGGTTGGACTAAGATATCGAGGATACCTGGCTATCATATCTCCATGAAGATACAGGTGTTTCAAAGAAATGTCCAGGTGCTCGTCTGTTCATGATGCTATATATTGGCTAAATATTCTCAGTTTCAATGAAATGTTGCTGCGCGCGCATATCAGCTACATTTGCCAGACACAGATCGAGATTTTGAGTTGTTTATGTCAGTCGATGAGTCTGTTCTAAACCACTTGTCAGATGTCAGTATTGGGAGGATCCTGAAAAGTCATGTGCTACTAACTGCATTGTATTGTATATCAGAAGAAACTATATATGACTGCACACTGTGACCACTATTTTTGAACAGGCCTTCCATATATCCTGACAAATTGTAACTTTTTTTGTGGAAACTGTATTGAATGGAACAGACTCAATTTTGTTCTAATATATATGCAATCCTCTGACGGTTCGAGGTCTCTCAGTTTGCAAGAATATATGAATCTCTTCAATAGAATGATAAATATACGTTTAATGCTTCTTCTATGTATCTCTTTTTGCTAGCTCATTGTGTGAATGTCCTGATTGCCATCTCCATATAAATATGACAATTAAGAAGATATAATTGTTCAAGTGACTTATAAGTGGGTTACCATTTGTCTGGAATGTGCAATTGAACGCCCAAATCTCCTTAAAATGATATGGAGATGGCCTGGGTGACTATATATAACTTATATGTGGATATCGGCGAATAGCAATATTATCTATGATAGTGCATATCCGCTCGCCACCCGTGACGCAAACGACACCAAATGTGATTTAACTCATGGTATATCATTAGATAAAAACATGTATGAATTTGTTGGAAATTAGTGCCCAATATATTTGTATCAGCTTTTGCCTCTTCGATTGTACCGCGTGAAGTTATATATAGAACACACAGACAGACAGAAAGACAGACAGACAGCACACTTTGATTTCTTGTATCATTTGAGAAGAACGTGTCTGAATTTGATGGTAATTGGTACTAAAAATATTTTGTATCAGTTTTTGGTGACCCTCCCGTCCCTATTTCGGACTCAAGCTGCACACACTAAGACTCATTAGAGATTAGAGATGCATATATATATGAAATTGGTAAAAATTGGCGAAGATACAAATTCGTATCAAATTGAAGGTCCCCATATCTCTCACCCATAGGGCACCAATTTGTTGTGGCAAAACCACACGAAAAGATTCCTCGTATCACGGAGAAGAATATGTATCAATCTGGTGGAAATCGGCACTAAACATATAGATATAATGTCCCTCTCATATATATACACCACTGACTCGAATGGCCCCACTTGTGCCATCCTTAAACCACACAATTACACTCCTGATATCATGGAGATGATTGTTTATAAGTTTGGTGATAATCGGTGACTAAACAATGTTTTTTTTTTATCAAATTTGGTGCCAGTCCACCCATCATCTCTCACATAAACAGCACCACTATGGCGTCTTTAAATCACACGATCAGATTCCTCGGATAAGAAAGTGTATCAATTTGGTGGAAATTGGCGCCAAAAAAATTGTGCATCAATTTTGGTGCCCCTGTCCCTTTCAATACACCCCTGACTCGAGTGAGGCCACACTTGACATATATAAGCCACACCATTAGACTCCTCATACCATGGGGATGCTTTTGTATAAGTGTGGTGGCAATCGGCGACTAAACCAATTATTATCAAATTTAGTGCCCACCCCCTCCCAATCTCTCATCCAAACGACAACAATTTGGCGTTGTTAAATCGCACAATTAGATTCCTTGTATCATGAAGAAGAATATATATCAATTTGGTGGAAATCGGCGCTAAAATGAGTTTTATCAATTTTGTTGCCCCTCTCCCCTTTCGTGCAAATCTGACTCGAACGACGCCACTTTTGACATATTTAAACCACACCGTTGGATTCTTCATATCATGGGGATGATTATATGTAAGTTTCGTGGCAATCGACGACAGAAAAAAAAATCTGCCCCTCCCCCCTTCCGGGCACCCCCGACGCGAACGGCGCGACTTTTGCCATATTTAAAACACACCATTAGATTCCTCATATTATGCGGATGATTCTATATAAGTTTCGTGACAATCACCGACATATTGTTTTTCTGCCCCTCCCCCTTTTCTGCCCCTGACAACAACGGCGTCACTTTAGAAAATTTTAACCCCAACCATTATCTTTCTCGTAAAAAGTTACTCCTAGTAGACCACTTTGGCATCATCTTGATGGTCCCCTATGAATTTCTATAGAACACAGACAGACAGACAGACAGACATTCGCAAATATAGATATAGATGGGGGGTCATTGAATGACTGGGGTTCAGATTTGTTCAAATGGGGTCACTGGGTCAAATAGGGGTGGAGCCAGGGCCATAATTCCAAAAAAAATAATAAAAAATTCAGGAACTCCTTGATCTATTTAACATATAAAACAAAATATCACCCTCCCCCACATGACCCAGAAACCCACCCTCCCCCAACCAACAGCATTCCACCCTATATCATCTCCTAACTCACAGGATCTCTCCCACCAGCAGATTAAGTCAATTGTATTAGCTACAGACAGAGAGAGAGTTAATATAAATACACACACAGTCATCAATTGAGATGTTTATCAGACTGAGAGGTGTGAACTAATGCTTAGCTAGCACTCATGCCAGTGTGTGTTATTAAAATAAAGTCAAAACAAATTATTGTTCTCTAACCTGAATTTAGTGTGTCTGGCATTTGCAGAATGAGGTCCCCAGAGGGTGAATTTAGTTATGCTACCCTGCACAGCAGTCTAGCATCACCAAATCCACTAGCCAGGGTCCTCATTCTGCTTAGGCTTCATCTTCTGGGAAGTATATAGGCACTTAAATTGACATTTTGACTTACCTTTTCGCTTCTGTTTAGTTTCTATATCCCCTAATTTGTGAATATAAAATGCATAATTGAGGTGCCCAATGGGTGCACATCACCAACTTTAACTGGAGAACTTCAATCTAATGATATGTCTCCCATAGCAGTTGAGGCCTACACAGAATGAGGTCCTCGTGGGGTGAATTTGGTGATGCTAGCCCGCATTGCAGGATTGTGTCATTAAATTCACCCTTTGGGGACCTCATTCTGTAAATGTCAGACACTATGTTCAGGCTTGACTGTTCGAATATTATGTTCTTAACCACCAGTATCCAGTTGAACTCATCATACCCTGATTTTGCAAAGAAAACTTGGGGGGTATATTGGATTGAATTTATCAGTCTCTATGTCAGACTGTTCTCCCATCCATCCATCTGTCATTATGTCTCTATCCATCCATCAATTGTTTTCTTCTCCAGATACATATTAAGGACCAAATGGGTTTATATATTTAGGTGTGGATGTCTCACACGTAGATTTGTTCAAATGAGTTCATCAGGTCAAATAGGTGAGAAGTCAGGGCCATAACTATTTCCTTCCATAGTAATTCTTAAAACAATTTCTTCTCAAGAACCATCTGTACTATTTAGCTTATGTTTGGTATGGAGGGTCCTTCGGTGACTGGGGTTTAGATTTGTTCAGATTTGGGGTCATTTTAGGAAAATCAGTTAAAATCTAATGTCTGAAATTACCAAATGAATGGATCTCATAGATGAAAGATGGGGATTCACGTTTGTTCAAATAGGGGCGGAGATAAGAGATTTAATTATCAACCAGCCACCCTACCTGTGCTCCGGTTATAGCCATCACTCCTCGTCCGTCCATCGTCTGTCCGTCCATCCGTCCGACAACAATTATTTGAACATCTTCTCCTCTGGAACCATAGGACCAAATGGGTTCATATTTGGTGTGGATGTTCCCTAGGTGATTCTCATTCAGATTTGTTCAAATGCGGTCACTGGGTCAAATAGTTGGGAAGCCAGGGCCATAACTCTTTCCCACCATAGTAATTCTTTTAAACATCTTCTTCAGAACAATAAGACCGAATGGTTTCATATTTGGTGTGGATGTTCCCTAGGTGACTCACATTCAGATTTGTTCAAATGAGTTCACTTGAAATAGTTGCGAAGCCAGGGCCATAACTCTTTCCCTCCATAGTATTCTTAAAGTGATTTCTTCTCAAATACCATCAGGATATATGGGTTCATATTTGGTATGAAGGATCCTCGGGTGACTGTGGTTCAGATTTGTTCAAATCTGGTCACTGGGTCAAATGTGGGCGGGGCCAGGGACATAACTCCAATTTTTTTTTTTAGATTTAACTCTTTAGATATCTACTTCTTTTAAAGTGATTATGAAAAGTTCTGACTGTTGTGGTCTCCAGAGTCCCAGACTTTGCAGTCTAGTGAGCGACCCCACAGTCATTGACTGTCTTGTATTAGCATGTATCAACTTTTGAATATATATGTACGTGTGCTGTCTCATGTTCCATAAAGTTATTTCCACACAAACACATGTATATTCAGCATCGATTCATTTTATATACTGTAGTCAGTCGTCTATACATACATTCCAGACTTATTTTCATCGACTGGTCGTGATATGGCTTTGTTGTTAAATCGACGTTAAACCCCAATCAGTCAATATTTTCATCGCATTACTGGACTCTTCTTGTGTGTGTCCTCCTGATCCTAGAATGTTACGAATGACGCTCGTTGCAATATAGGCCTCGTGGTGCCATAGCTCCTTGACTAATTATCAAGGTCAATAACAGCCCCCGGGCTTGATGTTTAATCGCCTTTCAAATTCACATGTTGATACTATATTGTCAAAACGTTCGTTAAATGTTCATGTATGTTACATGTATTAGGATTAGAATAGAATATGTTTACACTAATTGTATGATTCTCATACCGGACGGTCTGTTCATGATATTTTGAAGCTAAAGAGCCATCATTTTGCTCGCCTAAAAAGTCAAAAGTGATAAAACTTCCTCTTTCAAAGTCGATATCTGTTGACCAAAATTTCATGTTAATTACCCCATGTGAAAGATCAAGTTATTTCTGGTATACAAATCGTACCAATTGTAGGTTTGTGGCATTAACCCTACCTTGACAGGAGCTGCGCTGGTGCAGCATTAAAAATCCCATATTCCAGTGCACTCTCTTATATATGCAGTCTCCCATAGTGAACCTCGCATATATATGTGCTGGCCAAGGTAAATATTGTTGGGCCAATGTATTCTCTCATATATGTTCCCTATGGTAGACTCGCATATATAAGATAATTCATTGGCACGGGATTTTCGCAAAATTTCAGAAAGCTCCAGTCATGGAAGGGTTAACTCGGATGGGGCGTCATTAAATCAGCATCCGTTGTCTTTGAGCCCGGGCTGGGTCATTTGTCTTCGATTTATTTATTTCTCCATTAAAGATAGTCTGGCAAAATATCTTAAACGAAATGCCTTGGTGGAGATTGCCAATAAGATATAAGTGCCCCGTTGCTGAGCTAAAACTGCTTCTGAAGTTTCCTTTCTAAAAAATACCCCGCAAAAATGTCCCGGATGTTGTACGTATTATTATTTATTATATCAGAATAAAATCGAGATACAATTAATATTTATTTATTTATTCATATTTATTATTTTATACCACGGAAACTATATACAACTTTCCAGGAAGAGATGATCTTTAAAGGATATACAATATACGAGAAGCAGATGTGTGAAGAGTGGTGGTACATGTACTGTTACGTAATGTCCTATTGTGATGATAAAGGTGTTCGCGGCAGGTCGAAGTACACGTATATAACGATCGCTGTGGGGTCCGAATGGTGTGTATATAAGTTTGCCGCACACTTCATCGGGACTACGCTTTCTTTAGTGATATTGATCCCTTAACATTGAAGCGAATGGGAGAAATGATAGCAGCTGTGTCGAAGTATAAACTCACTACCTTACAAGAGTAGGAGGCAGTCAATGTGGTCCGTGTGTGATTACCTTCGATCCAATAGAGCAGGAAACAATCATTCTCCAAAGCCTCTTGATCGGAAAACCTCCGAGCGGGTGGTTGGGATAGAGTCCGGCAAAGGAAAGTGAATCAGTTCGTACGAGAAATCAGACACAAGATCACGACTTTTCAATGCCTGAGATGTGTTTCGAAGTTTGTTGACTCTTATATAACTAACATTGTCATTTTTGGATGCGAACTGACATATATTTTGGCGTTTTCGGAGAAACTTTCTTGGAAAAAGTTTTAAAAGGTTTGTATAATCGTGAGTTTATGGTGGTGGTATATGCGTGTAACGTTTTGAATACAATGTGGTACCCATGACTATGTCATCATTACTTTCAAATGTATCATCTTTACCATTTCAGTAGTTGAATAATAGCTGGTGATTAGTAATACATTTCCAATTATTCAGTTGCAGAATTGTTCACGTAATACGTTACGTTGTTTGTTGAATGTATTACCTTGATTCGTCATCTCCAGTTTTAACGGGAGTTAACTCTACATTGGCGATCCAGCCAAACCTGGTCTAAGAGCTATGCTTGCAATCATACATGTACTACCCAGTTATACCAGGCGGACCACAACCCCCTCAATTAACGCGAACAAGTACACGCTTATAAAAACTCTTGTGTGAGAATGAATCAAGTGCACGCTTATAACAACTCTCGTGTGAGAATGAATCAATTGTGAAACGATAACACCCAAGCCGCTACATTAACCGTCAATCGAGATTATTGACAGCTCCACCCATTGAACTGATTGTCTAACAATTGTAAAACGCTGTCCAGAAATAAAAACAGATTTGTCACCTCAGGTTTAGCCTCCCTAAAACCGCGTTCTTGCTGGGCCGCCGAACGATACGGTTTAGCTACCGTTTTAGGGTTATAAAACAGATAAAAATGATCGCAATTATCATACACATTATCCCATACACGTTACATGTGGGAGCGCATCTCGCTTATACATTGTCCCAGATGCGCGTATACATTTCCAGTCAAGATATGCTCATTATCTTACTTGTGGATGTTTGCTGTCGATTAAAGGGTTACTGTAAGCCATTTTCAATACATTCTCGGTGATAACAACGATCTAATATCGATAGTATATAGAAAACTAAGTAGTTTGAGTCGAAGATGTATTCTGTAAACGTTCATGTTAATAGGTTGTATTAAAATCTAAGTTAATAATTTGATATAAATTTAATTTATGGCTGAAGCCATAAATTAAATTACGAATTCCGTGACAAGACGTGATCAAAATTATTCACGGATAGTGGATCAGGCAACGCGTGTAAAAATTATGTTGATACGGGGCGTAAACTCAAGCCACTCACTGACTATCGACTATACAATGACTTGTGAGTATAGATATGGGACTAGTATGCATATAATATAACATTTATTTGATACATTTGCTTGAAAACTGTGCAAAAATTACTCAACAACGACAATTGGTATGTTCGCATTCCGGTTAATCTGCCATCCGTAACATTACTTCGTACTCAACAGACTTTCAAATAATGGAAATGTAGTTACCTTATTCTACAACTCAGAAACTATAGAAACCAACAACAACATTTGAGTACAGTATTGAGTACGTAGCGGCCTATACTTGGAAAGTACGATTGTTTATATACGACATAGATACACTACTGCTAAGCCATAGTCTGGGTGGACCTGTTTAAACCAGAGATGACTAATGCGTCACCGAAACGTGCGGTTTTAAACTATGTTTAAATTATGCTTTTGGTTGCCAGGCGGTGATTTAAACGCTTCCACAAACCAGGTTTCCACAGGGTTCCGCAACAGGTTGCTTGTTGACAGTGTCAGAACATGCCCACAAATGAAGCACGGATAATTCTCGCGTACACCTTTAACACCGATTTGGATCATCCATTCGGTTGTCAAGTGTTATAGAAGTAGCATTACTTTAATTTTCGAGTCACCGATTATTTTGTATAGTGCCTTGATATACGGTTTAGTAACAATCTATGCCATAACATAGGATTACAATAATATAATTCATCTCCCTTTGAAACGTTTGTGTCTCAGAAGATGCCCATAGAGAAATATAAAACAGCTGAAATCATAAAAAGATTGCCCCCGTTATTACTCCCAGAATGCAACCGAATTTAAACTAAAAATATATTTTCAATGGAAGGGGAATAACGCTATATTTAAAATATAGAGTTATCCTTCCTCCATTGTAAATAATACACTTTGCGCAACGAAACCCGATGAAACATAAGCACAAAAACACGTCGGTAACTCAACAAAAACAACATATTCACAGTTTATTAACCACTAATAAGTTGATAATACAATGTTTTGGAGCTTCCTCTTTCTAATGGTATATACTATGGCATATAGTTTATATATGGGAGCTGGGGTTCGAAAATTAAGTGGGCCTTTAACAATGATATTTGTTAATAAGGCACGACAATGCGTATAGGACATTCAAAAATAATTGAATGCATTCTCTTCATGATACCGCATATGCACGCGTTAGTATCGGCTATGTTGTTTCGAAGTTGATCCGTTTGTAAGTTACCATCATACCATCTGAATGTCTTGGACAGGTAGATTCATTGTAAGTTACCATCATTCCATCTGAATGTCTTGGACAGGTAGATTCAATTGAGGTTTTATGGAAGCTATGATGTTGTAATCAATTCGTCCACATCTTGCTGGTCGTGTTAGATTGTCCACATGTCAGAATAAGTAGGTAAATGCAGGTGAGAACATGATTGGTGACCGCAAAATATGGTGCTGGTCATTTGAAGAATGAGGTCAGCAAATGTTGAATTTAGTGATGCTAGCCCACACAGCAGTGTAGCATCAACAAATTCACCCTCTGGGGACCTCATTCTGATTAGGCCTCATCTGGAAAGTATCTTTATTATATCAAATTAACAATTTTTTTTTGTTTTTTTTACAAATCTAGTCAGAAAGTCTCTTTTTCTTTTTTAGTTTAGTTTCTCTGTATACACAACTTGCCATAATGCACAATCGAGGTGCCCAATGGGTGCACATCACTATGCTCAGCATATGGGACCTTAACTGTGTGTCTTGGTCTCCCATAACAGATTATGTCACACAGAAAGAGGCCCCCGTGTGATGAGTTTGGTGACGCTAGACCGCTGTGTGGGGTAGCTAACTAAATTCACCCTTTGGGTACCTCATTCTGCAAATGACCGGCACCATATTTTGAGGCCCGTTGGTGACTTTGCACCAGGGACGTGGCTATAGAGGGTATCCGTTTTCCACCTTGGAATTGCCAGACCAAAAAGTTAATTTGTATCCACCCCATGTCCAACTCACGGCCATTTCTGTCCAAAAACTTGATTGATCGAAAGTAGAAACATTTTCTACTTTTGGTCCATAAACTACATTTAATATTGGAATATAAAAACATTAGAACAAATTAAACCTATGAAACGCGTCGTCAGACATGCAATTTCCGACTATTGAACATTTTGCCACATAATTAAGGGATCAAATTAAGCGAGTGATCAACTAATTGCGGAGCATGACACTGAACTGTATGACAATCCCAAACATATGGAGAAGTCATACTGTACTGGTTCTACGTCTCGTCAGTATTACAGTACGAGGCTACGACGCCTCCAATACATGCCCCGGCATTGGACTAAAAGTTGGGAGGAATATTTAGATGAATTTTGCACCGTCATAACGGTTTTTTTTCTGTTTTGAAATTAGCACAATGTGAATTGAGTGTATCGCTATTTTGGATACTCAATCACAATGATTGGACATAAACTTGCCTTATAGAGCTAAATTAATTATTAATATGAACGTGTATATTCGTTCCTAATATAGCATTGATCTGATAATAGAATGAAACAATCACATTTCACTCGTAAATCTTATTCCAATATAAAGAACATATCCTTGAAATAGTATACGAGCGTTTTGCACTTTCGTGTTTGTAGTTCTTGAAGCACCGGAAAATTAAGAACATTCAGTTCTATAGTTGTATATTATAGTTAATATTTCCGCGATCACAATGTACATGTATTGGTGTGTTGCGTTATGTCGCATTGTGTTGCGTAGTGTCGCATTGTGTTGCGTAGTGTCGCAATGTGTTGCGTATAGTGTCGCATTGTGTTGCCTGCGCGCATTTAGTATAAGATTGAATATCGATGAATTTGTCTCTGTTAACCCTTTTGTTATTAAATATTCATTGACGAGAAAGTTCCCTTTGGAAATGTTCATATACACGTCCAACTAACTGCCACAACTGAACTTATTATCGGTCCATTTTCTTCCGTGCGTCTGTATGTCGTCTGTTTATTATACCCCCCACCCCCCCCCCCCCCCCCCGCAACTGGAATCACCTTGTCCGGAGTTTTTTTCAGTCGTTTTTTTTTATCATTTTCCGTGAAACTTGGCGCAGACACCAACCACCATGGGAACCTGTGTACCTGCGATTATGACATATGTCGGTCTTTATTTGGTTGAGTTATCCCCCTTTTTCGCCTTAGAAAATTTTCGCAACATGTATAATTTTGTCTGAGCTTTTATTCCTACATTTTGAGGTCAATTTTGTTTAAACTTGGCACAGATATTTAGTACCATGGGAACCTGTGCAACTGCCATTATGAGGTCTGTCCGACTTTTTTGTGGAGTTATTCCCCTTTTTCGACTTAGAACATTTTCGCAACATGCATAATTTTGTACGAGCTTTTATTCCTACATTTTTCAGTCAATATGTTTAGGATTAGGGTTAGGGGTTATATAGGGTTGTCAGGTGGGAATCTGTTATTTTAACTAAATCTTTACTGACATGTGAAACATCTTAGTGTTAAAAACACGGGGGTATCCTTAGTCCCATTGGGAGAGTCACATATCTAGTTGCTTCTGAATATCCATCCAGATGAATAATTAAAAAAATCAATGTATCATTTTACAACTGATGGCATGCATTTAGTATAGTACTGGTTAAAGGTTCATGTCATATATTGAGTTCGAATGTTAAATATATGCAATTGGATAATACTAAACTCAAGATACATTAACGCCACACGAGACAAAGCATTTAAGGAAACTACATGTATATCTTATATTATCGAAGATGATGCATGCACGTATCAAGATTGTTCTGCATTCGTACGTTTCGTTTCGTTTCATTTAGGATTTGGT
The DNA here is from genome assembly GCA_032622095.1 of Siphonodentalium dalli. Taxonomy (NCBI): domain Eukaryota; kingdom Metazoa; phylum Mollusca; class Scaphopoda; order Gadilida; family Siphonodentaliidae; genus Siphonodentalium; species Siphonodentalium dalli. The sequence continues at coordinate 265,700,349 of CP136064.1, read as the reverse complement.
AGATTACAGTCATGCGGGTTCATCCCAGTGATACTATTCTTTGCAGTCTGACACAAAAATTCGTCCCATGATAACCCCCCAATGCTTTGAGAAAATACTTCGTACTATATGTAAATCGACGACAGACTGGCAAAGGATATGTTCGATTCAATGCATTGAGGGTTTCACGACGGGTGAAACGACACAATCCTTTTCTATACTAAATACTCATTGATCAGTAGTTGTACCTTGGGGCAAATGTTCAGCTAACGAGTCCAAAATGTTGAACATATTATTGGAACATTTCTCTTCTACGAATATGAATACATCTGCACTTGGTATGCATTACAGTAACCCTTTCTATGCTAAAGCACCATTGATGAGTATTTAGTCCTTGGGAAGTTCAGATAATAAGTTTAACCCTTCTATCCGAAAGCATCATTGATGAGTAGTTATCCCAGAGGAAATGTTCAGATAATAAGTTTAGCCCTTTCTATGCTAAAGCATCATTGATGAGTAGTTAGTCCTTGGGAAGTGTTCCGATAATAAGTTTAACCCTTTCTATGCTAAAATATCATTGATGAGTAGTTAGTCCTTTGGGAAATGTTCAGTCCACAATGTTGAACATATTATTTGAACATTTCTCTCCTATGAATATGAATACTTCTGCACTTGACATGCATTACAATAACCCTTTCTATGTTAAAGCATCATTGATGAGTATTTAGTCCTTGGGAAGTTCAGATAATAAGTTAACCCTTTCTATGCTAAAGCATCATTGATGAGTAGTTATCCCATAGGAAATGTTCAGATAATAAGTTCAACAAACGACCATATTATCTTAACATATCCCATCAATGAATATGAATCATTCTGCCCTTTATCATGTGTTTCTCTGGCTGCCGTCTGCTCATGTGTCTTGAACATACCTCCAAATTAATAATGGACAATACCAATGTACATTGTGGTAACAGGGTGGTAGACACCACTTAGTGAAGAAATTGTTAAACCATCAATCAATCAATCGACGAGGTGGAACATATTCCGCGAGGTATATTTGTTAGCCATCTTTCCAAACTTCGCCTTCGTGTACGTTATTCTTCGCACCAAACCATATCCGCTTGCTCTCCATGTACTCAGTCTTAAAGTGTACTCAGTATATAACTGAACCCCGCGCACGCGAACACAGCGGGATGTCGATTTAATGAAATTGTCGTGAAGTCTATACATGATTCTACAGTTAGTCTGTTCAAAGGTTTCGATGAAATAGCATTCCATATCACATATCATATGGAATTTTTCCAGAAGCCCCACGACTAAATCCACATATCGACGCAATGTCTCGGAGATAGTCTTATATCAATAGCTTGTTTGGGGAGTTGAAACCATATGTGATGATAAGATAAGTAGTCAAACCCCGACGGAGGCTCGACCGTTGGGATTCCCCATGAATTCGTTCTGTCGCTTGCCCAATTTGCCAAATTCACAACTAAATCGCATTTGGCAAATATTATTTTCATATGCCAAAATCGAGTAATTATCATAGAAACTATATTAATTGGAACTGTCTATTATTCATTTACAGGGATGTTCGTGTAATAAAAGCAGACGACAGGCAGAAATACAGATAATATAAGAGCAGACTGATTCATGTTCATCGGTGAGAAATGTTCACATAATAAATGGCCGTTTGTTGAACTTATTATCTGAACATGTCCTACTCATGCATCAATGACGAGTTGCTTGTATTGAAATGGTTAATTTGTATTACCATTATAATTAAAACTCTATGCAGGTGTGGTAATTACTTCATGACATATGTGGCATTTGATCAAGTATAGCGTTCAGTAGAGATTGTTTAGGTTCTACACTGTTTGATTCTAAGCGTTCAGTGGTAATTTATTGGCCTATTGTAAATTTTATCCAGCGTCGCCGCTATACTCTTGACGTTGTGGTAGCGCCGTGCACGGTGAGCTCAGGGGAGATTGCAGTCCGCACTTGGGGATTATGCACTTGTGTATACTTATGGCACACACCACATATATCGGGCTATTGCGTCTCATTCTGGGTGCATCCAAACTTGTATACATGTGTTACACAACTTTGATAGAATGTGCTCTGTAACCATGAGAATACAACAAACCGAGTGAAGTCGAGGGTAACATTGTGTAACGCTTATGACGTGGCGAGCGGATGTTGCCACCCTTTCTTGTCATGCATATACTAGATTGTGGATTTTTACAAAACTTTTGTCTACATGTATATAAGTAATCTGATTTCATACAGGTGGCGATCCACCATGTGCGTGACTCATATATTAAGATATCCTACCTGAGTATAATCGTATATACTTGAGTACTATGCAAATCGATGTATACTTTACGCTATCCGGGGGATATATTATGGCGATATCGCATTACTCACATAAAATTCGTGCGGACGGTGTAGGGTGTCTCCCATATATTAGCATATATACTTTGGCCTAAAAATATTTACATTGACCTTGTAAGCCAATGCATTATCTTATATATTCGAGGCTCCATATGGGAGCCTCGCATATATAGATAATACATTGGCCTAGCCATATATAATACATTGACCTAGCCATATATATATATGCGATGCTCCCTATGGGAGACTCTCGAATATATAAGAAAATGCATTGGCAATAGGATCTTTAATGCTGCGCAGCTCCCGACAGCAAAAGGTTTAAATAGAAGTATCATCACAAATGGAATAATCAGTCATCCGTGTGTAATAAACACAGAAACACACATATGTGTTACTTGCCGACTGTTTGTGGCATTCGTCCGACCCCGGGGGGATAACACTCGAGGAATACGACCTCTCGTGCGACCGCGGGAAGATAACAGTCCAGGAACACGGCCTCTCGTGCCATTACACCGTCGCACTCGAGCCAAAAATTGGCAAACGTTATGTGTGTGATTCTGTGTATTAGCCCTACACCGTTTATTGGACCAACAATACAGTTGTTCGTCATTGGGCGCTTATGTGACGTCACATGATTAATTCTGTCATCTGAATTGGCACAAACAAATCACTCTCTGTATGTTGCATATATAGAGCCGAACGTACTGATAGCGAACGTATGATATAATTTACGGAACGTTGTGATGGTCATATATAGACTTTGAAAATAGAGGGTTTTGTCGGGCATTCTAAACGTCATCAGCGATAAAGACCGTCCTTGGTTTGTTTGGTACAACTGTTACACAATCTGTCAGAAACGTCTTTTGTTGGTCTAGTTTACTTACATGTTTCAATTAAAGAGTATTATGGATACACATAATTGATCATGCACAAACAGGTGATCGTTAACTTATATACCTGAATTGAGAAGAGTGAATTGAGAAATATAAATAGCATTCAAAGTCACACACATGTATATATGACCAACAGGCACGCGCAAGGACGCACATGCATCGCATCATAATGCACTTATGGGAAATCTCGAAACATCCATTACCCTGCAGGGAGCCCCACACATATATAGAAGCACATAGATGAGTGTCGTCTGCTCATGTTTGTCTGGGGCTCTGTATGGGTAAAATTATAAAATTGTTAAAGAATACAAGAAAAAATTATTAAAATTGTAAAAAATTGTTAGGCCAATGCATTCTCTTATATATGAGAATGCATTGACACAGGGTATGCTCACCATGGGCACTAATCATCGATTTAGTTAATTCTTTTCGACTTGCCTTTGGAATGCTACATGTATATGTGAGATAGTCTTGATGATTCCATCGATCTTGCTGTAAAATAGTAGTTTACCTTCATTTGGGATTATTGTATAGACATTCTCAAATTTTAATGTATATGTAACTGCTATTAAGTTTTTAAATTCAAATACATTAATAAACTGAGTTTTTGGCCAACACATTTCTCTATTTATGTCGGTGTGACTAATTACCGCCCGGGACCGCCCGGGTGGTCCCACGTGCTCGTTGACACAATATATCGACGTTATAACGTAGCGACATGCCACCTGAGGGTAACATAGAAAAATTTACTCGCTCGCTCGTCTCCGGCCGGTCATATTAACCCCACAAATGCCGATATTGGCTAAAAATAGCCTGTGTGATTACCGATGTCTTCGTGTGTTTTCAGACATATTATTTTGGTGATTCTCGGTAGTGCAATATATCTGAGTGTTAATATACAGTTATCGCCCGCGATTGAGTGAGACACGGGGATTTGTCGCCCGCTCGAGACCTGGAATGTCACCGAGGGCCGTCAGGCCCGAGGGTGACATTCCAGGTCGAGAGCGGCGACAAATCCCCGTGTCTCACGAAAACAAGGGTGATAACTGTTTTGTTATCTGACAATGGAGTACACACGAACCTCCTTAATAGCAGGCATAAATGCGCGCATATATATTATTTAATCCAGTTCGAAAAGTTAATTCTATGTTGGAATCATCGCTATTTAGAAAATAAAACATTCATAATCTGGATTAATTAACAGACCCGTCATTTGCGCAGATATTCTCCGGTCAGTTTGCTGGTTGCATTGTGGAAATCGGTTCTCGGAAAGAGGAGTAAAGCAATTTCGAAGTTGAGTAGCCATGCTGCGAAATGTTCGGTTTCGTTTCAAATGAGCGTGAAGACGCCGACAGACGTGTTAATTTCAAGAATGCTAAAATGTGGAACTAACACGTTGTAGTAGTGCAAAAAGAAATTGACATCTGTCACAGATCGTTACGCAACATACGGGTATTCTCTGAAGTCTGATGAATGTATTTAAGAAAAGAAATAATCAATTGATAAACAGCAAAGAGTGACCATTTGATCTATAGTACATAAACGTAGTTGTAACGTATGTACATCGTATGTGCAATTGTCTGCAGCAAACCAACTACATAATAAGGTTTATCTATTTGTCCCACGGTCTTTATTATTGATATAAAAAGGACCAATATGAATATTACACCTTATAACAGATATGTGTCTATGATAACACCATTATACATAGCGTGCTTTAATTGCAAATAAAAAAACCACACAATTATGCAAATTAGCAAACACCACAGTTCGCGGTTGTTATGAAACAGTGGGGTTTATAATAACAGTGTTTTTCGAAATTATCAGAGAGCTGTCAGAGAATCTCTGCGCGGTGAGTTCTTCGTAGTTCTATGTTTACTGGTAACAGCTGAGCGGTCAATAACTGAGACAATGTTACCCTCGAGGGTAATATGGTGATTTATCGCCCGCCATGTGACGCACTCTCAGCCAATCAGAAGAGAGGGAAATGGGATGAAGGATAACAATTCCATATATTGACTCGTTGACGCGTCCACGGTCGATGTTATTAACCCCTCAAACGCCGGTAAAATAGTGTATAAACAAAAAGAACCTTGGGACCGCCCGGGACAGCCCGGGAGGCCCCATGAGCCCGTGGACACTATATCTCGACGTTATAACGTAGCGACATACCCCACGAGGTCACCTAGAAAATGTTACTCGCTCGCACGACTCCGGCCGGTGTTATTAACCCCTCAAAATCCGATAAAATGGTATATAAACAAAAAGAACACTGGGACCGCCCGGGACCGCCCGGGAGGCCCCATGGGCCCGTGGACTCTATATCTCGACGTTATAACGTAGCGCCATACCCCACGAGGTCAACCTAGAAACGTTACCCCTCCCCAAACCAAATCAAATCACATATATTTGTTCGCAGCTCTATCTCCACTTATAGAAATTGAAAAATCACTATTTAAGGATCGACTAGTCTAATCTAACGCACCAATTTATACATGCCTGGAATATTATCATATTATGACAAATAAAGAGCGTTTATTGCAAAATCAGCCAACAATTGCTCGTATTTGCCCCTTTAAGTCGTCTAATGTCAACAGCATCTATAACTCTTGACACGCTGTGGGCTAATTATACCCACACTCATGTTTCAATTATCACCGATCAGATTGCAACAATTTTGGTTATATAATTAATTATTTTATTTTATTAATAATTAGTGCCCTTTTAAGATCTCTGATGTCAACTGGACATATATAATAGGATTTCCCTGGTCAAAGTACCTCCCCATATTGCAACCCAACCCACGACATTTTGGGCAAGGACTGAAAACATTATTTCCGGTGATGGAGGTCATCATACTCTCCATATGTGGAGCTAATAAAGAAAATATATAATATGTAATATGGTCATCCCCACCCATATAAAATATATTGACTCATCTTCAGCTTCAGTAGACCAGACGGAACACGGATACAGCACCGTGGATGGAAGCGTGAATCGAATACGTGATCGCATGATTTTAAGATATTTAGAATTAAATTTTATTTTTAATTCACACACGATTATATATAATCTACACCATAACGAAATATCGTGCGATTGGTCGGTAAGCAAATTAAGTACACGGGTTTCCAGTATCACAAATACTCTCTTCGTCATATTGATCGGGATTTTGTGTTGACGCGTCAGCGAGTCAATATCTGGAAGTCATTATCAGGTGGTATTGCACTACCATGCATCATCAAAATATGCTGTCCGAAATCAAAAGAAGACACCGAGCTGTCCGTACGCTCTTAGCCAATATCGGATTGTTATGGGGTTAATAATACCGGCCGGAGTCGAGTGAGCGAGTAACATTTTCTAGGTTGACCTCGTGTGGTATGTCGCTACGATATAACGTCGAGATATAGTGTCCATGGGCCCAGCTGGCGCCCGGGCGGTCCCAATGTTCTTTTTGTTTATATACCATTTTATCGGATTTTGAGGGGTTAATAACACCGGCCGGAGTAGAGCGAGCGAGTACCATTTTCTATGTTGACCTCGTGGGGTATGTCGCTACGTTATAACGTCGAGATATTGTGTCCATGGGCCCATGGGGCCTCCCGGGTGGTCCCGGGCGGTCTCAGTGTTCGTTTTGTTTATATACCATTTTATCTGATCTTGAGGGGTTAATAACACCGGCCGGAGTCGAGCGAGCGAGTAACATTTTCTAGGTTGACCTCGTGGGGTATGTCGCTACGTTATAACGTCGAGATATAGTGTCCACGGGCTCATGGGGCCTCCCGGGCTGTCCCGGGTGGTCTCAGTGTTCTTTTTGTTTATATACCATTTTATCTGATTTTGAGGGGTTAATAACACCGGCCGGTGTCGAGCGAGCGAGTAACATTTTCTAGGTTAACCTCGTGGGGTATGTCGCTATGTTATTAATTCGAGATATAGTGTCCCCGCGCCCATGGGGCCGCCCGGGCGGTCCCAAGGTTTTTTTGTTTATACACTATTTTACCAGAATTTGAGGGGTTAATAACATCGGCCGTGGACGCCTCAACGAGTCAATATATGGAATTAACACTCATGTGTATTGCACTACCGAGAATCACCAAAATCTTCCGTGAATGCCGAAATTAATCATTTACTGACCTCCATGAACCTCCTCTGTAATTTTAATGCTGAGTGGAACATTTTAAGAAGGTTGGTCTAGTGTTGAGTTCTGTGTAAACTGTACATTGTGTGGAGTTGACTATTTGCATCCAAGTTTTCACTGATTAATTAGGGTAATCCTTTAGTTTACTTTTGATCGTATTTTGAGTCGTTATAAGTATACAGGTTAGTATAGTATGCACCTGTTAATTAGCTATCTGGCACATGCTCGTGAGAGTGTTCCAGCTGTAACGTACATATGTTGCACCTGTTAATACATTGTTGCAGTATGATAATCTGCCACGTACGTGTGGGATTATATCCGCCATAACTATGGTACTGATTTCACACGCTATGATATGCAGTTTGGAGTGACAAAACTGAGATTGTTCATTTGGCTAAATTCCAAGGAGAAATACTGAAAAGGGCTTCCATACAGAGTTATAAATCGCTGACATTGAATAAAATCTATATACAACATTAAGCATATATAAGCGCGCGTGCCACCTCACCAACGACACGAAAAAGCTCTGAATACTTATTATTTGTGTTTGTTTACACTATTTATGTAAATGTATGTAACTCTATTGCATACCTCCAGTTCCAAAATATGGACGAAGATAATAAACTATTGATTGATTGATTGGTTGAGTGATAACATGGATGATTTGGAAGGGCTGTCAGTCCGCTCATGTACAACCCACATGGCTATGTTGCAATTCCGCTGAAGAGCGTATGTAAAGTTTTTGAATAAATTCATACCTGCCCGTATACACAGTAGGTGTATGTCTACTGTGTATTATTAGTTTATTAACCTCCAAAATGAAGAGCATACATGATACATTATAATATGTAATGTGGAATAAATAGTTGTCCGCGAACACAGGTTCTATAAACATATGGTAGTATTTACATAATGCACTATATACATTCAGTCAGGATTCACGTATATTTGCCTGTAGACTGTGCTGTGTATATATCTGTATATGTCACATGCGTGTGAACGTATCGGGTCAGTGGTATTCTCCGACTTCTGATGGCTCAGCTATTTTGTTGTACCAACTGAGAGCCAGTGTAGAGGAAGGAGGATGAGGCAATGATAAATTGACACCAAATGCCATCTGTAAACAATATGGTGTTGGATTCTCCACCGAGTAGAAGCACGTGGAACTCTTCGAGTTGAAGTGAGTCCAACGCACTAAACAATTGAACTCCAAAGTGGTCAATTATCACCATCCAAAAAAAACGTATCATAGTCTATGCATCACAGAAGAATTACAGGAGTTTATTATATGTTCAATTTAATTTATAAATGTTTGGCCACATGTATTACATTGGTTCCGGTTTTCAAACGACATCCTATTTAGTAGCCATGCGAGGTTCTTCAGTTCTCGACTCTTTGTCGGGTTCTCTGCAAGTAGCCTCCATGTGCTCCAGATTGAGAGAGGGTCGTTGACTATTCGTGTCAGTACACTAGAATGGACGTTCGCCCCCAGCTATGAACGCCATGACTCGGAGTACTGAGATCTGACAGCCGTGTGAACAAGTCGCCTCCATATGGTCTTTGCTGGAAAGAAGCCAGTTAAAAGTCCCACAGAAAATAGTCGAGTCTGTATAGATGCAAAATTTCCAGAATGTCTCGGATATATCCAGTAGACTTGGCATTGAATAATTTGTATAGATATATATTATTCAGGAATAGCATAAGGGGTGTGACCCGTGTCGCATGCAAGTGGGCGAGATCGCAGAGGAACAGAAGTTTCTTTGTATGTAGTTGCTCTCTAATGGGCAGGAGACCTAGCGTGAGGTTTGTGCTCGACCTCGTTGGTAAACCCTGGGCATGCTTTAAACAGGTTCGATAAGCTTTCTCAGCAGTGATCATTCCGCCAGCATTCTGATTATATAAGAGTTCTGACCCATATAGTGCTTTAGGAAGAACAACGGTATTCATTAGATGGGACATATGCTGTGGTGTACACTGTCATACTCAGCGTTCTCTGACCAGCTAGGATAACATAGGACTTCCTCATGGTTTCCGAGATCTGAGTGAATCTTTGCGCGTTATTGTCGAACTTAGCCTGTGTGATACCTAGATGGCGACACTCGGTTGTTTCGGTGATAATATTGTTACCAAGGAGCCATCTGCGATCCTTTCCAGCATGCTGGTTTCTACAATCGTTGAAAAAGACAACGTTACTTTTCACAGTTGAGAATGCGAACCGCCACTGAGAACTGTAGTCATGGCATATTTTCAGAAGATTGTCCAAACCAGATTTGTTGAGTGATATCATACATATATCGTCGGCTGTTGTAGGACATTTACAATTAGTTTTACCGATGAAGAGACCTTTGCCTGAGTGTTCCAAAGATATTAAAACTTCATTGATGAAGACGAGATAGAAATAAAGGTGACGTCACAGCTCCCTGCCTTGTTCCTTGGCGTATATAAAGGGGTTCTGATATAGTTTCATCACAGAGGACAGAGGATTTTCCCAGCTTGAATAAGAGGCCGTCGTGCCAAATGCGGTCAAACGCTTTGGCTGAATCCAGAAAACAAACATATGCTTTTGAGTTGTTATGGCATGCGTATTGAATCGCTTCTTGCACAACAAACGAAGCGACTCGATATAAAACAGATTAGTGGAGCAGATCTTTACCTCGGTGTCCCGATGTCGCCGGAATTTCACCAGCCGGAGCCTTCGAATGTACCGTCCGAGAAATCATCATACCAGGAAGCCATGGATCGGGCGCAAGGACTGATAGATTGTTCGGAGGAGTGCATAAGAAGGGCGAACAAACTATGGCCATGTTTCAACAGCGAAGAGTGACAGCGACAGAGAACTCCACCCAACCCATTATTTAGAAAATCCACCTCTTCGAACAAAGAATAAAAAGAAGAAAAGCTATACAACATTTAAAAAATTGTAACCAATTATTATGTTTGTTTAACTAAAAAAGGCGAACATGTGAGGGTGAAGGAATATATATACTGATCGAGTTATTCGAACATCCCGGGGTTAGCCACCCCAAACTCCACCTCGCGAGCAGTACTCTGCTAACATGTTGTGATATCGTATCGCAGGATGTGTGGCAATTAAAATCAGACACGGATACTACCTAAATAAGGTTGCTAACAGGGGCATATCGCAGCGTGTGTTAACAGTCAGGTGCTAACAGTCAGCCGTTTCTCTTGAAAATAAGCTCGCAATGAATTTATTTAAAATTGACACATTATGGGGTCAATGGTGTTCATTCATTATTTCCTGAAAATCGAAATCATAGAACTACAATTACGGAGGAATTGGGAGGCAAGTTTAGTGTTATGCACATGATACACATCCCATCAAAACATTTGTCAAAAATTAAATTCCCAAAGTGTCGAATTATACGCTCTCCGCTGTTGAGACATGGCCACAGCTTGTTCGCCTCTTCTTATTCACTCGTCCGAAGAATATATCATCGTTGGGCCCGATTCATAGATACCTGGTATGATGGTGTCACGGATGGTATATCAACGCCTGGTATATAACATAGTGTTGCCATATTGACCCTTATTTGCTAAATTGACGAGTGGTCCATTCGGGAAATTTTCAGATACTATGTTCAACAAACGGCCAAACTTATTATCTAAACATTTATCACCCATGAATTGGAATCCATCTGCTCTTGTAAGTTGTATTATAATTATACTGCCTATAATTCCTGAATATCCCTCAAAATTAATAATAGACCATTCCAATGTCTACTTTTATAATTGAATGGCAGAGTCTATTTAGCAAAGAAAGGGTTAAATATAGCATGTCAAATCCGTATAGCAACAGACTTATATTCTAACATGATCCCCGAAATTTACCAAGTGATTGACATCTTAACCGGCAGCATGGACTCAGTGAAACATCCACCCTTCTCATAAGTCTAAACAATGTTATGATAGAAGAAAATAATACACTCTCTACTCGATATATATCTTATCGATTTCCTCCGTATCGCCTTGCAAACGTAGCTCTGTTATCATGAAGGGATCTTGCCAAGTTGCCAAGGAGTAACTCGTTATAGCTAAAGATTTTGATTTTGATGTTAAGATGATACGCCGATATGCGTTGATGAGGCAAATGAGTTTACTCCATCGATCATATGAAAACGGTGTTGTCTCCTTCAGCGGCATATGAACACTAAAATATCCGTTTGAAAGAGTTAGCTACATTACCTGTCTAGACAGTCAAATATAGGTTTGCAATGGTTCGCACGAAGAACGTCATAATTGGTCAAAATAGTCCGATGATAACCTCTCAATAGACACCCCTTTGATAATAAACGACGACTGATAATTATTACGAATAGCTATTTGTAGTCGTAAAAAATCTTTCGGACAGTCCAAAACCTTTTCGCAGAATTTGACTATTACGAGTCCGTTTGTGAGACAATATAAAAATGGTGACCTGGCTCGAGGGCAACATTGCGGATTGTCTCCCAGAGGAACCAATGTCTCCCGAGGCGGAGCCGAGCGAGACATTGGTTCCAAGGGGAGACTATCCGCAATGTTGCCCTCGAGCCAGGTCACCATTGTTTTTATTATACCGAATAACCATGTCAGCAGTTCTGAAAATTTCGTTCGGCATCCATGATGTTTACTTTGAAGAATGCGGAAGTCGTCTGAGTCGTGACGATTTGGGGTTTCCGGTTTGAATGTCACGGTCAAAATACGTCATCAAATTTCGTTCGGCTGCTTCCGTGAACATGTTCGGGCTCTTTCGGTCGGAGCGGTAAACATTGCAAAAAATGGTGACCGGCAATGTTTTGTGGGCGGGAAACATTGCAAATTGTAAAATCACACTCTATGGGAAATTAACATAGGCTTTTAATATGAGGTATAATAATCGTGCATGTCACTCGCAGTAAGCGGATTATTGTTCCGCATGCTGATTATTTTTTTTAATAACAGGATTACACCGGTGTAGCATTTCTCAGTCAGAAACTATGACTGCAACACCACTGAGCACGTTGCCGAAAAGTTGTGTGTGATATGCCGTCCGTAACTGAAGTTATTACGATTCATACGATTGAATATTTCATTATGGATTATGGAGTCTGAATCGTTAATCTTCATTCGTGTGACGTCACATGAGGGACTACTAGTGACTATGCAGTGTCAAACTTGAAAGGCTATCGCAATTGGCTTTTGTCTACTTATTGTTTATACAGAAACGACTGGACCCTCGGAGCTGAAAATTTATACATATAGATAATTTGGCCCGGTGTTCTTATTAGATAGGCCCCGTTGACATCAGATTTCTTAAAGGGGCACTAATAGTTAACTTAATTAAATACTTAATTATACATGTATACACAAAATGGTTGCACTCTTGTCAGTGAAAAATGTATTAAAAGGACAAATTGACCAGTAGAATATTATGAGATAGATGCACAGATCGATGGGTCACCTGACCAGGGAATGTCATGGGATTGGCGCAACTTCTCATGTCTCATGAATATTTTCTGAAAATAAAGCATACTTACTTACCTCGGATGACTTAAAAGGAGAATAACAAATTATATGATAATTGAAGACAGTTTATTACATGTCTTGAAAATATGTGGAAAATTGGTGGTAAAACCATTGTATGATAGGAAGAGTATTGATCATATAGTCTATTCGTCCTACTTTAAGTCATCTGAGGTTAAAGGTAAATAAGTAGTGTTTTATTCTCAGTCATTACTCATGGATGGAACATGAGAATATGCTCCTATCCCTTGTCACCCCCTGGTCTGGTCACCCATCTGTTCCAATTTGTCTACATAAGAAACGTTCATTATTGCTCACATTTGCACCTCGTGTATCTCGTGACACTGTTTCATTTTAAATTTTCACCGACCATAGTGCAACCATTTCGGGTATATAATTCATTAATGATTAAATTAAATTAATTATTAGTGCCCTTTTAAGAGATTTGATGTCAACGGGACCAATCTAATAAGGTCCCCCGGTTAAATTACCCATATGTACATATTTGTAGCTCCGATAGTCCAGCTGTTTCTGTATAAATAATTAGTAGATAAAAGCCAACTGTGACAGCCTTTCAAGTTTGACACTGTCGTGATGAAATGAAAATTGTTCATCTCCAAATTGTTTTGTTAATTACTTGAATGTCGGCAACGTGCTCGGTGGATTAGTAGGCATCACTAATTACTGACACCGGTAAAAAGCTACACCGGTGTACTCCTTTAATTGTGTTGTTATCAACTTATATCTGACCGCTTTGTGTTTCGCAAGATCCTCGTGTTTCACGATGACGAATGATTTGATTGCCACTAATAGATACAAATTAAGGCCAGATGGCGATCTCAGAGCCATATCCCACATTGACGAGCTCGGAAATTATCGCGAACTTTTACTATATGATGTATTTGTGAGTTTTGTTGAATCCAAAAACAGTAATCGTAACAACGGATACGGAAAACGACAACGAAGAGAACACTCACAAATTATAGTGACGTAGTACCCTATTCGTAATACTTATCGGTTGTGGTTCATTATGCGTAAGGTGTCTATTAACAATATTTGCGTACTGTATTTCCATGTATTTATTATGTTATTTTGCAAATAAATTATCTTATACATGTTTCAATCAGCCAGACATGTGATATAAACAGTTACCCCTGAGTTAAAGGGGTACTGTACACTAAATCCGGCAATTTGTGCAACAAATGAATGGATGAATGTGAGCCATGGTTGAACCCAAAATACACCCATGTGCTCTATAAACAATGCAAACAACATGGCAATTATAATGAAATTGGGTTTATGACGCCAGTCACAAAATCATTTTCATTATAATTACCATGTTGTTTCATCGTTCATAGGGCACTATTTTGCACTAATCCATGGCTCAAATTCATCCAGTTGTTGCATATATTCTGTTGAGAGTAAAAGGAGTTGGTCCCATACATGGCCGGAGTTAGTGTACAGTACACCTTTAACAATTAGTTAAACACATTTCAATCAATAGCTTTGTATTTTAAAGACATATTATGGACTTGTTCGGGTGCGTGAAATTTAAAAGTTAATACTCAGGTGATATTCCAACATGGGGAATATAGCATTCTACTAACATCGCCGAAATTTTCAAAGAAATCGACCATTCAATAGAAAACACCATCTGAACTACGCCCAACTGTAAATATTTACATCTCGATTCGGGACGCAACTATCGGTGATAATCTAACACAATTGATTTCGCCATCGAGAGTCATTGCATTTAATTCATATATCAGAATGACGGTGTGTATCGTCAATTTGGATTAATATTCATAGCAACTAACAACTTTGATCAGGATTATTCTCAATTTCTATTTGATCATCCTGCCAGAGTGTTTCACATCACTTTAAACCTGGGACCAATAATACTAAGTGATAGCTGTCTCCATCTAGGTCTATATAAAAATGTATCGGCGGTCGAGGTAATTTTATGACCGTCTTGTGAGAGCGCGCGAATCGGTGATAATTCAAATTGTGTTAGCCTGTGAGCACGGATTTGCTTTGCTGACATTTCATTCTTGTGTATCTAATTATACGGTAAGTTTGACAAGACATTATTTGTGTTATATAATATTTGTTTATTATCATATATATTCTTGATTAGAACCAACTGGATTAACTAATTTAGTTCTTGTCGTGTTTTAAATCGGGTTGTAAGAAAGAAATTTCACCATATACCACACGCACATAGTTGGCCACAAACTAACATGTCGATTTTGCCGACTTTGGTACCATTTTATTGTTCTGTGATCGATGATGCGGATATTCGCACCTGTCGTAATATGTAAGAAGCTACAGCGCAATCGTTTATTGTCTATGTTTATCTACAGCGCAATCGTTTATTGTCTATGTTTGTCCCAATTTAAACCAGTATAGCTCATTGTTCACAGACCACTTTCGGTGCTGAACGAGGGATCACTCGATGCCACACGAGTGAACCTATTTACAAACAGGTGTCGATTATTGGTATTACCCCTAGATTCTTATATTCTAAATGAATGAATGTTTTATTCTCCGCCATTTTTACATGGGCATGAGACAACTATTTCTCCTATTCTTACTGTTTGGGCAACACAGGCGCCGAAGGCAATTAAGACAAGCCGGCATTGTCGCTTGTGTTTTGCCATATACTGTTTTCATTAGACCAGACGAGCGCTGAGCTGGCTGGGCCAGTAACGAGACGATGTCTCCACTCACGTTTTTAACACCACCGGTGTATACTGTTCTACAAATTTTAGAAATAAGTGGTCCCATGGGGATTTTATAAATAGATAATTGGTTTTTCCGGTTATTTTGGGACGCGTTAAAGTTGTACTGCGACCCCGAGTCAGGTAAAAGCTGTAGTTGGAATGTCCAAGTTCGTGAAAATTCTACTGACTATGCGGATGATTTGAGAAGCTTTATTGTTTTAGGATATTGTAGGAAGGCTAATCTGGCCGTGTCAAATTAAGCTGTAGCGATGGGTTATATCGCAGGACAACACATTTCGGGTTTTCGTTGGGTGTGTATTCGCTGGATGCCTTATAGTTGCAGTGCCATGCACACTTGAAGATGTTATGGCGGGAACACAATTTTTGATCCGCATTTAGAAGCTTTCTGGTTTGGTGAATGAAAAACCTGCAGTAATAAGCCGTAGTTTTTTTGTAATAATTTGAAGGATTAGTTGTTTTAACTGAATTCTGAGGCGGTGCATTAATGTAACCAATATATTTTATATTATAATTTATATTTATGGCTAATAATATGATCTTGGTGGCGTTACCATTTCTGACTATGGTTTTCTTGCAATTCCCTGTTACCCACAATGGCAGTTCATGGGGACTTCCATATGACGCCATTTTGTTTTGTTTAAATTAAATTTTGTTTAAACCAGCAAATTGTGAGGTTGCTATGCATTCGAATGTTATTGTTTTGTATAGAGGTAAATGCTTATAACACAAAGTGAAATATATGAATATACTCTTATATATGCGAGTCTACCATAGGGACCCTCGCATATATAAGAGAATGATACACTGGCTTACAAAGTCAAGGTAAATATTATTAGGCCAATCTATTCTCTTATATATGGGAGGCTCCCTCTTAAATAATTATAAGAGAATGCATTGGCACAGGATTTTCGACAAACTTCAGGAAGCTCCAGTCATGGAAGGGTTAAGGCAATTGTTTTACGTCGATCTATTAATGTACTATTCACGTTGAAATTGTGAAACTAACGAGAGAATCGTCAATCATTAAGTTCTCGCCAGCTGAAACCATTACTCTCGCAGATACAAATTAAGATCCATCATACTCGCCTTATCGTGCACAGAAAAAGATAGCGATGGTATGACAGTTTACAGGACAAATACGTCACCAAATAAGTCCGGTTTGATTATTCATACCGGCTTATACACTTAACTGCAATTAAGTCAAGATTTCATTCGCGAACACACACGTGTCGTTTCGAGAGCAATTATATCGAAAACCGAAAGATAACTTGAACAAATCAATGATATTATGGCAGTGCGATGCGTCCAACTGCATTTCTTATTTAGAGTGTCTGATCGCAACAAAAAAAACCTATTATGATCGAAATGAATCAAAACAGACCAGGATTAGTACAATGGCTTTCGTCAAAGTTATGGACCTTGTTTATTTCCGGTCCAATTCCGGACGACAGTCTGCTTTTACAAAATTTTATTTGAAACAAGCTAATGGGCGTATTATATATAAGAATATTAAACGGACATGGCTCATTCGAACCTCCAATTTTTTTCTACGTAATTCAGATAGGTCGATAGATACACGAACTATTGATTTACCGGCTTCATATGGCTTCATACCGGCTTCATATGGCTTCATACCGGCTTCATATGGCTTCATACCGGCTTCATATGGCTTCATACCGGCTTCATATGCTCTGAAAAACACTTGCCAAAGTCATGCACAGATATTATGCAGCCGTTTTCAAATTTTCGCCAGAAGTCAGATAAACGCTCTTTATTGCTACCAGGAATATACTACCACAGAACGCTCTTTTGTGTTACATGTCGTGCAAATGGTTGTTTTTTGTTTGGGACCCAAACACCCTATTCACAGTTGTATTTTTCATTACTTCAATGCGACTTTTTGGCTAACGTAATGCTCGTAGAAAGGTAGTCCATATACTTATCGACCTATTTCGATACTGAGAAAAGTTCAAAAGCGAATAATATTATGTGTATTTTGGAGCGCAAACCGCCATGTGGCTTTAACGAATTTCTACTGTGTCGGTTTTGGCTTTATCTTCATTTCCACCGCTGACCCATATGACACCGCCTATGACACCGCTGATCCATATGACACCGTTGTCAGATTTATTGGTGGATGTTAGATCACGGAGAGGATTATTTTCATGGGAAAACACTCCATGGCACGTGGAAACCACTGATCGATGGAGATGGACAAACATGCCCAGATACACGAATCAGGTTACCCTCCTTCAGGTGGATATCGGCGCATATCGCGGTGAACTTATAGCTTAAATTATGTGCTATGTTTATTACCAACTGAGTAAATATGGCCCTAGGGTGACGCTCCAGATCTAGAGCAGGTGACAAATATCACGTCAATACAAACGCATCACGGGGAACCTAAACATGTTATTACAGATTATAGAGTGATATTGCACATTCCACAGTAATTTAGCAGACGTGTCGATGTTGCGAGCGTCATAACCCGGTAAGTGGTGATGTCAATTCAATTTAAGGCGGTGCAAATCTCTTAAAAGCACGTCTAAAAAAGATGCAATCCACTCTCGATGATAGAGTAAAGCCTCTCCAAACCCTTCTGTTCGCTTTATAGAAAATAGCACTACGATCGGAATATATTGCCGTCGTTAGTATCTATAAGAGTTGTCGAGGCCCAACCAACACATTATTGATATATTAAACTTTATTCAATAAAATACCAAATCAAATATAAATAACAATAGATAAAGCATGGTACGTGCATAATAAGCATTAACACATTGTATATTAAGATTTACGCAATGTATAGATAAGACAGGAAACATGGAAACGACAGCTTTTGCGGTGATTCGCGTTTTGTTTAAATGTCGCTGATATACATGTAGTGGCACAGGTACAGTAATTTCGTACTCTTGCATATGCGTACCAATTTAATTAGCTGTCTTTTGTTCGACAAACGCTTTGAACCGGATTATAACAGCAGGTGTCTGATTCGGATTTCGTAGGTAAAACATAATGTATCCGTTCACTTATGGACAAAAATAGCCGTCTGATGTTCGGAATAGAGAGGTTCCGGTTTACAGAGGTCATTTTAGCGAGAATGCACTTGAGTGAATTCGGGACTGGACAATTTGTTCGATATGGAGAGTGATCCGGTTTATATAGGGTCCGGTTTTGGAGATTTTTGCAGTAGAGGGCAACATGATTCATTGAAAGGATTCATGAATTATAAAGGATTTGTATATCATTGGTGGCGACTAAAATACACGCACTAAACTTAACTTCCATATACACGTAAGACACTTAATCTGATTCCAAAATTATAAATAGCGAATGATACACCATGTTAAATGTGTATGATTCCCTAATTAAGTGCGTGTTGTTGAAGAACAACGAAACCACATTTTCCACCTGATACAGACCAATGTTACTCTGTAGTAATACAAAACTATTAGTTAAAATTCCTCAGTGATAAAGGGTATGTGGCATGCCACGCCAGCCGTTGAGGCATGCCACATGTTCTTTGACAAGCTAAAATCGTAACATTGCCACAGGGTAATAACTCTATAAAGAATGTATATTTACGAAATAACGGCGATTTGTATTAGAAATAACAACACCACAATAGATCAACTGTGGTGAAATATAAGTAAAATTCTTCTCTTGGGTGGGTGGGCTTGGGGGAGGTTTGGGGTATGCTCTTTAAAAAATTCTCCAAATATGCCCGTTATTTCGTCAAAAACACTTCTTCAAATATCTCCGTTATTTAGTTAATAAAAATAATTTCTTATTTCATAATTCGCGCTATTTCGTCATTTCGATGCATTTTTTATTCCGCAATTTCGCTGTATTTTCCTATTTCGCTTTTTCGTGGTATTTCATATTTCGATAATTCGCTATATTTGACATATTATGGGATATTGGCATGCCTCAACGGCTGGCGTGGCATGCCACATACCCTTTATCACTGAGGAATTTTAACTAATAGTTTTGTATTACTACAGAGTAACATTGGTCTGTATCAGGTGCATTTTCGGCCAGAGCTACATTACAGTGGAATATATTTATGTCATATGCGGCAGCACTGTTATGTAAATTTACAATGCTGTTGTTATAATGTATCGTTGTTTGTTTCCCTGCCCGTATCCAATATTTCAGGAATGAGTAGGAATGAGTAGATATAGATATAAGTAGTCACTGGGCTTCGTATATTTTAAGCGGTTTGTCACTGCTTATAATCCATGATTGTGGAGGATTGTTTATGCCCATTTGGGTATAACATTTATGAGAACAACACTTTGAGCAAAAGTTTTCTCTATTCCCACCAAATGCCAACAGAGGACTGTTCTCCATCACTTCTACCTGTGCAACGCCGGGTCACCTTGCTAGTATCCTATATTTTCTTAACCGGCACGCATGGTTCACCCCTCTGTTAATTGGAATTTGGGATACATGGGGGTAGTGGTGATATATCCTTTTATAACGGACCATGACCGTGCATCATCTGATTTCTAAATTATCTAAGCATACCATACATGGCGAATATTGTCATTACAACCTCACGCATGTGAGATATTCCTTGGTGACGCCCATCAGCGATCACACGGGTGTGGTATATGTAAATTTGTTTCTCTGCATCCAAACATGTGTATAATGTGGTATTATAATTAGTCGGTGCATGCATAACATTGGATTACCATAATAATCTCACGTGCGTGAGATATCCCTTGGTGACGACCATCGTCGATCACACGGGTGTGATATATGTAACTTCGTTTTGCATATCTATTATATGTATATATATAATTTTTTTTCTTCTAAATAGTCTATATTACGAGTTATACCATCAACATTCAAAAACACGAGTACTATATCTATATACAATTATACATTATATCATTATATCGTCACATATCTATATTTATACATTGAGTGCATGCGCTTGTGATTTTATCTTTTGATTTATGTACAATGTATTTGTAAATAACCATGTACAAATTATCTATCTCCTCAAAAGGAGGCAATACAGAATATATTGTCAGTGATACACCTATACCCGTGATATACATGTATCAGGAGCCATAATGCAATACAACGACGATTGTGTTCAATATGATATGATACATGTACATGCAGTTCCAACTTTCACACATATCGCGCGATGTGTTTATCGCTTGAGACAGAATTGACACGCAATCAAACACAACAGCTCAGTCCTCAGTTAAGCTTCAAATCATCAGTTTCCCCACGCACGCATACAGTCGTGGTCCGGGAGATCATGGGGAGACCTCCACGGTGAGATCAGCTTCCACTACTGCGGGATACATTAGGTTCAATTAAGTCGAGTAAATCCGAATGCAGATATGCGTGTTCGGATCTGAATGTCTTCTAATACTGTTCAAATTATGCATTGATAATCAATCGCGATTTCAACTAGAAGATGTTCTGTACTTCCCGCGACAAGTCTGTATAATCGGCGCTCGGAATCTAGCTCTGTATCGCTGTTAAAATTCACCATGAATAAATAATGGTCTCGTATACATTTGAGTTTTGACCGATATATTGCTCACGCGAGAGAGGTGGTTCAGTTAGTAACGTACGTAGCATATTTAACCTTCATTGCTGTCATCCATTAAAAATACGAAGACCTCTTCAAAAGAATGACAAATGATCATAACAAAAATCTACTATCAGGAATTTAAAGTTTATTATAATAAATAATAATTGAAATAAGTTGTGCTGTTGTTGGCGTGATGAATTTCGCGATATGAATTAAATAAAACGATATTGGTTATTTAAACATGATGACAGCGTTAAGATAATCGCGACATATCGCGATATGTGGCGATACGTCTTAAATATGACGATATTGTTAAAATATGGCGATATTATAATAATATTACAGGCGGTAGCTTCCATGCACCGGCATTGGAAATATTCATGTGAACACCGGCTCATTATTCGAGATCCGATGACTCTAAAATACAAGATACTTCGTGGCGACCTGATATAAGTGTACAAGATAACAAGGGGGGCATTCTAATATCAACCACGATACGTTATTTCCTACTGCGACTAATACAACAACCAGGGGACATGATGAAAAACTGATGATCGACCGCAGTAGCAGAAACCTAAGAAAGTATTTTTTCACCGAGAGAATCCGACCTGTGTGGAGTGCTCTTCCTGACCAACTAGTTAACGCTGAATCCTTGGACCAATTTAAGGAATTGGTGGACTATCAATTCACCAGTTTAAAGTAACAAACAGACTTCACATGAGAATGTTAATCAATTAACATTGTTATTGCAAAAATATGTAAGCACCGGAACAAAGAGTCGGTCAGACTCGTTCCGTGAAATATGATGATGATTATTATTGAATCGTGCGGGGAGAATATAATGAGACATCCGCAGCGGGGTTACATTAGTTTCAATTAATTCGAGTAAATCCGAATGCAGATATCCTTGTTTCAGAAATAAATAGTGACTAATACAGTTCAAACTATGCATTGCAGAACTGATGAAAAAAAAGAGAAGATGTTATGTACTTCCGATGACAGTTATCAATAACCTGCATTCGGAAAATACATTGTTAAAAAGAATTAATAAATTATGGTGTTGTATTCATTTGCCTTATGAACGAGCCGATATATCGCTTTCTTATATATGTACAGTATGTAAGTAGTGTGCGATGGAGGGCTGTGTGAGGGCCTCTCGGTGTTGATTGATTTGCGTTTACATGTACTGTATCACAGCGGAGCGGTAGCTCAGTTTGTGATGGTCTCTCGGTTTTGAGTGATTTGCGTTTACATGTACTGTATCACAGCGAATCGGTAGCTCAGTTTGTGAGGGTCTCTCGGTGTTGATTGATTTGCGTTACATGTACTGTATCACAGCGTAGCGGTAGCTCAGTTTGCGAGGGTCTCTCGGTGTTGATTGATTTGCGTTTACATGTACTGTATCACAGCGTAGCGGTAGCTCAGTTTGCGAGGGTCTCTCGGTGTTGATTGATTTGCGTTTACATGTACGACATCACAGCGGAGCGGTAGCTCAGTTTGTGAAGGTCTCTCGGTGTTTAGTGATTTGCGTTTACATGATTGTACTGTATCACAGCGGAGTGGTAGCTCAGTTTGTGATGGTCTCTCTGTGTTTAGTGATTTGCGTTTACATGATTGTACTGTATCACAGCGGAGTGGTAGCTCAGTGTGTGAGGGTCTCTCGGTGTTGATTGATTTGCGTTTACATGTAAGGTATCACTGCGGAGCGGTAGCTCAGTGTGTGAGGGTCTCTCGGTGTTTATTGAATTTCGTTTACATGTACGGTATCACAGCGGAGCGGTAG
Source organism: Siphonodentalium dalli (assembly GCA_032622095.1). NCBI lineage: Eukaryota > Metazoa > Mollusca > Scaphopoda > Gadilida > Siphonodentaliidae > Siphonodentalium > Siphonodentalium dalli. Next base: position 265,677,359 of record CP136064.1, on the reverse strand, counting down.
CTCAGTGGGTGAGGGTCTCTCTGTGTTGATTCAATCTCGTTTACATGTACGGTATCACAGCGGACCGGTAGCTCAGTGTGTGAGGGTCTCTCGGTGTTGATTGATTTGTTTACATGTACGGTATCACAGCGGAGCGGTAACTCAGTTTGTGAGGGTCTCTCGGTGTTGATTGATTTTCGTTTACATGTACGGTATCACTGCGGAGCGGTAGCTCAGTGTGTGAGGGTCTCTCGGTGTTTATTGAATTTCGTTTACATGTACGGTATCACAGCGGAGCGGTAGCTCAGTGGGTGAGGGTCTCTCTGTGTTGATTCAATCTCGTTTACATGTACGGTATCACAGCGGAGCGGTAACTCAGTTTGTGAGGGTCTCTCGGTGTTGATTGATTTTCGTTTACATGTACGGTATCACTGCGGAGCGGTAGCTCAGTGTGTGAGGGTCTCTCGGTGTTGATTGAATTTCGTTTACATGTACGGTATCGCAGGGAAGCCGTAGCTCAGTTTGTGAGATTCTGAACACAATCGATGACGATAACAATTTCCTATAACCGCCTCAATCAATTTATTATTATAAACTCATGGTCTAATTGACATTCATGAGTACTACATATATATTATCCTCATTTACAAATGAAAGAATGATATAAATACATACCAAATATGGGGGAATACACAGAAGAAAGTATTTATTAATATAAATATGAATAGCATCGAGGGGGTGTACCTGTACATGTGTATGTATATATATAGACGTTCATATGCGTGGATATAAATGTGTGTATGATAATACTATGGTATAATTATTAGTGGCATACGATGTATGTGGGACGATTCCCTGTACATAAGATGTATGAGGGTGGGCATTTTTCGTTGAGCCTCAGGAGTGGATCATTAGTGTTTGAGCCTCTTTTTTTTTTAGATATATTGATCCTTCTGTTATTTGTATCGAAGAGATCATGCAATTTAATTGTGTTCGGTCGGTTATGATAGTAGGCTTTCAAATACTTCGTTCTGATGGTAATTAGCTGAGGGCAGTTCATAACAAGGTGGTATTCATCGCCGAGTTCCTCCATTCGGATTTGGGATTTTTGATACATTGAAAGTGAGAGTAAACTGGCAGATTTTATTGCGCTGTGGTCCGTATACCATCTGAGCCATTGGTAGCCCCAAGCTCAATGGAGCAGTGCGATCTTTCCATATGACACGGATGTTCGGTCTATTTTATGGTGTTATATGAAACAAGTTACCATGTCCTCCAAGCTGTCCGCAATTGTGTGTTACGTTTGTGGAGATTGGTAACGTTTCAATGCAAATTCGCATAGATTCGAACAATATTACGTCTTTTAGTCTCAATAACGTTGAACATAGAGACAGTCGTCCAACACATTATAGTACACACCATCACATTCAGTAGACTATTTTGTAGGCAATGTTGGTGATTATTGCCAATATTTTATCTCAGCATAACCAACTCTCCAATCTGAGAGGATTCGTGATCCAACGCCTAACAACATAATGTGGCAACACTCGATAAAATGTGTGTCAGCTTTGAAACCAATGCTGTTACCACGTCTGGTTACTGCAGTGCTATATTTGATATGATGCTGGTGGGCCCTGCTGAATTGCTATGATGCTGGTGGGTCCTGCTGAATTACTATGGTGATGGTAGGGCGTAGCGATGCTTCTCGGTAAAAAACAGCATCAACCCAAGCGGTATCCCAAGCTGTTGTGGAACTAGAAGACTTGGTCTAAGGTGCACATAGGTTACCATGAATTGTATATTCAGTGTTCAACGGATCACAGATACAATCCCGATAGGATTTGACGCCTTCGTTCCCCAATAATGTTAGGACAATCAAATTATCTATTGTGGAATGAAGTTTTCAGAAGAAGATCACAATTAATCTATATACTACGGAACCAATTACTCGCGCCCTGGTCTGAAAAGCTTGTGGTCACTGGTCGTATTTCATTTTCGGTGCTGATCGGTGGCGTGTGACGACCTAGTTGATTAGGACCTTTTATAGTTCAGATGCTGGAATCTAATTATTCTCACGATCCTTTCTCGTTCACAACGACCACTCGTGGATAATGCAGTTACTCGTACTGAGCGATATTGTAAGAGAGGATACGTGTTGAGGTTTCATCCGCATCACGGTTTCTAACCTCAATTCGTGGCACCTTGGGAAATTATTAATATATCTCATTAAGTTTTGCCGCTAATGAACATAGCGCCTTTCTAATACAGCCACATTACTGCTGGTTTCGCACCAGCAATTCAATTACTTTCGCATGTCATGTTCTTGGAAAGTAACAGAGTTAGGCCGCTTTCAAACACTGGCAAATTTGCCTGGATAATTTTGCAGACATTTCGACACAGAAAGCTATAATATGCCAGATCACGATCGCAAACAATATATTATAAAATGTATTTGTACCACAGATAACTACGTAAGAAGTAACAACTATGTGGTAAATGTCGTTCCCCTGTTGGAATGCTACCGAAATTTACCTATAGATAGCATGCTGATCAATAATTCAGATATGTTAAGGTAACTGTCAGCGTTAAATGTGGGTACCCGTCTTAGAATTTCCAACTGTACCCCATTGTACCCGACTCAAATTCATCCGCAAAATGGGGAAATTATGTTTGCACTCAGTTTAGTTGGCATTTTCCAGCTGATTGATCATCTGACACCCCCTATGCTGGAAGTTTCCAACTAATAGCAATTCAATAAATGTTCAAAAGGTTGAGCGAAATTTGGAAAATATACGACTTAGAATCTAAGATCATTTTTGTTTTACAAACGTCATTTGGGCTGCATTGTCCGACAGATGCTGTGCGTCATGATATTTCCAACTGTTGAATAGTTTGAAAAAGATGGGATGAGACACACACGAAACATTTTTGACTTTGATCACTAATTTCACCTTGGAATAGATGCACTTTCCAAGCCTCTGTGTACATATAAGTTTCAAGGTAAGCATACCCAGTTGGAACTTCGTCTACGCAAGACGATAGAGCCTATTGAAGTTAATCAAGGTAACCTGGCCTAGTACATGAATATCCCCATATTTGGCCCAGTAGACCATGATCTATAAAATCAAAGGTGAAAATTTGGACTTGTTCGGAGCGTGAAATTGACAAATTAGTACTCAGGCGCTATGCCAACCTGGGGAATGTAGCATTCTACTAACATCGCCGAATATTTCAAAGAAATCGACCATACCACTCCACAGAGAACATCATCTGAACTATGCCCAATTGTATATATTTACATCTCTATTCGGGACGCAACTATCGGCGAAAATCTAACACAAATGATTGTGCCATCGATAGTGATTGCAGTGGTGATTGCGTTTAATTATTATATAAGAATGACAGAGTGTATCGTCAATTTGGAGTACTATTCATAACAAATAAACTGCTTTGAGCAAGTTTATTATCAATTTATATTTGATCACCCTACTGGAGTGCTTAACATCACTTTAACTGCAATCTACATGACAGCAATGTGTTGACTGACTGCATGTGAAACAAATACACGTATATATTAATATAGGCTCTCTTGGTTTCAAACAAACCAACTGTTCCACGTTGTTTTTGACAAGAATTATAAAATCCTCTAGAGTTTTGACAATTGTCGATCAAAGTTGCGATTTAAGTCGTAATTAATCGGAAAATTAAAACAATATATAGGTATTATGTAGAAAACCATTGCAGTATGAACGTCTTAAATATTTGTTGATAGTGGGTGTTCTTGTGGTTGATAATTAGACCAACATTTTAAAAATGCCAGATCAGGACGTCTGCGATTTGGAAATTATCTTGAAAATACCGCAACAAGCCCAGATACACACTACAAATAAAATGAAAATAAAATGAAATAGTATGAAAAGAATAAAGTATGCATATCCTCGTCCTTTTTCAAGTTTCCGCCACCACACATTGTCTCGCCAACCACCTCCTGTTAAAATGACGCTTCTGATGTTCATGCATTAACACAATGCCATATATCAGACAGACTTCATTCAACATCGGTATCCGTGAGAGAAGACATGTTTAAGACAGGTATAAAAGTCCTGATAGCAGTCAGGTTGACAATCGCTTATAACATCTCACTGGTCTGGCCTGTTGACGATGAACCGCTCACGCACAGGTGATTCACAAGAAAACCATAGTCAGAAATGGTAACGCCACCAAGATTATAGTATTACATATAAATAGAAATTATAAAAAATACATAAAATATTTTGATAACAATTGCGTTTAAACAAGTAATCCTTCAAATTATTACTAACAAAGCAAGTAAATGACTGTGGGGTCACTCAACAGATTATAAAGACTTGGACTTAGTATACTGTAAATACTGGGACTGTATATTTTTAAATTTTAGTCTAAAATTTAAATGAAATAATTAAAAGATAAAATTTAGCAAGTAGTAAAAGTTAATTTTATCATTTAATTTTTTTTTTTGGTTAAATAAAGGAATAATTTAAATGTAAAATTTGGTTTAAAAAAAAATGATTGACCGTGGCTCTTCCAATAATTGCGCGACTGACCTGGTCAATTGTTCTTAAGAAGTTGTTTTGAGAATTACTATGGAGGGACATAGTTATGGCTGTGGCTTCGCGAGTAATTGACTTGGTGACGTGATGTTAACAATCTGAACTCCAGTAAACCAAGGACGCTCCATACCAAATATAAGGTAAATAAATAATTCTTTATAAGTTGTTTTAATATTTACTATGGAGGGAAAGAATTGTGGTGCTGGCTTCGCAACTATTTGACCCCATTGTAACAAATATAAATATTAGTCACTCAGGCAATAGATGTATCTATTCTGTATATTAAGTTATTGGGTCTTACGTGTCTTGAGATGTCTAAATATGTTTTGATGGACAGATCGCGCAAGCGCAAGGGACCCCGCCAATCTTATTTGTTGTGCTTCGAATTGTTGACTTATTAAATATGCACATATACTTAAGAAACAGTCGTGTGCGAAGCGCGCTCCCGTAGGTCGGTTTTTGGATGCCAGTTAATGAAAATATCATTGAAATAATCGGTTTCCCCCCAATAAACATCCATATATTCAATATACATGTTTTTGGAGCAGGATTAGGTAGACCATATTGAACGCCATAATTCTGCTGTGGTTAAGTGGTCAATTACTTTGGACATTACTGTATGTAGATGGAGTTATCATTAGACCTCACATCCTTATATGGGATACAGTAATGCCCAAAGTAATTGACCACTTAACCACAGCAGAATTATGGGTAATTTTTCAGGATTTAAAATCCGGAAAAATTACCCACAATCTGCTGTGCTTAAGTGGTCAATTACTTTGGACATTACTGTATGTGGATGGAGTTATCATTAGACCTCACATCCTTATATGGGCTACAGTAATGCCTAAAGTAATTGACCAATTAACCACAGCAGAATTAAGGGTAATTTTTCAGGATTTAAAATCTTGAAAAATTACCCATAATTCTGCTGTGGTTAAGTGATCAATTACTTTGGACATTACTGTATGTAGATGGAGTTAAACCTCACATCAGTTTGTTGGGGATTTGGACCTTGACTTGGGACCTTTTTTTTTTTAACGCAACAAATGCGAGTACACCTTATACACAAATTTCTGATGTAGCCAGAGTTTTTATTGGATAATATTAGTTTGAAGCCTGCTTACATTTCAATATGTTGTCAGTTTTGTATTCTCTGCAGCAGCTAGAACTCGGCGCGTTGAAGCAAAAGTTATAAAAGAAAAATGTGTACGTAACGAGACTATAATACAAATGAAAAAATAAATTGAGGGAGGGGTGGGCATTACAGGGAACTAAGGGTTGAACCGATATAAATCTGTAGAGCGATAACGACCAATGTTGACATATTATGCATCTCAACTCTACTGTTGCAACAAGGTTATAAAATAGGGGGGGGGGGGTGTCAGAATTTTAGTCATCTCTATATAGTGCCAGAATAGTAATTTATGGACTTCTATAGTGGTACAATACAAATTAGAATCAAATGATAAAAAATATGTATGTAACACAACTATACCGATGAAAGTAAAAATAATAATTTAGGCCGGGATAAGATGTTGGTTTGGTTATATGGACTCGGAGAAAAAGGGGTTCGTACCGATGAACTGACATAAATTAGTGGAGCGATGTTGCCATGTAATGCATCGCGACTGTACTAAAGCAGCAATGATATAAAATTGGGGGGGCCCCGGGGGGGGTCGGAAATTATCTCTATCTCTATAGATGGCACCAGAATTATATAGAAAGGAATAGCAATTGATATACGTATACGGTATACTATAGTAATACCATAGACATATAAGTACAAGTATCACTCAATAAAATATTTCGTAACGTGACTATAGCGATGAAAAAAATAAATAAATTGGACTGGGATTAGAGATTGGGTTGGTAAAATGTGGATAATTGGATATGGAATTCATACCGATGAAATGATACAAATTAGTGGAGCGATAAAGACCAATGTTGACACTTAGTCAGGCTACGCGGGGGAAATAGGGGTTGATACGATAGACCGAAATAAATTTGTCGAGTGATAATGACCAATGTTGACGTATAAAGTAACGCGACTGTACTGTTGCACAATTATCATGTAGAACCAGTCAAATATGGACTCTGGTGCCAATATGGAACAGCTCAGAAAACATTTGAAGGGCCCTAAAATTTATGGGATCTGCCATACAAATCGATTTATGTTGATAAATCTCTTATTTTTCAAAATTTTAAGCTGAGACTTGGTGTGTTTGAGTGGGATACGTATATATTCCTAAAATGATAGGATACAGCACATAATTATGTTTTAGGTGGAAGAAATGAATTTTTTTCGATGATAAAATTTAACAATAAGTTAAATTTTAATAACATGGGATTTGCAAATAAAATCGATTTATGTTGACAAAACTGTCATTTTTCAAAATTTTGAGTTGAGAATTCGTGTGTCTGTGTGTAATACTTATATATTCTTAAAATGACAGAGTCCAGCGCGTAATTATCTTTTAGATGGAAGAAATTGAATTTGTTTTCGATAACCATCTACGGCCGTACTACGGCCGGGTTTATCGAGTACGCTATTTTATAAACAAACTTTTGTCAATAGCCGTTTTGGTCAAACTAAACCTTTTTCGACCGGGAAAGCAGATCCGAATAGTAGCTAAGATGTATTTAGATAGAATTATCAAAAGAATTTGACCGATTAGGGTGCATTTTAAAAGAATCGAGTGGAGAAATCTTGGTGACATTTTCATAAAACACGCCGATAATTCCAAAGATAAAAGATGGCGGTTACTACAAAAAAAACAGACATGCGCACTCCAATTAAAATTACCCATAATTCAGTTCACTACACCAGGGGCTCCCAACAGGTTATACAATATTTTCAGGCTATCAGATTATTTATATTTTCGACTTTAAGTTTACAATTTGAGCCTGTCCTCACTCTATCGATACGATTTATCATAAACATATTATACACCAGTGGCGTTAACTTTACAACTTCGGCATCTACGTGATTATATCGGTACGATTCAGTAAGGTACAAACAATCTCCATAAAATACCCACAATTCAGTTCACTACATGCAGGGGCTCCCAATAGGTTATTCCCATTTATTATGGGCTCCCAATAGGTTATACAATATTTTCAGGCTATCAGATTATTTATATTTTCAACAAGATATTATTACACCGGTGACTTTAAGTTTACAATTTGAGCCTGTCCTGACTCTATCGATAGGATTTATCATATTTTCATAAACGTATTATACACCGCTGGCGTTAACTTTACAATTTCGGCATCTACGTGATTATATCGGTACGATTGAGTAAGGTACAAACAATCTCCAAGAATACATTCGCCCTGTACTCCATGCGATATAAAAAAAACAAATGCTAGTAACACCACACTAGGTGGCGTAATGATATCAATGATTGGGTGACCATGTAAAATAAATGGGTTTTACATACAGACATTACATCCCCGGTGGACTGTTAATTACACAAGTATTATAAGTTGCTGTAGATAGCTTCATCATTATCATTACTTATGTCACATATATAGATCAGTGGAATAAATAATTGAATTAAAATGTCTTAAGATTTAGCGCATGAATGCTTGCTTAATTGCCACCTATCCGCCATTAAAGTGTAACTTTCGCGCATCAAATCGATATAACACACTACAAGCATTACTAGTAACAAGACCGCGGGTTTTTATTATACCAGATATTTAACCTCGTTAGTAAGATATAGTCAGGCTCAATTAATGAGACAAGGACCTCTCGAAGTACAAGCTTGGCGGCATGCTTTTGTGTGTAACCTGGATATTTCCATACGGCGACCCTGTGTGTCAAGCGTTGATAATATCTCGAAGGATATATACACGTTCCGCAATAGCTGCTGCACCATATAGCTCACAGTGTAAATACATGTACACTTTGGTTTAAACATTGTTTATTTATTTACACACCAGAAATATATGTTACATAAAATACATTGAACATGTGAATACATAAAGAATTGTTATAATGTATATGGTAAGTTATTATGTATCTGGGAGAACGCGACCGTAAACATATGGCTGTTCTGGTGTCAATCTCCCCGTGTATCACGAATGGGCCCTGTACAATGTATATATAGTTCTTCATGCATGGTATTTGCGCTAACCCTTTACCCAACAAACCGGCCAAAACGGCCAGATAAAGCTGCAACAGCCTAAATTATCTTGGGTCTGTCTCAATAAAACCCATACAAATATGGATATCATTGGAACCGGCTCATTGACCACATTGTGATGGTTACAGTTATGCCCTGTGCCAATGCATTCTCTTATATATGCGAGTCGACCATAGGTCGCCTCGCATATATAAGAGAATGCATTGGCTTAAAAAAATATTTTTTTAACACTTTTTACCATTTTTTCTTACATTCTTTAACAATTTTATAATTTTTAATGTGTTAAGCCTATGCATTCTCTTATATATGCGAGGCGACCTATGGTCGACTCGCATATATAAGAGAATGCATTGGCACAGGACCGTTCTGTTGGGTAAAGGGTTAATATCGGAGCCTGACAGTAGATAGATAAATCAGATATGACATGATGGGTTCTGGAATATATAGGGTATTGAGAAAAAGAGAAGAAATCCTCTATTTGGCCGCAAACACAGCGATCACTGGAAGAGATATAATTTGGTATTTATATCATGGGGAGTGTCTCACATATAAGAGAATACATGGCCTAACAATATTTACATTGGCATCTTTAGCCAGTGCATTCTACTGTGTATGCGATGCTTTCTATGGGAGACTCGCATATGTGATAGAATGTAATGCCACATGGTCTTAAACTGCACATAGCATCTCCCGCCATGAAAGGGTTAATCAAAGCATGGAACAACCCGACCCGGAATATCGGGACAACCCGCCAAAAATACTCCGGCCGAGTTGTCCCTGGAGTGGGTTGTCCCGCTTCCATTATAGCCAAGGGAGAGGTATACTTTGATATAATGGAAGCATGCTGTTTGACGGAATAATTGATCTTAACAAAAAGGCTGTTTGATCTGGTAACCCTCTGTCATTTTAATACTTATACTATTTTTGTCAAGGCCTGTCACCCAATCAAGATACTAATTACATTGATGGATAAAGTCGCCTTCATGCGAGACAATATTCTGCCCCACGCAGAGTGGTTGCTATTTCTAACTCAGGACTCAATATCGGAACCCAAACCCTCATTAGATTCCATTAAAATATTATACGTCGCGCGTTCATATTAAACTAAAAACCGAGATCACACTTTGTCTTCAGTTTGCCGGAAATTATCTCCCGACAGTTGTCTTCAATGTTTAATGAATTCCAATAAAGTTGAGGTCTTGAGAAATTGGCAGGAAAATGACAATCGATTCAGACTAAAACAATTATGTTTTCGCGACCCCATATTCATGTGATGGCCTTCGAGTCGGATTTCTGCTCTCCGTCGAGAGTTGGCTAATATCGAATTGATGGTAATGGCCAATTTTTCAGAAACCCAATCTTCCACAAGCTATATCCTCAAACATTTGGATTCATTGAAAAGTTTGCACACTTATCCTATGCCAAGATCAATACCGAGTTCAGTCCCCTACACGGGACTTACCGCTGCCAGCACCTATATACTCATAATGTGAAGAAAAAGCACATTTATTTATCTGAGACTTGTGTATGTTACAATTCATTCTGCATTATTCCGAGGAACTGAACTGTCCATATTCATTTGATAATTATCTAGATCAAGCCAGAATGAATTGTAACTGACAAAACACTTCAATAAAAAATGTTAGATGTAATTAAGAAAATACACATGCCGGCAGCGGTCAGACATAGCGTAGCGAGGGGACTGAACTCTGTTTTGCAGCTTGATCCTGTGCAAGTATTATTTATTGTGTGGGAAAAAATACTATAACATAATTTTCCTGCTTATCAGAATAAAATCCATTTTGTCCGCAAAGGTCTCTATTACAAATAATGTACTAGATGACAACATTAGCCTTCTGCTTTTGTGACTTTAATAATGATTTAACTACAGTTTGTTTTAAAGCCAGATGGCGGTTTGCACTCCAAAATAAACCTAATAATATTCGCTCTTTAATGTTTCCCAGTATCGAAATAGGTCGACTAACACTTGATTTTATATTTCTATGAGCATCATACGTTCCAGAAAGACGCACTGAAGTCATACAAAATACAATTTTGAACGAAGTGCTTGGATCCCAAATAGAAAACAGCCATTTGCACCGAATGGAACAGCAAAGAGCGTTTCGTGTTAAGTCTATTCCTCGTATGTATATATGGTCGATATAAGAGCGTTTATATAACTTATGTGCGAAATTGAAAACAGCTGTGGCCATGGAACGTATTTTTCAGAAAAAATATATGAAGCGGGTATGTTAATATTTCGTGTATTTGTCAAGCTATCATACACCTCCTTCCAATACGTAGACAAAATGTGGAAGATCGAATGAGCCATGTCCCTTTAATTTAGTTTGAGAAATATTGTGTGTCTGTTCAGAAACATGTCACCTAAATTTAAAGCATGAAATGTCTCCATTTAAAATCCAACAATGCCTGTATAGTTGAAATTTGATATCCAGTTTACGTTAAAGTCAAATCGGTAAACTCGAGGCTTTCAAATTTATGCGATCAACTGATATTTCTGTGGTGTTGAAAATAAAGGTCGCAACAGCCCCATCCTAAATCCGATGTCAAGAAAAAGAACACGAATCAAACTGCTTCAACGACGTACACTCGGGTTATAACTCGAGTCAAGAGGTCTAAGACCAGTGGAACACTCTGCTGCAATGACATAATGACATAGAAAATAAAGCAGTTATGTTCATGGATATACAATCAGCCGCTTCATTCTATATATTATATGCAGCGGCTCTCATTTAAACGGACACGGCTAGCTCATTCGAACCTCCAACTTTTGTCTACATAATTTGGAGGGACGGATACGATATGTCGACAAACACGAGCTATTGATATACCGGCTTCATATGCTCTGAAAAACACTTGCAAAATGCACAGCCATTTTCCAGCCGTTTTAATTTTTTCGCCAATAGTCAGACAAACGCTCTTTATTACTACCATATCAGGAAGTGACTAACCCGGAACGCTCTTCTGTTCTATGTCGTACAAATGGCTGGTATTCTTTGGGACCCAACCACCGTGTTTATAGTTGTATGTTTCAATGCGTCCTTTTTGGGTTACATAATGCTTGTAGAAAGGTATTTCAGCTAGTTATCGAACTATTTCGTTACCCGGAACAATTCAAACGCGAATAATATTATGCGTATTTTGGAGCGCAAACCGACATGTGGCTTTAAGGCATTATTGTTGTTCGTTCATCGGCGAACGTTCGTCCAGAAATACGGTGTAAAATTCTACAATCGTGCGTTGTCAGATTTTGTGTTTTTCGAAATGGTACGATCGGCGTGGCTAGAATTTTCGGTATATATTAGTTAAATGATAGATTCGTTCAGTTGACAACGTGAGTAGGTACTCACTAACACTGAGATAAGTACACATGGGCACTTATCTGATTGAGTCTTACACAATGGCCTATGCGACGTAAATGATGCTGATTGAAAACAACTTTTAGAATAGACCATGTTAACTGCATATCCAATTGTAACCAACATGTTGTAAAATCAGATTAGGCGTTTTAATCGCGTGTAGTTAGGGTTAAGAAATGAATTTAATGTGACTATGGCCTTTTTGTGTATACCGCCAATTGCTACACAGTGCGCTCATTTGCCGAGTTAAATAGCTGTTTAGTCTGAGGGTGTGGAGTCCTTGTCGTTCAATCTTTAGCGTTCCCCTCGGCTATTTCTGATTGGAGATGTCAGTCAACACGCCACAGAGAAATTAACGGAGATAACGAGCTTTGTTCTCCTGGGCTCTTTTATAATGGGTTTAATTTCTAGTTTGGTCCAGAAAATGAACTGGAAATGGATATATAGTCAACCATAGGGCGCCTCGAATATATAAGAGAATGCATTAGCCTAACAATGTTTACCTTGAACTAGTAAGCTAGTACATTCTCTTATTTATGCGAGACTCCCTATGGGAGACTCGCATATAAACGAGAATGCTCTGGCACAGGGTATTTAATGTAACACCAGCTCTGATCCCGCCATGAAAGGGTTAACACCATTAATTATATATGTCTTAAGTTAACTATTGATATAATTGAGGTGTATATGTTAAATATGTTCCAGACTGATATATGTGAACCTATATCCCTTTTCATTTAAATTCCAACGTAGATATTAAAAATGAGATGTTCAACCTGGGAAAGAATGACATTTACAATGAGATGTTCCACATGGGAAAGAATATCTCGTCAGATAAAGAATTTTCTATTAATTCAAGTTAAACGAGTTTTGTGGTTTATATTGACATTAAAAGTAAAGCTGGCAGCAGCATGACTTGTGTTGTATTAATTGGCATAGCTGACGTTCTGTTTTAACAGTTTGCGTTTTGTCCAGAAGCAACATAATTTCAATTTGAATTTCATAATATATAGATAAATAAGTTGTTGGCAATGGAAGGTGCTTTGGTGTTACCAAAAACTTAAATTATGCACGTGGTTGTTTAAGAAACACATGAAACATATATCATTCTGTTTTCTAATAAAATGTGAACTTGTAGACAACACTTGTGCTTTTGATGCGGATGATTTTGGCATTGGAACAACGAATGTTTCTTCAAGTGATTTTCTCGAGTGGTCGTTCGGTTGAGGAACAAGAGAGCTTATACGTTTCGTAATTGCAGCTTGCGCAAATTGACAGAGCTCTTACCGGATGAATCTGAAGTGTTCTATCTGAGGCATTCCGCTAACTATTCGACCATTCATCTTAGTGTGGCAGTTCTGACGTGTCTAACAATTGTTCCATTTAATAATTTTGACCTGACAAAGATGTAAATATATGACAACCCGAGGAGGGCGGATCGCTCCTGAAGTACTCGTAATCGGCTTACTGCATTTAAATGGCGATATTTCAATTGAGAAATAATGGGGAGAAAATGAAGACCACCTTACTGTCGAGAACGATTTATATCACGTGGTGTTAGTTATTCGCAGATTAACATCTTGTCCGACTCGCATACAAACCGAAATCAGACAGTATTGACATTATTCCGGCACAACTACGGTACTAGAAGTAACTACTTGATCCTATTTCGCCAAAAACTATTTATCATTGTACGGCTTCCTTAATTCTGAATATCAAGGTACAACATAGCCGTTTAGACCACACTAAAAGTGTACCTGTAAGTCGAAGCCGGCTCCAAATAAAAGGTGGAAGCGGGGTGTTATGTCGTATTTCTCGGTTGTTATTTCGGCCAATTTGGCCGGTTACTTCATGTGACTTTTTCATCTGACGTGTGTGTCGGATAATTGATCTGGAGGATTTATGTAAATGTTAGCCCAAACTACATTTCCAAGTAACGATGGTTTTGTTGTTTATTTTGAGGAATAATACCGCGTCAGATGAATTCAGCCCAAATATGTTAACAGTTGTCGTGTCAAACATTCGGCAGTAGGTTAGCGTTATTTAGTATTTGTGGATGTCCTTTAACATGGGGAAAATAGACTACTGCGCTTGAACGAGCATGTGAATTTGTCGTTTTTAATGTACAGCAACTTGATAATCAATAACAGAAGCATTCTCTGTCAAATAAGGTCGCTCTATTTACGCTATTAATTGCTGAACTTTCTAAAGTAAACTACGCGTAAACGGATACATACGGTAAATTGTAGAATGTGCCGGAATCGGCCTAATCGCCCCATGGCCAACTCGCCCAGTCGACGTGTGTCAATTCGGTACCTACTATAACATGTACCCGAGTCCGATTCGGAATAAAAGATGTATACGGGTGTTATATAGCGTTTGGTCCGTTGTTTCTCAATGAATATTATTGAAATTTGGTGTATATGTCCGGGCTGGGACATGGAATACAACAACGTTTGAATTGTTTTTAAATTTACAAATTTGTTGATTTTATTCAATTTTTTTTCGTTCTGAAAACACACTATAAAGTGTATATAATATAATAACGAACACGAGACATACATAATTTATAAACTGTTAACAAAAGATATCAAATTCAATACATGACAAAGATGACTCAGTGGAGTTTATAAAGTGAACATAAAAACATTGAGGTAAGAATCTTTTTAAGGAATTCAACTTTATTTAATGATAATAAACACATAAATTAAAATAACAAACATGAGACATACATGATTTATAAACTGTTAACAAAAGATATCAAACTCAATACATGACAAAGATGACTTAGTGAAGTTTATAAAGTGAACATAAAAATATTAAGGTAAGAATCTTTTTAAGCATTACTAAACCGTTTAGCACAGTCCACTTCACTCATCCGATCATCACCAAACTTCATATTTATCTTGATATTGATCTATCAGATGAGAGCTATCAAATATTTTTTTAATTTTATAGGAAAAAATGGTCGCCAGCGGCCATATTGCATTTACGTTATATGTTATCGCGTCATGTCGATATCTAGTATTACTTAGAAATTTCACCTTTCCAGATTCATAATTGCTCCATTGACTGTAACAGATGGAATTATTCCCCTCTTCGGATAGAGTGTCACTGAAACTTTATTTTGTCAGACTGTCTGTACAGTCACTGATTATATATGGCAATAATCTGTAATAAGATGTAGCACTATTTTATTTTATAGTTACATGCAGTGCTGTTTTTATACAACAATTCTAATCCCCACTAGATCATCATGTGATCGACCATACATCGCGCGAGGACCTGGTTGAATTAAGGGGGGTTTTATGGATAACTTCTGTCCCCAAGCTAAATTATACTTATGACATTTAATGGCATGTTCTAACGTGGAGGGTTAGATATGCTTGAGACACCACCACTCTTCAATTCACACCAAGTTCTCAGCTGTCATATTCGGATATTAGAACCCATAGCCATGATATATGGTTTATTTTGTGTATACTAGTAATATTGTTATTTTCGGTACCTTTATATACCAGTACTGTGTATAACAATGCATATAAATTAATCCATGTATACATGTATATTGATTCAACGGATTCAGTGGTTTTGTCCATCAGTCTATCAAATTTGCGGGGAAAACATGGCCACAAGCAGTACACCCTGCTAAATTTTGAATTTGAATAAATTGGCGCACCCTGCAGCCAGCTTTTATTGGAGAACTTTTTCTTATGTGGATATTTTGGGTCACCGCTAGATGTGAGCCATATTTTGTTCTCAAACTGTCCTTGTGAAGACATCACTGCCAGCGGTGATCTTCAATTTTACTATTTTTATGGCTAAATAATTTGGTTGATCCTACAGACGACACCCTTGTCCGATCGTCATCAGATTCCACAATTATCTTCTGGATAACCAGGGTGAGAGTAATCTAATTTTCCCGAATTTCGTTAAAAAACATTACCACAGGCAGCAATTTGGTATCTTACTCTTTGATCCTCTTTTGCATGACTGAATTGTTTAGCAACTGTACAGACATATCCCTCATCTGGTTTTTATATACATGTATATCTCTTCATGCGGATAGCCAGTATCACGTAGGTACTTCAACTTTCTGCATTCCTGTCATCATTTGAAATATAAAAATTTACCTGATACATGCACCCTTCAAAATTTGTTTCGTCGTATCTATTTTAATGACCCGTATGGTAATATTGATACAGATATATTTGTCAAACATTTCTTTGTACAATATACAGGTATTTAGTTTGTAACTAAATCTAGAAATATATAATAGTAGCTCGTGGACCCCACTTCGTCCGGGATGTTCCCCTCTGATTTTCGGAGAAATGCGCGATTTAACCTTGAATTGACTATTTTAAAGGTGAAGGTCATGTCGGGGTCACGATTTGACCCGTCCAAAACACTCCCCGGACAAAATTCACGACAAAAGTACCCGTCGAAATCCGCCCGGCTTTATACCCGATTTGACCTTGAATTGACAATTTTGAATGTCAAGATCAGGTCAGGGTCATGATTTGACCCACCCGAAACACTCCTGGGACAAAAGTAACAGTAGGTATCAAATTTCGTTGAAATACTTCCGTTTTACCAGATTTGACCTTGAATTGATCTTTTTGAATGTCAAAGTCAGGTCGGGATCAAGATTTGACCCGTCCAAAATACTCCCTGGAAATAATTTCCCCTAGGTATCAAATTTCGTCAAATCTGTCCGGCAGTTTTCCCGGCCATAGCTAACAGACAAACAGACAGACAAATGTCCAAAATATATATTAAACTAGCTGATGAACTCGACTTCGTTCGGGCTAGTTAGGGATTTGTTTGTGATCGCCTCCATCTGGACAGTACCCAGTATATACAGCGTCTGGCCAAACTCTTGTTCAATTGGTCCAGAAACATGCCTATATCAGCACGTTCGAGAACATGGTCCCACGTGAAATTGGACCCGTCCATATTGCTCCCGGGATCGAAGTAGTCCTACACACAAATTTTTAGTCGGATCGGTCAAGGTCCAGAAACATGCCTATGAGCGAGGTCAAGTTGACACGTTAAATACCAAATTCGAGCAGTGTTAGAGTCTATAACACATACACACATGCATTCACGTATACACACATACATACATACATACAGACAGGTGTTTCAAAATGTATAATCGATAGCTACAACAATTCTATGGTAGATAGTTCACGGCCGACCTGATGCATGCATCTTAGTTTTCTTGTACGGTATACTGCATAACTATAATAGAAGGCGATTCGAGGCGGCCACGTCTTGTTCACTTCAATTTGATAATTGAGCGTGCATCGCACGATCGACACACGTGATCGCCGCATCCAATCAGCTTGGGCCAACAAGTTGGTACTCTATATTACCTAGCATCTACGTTCTACGGTCATATATACCATAGGTTTATAGGAAGGTGCCTCAGTAGGCACTGCCTTACTTATTGGCACCACAGGGTGTTATATCTGAGAGTGTACTTCTGTAACGGTTCGAACACTGGGTGGAACTTTAAACACGATAGGTACGCGTACATGCATTAATATACGTATTATATTATATATATTCAATATTCCTGCATTCTCTGTCTCACCTAAATACATGATTCGACTTTTTTAAATTAGCTCTCAATATGTTAATGTTTTCTTACCTCGGGCAACGGATCAGAAATATATAGATATCAGATTCCGATTGTGAATGCCTCTACAAGATTGAACCCCGAGGTCAACCATTTCCATTAGAGGAACATTTCCGCGCTTGTTAAAATTCTACGTTGTTTGCACACTTCCGGTCGGCTGAATGTTGAAGAACACTCGATGGCCGTTCAGCTCTGTTATTAGCGACTTTCTTCCCGGGAGTGGTGGGAAACAAACGACTTTGGCGACACTACACGTCACATAGAGACGAATCGATGCACAGGTCATGTGTTAGGAATTTCTATGTGTGTTTTGACTGTGTTAGCCCGGAAATCTCCAAGACGGCGCCTTGTGAACAGGAAACAGGATTTGTTTGGCATTGGTTGCTTCTCATTCAAGAAAACCGTTCGCGATCATGAACGCAAACTTGCATAATAGCCATTTTATAAGCCCACAAAGAATCTACAGTGAAATCAGCAGGCATTCCTTTCACAATCACTAACATAAGGACACGCATACGTACAGCAGCATATACAGTAATGCCCTAAATAATCGACTCCTTAACCACAGCAGAATTATGGGTAACAATAAAACAATATTATATAGAGGATCTCACATGAGTTTCTATTTTATACGGAATTTATCAACCGAGTTCACTAAATTCGATTTGAGCCGAGGTTTACCGAGGCTCAAATAGAATTTAGAGGACGAGGTTGATAAATTACGTATAAAATAGGACGAGTGTGAGATACCTTTTATCACATGATCAAATAAACCCGAAGCAACGCGCAATATTCATCGAAAACAACAATCATAAACTACAGCGATCGCAAGTTATTTGAAGAACGCCGTGACGTCATCGCACGCGCTGATATTAAACGTGTCTATTACCGATAATTATGAAACTGCTTTTATGGCCAAATTATGTGATAAATAGTTTTCGCCCGCTGTCCAGGGAGACATTGAGAGTAAATTTGAGTCGGATCGATCGAGCAGTTTTCGAGTCTATAACACACATACATACACCCTTACATACATACATACATACACACTCCATATATGACATTTTTTATCTGCATTATATATCTGACTTTTAAGTTCATTTTCGCCTATGAACCTGTCAAGCTGTCAATAAATAATTATTAGCTTAGTATATATAATATGATCGCACGTGACACGTAATTGAGCAACCACACATGCTGTGATTCGACATTACAATAATTAGAGGGTGATAACTAGGTGTACAGCAACTAATAACTTACAATCCACTAATAACCCTTTACCCAACAGAATGGCCCTGTGCCAATGCATTCTCTTATATATGCGAGTCGACCATAGGTCGCCTCGCATATATAAGAGAATGCATTGGCTTAACACATTAAAAATTATAAAATTGTTAAAGAATGTAAGAAAAAATGCATTCTCTTATATATGCGAGGCGACCTATGGTCGACTCGCATATATAAGAGAATACATTGGCACAGGGCATAACTGTAACTATCACAATGTGGTCAAGGAGCCGGTTCCAATGATATCCATATTTGTATGGTTCTATTGAGACAGACCGAAGATATTTTAGGCTGTTGAAGCTTTATTTGGCCGGTTTTGGCCGTTTTGTTGGGTAAAGGGTTAATATACCAATCGAAGACACATGCATGGGCCTACGTGTTTGTACTGTCATCACAATAAAATATAAAATTTGATAAGGGGCTAAAATAAATATTGTAGTTATATATCACTAGAGGTTACCCAGCTATTGGCCAAACCTCGTCCTTCTCCGTAACCGCGCCTAAGAGGTCAAAGGTCTAGAGTGGTTCCCGGCGTTGCCCAGATTGAGAAGTATTCAAACCGCAAACCGTTGATGTGGTTTTCTATCGGTTATAACGCCATGCGGGACATGGTTAGGTTGTCTTCGTTTCTGGGTTCTCCGCCTTGGAAATTCCAACTTTGGCTCGGAATTTTCCAACAGATACTTCAAGATTTCCATCTTTGGCAATTTCCAACGCAACATCCCCGGTTGGAAACTTTCAGCTAATTTAAGTCTGACTATTTCACCGAAACGGCGAAAGTATAGTAATATATTCGATTTTTTGGTATATTACATACTAAATATATGTTGGAAAATCAAACTATCACAACAATTTCAACCTACATGTGGTTTAAAATGTCCAGCTGTGTCTGGCATGGATTTTCCAAATGTTGAACATTTTTTCCAAAGTTGGATGGGCAGATTCCGCGGAACACCGCATCCCAACCACCATGTCGCCATGTCTCCAGTTAAAGCAACTCACACACTTCAATGCTCAAACTAAACCTAGTAATTCCCTACGTTGGCACGTTTTGATGATTAACATAGGTAGGTTAACGCAGGAATTACTATATATGGACTTCGTATTCTGAAAAGACAGAGCAAATTCTTATACATTAAATAAGCTGTTTCCCGGCGAATTTCTAACAAAGGCGATTATACGCTTTGGATGTCCTTTGCTGTAGTAATTGCAGTGTGTCTGGGTATATCTATGTAAATTCTAGTGATATGACATCAGTGTTCGTTCCCGCCGGAGAACACATATCACGTGCAATCTTGTCTGGATTCTGGCTCACAAAGCAACATGACGTAAATGGTCTTCGCTGGTTTTCGTTCAGCTAACCAACGAAATTGGTCGAAATGAAACTAATGTATAGGCCTAAATCGCATAGGAATTCTTCGGAAACGGTGAAGTTGCCAATTTCATATCCATTGCCAATTCCATGCTTTAGCAATTTCTTTGGGTGATCAATTGCTCCCAGAGGGGATATCAATTCGAGAACAATACATGACCGGAAGTCACGTGATTTTTCGCCCCTATTGTATGTGCCGCGGCAGATTGCGTCGAAATTCGGTTTCATAGTCTAGTATAAATTAATGACGTAATACACGCCTAAACTTGAAAACCAACAACGCGGCGCGTTCTGGTTGCTATTAATATCGCGGAAGTCCAAAAAACGTGGGGGAAATGTCGCATGTGCATATGGCTGTCATCAATGTCGAGCGGGTAAAATTGCCGTTAGCCCTTGGAAGTATTCTTTAATATAGTTTAACAACACAACATTATATATATATATATGTATCAATTCCGTGAAATCGTGTTTACCTGTTGAAATTCCCACTCCCCGAAAAAGATTTTGAGTGGGAATAATAGCTCATAAATATGTATGACCAAGTCCCCACCCAAGCCAACCCAGAAACGACCAAATGTAGTCTGACACTTTTTATTTCAGGTATGAATTATAGGCTGTAAAACAAAAGAAGGAAATAATATGGAATAACATGACATCAGATAATTTTGATAACAAAATAAATGAATGCATGGAAGCCGACGATAATAGTAAATATATTTTGGAACTGGAGTTACGGAACTTACGGCGAATATCAGAAGAACTCCCGAAAAATATACTAGACGCGAGGAAAGCAGCAATTCGTGCCGTTTCCAAGCTAAGAATAAGATTTGTAAATATCACCTTGTGTTACAATGAACGAAAAGACAGAACCCGTGACTTTATAACTGCATAAATTTGGCATAAATAATTAAAAGAATTATTGTCCCGTTAATTAGCTACTAATGATGTAATTTAGTTAATATAATACTGATTACAGTAGATATTAAATACAACTGAATTGTAATAAAATTTTACCTCAGGAGGCAATGCGACCGAACTCGCCGACGGTCAGTAGAAAAGAGAACGCGGTCAATGTCAATCACCTGTGTGTGCGTGCAAGCGTGACAAAGATAATTTAGATAGAGTAAACAAAATGGTATGGCGATAGCGGTGCAAAATATGGCATGGTATATAGTTAAGCATGCACACTCGCCCACATATGTCACTGCATTCCTGGTCTAATAAGTGTTCGTTCTCTGTGTTGAAATCGTCGGGTACATGTAGACCAACGTTATGGACGCACACTGTACACAAGACACTGGTTTGAATGTACAATATATGGACAAACATGTGTGATGTTTCACCAAAAGGAACCAAGTAGTATAAATATAGAATACACCCATAGTAGCGCTGAAGGGGCCACTCTCACCAAAAAAAAGTGCTGAAGGGTACACAGGATTTGAACATGTGCTGAAGGGTACACAGGGTTTGTGATCGCCACTAACATCGTTACTTAGACTGTGTTTCTGAAAGTCTGGTGACCATTGGCAGTTTGATTTCAGTTCATTTTAATGTTCATTGGAACATAAACAATTATTCTCTAACAGAAATCATGGCAGATACGAAAACTAAACGTCATTTAGAACGACATTTCAAACCCTGTGTACCCTTCAGCACATTTTTCAAATCATGTGTACCCTTCAGCACTTTTTTGGTGAGAGTGACCCCTTCAGCCATAGTAGCCGAGAATACCAAATTTTCACCACGAGTGGAATTGTACCACAATACCACGAGTGGTGAAAAATTTGCACTCTCGGCTACTATGGGTGTATTTTATTTATGCCATAATTATTATTTTTGATTTGTTCATCCAATTCAACTACTCCGCTGTATACTTTGAACGATTGTGTATCCACACCACGAGACACAAAAACGACGATATAAGGAATGTGCGTCACGCGTAGTGATGCATACATTTACGTTACATGTGACGTCAGCCTGTTTCTGAGCGATCAGTCACTTGGAATTACAATTCATGTTCCTAGTTCATATTACACTAGCAAGCTACACTGCTACATTTGATTGAAATGCAGGCAATTTTAATCATATCTAATTTATCTCATGACAACTTCCAATTTTAAATGAATGTGACATAGGAATTCTTTTGCTAACTACGACGTGGTTCTACTATTGGTATATACGTTTAACACATGAACTTACGTTTAAACTTTTACACCACAGTAGAAATTTATACCCACAGCAGGGTGTAAAGATGAAGTTTCAAAATAGGCGTTATACACACAATAGAATAGGCAATTATGGGATAAATACATTTATAACCGTCTTGTGGAATTGGACAAGAAATGTAGACCAAGGACGCGCATCGTTCGAGAAATATATCGATAGATGTGACACTGTTTATAAATGCATTTTAGTATAGACCCCTGGTAGCTAGGTACATTGTGACAACCATAGTGGTCAATGCCTATTAAAGTGGTCACAGTCGACAGACGGAGCCAATTAGCAAGGCCGCGGAAATCCTTATATGGTACTTGACACACCACAAGGAAGACACTGCTTCCTGGTCGACTTTGTTAAAGTGTCTATTACTATTGATCAATGTTTACTGCTTAACGTCCAAGTAAGTGGTTAATCTAAGTTCTCCATTATACCCCAGTAACGAAGTTATTGGGGTTATACTCGCATCAGCATTTCCAATCAATTTCAATCAATTGTTCTTAACTTGGCACAGATATTTAGTGCGATGGAAAACTGTCCTCACACGATTATGAGGTCCGTCCGACTTGTTCTAGTGGAGTTATTCCCCCTTTTTTGCAACCATGTAATTTTGTAGGAGCTTGTATTATTTCATTAATTGGTCAATGTTTTTTTAAACTTGGCACACTTGTTTTGTTTGTATTGAGAACAAAGAATAACAAAGGAGAAAAGACAAAATACACGCACGCGTTCATGCTCTCAATCCAGGACAAGGAAGACCATACCATGACCTGGCCCACTTTCTAACAAGTGACATGTCTTTCGGAAATATTTAAAGGCACATATGTTGTTGCGACAATTTTCCAAGCACCGTTCAACTTAACAGCAAGACGAAGCAGTGATACTAGTTTCTACCTTGACATAAATTTGACCGAAAATTGGCTTTCTTTAGCTACAATAATGGTGATAAAAACAATACATATTTCCTTCAGAATAACTTTAATGGCACGGGCGGCGTTCGTTGCAGAAATATTAATAATTGTTCAAACCGCCATCAACAGAAGGAATATTACATTTTTTTTTATAGTTTTGTTCATATGCCAAACATAATCAGCGCGTAAATAGTATATTGTCGTCAAGACGTACGATGGTGTACATAACAAGAGCCTTCTCGTGTTACATAAGTTTTGCTTCTGTTTAGATAACACAGCGCAATTCTATTGGTTAATCACACAAAAATGATATAAACGCTCTTTATTTTTCCATATCAGGAAAACCGTAACAAATAATGCTCTTTATGTTTACCATATCCGGATCTAAACAAAAGCCAGATTCGGTAACGTTTTTTGCTTTTGTTTACATAACACAGGAAAAACATTTGACAATAACATACTGTTTATGCCATATTTATGATTGGCATAAGAACAAGGTATGTCTATATTTTACTATTCTTTCTGTTTATGGCGGTTGTTGACGGTGCTGAATATTTTAACCCACCGCCAACGCCGCCCGTATCTTTAAATACCCCGTATTAAAACAGCTAAAGCGGTACACTTGTTGACCATCATCGGAACATGTGCACCTGCAATTGTGAGAACCATCCCAGCGTTTTTGATATCATTATTCCCTTTTCGACATGTTTAGCAAATGTCCAACAACGTGAGTAATGTTGTCATTTTGTGCAAGCCTGTACTCCTTTGTTTCCTGGTCAATTTGTATAATACACGTGGCACATATATACCGTCATGACAACCTGGGCACCTGCGACTACGAGACTGGGTGGCCGTATTTTAGTTCAGTTATCAAATAGTGTCCATGGTACTAAATTACGTATACACATCTACATAAGTTGTTGTGGAGGGTTGGCCAGAACAACAAACCATATATAGGTTTGTTTTGACGGCGAATTTCTTCGATTCACATTAAACGGACATGACTCATTCGAGAATCCAAATTGTGTCTTCATAATTTGGAAGGAGGTAAAATATAGGTTGACACGCACACAAACTATTTGAATACCGACGTCATATGCTCTGAAAAATACTTGTCATGATATATTCAGGGGATGGGCGGGCCCGGTGGGGTCAAACATTTTTTTCCGAGCACGTATGAGATGGTGGTTGGGAGTTCAAGAGGAGCCAAAAACATTTTATTTCCGCAGGTCACAAAAACTTGCTGCATACTTTTCAACTATTTTGGGTATTAAAATTTAGAGATAATGTAATTTAACAACAACACTGACTTTGTGTAGTCAGTATATATTGTTACATGTTGTAAAAACACGAAAAACACGGCATATGTCAGTCTATGTCAAAATGAACGAAACATGGATGGTCACATCATTGCACAAGCAATCACTTCCATATTAAACTGAGCCAATCACATACACCGATCTGTAATAGATAGTTGATAGGAAACAGACAGTAAGTGGTGAAAAAACGAATATTCTTCCGAAAATTTGGATTTCGTGTTTCTAAAAACTTGTTAAAATGTAAATAAAATTAGGTCGAAGGGTTGTGGGTCCCAAAAAAATGGCTAAAGGTAAAAAGTATCATACGTGTCTGAAAAAATGTCCAAAACCCCCTCTCATCAATCGTGATTAACAGTGTATAGTTGACGGTGCCACCTCCAGTTAAGAGAGAGGGGTGAATCCTGCGTACCGGCCAACAAAATCTAGAATACAATAGACGGGAGCTAATAGGGGTACCCTTGCACCACCCTGGGACTTAACTTTACCCAACTCATTTTGTTTCTTTTTATGTCCTTCAACTTTTAAGAAATGTTACCATGAAAAAAGGTGGCGTCCGTCATGGCCGCCATTTTTCAGACTAGGCCCTAAGTCAGTTTGATGCAAATTAAAGCGGGAAAATCTAGTAAAGTGTATACAAATGTATATATTTTCCTAAGCTAAGATATAATGTCACTTTTATAGGGCATATTGAAACTCCCCATCCAAGATGGCCGCCGGAAGTTCAAAATATGACATTTTTTTCACTAATATCTTCAAGATCAGTTTATGCTGTTTGCAACTGGTTGAGAAATGTGACTTTATTTTGTGGTTTTTAACTGATCATTGGAGCAATGAGATATGCAATTAAGTATACAGTCTACCTATATACATATACATATAAAGCCCATCCATGACCAGTGAGTCGCTCCAGGTATACACATACACCTCACCAATGGCCATTCAGCCCTTCCAGATATACAAATACCCGCACACACGGCCACTCGTACCTTCCATACTTGCATATACACCTCACACATGACGATTCAGAAACTCACTGTATACACAAACACGCCATACATGACCATATAGCTACTCCCTATACACCCACCAATGATAATACATCCACGACATATATAAATATGCATCACACCCGTTACCACAAGGTCACGCCCTATGTACCCACACGCTCGCCAATGACCATCCAGCTTACTCCAGATATGCAGATACCATTCAATCATGACCGTACAGTCATTCCATGTACATCTATACACATTACCCATAACCATAAAATAACTCCCTAATTATCCACACACCCCATCCACGATCAAACAGACATCACGTGTATACATATATACATACCTGTCACAATACAGCCACACACGGTACGCATGTACATCCCACCATGACCTTAGAGTCACTCCATATATACATAAACAACCATGTAGCTACTCTCGTTAGATCCATACACCGCATCAATGCCCATACAGCCACGCCGGGTACACCAGTACTGGGTACATACAACCATACACCATACAGCACTCCATGTATGCCGATGCACCTCACACATCACCATACAGCCACTACGTGTGTGACTATACATCTCACCATGGACAACCCACTCATAACCATATAGTCACTCCTTGTATACCTATTCACGCCATTCACGACCATACAATAACTCCCTGTTTAACTATTCACCTCACCTATGAGCTTACAGTAACTCCCTGGCTGCCACCCTGTATCCAGTTGATAAATTTAGGCCAGAATAGCCACCTATTATGGTTCATCTCAGTTTCGTCTCAAAGTTCTGCCCATTTCCTTTCAATAATATGGCCAGAATCACAAAAGAGGTTCTCGGCAAAATTGAATTTGTCATGCCCCACACTGAACTGGGACAAACAGAATAGAACATGCAGTTATCAGTTAAGTATATAACACGTAATAACCAAGTGAGTCACAATTTACTACCTTTTCGGAAAACATAGAGAATAATGTTCGGGATATATGTAAAAAAAATCTACTTTTTACCAAATTTGGTTGCCATTTTAGAAGCCATCTTAAGCAATTTAGACTATCAACACCGTAGTGTGACACATATAAGATAGACCAAAACAATAAACAACTTTCATACCAAAGATAGTTGCATTTTACTTTTAAAAATTGGTCCAAACCTGAAAAGTTAATTTTGCCTATATTTATGTCAAGTTTGTGAGAGAAAATTCAATATTTCTGGTAATCTCAGTGGTGACAATAGTAACAATTAACCATGGTGCATATGACATGTTAGTATTCAATGTATAGAAGGCAGAATAGGCAATTTTATACATCAACCACAACTTGTAAGCGATTGTAGGACACGCTGGTGCAATATCTACCATTTTCCTTATTTTGGCAGCCATTTTGAACCAAATTAACAATTTTGGTTCCAATGAGTTGGAATATTCATAGGTAATGATATGCATCACTTACACTACAAAGTTCTGCTCATTTCTTATTGAAATATGACTAGAATCCCAATTGTTATTTTATACCGCGTTTTATAAAATCAAATTTTTGAGGGAGGGGCTAGGACCCCAATAATTGCATATTTCATTGCTCCAATGATCAGTTAATATAAAAACCACAAAATAAAGTCACATTTCTCAACCAGTTCTAAATTGCATAAACTGTCATTTTTTTCAAATTCCGGCGGCCATTTAGGCGGCCATCTTGGATGGAAACTTTCAATTTTACCCTATAAAAGTGGCATTATGTGCTAGCTTCACGAAAATATATACATCTGTATACATTTTTGCCAGATTTTCTCGCTATAATTTGCATCAAAGTGACTTAGGGCCTAGTCTGAAAAACGGCGACCATGCATGATGGACGCCATCTTGTCTGGAGTCCACACGACACTTTGTTTTCGTGTTAACATATTGCTTAAAAGGACATAATAAGGAACAAAATGAGTTGTGTAAAGTTAAGTCCCAGGAGGGAGCAATGGTACCACTATTAGCTCCCGGACGTGGTATGATAATTTCCAAACAGAAACTGAATAAATGTCCTTAAAGGGGTACTGTGCGCCAAATGTTGTTGTTGGTTTCTATAGTCTCCGAGTCAGAGAATAAGGTAACAATTTTTTCATTATTTGAAAGTCTGTTGAGTACGAAGTAGTGTTATGGATGACAAATTTACCGGAATGCAAAAATACAAATTGTCGTTGTCGAGTAATTTTTGTACAGTTTTCAACCAAATGAATCAAATAAAAGTTATATTATAGGCATACTAGTCCAATATAATCATTTAAGTTATTGTATCGTCGCTATTCAGTGAGTGACTTGAGTGTTCTCCCCGTATCATTATAATATTTTAAGCAATCGTGTGTGCGATCGGTTTAACATCCAGTATCCCTCAATTACTTTATTTTGATTACGGAAATTCGTAATTTAATTGACGCCATTTTATGGCTCCAGTCATAAATTCAATTTATATCAAATTATTAACTTTTAAATTATTAAATTTTAAGATAGCATATTAACCTGAGCGTTTACAGAATACATCTTCGACTCAAATTACTTATGTTTCTATATATTATCGATATTAGATCGTTGTCACCGGAAATTTAATGCAAATGGCGTACAGTAACCCTTTAACTTCAAAACATCAAGATGTGTTAGACATAAAAATGTCATTATGGCTGAGAAATGTGACCCGCCATATCAAATCCAGTCGTAAGTCAGGATTTTGTTTTACCCTGTGCCAATGTATTCTCTTATATATGCGAGTCGACCATAGGTCGCCTCGCATATATAAGAGAATGCATTGGCCTAACAATATTTTAAATTTTTTTTAAAATAAATGTTTCTTACAATTTTTAGGACATAACATAAAAAACATCCATTACCCTGCAGGGAACCCCGCACATATATAGAGCATATAGAAGAGTGTCGTCTGCTCATGTTTGTCTGGGGCTCTGTATGGGTGAAATTATAAAATTGTTAAAGAATACAAGAACAAATTATTAAAATTGTAAAAAATTGTTAGGCCAATGCATTCTCTTATATATGCGAGGCGACCTATGGTCGACTCGCATATATAAGAGAATGCATTGGCACAGGGTAAAAAAAATCCCGACTTACGACTGGATTTGATATGGCGGGTCACAAATAATCAAAATGTGAAAAATGTTGTGCTATAAAAGCTGCGTATATATAAAAGCATTGTATACAATCAGGGGCACCGGAAGAGGGGGGCAGAGGGGGCAGCTGACATAGCTGGCAGAGGGGCAGCCCTTGGATGCTTCCGGCGCCCCTGTATACAATTCCAGTTAAAATCGGCAAATGAATCCCGAGTACCAGTTAACAAGGGGTGTGAATCCTGCGGATCTCTTCAAAATCACCCGAATCCACCGCGTACCAGAAAAAGGGGGGTCACAGCCTCAAATTTATGCGCTGGTGAGTCATGGTGACCATGTGTTCATTTTCTGAAGGAATGTTGTCGCATGGCCTCGGGATGTGTCAGTTCTCTATAGACAATGGTTTCGTGTCGATGAGTTTTTTGTAAAACATCTGGATGATCTATAGATACTCGCGCGATAATCACCATATATATAACACGTCTTGGACAGTGAGGTCACGCGGTCGATAAGACTGAGCACACATCTAAGAAAAACAAGTTCACATGTTGAAATGCTCTGGCACAAGCGAACTACATGTAATTAACCCGCTATCAACTCGATAGCAAGACCACGAATTATGTAGTGATCCATTTTACTTCATATCGTTTCGTGACTGATATAGTGTCAAAAGCTTTAAAGAGTTCGATAAAAAAAAAGGTCCTTCAACTGCATCTAATTGATGCACTCTTTACAAAACTTATCTTGGCCTCGCTCCGGATAATAACTTTAAAGAATATAATAATCACATATATTACATGACCCTACACTTATTCCATTCAATAAACCCATTCTATAAATTGTGATATTAAACGTTCGTTTTATAACAGGAAATAGTGCCAGGTGACCTTTGACTTCCAGTTTGTCGTCTGATGACATTCCGTACTCTATTTCTCAAAATACTATGGCTCCATTATTTTCCACAAATCTCTAACGAATGAAGAGTTTGAAAAGTTAATTCATTAAGTATACGCCTTTATTCCACACCCATTGACGTGAGGTACATGTATTCAACGGAATCCCAGCCATTGAATACATAGTAGTGTATACCTCTAGTGGAATATAAACCGGAACTATTCTTGTTGAAGTTGTCGCCAAGAAAGATGACGTACATTACGTCGAGCATCCGCTTCCGGTGATTCCCCCATAATTACTGGCTATTTGTCAGACTTAAATCACAATAAAGGTGGCTATAGTAACAATGGATATGACATTCATGGATTGAACTTATCTGACTGAACGGTGTAGAATAAATACAGAACACAACTTGCATCATAATCGAGAATCTTTTATCGAACTCGTTGCGGACGGCGCAAAGTTATATTTCGCTCTCGCTACGCTCTCGCGAAATATATTCTTGCGCCATCCGCAACTCATTCGATAAAAGATTCTCGATTAAGATGCGCGTTGTGTTCTGTCTATTTAAATGCGTGAAAGAGTCTTTATTTGTCTGGGATTATTTCTCTACGCGTGCAAACCATGCATAGTTACGTGAAACGTCATCGCAAGCCTAATAGATGACGATGTTAGTTTCGCGTCCAAATTTGTTGATTTAAGTATATTTTATCGAGGTTTTGAATCAAGTAATAATTATAATCTACAACTCGTCCCCATATTATAGCGCCAAAGGCTCGGTCAGTCCAAATTGACTGGACTCGTTTTATACATTCCGCTATAAACTGGGGACTCGTTGTAGATCCTCTATAAATAACATGTATACGATCTTGCAAATTGTATGATTCACATGTATATGTCATGTATACAAATGTATTTGATATTATGGTATATGATATGCGTATAGGATGATATGTGTGACTGTGATCCGGAGGGTTTATCTACTTGCCTTTGTGTTGCTTTAACCAGTTCTATACTAATGGATTCACAAATTCAGTTATAAAAGTATATATTGAAATATCTATCATTCATTTGGAGGGGTGTCAAGAAAACATGAGCAGATAATACATATTATTCCACACCCATTTACGTGCGTCACATGTATTCAACGGAATCCCAGCCATTGAATACATATTAGTGTATACCTCTAGTGGAATACAAGCCAGAACTATTCTTGTTGACGTTGTCGCAAAGAAAGGTGACGTACATTACGTCGATCATCCGCGTCCGGTGGTCCCCCCATAATTACTGGTTATTTGTCAGACTTAAATCACAATAAAGGTGGCTATAGTAACAATGAAGGTGACATTCATTTATTGAACTTATCTGACTGAATGGTGTAGAATAAATACAGAACACAACATGCATCATAATCTCGAATCTGCTTTATCGAACTCGTTGCGGACGGCGCAAAGTTATATTTTGCGCCATCCGCAACTCATTCGATAAAAGAGT
Source organism: Siphonodentalium dalli (assembly GCA_032622095.1). Lineage (NCBI taxonomy): Eukaryota > Metazoa > Mollusca > Scaphopoda > Gadilida > Siphonodentaliidae > Siphonodentalium > Siphonodentalium dalli. Next base: position 265,646,026 of record CP136064.1, on the reverse strand, counting down.
CTTGATTAAGATGCGCGTTGTGTTCTGTCTATATACATGTGCAGGAGGATATTCACTAATGGGAAATGTTCAAATAATACGTTCAACAAACCACATATGGTGGTCGTTTGTTGAATGGGATTAGTTGAAGCTACTGTATGTATGTTTGTATGTTTGTTTAAAGTGAAATCAATGTTCTATTGCGGGTGAATAGTCATCAATTCCGGGAATGGTGTAAGGAAGGCTCATATTAGATTATTGGTGCTGCGAATTTTATCATTGTTTTCTTACATTCTTTATCAATTTTTATTACACGATCCTACCATTATTCCATTCAATACACCCATTCTATAAATTGTGATATTAAACGTTCGTTTAATAACAGGAAATAGTGCCAGGTGACCTTTGACTTCCGGTTTACGGTCTTTTAACATTCCGTACGCTACGTCTCAAAAATACTATGACTTCCAATATTTTTCCAACAAACTATCATGACTGAAGAATTTGAAAAGTTATGTTATTAAATATACGCCATTAAAAGCGCCAAATAGTCTTTATTTACTGGGACTATTTCTTTACGCGGGCAAACAACGAATAGTTACGTGAAACGTCATCGCATGTCTTATAGAAGCCGATGTTAGTTTCTCGTTCCATTTGTTGATTTAAGTATGTTTTGTCGATGTTTTGGATCATGTAATAAATAGAATCTACAACTCGTCCCCAGTTTATAGCGGAAATTACAAAACTCGTCCAGTAAATTAGGTCTGGACCTCGCCAAAGGCTCGGTCCAGACCTAATTTACTGGACTCGTTTTGTAAATTCCGCTATAAACTGGGGACTCGTTGTAGATCCTCTATTTATCATTTTTTCTTACATTCTTTATCAATTTTTATCATTTTGTATCATTATTTCTTATATTCATTAACAATTTTTTATATATTTTTTTCATATTTTCTTAATTTTTTAACACTTATGAAAAATAATATAAAATTTGTTAGGCCAATGCATTCTCTTATATATGCGAGGCGACCTATTTCGACTCGCATATATAAGAGAATGCATTGGCACAGGGTTTTCGCAAAAATTCAGGAAGCTCCCGTCATGAAATTTTTCGAATTCGTCCAGGATATTTCCATTTTCCGTTTTCACCTCACAGTATTGTTAAAGCGACACCGTGTCATCCAATTTAAGAGGCATATAATTTCGTCGACCTTATCGCGTACGCATATTAGCCATCACGTGTTTCAATGGACCTGGGCTCTGACGACTTACCGACACCATTGTGCCGACTGCCAGCTTTAGTCTGCAGCAATGTTTGGCATATGGCGCGGCTATCGGGTGACGGGGTTAATCATGTTCCTCCGTGGTATTTTGTTTAACTATAACATTCAGTGGTCGTCAAATCTCGGAAGTCTGGGGGTTGAACGTGGTTTATTGATGTAATATTGTCCACTTGGAGTCGTGTCTGCTAGCACATCGACGTTTTAGCATACCTCTTCCCGTTTATCAATTCCCCGATACACTCGAGGATCACTATATGTCAAGCAACATTAACGCTCGATATTGAGCGTCGATGTACGTGGGCTACCAGTGCAGCACAATGACATACCAACCGTCATCGGTCACCATCCTCCGCAACATATCATCGTGATAGTCACAGTCCCAAACGCAATTCAAGCGAGCGTTGTGTATTTTTCCCGTTTGCTGTCGAACCATGCAATATTTACAATAATGTCTCAATATGGTTAAATTTACTAATTATATTGTTTATGTTAATATGTTCATATTGGACCTAAATAGTCAAATATGTTCACAATGAACTTATTTGATTATGAAATAAGCCCATAGTAAGCTTATATCCGCAATTCCATTAAATGCCGCGGGCCGTGTCGATGAAACGGTAGATTAAATAATGCCAATATGTACTTATTTTGTATGGAAATTGGACTGTTTTAAAAACCGCGTTTTAGTCGATATATAGCGTATATTGAGGTTAAATAATGCCAATATAAGTTTATTTCGCTATATAAAATAAGCCCATTATGTGATTATATTCACGAGAACAGGCAAGGAGGTCCTCGGATATGGTTATTAATTTAGTTTTTGGTGGCGAGGTCACGTGGAATTATATGGCATTTTGAGTTGTCGGTTTGGGACATATCATATATTGTGCACATGTCACTATCCCATTGTCGGGTTGCTAGATCTGGTTTTCGGCACCATCGTCACGTGATACATGTGAATGTGATTGATTCCACTTTTTGTTCGATAATTTGCACAATTCTTACAGGTCAGCATGGGAGAAACAAAATGGCTCGTCTTGATTATTTTTTAGTATCCTCAGATATGCAGCCTTTCATCAAATGCTGTGACATACATACAAGATATAAGTCAGATCACAATCCAATTAGTGTGAACTTTGAATTTATTCATCATCCTAGGGGAAGGGGAATCTGGAAATTCAATGACAGTCTATTAAAAGACCCAGAGTATACAAATATTGTCAAAACTGCAATTAGTAACACAATACAACAATATTCAATAGAAAATTTAGCAGATTCTGATGAAATTTCATTTTCTATAAACGACCAACTACTTTGGGAAACTTTGAAAATTATTATAAGGGGGGAAACAATTGCTTATTCCTCTAAATTAAAAAAAATCAAGAGACAAAAGAGAAAACGATATAGAAAAAAAAACTTGAAGAATTAAACTTAAAATTGGACAACGGTGACTTATCCGTTGTAGGTGAAATGGAAAAACTCACAACAGAAATGGAATTGATTAGAGACAAAAAAATAAAAGGCATTATTCTGCGGACAAAATCTAAATGGAAAATTGAAGGTGAAAAGGCCACCAAATATTTTTGTAACTTGGAGAAACGTCATTACACCGAAAAATTCATTCGAAAAATTGTTAAATCAGATGGATCAGAAACTACTGACTTTTCAGAAATTCTTTTAGAACAAGAAATTTTTATAAAGATCTCTACAAATCAAAATTGGGTAAAAACAATGAAAATGAGGCATTTAATTTTTGGGATGTAAATAACCCCTTTCTTAATTTCTTGGATGAGGAAGAATCAGAATCCCTTGAAGGACCATTATCTAATCTAGAATGTGCACCAGCACTGAAAGGCATGAAAAATGACCGCTCCCCTGGGAGTGATGGTTATACTGCTAGCTTCTACAAGTATTTTTGGAAAGACCTTGGTCAGTTCCTGATCAATTCTATTAATTATGGATATAACAAAGAACAGCTGTCGGTTACACAGAGGTGTGGAATAATCACTTGTATTCCTAAGTCCAATAAAAATAAACAATTTCAAAAAAATTGGAGACCAATCTCTCTTCTCAATGTGGACCTCAAAATGGCATCTTCAGTAATAGCTAATAGAATAAAAAAACATTTGCCAAAACTGATATCTAACTCCCAATTAGGTTTTATGTCCGGTCGTTATATCGGTGAATCTACTCGATTAGTTTTTGATTTGATAGACAAATGTGAGAAAAACAACATTTCCGCTATATTGGCAATATTAGACTTTGAAAAGGCTTTTGATTCGCTGGAATGGGTATTTATCCAAAAATGCCTAGACTTTTTAAAATTTGGCCCATCGATAAAAAGTTGGGTAAAAACATTTTACTCTAATATTTTCAGCTATGTTACAAATAACGGTAACTTAACAAATAAAATAGACATCTTTCGAGGGGTACGACAGGGTGACCCCCTGTCACCGTACATCTTTATTCTTTGTGTTGAAATCCTTAGTGCCAGCCTTAAATTCAATCCCAATATAAAGGGCATAGAAATAAACAATTCCGAATATATTTTGACTCAGTACGCTGATGACCTTACTCTCTTCCTAAAGGATGATCAATATACTCTTAACGCTGCACTCAATTTATTTGATGCCTTTGCTAACATTTCAGGTTTAAAGGTTAATTTTGACAAAACACAAGCATTATGGATTGGAGTAAAAAGGGGTTGTGGTGACGAAATCCCAACGGATAGAAAAATATTGTGGAACCATAATCAGTCAGTTACTATCCTGGGAATTGAATTTGATCTATTTAATGATAGTTATATAGAAAATAATTAAAGGACAAAATTGAAGAAGATGGAAAATCTGCTAAATGATTGGTCATTTAGAAACCTCAGTCTGTATGGCAAGACAACAGTCGTTAAGACTCTGGCATTACCAATCCTAACCCAATGTCTCACTGTAAAATACAATCAATGTTATTCAAATTACTTTGGTCTGGAAAACCAGACAAAATAAAAAGGAGCGTAATGATTAATACTTTAGAAGACGGAGGTTTGAAATTGCCTCATTTAAACTCATTTTGTAAATCATTGAAAATGACTTGGATTAAAAAGCTTCTAGATGTCCACACAGAAGCAAATTGGAAAACTCTGTTAATTGATGATTTAGAAACCTTTGGGGGGTTACAAAGTATGGCATCTACACAAAGAAGGTATTAATATAGTTTGTAAAAAACTCAATCCCTTTTGGACAGATGTCTTTAATGATTGGGCAAACTTAGATGAGAAAGTCACCACAACCCCTGAAGAAATCTTATCAGAACCAATATTCTACAACCCAAAAATTATAATAAATGGTAAAATGTTCATCAACAAAAGCTTGATTAGAAAAGATGTTTATTTTGTGAATGATCTTGTTGATGCCACCTCCACCTTTCTGGATTATAACACATTTTGTCAAAACTATGACATCAAAATTCCTTTCACCACCTACCAGGGTCTTTTAGCAGCTTTACCTAAAACATGGAAAACATGTATAAAGGAAAATCAATTAAGACTCTGCACCGTGACATAAAAAAATGTTGAGAAATTGAAAATTTGCGAGAAAGCATGCAGAACCTTTTACCCCAGTTTTTTGAGTCATGTCATCACAGTTCCTGAAATGTCCCCAGAAAAATGGCAGGAAAGACTTGGGCAAACTTTCATGCCCACTGAATGGAAATCAATTTATAAAATGGCAAGTAGGATTACAAATGACACTAGTCTATTGTCTTTTCAATTCAAAATAAATCATGATATTTTATATACTAACTCCAAACTTATGAAATGTAAAATATCAGAAACAGAAATGTGCTCTTTTTGTCACACAGGAAAAGAAACATGCCTACATCTATTTTATGAATATCATGTAACAAAATCTGTATTACTAGAATTTCAGCAGAATATTAAAGATAAATGTAACCTGCAATTTGAAGTGTCACAAAATAACATTATATTTGGTGTACCTGATGGAAATCCAAATGAAGGAATAATAGAAATTGCCATACTTCTATTTAAGAGATATATCTACTCTTGTAAGATAAAAGCTACTAACCCTAATTCACATGGTTTTATAGAATGGTTAAAAACTTATAAGACAATTGAAACTGTGCCATTAAAGGGCTATTCTACAAAAAAAGATATCTTTTTTCAAGAGAGATGGGATATAATTAATGAATTATTTTTAACATAAACATAAGAGACGAAAAACCCACAAAAGTATGAACGGTGCAGAGTCTAAATTGATCAATATCTTATACCATTTAATATATACTCAATCATATAAAATTAATTGAACATGTTTATTTCAGCCTAGGACAAAACACTTTATATTTTATCCCACTCATATCAATATCTTTAAAATATTTTAATTTTTTTTGTTATGTTTTAACCAAGTTCATGTATTGTGTCCTTGATTCCTCACATGTCTGTCTGTATTTATTTGTTTAGACCCGAATAAAAAATATTTAAAAAAAAATTTGTTTTCGAAAAACCAACAACCCACCGCGGACTATAGTGGTATTGCTGATTTTCCTAACACGACATCCGGTTTTAAAAATACCAGATCGAAAATGTATTCAGGAAATTGCACGCGACGTTGTCTGTACCTTAGCTGGTTTGATGAGCGAAAAAGTTATATATTACAAAATAGCATAATGAACAGTTGGTTGTGTTTTATATGAAATGGTTTGATCTTCAGCAAGGCGGGACCAATTGTTGTGGTCTAGCAAACCGATCCATCTGAGGTTGTTACTCGAGCGCGATTGGACGACATTAATCAATACCTAATTTTGCCAATTATTATAGCTGATTGTGTTGGCCTACGTGTACGTCCAGTATAGATCAGTTATATGTCCAATCTATCGGTGATGTACTAGACTTAGTTTCGCCATATTAAGCATCATGCTCTATGGAAAACAAAGAAGCATATTTAGAAGATAGAATGTAACTGATTGCATATTTATTTATTTATTTATTTTTTATAACAAAAATGAACTCATATAGGGACTTATTTGATTCTGAATGGCGCTGTCACAGTGAAAATACATTACCGCGGTAAATAGACTTGTATAGAACCTATTGTTCAAATGTGACCCGCCATATCAAATCCAGTCGGAAGTCGGAATTTTTTTACCCTGTGCCAATGCATTCTCTTATATATACGAGTCGACCATATGTCGCCTCGCATATATAAGAGAATGCATTGGCCTAACAATTTTTTATCATGTTTTTTAAATAAATGTTTCTTACAATTTTTAGGACATAAAATAAAAAACATCCATTACCCCGCATGGAGCCCCACACATATATAGAAGCACATAGAAGAGTGTCGTCTGCTCATGTTTGTCTGGGGCTCTGTATGGGTGAAAATTATAAAATTGTTAAAGAATACAAGAAAAAATTATTAAAATTGTAAAAAATTGTTAGGTCAATGCATTCTCTTATATATGCGAGGCGACCTATGGTCGACTCGCATATATAAGAGAATGCATTGGCACAGGGTAAAAAAAATCCCGACTTCCGACTGGATTTGATATGGCGGGTCACAAATAATGCCATATTGGACTTGTTTAGTTTTGCAATAGGTTTATATTGAGCGTATGGTCCATGAGAACAGTCGTCTGTATGCATTTTTGTGTACATAAATGTGTACATAAACACTGCTCATTATCAGCTCATATGTGACCCGCCATATCAAATCCAGTCGGAAGTCGGGATTATTTTACCCTGTGCCAATGCATTCTCTTATATATGCGAGTCGACCATAGGTCGCCTCGCATATATAAGAGAATGCATTGGCCTAACAATTTTTTACAATTTTAATAATTTTTTCTTGTATTCTTTAACAATTTTATAATTTCACCCATACAGAGCCCCAGACAAACATGAGCAGACGATACTCTTCTGTATGCTTATATATATGTGTGGGGCTCCCTGCAGGGTAATGGATGTTTTTTATTTTATGTCCTAAAAATTGTAAGAAACATTTATTTAAAAAACATGATAAAAAATTGTTAGGCCAATGCATTCTCTTATATATGCATGCGAGGCGACCTATGGTCGACTCGCATATATAAGAGAATACATTGGCACAGGGTAAAAAAAAATCCCGACTTACGACTGGATTTGATATGGCAGGTAACATATTATCAATTCTCTCTTGGCTGAGAATATGTATTTTATGCTTGTGTCATCACGTTGCGAGGATAATACGCGCGCGAGAATATAAACGATATAAACACCTCAAATAAGTAAGTTCCCACTCACATACATGTATTTGACTGTATCTCAAGAATTCTGAGGCCGAATGTCGCGAAATTATTACATGTATTTCACTGTATCTCAAGATTTCTGAGGCCGAATATTGGTAAATTGTTACATGTATTGTCAGTATTCTAGAAAGTGAGCTATAATCGGCTCACTCATTGAGCACAGTTTGTGTGTGGGAAGTGCTAAATTCAAAAATCTAATTCCATAATAGCTATTTCTTATCTTAATTCTTACAACGGCCCCTGGGAAATATTCAGTTTTTATCGATTTTCTTGAACTTGGGAACCAAAATTACCAGAGGACAATATGGAATATATTGAACCTCCGCTTCATGCATGAGCGGAAGCAAGACAAACGGATTCATGATAAAGGTGACATATTTTGTGCCCCAAAATTTTCATTTCCCAACGCATTATATTATAAGCCATAGAGTATATGGTCTAACGCCCAACATAGGTATATACTTATTCCCTATTCAATAATCATGTTTTATGGATGAACATAATACAAGCTATAATACAATGTCGATCATACTGGAAGGAGTTGTTTGTTTACATATGTGATGACACGTGCTGGGGAATTCCACATCGAAGCAGACATCACATATATGGAATTCGAAGTGTATACATTAAAAAGATTTTAAAAAATCGAATTCCATAATAAAACTTTGACAGACGGGTTCATTGACTCAAATACTATTGTTCACCCCGAAACAGAAGATATGGTAATTAAGAGGTGTCCAATCCTACAGGGAATCTTAAATGGACATGGCTCATTCGAGCGTTCGAGGCATCTTAAATGGACATGGCTCATTCGAGAGTTCGAGGCATCTTAAATGGACATGGCTCATTCGAGAGTTCGAGGCATCTTAAATGGACATGGCTCATTCGAGAGTGTGAGACATATTGAAATGGACATGGCTCATTCGAGAGTTCGAGGCATCTTAAGTGGGCATGGCTCATTCGAGAGTTCGAGGCATCTTAAGTGGGCATGGCTCATTCGAGCGTTCGAGACATATTGAAATGGACATGGCTCATTCGAGAGTTCGATGCATCTAAAATGGACATGGCTCATTCGAGAGTTCGAGGCATCTTAAGTGGGCATGGCTCATTTGAGCGTTCGAGACATATTGAAATGGACATGGCTCATTCGAGCGTTCGAGGCATCTTAAATGGGCATGGCTCATTCGAGAGTTCGAGGCATCTTAAATGGACATGGCTCATTCGAGAGTTCGAGGCATCTTAAATGGACATGGCTCATTCGAGAGTTCGAGGCATCTTAAATGGACATGGCTCATTCGAGAGTTCGAGACATATTGAAATGAACATGGCTCATTCGAGAGTTCGAGACATATTGAAATGGACATGGCTCATTCGAGCGTTCGAGACATATTGAAATGGACATGGCTCATTCGAGCGTTCGATGCATCTTAAATGGACATGGCTCATTCGAGCGTTCGATGCATCTTAAATGGACATGGCTCATTCGAGCGTTCGATGCATCTTAAATGGACATGGCTCATTCGAGCGTTCGAGGCATATTAAATGGACATGGCTCATTCGAGCGTTCGATGCATATTAAATGGGCATGGCTCATTCGAGAGTTCGAGGCATCTTAAATGGACATGGCTCAGTCGAGAGTTCGAGGCATCTTAAATGGGCATGGCTCATTCGAGAGTTCGATGCATCTTAAATGGACACGGCTCATTCGAGCGTTGGAGGCATCTTAAATGGACATGGCTCATTCGAGCGTTCGAGGCATATTAAATGGGCATGGCTCATTCGAGAGTTCGAGGCATCTTAAATGGACATGGCTCATTCGAGAGTTCGAGACATATTGAAATGGACATGGCTCATTCGAGAGTTCGAGACATATTGAAATGGACATGGCTCATTCGAGCGTTCGATGCATCTTAAATGGACATGGCTCATTCGAGCGTTCGATGCATCTTAAATGGACATGGCTCATTCGAGCGTTCGAGGCATCTTAAATGGACATGGCTCATTCGAGCGTTCGAGGCATCTTAAATGGACATGGCTCATTCGAGAGTTCGAGGCATCTTAAATGGACATGGCTCATTCGAGAGTTCGAGGCATCTTAAATGGACATGGCTCATTCGAGAGTTCGATGCATCTTCATTGGACATGGCTCATTCGAGCGTTCGAGACAAATACACAACAAATTCATATACCGGCTTCATATGCTCTGACAACCACTTGTCCAGATGCTTTAAATATTTCGCACAGAAGTTAATCAAACGCTCGTTAGTTCTACCATATCAGGAATAGTATAACGCTGAACGTTCTTTTCTGTTATATGTCGTGCAAACTGCCAAAAACATCGCGTTCGATTTGTAAATTTTTTATGAATGAATTGCGTCTTTCAATATAATGCTCGTAGGAAGTTAATTCAAGTATTTATCGACCTATTTCGATACCGGAAAAACATTCAAAAGCGAATATTTTTAGGTGCAATATGGAGCGCAAACGTGGTTTTAAAAACATGAATAACTTTCTGAAATCAAAAGGAAGCTTGCGATGATCACCATACACGTATACACAGGTTTGTTTCGTCTTCAAGGCCGGCCATCATATATTTTTGGTGAAGGAAACATCTAACATATTCTCATGCAAACAAGTTCATATTGAACATAAATATTCATTTAGGTTCATACTGAACATAAATAAATTCACATATGTTCATATTGAACATAACTATTCACTTAGGTTTATATTGAACAAATAATATCAACGTAGGTTCATATAAGAAATGAACGGCGGTTTCAATGTGGTCATGGGATTTTGACCGCGAGAAAAAATCAGCAAACTGCATGAACCCCGAAAGGGGTTCATGCGGAGTTTGCTGAATTTTTATCGCGGTCAAAGGCCATAACCACGTTGAATCCGCCTTTTATTATTAATATTTATATACTTAAATTCATTATGAACTACGATTGTCTGTCTGTCCCACTATTTATTCAACTTTAAATGAACGCATGGAGTTCAGTTCGGACAGTTCGAATGCTCGCTTTTTAGAAAATCAAACATTGTGAGAATCCGTTGACGGGGAGCGGAAGAACGCAATTTCACAGTAAAGTATACACATATGACGAAATGTCTTGTTTAGCTTGTAGTGAATGTATATATAGCCGTGTTGATTTCAAGAATGATAAACAAATTTCTTGCCAAATCCGGTAGTGCTGAATACTCAAGCAGTCGTTCATGTCCGACAATCCCCGGTGATTTCCGGGATCAATGTGTTCATAAACCTATGAACGACATTGAAAGTGACGTCACGTTACGTTCATAGGTTTATGAACACATTGCTTTAGAGGGCGTGTCTACCGTAACGCTATGGGGAAATCGGAAGCGATATTAGGTGTATGTAAATATATTGAACATAAATATTCACATATGTTCATATTGGACTTATCTGATTATGAAATAAGCCAAATGTGGACGTGTACCCGCTATTATATTGAATGGTGCGGGGCCACAGTGAACACACATCACCACGGCATATAAGCTTGTGTACATGTGGATCATATTAGTCAAATAGTGCCATGTTGGATTTATTTGTGTTGAAATACGTTCATGTTGAACCTATTTCGACCTCCAAATATGTTCACATTGCGCTTATGGCCCAAGGGAACAGGCTGGTATATATACAATATACTAGCTGATGTGCCCGACTTCGTCCGGGCTATTTAGGGAACAACGTTGAAAAGTATTAGGAGAACGAAAAACTTGTGTTCGATCGGTCCAGAAACATGCCTATATGAGCGTATATGAGCGAGGTCAAGGTCAAGGACAGGGTCGCATGTGAAATTGGACCCACCCATATTGTTCCCGGGATCAAAGTAGGCCTACATACCCAATTTGAGTCGGATCGGTCGAGGTCCATAAGCATGCCTATATGAGCGAGGTCAAAGTCAAGGACATGGTCGCACGTGAAATTGGATACGCCCATATTATTCCCGGGATCGAAGTAGGCGTACATACCAAACTTGAGTCGGATCGGTCGAGTCTATAAGACACATAAACACATACAGACAAACAGACAGACAGACAGACAGACAAGTTCCAAAATATATCGTAGATAATTATGGTTAATTTCACTGACAAATCGAACAACTGAAACGTGTCCAGAGGAACCAACAAAGTAACCATCGTTTTACATGAAAATAAAAAAAATCGTTTATCGAAATTCCAAGGACATGAGAGTATGAACCCAATTAACTCACTTTGCCGTCAATTGACAGGTTATTGCGGCCTAGTGCTCAATGCACCTCATCGACTCGGCCGCTGAGACCCCTTAAGATATTACACATTGGCGAAACGTCAGACAGATATAAGAGGTCAACCTTTGGCCACCACGACCAATTGGTATTGACAGATCTGATGTACACTGGACATGTGTGGAATATAGTTTGTCTGGCGTTAATAGTACATACAAACTATAGATTCCATTCAACTCAATTTAGTCAATTCTGATCACCATGATACCGGCAGTACACAATATAATTTAGACTGTGTTTAAATACGTGCTTATAATGCATATATTTACTGCAATTGGAATATGCATGTGGTACACACACTATTTTAGGACAAATAATACTTTGACTCTAAAAAGCTGGGTTGAGGTGGGGTCGGATTGTTTAACTAAACGTATGTCAGTTTTGGGTGTCCAGTAAATAGTGATTATACATGGATAGGAATTAAATTATTACGATCACAATTGCCGAACTTTCAAATTCCCCGTACGATATGTCGCATTCGCTTTAATTGACCCCGTCAAGTTATATATCAAACAAAAGGAAATATTATTTCCTATAGCATGCACTGGTACGATATATCGACTTCCCTTCGTTGAATTATACACCAACAGAAAGGAAATGTCATGGCCAATAAGACACATTGAACTATATTGTGACTTATATAGAAGAACGATTTTGATAATATATATGGGGAATATGATAGATGGTGTGTTTTTTCCCAAAATCGGACTTGTGAACCTTGTCACTAATATGGTATATATATATGGTAGATCTCGTATTTCACCCAGGGGCCTGTGGTAATTAGCCATAATATAATACATCTAGGACCATTTTAATACACAAGGAGAGGTTTCTAATGTTCCTGTGATTTCGTGAGTCGAAGTGCGCGGCTAGTTTGTGAGTGTTAGGTCTTATATTAGTTCGATTTGATATACGTTGGTGATAATTCACAAATTCCCGTACATTTTAATACTGTAGTTTCTCGGTCACAAATAAACCAACATCGGGCCGAATATTCAATATCAAGGTATGGCCCTAGTACTACGTTATTGGTGGCAGTTGGTGCATATGCACGAGCTGCCCGTATTCAAATATAGTCAGTAATCACCAAATAGGAAGCATTGTCTTGTTAACTGGTACAAAGGAATGGGATATTCCTCCTTTATGGTCTAGACGACATGTAGCCCAATTAACACCGCGGAAATGACAACTTTACAAAAATCAAGCAGTCGCCGACGGTGGTATCCCCATGGTGGCAGAGTTGGGATGGGCATTTTCAAAATTTTGCTAAAAAACAATTGAAAGCCTTCGTTCTAGGTTATAATTTTAGAAATAACATTTATTAAATTATGATAATTTCCTCAAGAATATACGAATAGTATATCAAACAAAAGGAAATGTTATTCCCTATAACATGCACTGGTACGATATCTCGACTTCCCTTCGTTTGAATTATACTATTTTATCAGCTATACCCACCGCCAAGGCTGCCCGTATTTTTTATATTTGTTTGAGATTGGTTGTATATTTGTTTTAGTTCGGGCTTGATATTTAAATTGCAACGCCACAAATTGCAATCAAAGGTCTCTAATTCTGGTAAAATGTATGTCGACCCTAATTTGCGACCTCGTTACAGATACTCCATTTGTGAACACATCTTTGAAATCCGTTGATAATTGTTCGAAATAACCCAGACAACTTTTCGGGAGGGACAGTCTGGTGCCTCGGCGGACGGAACCCATTCCTATATCCCCGCCGAATATATTTCTGACGGGGTATACTATAAACGGAACATTTCCTTAACAGCGCCATGTTTCCCCACCAGTACCATAGCAATTCAGCAGGACACACCAGCATCATAGAATATTAGCCACTTATCCACGGGTATGTTCCTCTAGATAGTCTGAGTTTGAGGTCATCAAACTGACCCAAAAAGAAGACACATTTTGATTGATTGATTTATTATATTTGGCAACTAGTCATATGTATAGAGTGTTGATGAATGAATGAGCCATGCCCATTTAAAAGATGGCCAGTAAATAGAGAATACTTACTGCTTTTTTTTATTTACCGAAATATCAAATTCGTGTCTGGAAAGAAAGCCGCTCGTGAAAATTCGATATCTCTTTCCAGACACTCATGAGATGTTTCAGGTATTCAAACAAAAAACTATATGGTATTCTTTTTATAATATGCGGCATTTTAACTTTTAATAGTACAACAGTTTGAACATTACTTCCTACTATTCATAAGTGCACAATTACCTAGATAAAGCAACAAGACTCGGGCAAAGCAATGAAACACGTAATAGAAACTAACAAGACGAAATATATAAATCCCAGGTGCACGGGCAACAATTGCATGGTATGTGATAAGTTGCGACTAGCCAATAAAAAACGACGAATATCTTACGACACTTGAATGATCAATCGATAATTATAGATGTCAAGAGTGTCTGTTTCAACTTTACGCGCGTGTGATTTTTTTCGATATTTCTTATTTGTATACGGACAAAGTCGGTCTACATTTTGATGTTCTTTCTGTTTGTGGCGGTTTTTGACAGGTGGAAATATTTTCACAGGATACCCACCGCCAAGGCCGACCGTACCTTTAAGCGCGTGTGATTGTTTTCGGAAAGTGTTTCGCTCGTTTTACTTCTGCCTTCTACTTATGGTGGTTCTGCTGTAAAATGGTGGATTAAATCATAAGAAAGAACTCTTGTTTCGAATAAGGTTATGGGTTATAACCGACAAGTTTGCAGATAATTTACTATAATGCGCGGTGAAAGAATTTGTCTTCAATTTTTTTCGCTCGCAAAAACCGCTGAAGTGAAATAATGCTATCTATATAGAGTGAAATAACGACTTCGTATATATATCACTATGGCTTCTAATAGATAAATACAACGATGTACGTTTTGGTAATTTCCCGCTAGTTTATGGGCAAGCATATAATAAACTGGAATATCACATATACCAACCTGCCGAATGACCAAAGTAGAAACACAACTATATATATACGGTCAGTCGCAGGCACGCGCGTTGTTGACAGACCATACATCTGTACATTGGAGACAAGTCCATTTGCAATTTAGTACAGCAAACTCCGCTCGGAGATCAAGGTTCGATCAACTGGCCTAATTGATACTGACAGGCGTTGAGTGCCGTCGGACGTGTAAGCTGGTATGGTGTGAGCCAATCAATGGACCAACGGAGAGATAGTGAGTCCGAACTCAATGATTCGGTGGCGATTACCAGCGTGACTTCGTTCTTAATGGAGGAATTTGTTCTCATGAACACTTCAATGGAAAACAATCGATGTGAATAAGGCTATTAACACACCATCCCAAGGCTGTATAGGTTGTAGACCTCAAGCCTCACTCTAGACCAGACAATGTCATCAGACTAGACTAGACCCTAGATGCTCTATATCGCCACGGCTTGCACAGTGAAGGGACGTAGTCTCATAGAGCCAATGCCTATAGTTAATTTAGAAGATATGATATGTTGACAAATAAACGAAATATCGATATACTGTCTTCAAATGTTCTGAAGTACTCGCCAAGGTTACAGCCATTTTCCAGATGTTTTCAATTGTTTGCACAGAAGTGAAACAAACGCTCCTTATTTCTACCATATCAATAATAGACTGACACGGAACGCTAAAGTGGACACTTTTCTGTTACATGCCGTACACACGACTGTTTTTGTTTGGAACCCAAACATCGTGTTCAAAGTTGCATTTGTATGACTTCAATGCGTCTTCCTTGGACATAGTGTTCGCATGAAGGTAGTTCGAGTAGGCCAATGCATTCTCTTATATATGCGAGGCGACCTATGGTCGACTCGCATATATAAGAGAATGCATTGGCACAGGGCATAACTGTAACTATCACAATGTGGTCAAGGAGCCGGTTCCAATGATATCCATATTTGTATGGTTCTATTGAGACAGACCGAGATATTTTAGGCTGTTGAAGCTTTATTTGGCCGGTTTTGGCCGGTTTGTTGGGTAAGGGGTTAAAGCGAATATTATTAGGTGTAATTTAGAGCGCAAACCGCCATGTGGTTTAATATAAAGAAAGTTTAATATGCTTTCTTTGTTCCGTTGAGGTAAATAATAACGACCATTGTCAATAGAATTGTTTTTGACCTATTCCCATGGACCAGTCTTGGATGAACCTGCCTCGGAAAACTATGGATAATTTGGTGTCAAAAGGGATCGGGCATATGTTGTTCTACAGCACGCAGCAACAACAAGAGCGTTAATGATTAAGTCACCTAAGTTAGGTTGTAATGGTCACTGTCACCCACTTTCGTTCGGTTTGGGTGCCCAGCTTTTTTTTATTTTCAGCTGGGCTCCCAGCTTTTATAAAATTTACATTTTGGGTACCCATCTTTATAAAATCTTACACAAAACGTGATTTAATTAGTGAGTTGTTAATCAGTTGTTTTCGAAATGAACCTGTCAATTCGTGAACACATGTGAATAAGACATAGGTCTTGCAGACTGTTATGAACAAGTTTGGTACCCAATGTAAATTTTGTAAAAGCTGGGTACCCAACTGAAAATAAAAAAAGGCTGGCTACCCAACTGAACGAAATGGAATGACAGTCATTTGCACGGCATGAAAAGAAAAGAGTGTTCCGTGTTAGTCTTTTCCTGATATGGTAAAAATCCCGCATTCACAGTTGTATTTTTCATTTCAATGCGTCTTTTTGGGTTACATAATGCTCGCAGAAAGGTAGTTTAGATATTTATCGACCTATTTCGATACGGAGAAAAATTCAAAAGCGAATAATGCTATGTCTATTTTTGGATCGCAAACCGCCATGTGGCTTTAAATTATAGACATCTTCCGCTAAAGTAATCATATATCAGGTTTATTTTGACTGGAGTCTTAATGATTATATGTGCCACCTCAGACAGCTAAGCTTCGATCTTTACCAGACTGCACAGGGGGATATTGTTTTATGCACCACGTGTGTTTGTTTTCTTACTTTGCACATGTGCACATATGTGCATCCTGCATAGCACAGCTACGATTCAGGCAACCACTAACCATTTCTATACTTAGTGGATTCTAACATTCACTCAAAGCAGTATGCATTGAAATGGTGTATTATTATTCATTTGGAGGGGTGTTCATGTAATACAAGCAGACGACAGACAGACGATAAAATAATACAAGTACAGATGTATTTATATCAATTGGTGGAAATGTTCAGATAATAAGTTCTATGATCATTTGTTGAACTTATATTCTGAAGATTTCCCAAAGGGAACTACTCGTCAATGAGTATTTAGTATAGAAAGGGTTAAATTAAATACTTGGGGCTCCCCGAGAGCTTTCCGATGAATGGCAACAAGCCATATTTCCGACTAAATCCTGAAAAGTTACCCATAATTCTGCTGTGGTTAAGGGGTCGATTACTTAAAACATTACTGTACCTTTCTACGAGCATTATATGTCCCAGAAAGACGCAATGTGGTCTTTAAAGGATATCACTTTGAACACGATGTTTGTGTCTCATTTGCACAGCATGTAACAGAAATAGAGGATCTCACATGAGTTTCTATTTTATACGGAATTTATCAACCGAGTTCACTAAATTCGATTTGAGCCGAGGTTTACCGAGGCTCAAATAGAATTTAGAGGACGAGGTTGATACATTACGTATAACATAGGTCGAGTGTGAGATACCTTTTATCACCTGATCAAATAAACCCGAAGCAAACGCGAAATATTCATCGAAAACAACAATCATAAACTACAGCGATCGCAAGTTATTTGAAGAACGCCGTGACGTCATCGCACGCGCTGATATTAAACGTGTCTATTACCGATAATTATGAAACTGCTTTTATGGCCAAAGTATGTGATAAAAGAGTGTTCCGTGTTAGTCTATTCCTGATATGGTAGAAATAAAGATCGTTTTTTTTTCACAGCTGGAAAAAAATGGCTGTGATCTTGACAAGTGTTTTTCAGATAATAGAAGCCGGTATACCAATATGTCGTGTATTTGTCAACCTATCTTATCCCTCCTTCCAAATTACGTAGAATAAATTTGGAAGCTCGAATGAGCAATACCCGTGATCCTGTGTCAGTGCATTCTCGTATACACCCAAGTCTCCCATAAGGAGCCTTGCATATATAAGAGAAAGCACTGGCTTACAAGGTCAATATAAAAATTGTTAGGCCAATGTATTCTCTTATATATGCGGGGCGCCCTATGGGCGACTCGCATACATACAAATAATGCAGTGACACAGGGTTTTCGCAAACTTTCAGGAAGCTCTAGTCATGGAAGGGTTAAAGTGAACAAAAATCACATTCAGTTGATGCACTGTTTTTCCAAACATGGACTTTATTCTCATTTCCGAGTTTCAGTTATTTTCCAACAACCAGCATGTTTTTGTGTTTTCTTTATTATTTCGAATTCGATTCCGAAAATTAACAATAATTAATTTTCTTTTCCAGTTGCCGAAGATTAAGGTGGTTACTTGACCGGATGGTCTAGTCTGAATCAACGGCATACTGGAGCGGAACGTTCTCGTGTAACTGAAGGTAGGGCGGTCATACAGTGTATTATCTGCATGAAATTGTCCATACCTTACTTCGCGCGGTACTATATTTTATCAGTTTTAAATTCGCGTACTTTGAATTCGGGCAGTCTACAGCGCGAATTCAAAACTGACAAAATATTTCCGTAAAATGCATCAAAATCATTTACCCGAGGTATATCAAATGACATCCAAGATATAAAAACAATACACACAGAGGATACAATGTATCTACTAATTATTTAGTTGTGATGATAAGTCAATTTACACAGGAAAGTAGATTTCGCCCGCTTGTGGTGGACAATTGGCAATGTTATATAATTAAGATACAGTGAATACTATATCTGCTGTCCATAGCGTTTATTGTGCTACATTTACGTGTAAATGTACAAGTATTATTGTGTAAGGATAGAGAAACCTCTAAATATTATAGCAGTAATCTTCAACTGTAAAACAAGTTAAACGTTTAAGTTCCGCACATCTAAATTGATCCTAACATGTTTGAAGACAGCAACAACATAGTTTGGCAAACCAAATACATGTGACAAATTTCTCTGGCCTGTATTCGCAGGAATGCGTTGACCAGGATGCACATGTATCAGGATGCAATGCTCTAAGTAATCGACTTCTTAACCACAGCAGAATTATGGGTAACTTTTCAGGATTTAGTCGGAAATATGGCTTGTTGCCATTCATCGGAAAGTTCTCGATGAGAGCTTTCCGATGAATGGCAACAAGCCATATTTCCGACTAAATCCTGAAAAGTTACCCATAATTCTGCTGTGGTTAAGAAGTCGATTACTTAGAGCATTGCTGTACATGCACATGTATCAGGATGCACATGTACATGTAACGTCTTGTTAGACACACGAACATGTGCCCAAAGGTTATTGTCAACGTATTTCTTCACACTACAGTTTTGAAAAACGTCACACCATAACCTTACAAAGGGGGAAACTGGCATATGAAAATCTACAACCTCTTCATAAATTATTCGCCCATTTAACAGCCGTGACCTTTCACCATGTGGCATTATTTGACGTTTCCCATCCAGAAACATGCTTGTACATTGTTTTCGCACACGTTTCTTCCATGTACTATATATATATAGTGGCCATTCAGTTGCCAGGATTTGTCGTATGCTGGTTATGCTAGGTCGATAGATACTTGAACTACTTTTCTTCGATCATTATATGTCCCAGAAAGTCGCATTGATGTGATACAAAATACAACATTGAACACGATGTTTGGATCCCAAATAAAAAACAGCCATTTAGAAGCCCGATTTAGCCATATCCGTTTAACATAACGCTCACCGATACCAAACAAAGCAATAAATAACGCCATCATCATGCCGTCGTAATAACATCCTGATAGTTTAATAACACGTTCTGGTTTCTGGGCGTGGGAATACGATTTATAATTTGACGGTGACTAAAATATAAATTAACATTTGACCGAGATCCAGACAAAAAACAGTTAAGCTATTCTAATTTCTAATCTAGAAATGCTGAGCGTTTATTTAACTTCTGTGCGAAAATTGAAAAGAGCTGTTAAATGGCTGTGAACGTTGCAAGTATTTGTCAGAGCATATTAAGCCAGTATATCAATATTTCGTGAATTTGTCAACCGATCTTATTATATATACCTCCTTCCAAATTATGTAGACACAATTTGGAAGCCCGAATAAGCCATGTTCGTGTAATTGAGCTAAGTATTATCACAAACACGCCTTGCGTGGTATGCATGCAGTCCCTTGGATGTACACATGGCAACACTCTTCATGCAGTCCCTTGGATGTACACATGGCAACACTCTTCATGCAGTCCCTTGGATATACACATGGCAACACTCTTCATGCCTGGGAGACAAGTACATATAACATTCAGCTGTGCCAAATAATCTACAATATACTCAAACTGTTTCCTATTGTCCGCTAATAGTGATACCGATCGTTTGTGTGTCATGCCAGTATAATGTGGAAATATGGGTCTGTAGCCTAAGTAAAAGCTGAGGGTACGAACTGACTCAGGATATTACGAGTTGATTCAGCTGGAGTTAACGAGTTGACTCATACTCGGGTACGAGTTGACGTTTTAGGTGGGTACGAGCTGGTCAGGGTACGAAATTACTTACACCACATGCGGTGGAATAGGAGCAAAGGGACGTAACCAACATCTAATAGATTACTACCATTGCCGCGTCATTGCGCCTATATGGTGATCCTAAAGGAGTGCATGGTATGAACACACAATTATTTTATATTGAGAGATTCAACCCAATCGAACTTGACCATTGATAACTTGGATCATTAATACCATAATACTTCTGTCCGGGAACCAAAAGCCTTCGATGTTGACTTACTGAAGCAATGTCTGGATAATATAGTAGATACATCGGTCAACTTAAATAAGAATACCGCTTTTGAGTAAGCTGGTCAGAGACTGGCGTCTCGGTGCAAACAGTTTGTTCGTGTAAAACACATGTTACCTAGTCAGAAGCTAAGAATCGAAAAGAAGTAACACTGACATCGATTGATTAATCGTCAGTTCATGTCGACATAATAATTTATGGTAATACACTATACAAACACTCCATTCATACCGAACAAACGGACGGATTCTTTAGAGAGTGGTTTGGATTGATGTCCAATACTAATTCGGCCCGCCGCTACAGTGTACTGTATTGATCATATCTACGTCATGTTTATCCTGCAAGGACTTGGCCTTATGTTTTGTGAGCCAACGCAAACCAGAGAGCTATAACTTAGATGCTTCAAATTAACTCTCAACTACAAAAGACGCCTTGAGGCAATTCCGGATTGAATATCGATGAGGTTTTTCCCCTCAATGTGCGGCACGGTTTTACATTGTAAAATAATATACATTTTCAAGAAGACTTTGGGGCGGTTGCCAAATGGTTTGCGTGCTCAACTCATAACGTAATGGTGTGTATACGCCATGCGTACGAATACCGCTCTCTGCGATTAAACGTCAAACTCTGATTTCGAAATATCGACACGTTACATGTGATACTGCAGCTGTTGCGGTGACTTTTGACAAAATTTCCAAAAGAAACCGGGCCTATATAATATTAGAGAATAGTCATCGGTGGTTAGTAGCATAGGATATGTTGGCATTTTTCTCATATTAGAGAGATGATGAGATAACGAGCGAAGAAACATGGTAAATGGTAATCCGCACAGTGCAACAAATCCTCGCGTAAATACGCACATAATCGACCTAAACTGTGAAATAGGTTCATAATGTGATTATTGGATTCTGAAATAAGCAGATGATGGATCATATTAGTTATTTCGTTTTATGACGCGGGCCACAGTGAAACACGTGTTCGAGGACATACACATACAAATTCGTGAGTTCGCTTATTTGTGTCATTGTCCGCACATAATCTGCTTAGAAGCGCCTCATTATTAGTCGATAATATGACTAAACTGCTCTCATTTTCAGCACATTATCGACTGAAAATGAGGCGATTATAAGCAGATACACACATAAGTTCCATTATAAGCATATAAGTCCGGGTTTTTGGAAGAATAGGCTGGTTTAGTATATATACTTCACCAGTTTGTTACGACCCAAACTACAATGAAAAAACATTTAACCGAAACCAAGGGAAATAGGCGTCTTGTCTACACCTGTACTTCAACATGGAATTATTTTTATCCCAAATATATCATTATTTTTATTTTTAATAATAACGGAATGTTGGTTTATCCTCAACACGCGTATAATAATTTAACTTATCGTTAGTACACTGGTCTGTATCGTCACTAAATGATCGAAATAATCGTTTAGGTTGTATGAAACATATCTGTATATGTTGATTAAAGATATATTTGGGTGCCAGGGAGAAATTTTCACGAAACCTATATTATTCACTTTCTGACAACAAATGATAGTCGGTTTCCAGTCAAATAAATAGATGTTCGGGTATATGTATCCTGGAAGATTAATCTTGGAAATCTCCCACACATTCTAGGGCAGGTGCATCTGTATATAAACCGTGAGCCACCTGAACTCCACCTCATGCACGAACTACCGAATTGTAACTATGATCACGACTATACTAGATCAACATACCTTCATGCAAATAGGAACATAGTCGACATATAAAGGCACATAATGTGATTATTTGATTCTGAAATAAGCAGATAATGTAGACATGTCTGTTTTATGCCGCGGGCCACAGTGAAAACAGTGTTAAAGAGCGTACACCTGAAAAGTCTTGAGTTGGCTTATTTGTATGATTTTCCGCACATAATCTGCTTAGAGTCGCATCATTGTGAGTCGATAATGCGATTAAAATGGTCTCATTTTCAGCACATTATCGACTCAAATTGAGGCGATTATAAGCAGATTATCTACCTTACACAAGTTCTATTTAAGCAGATAATGTCAGGATTTTCGAGATAACAGGCTGCTGGATACGATTGCGTGCCGCAGACTTCATAGACGTAATGGAATTTCCATATTCACATTGCGGTGTTCAGGTTAAATTCGTAGACAACAGTGTGACGAAAAGGGCAGGATTCATATTCTTTGGTGGGAAATGTTCAGACATTAAGTTCAACTAACTACCTATATGGTCGGTTTTAACTTATTATCTGCACAGTTCATAAGGGATAACTCCTCTTCAATGAGTATTTAGTATAGGCAAGGTTAAGTAGATACGGGGTTGATATACAATGTATTGTCAGTAATCTTCTATACACACACCATCGCCAGTTTTGAAGATTATTATTTAGTCTATGTGCCAGATATCTGCGAGGGGATCATCGTTCTTCCACACCAGCCACAACGGTCGTTTCTTTGAAGCCTGAACTTTGCACTCTTCCTTTCTAAAATATCAAGGGTGCATAAATGGGTATAACGCAATAATACGCAAGATCATAAAACTATGGGAGACATATCTATTGCAGGAGCTAATTTCAATAAAAGATCAGACGACCACAGTGTCCCCCGAAAACGTGGCAAGTCGATGCCGCTTTGATAAAGAAATTAAAACAAATGTTGAAATTTTCTAAGTCGAAAAGGGTTAATAACTCTGTAAAAAAAAACGTCATCTATATACATCTTGCACATTTCCAATATGTGGGTAACAATACTCTGAAGTTTCAAATATCTACGATCAAAACTAAGTCGAAAAGGATTAATAACTCCGTAAAAAAAATAATCACACAAAAATGATTTAAACGCTCTTTGTTATTTCCATGTCAGGAAAACAGTAACAAATAACGCTCTTTATATTTACCATATCCGGATCTAAACAAAAGCCTGGAAACGTAACGTTTTTTGCTTTTGTCTACATAACAAAAGGAAAAACAATTACAGTAACATACTGTTTATGCCATATTTCTGATTGGTATAAGAACAAAGTCTGTCTATATTTTACTATTCTTTCTGTTTATGGCCGTTTTTGACGGAGGTAAATATTTTAACAGCATACCCACCGCCAACACCACCCGTATCTTTAATGTCCCTTAAATATCGAAGTTTCAGGAGCAACATGATCAAAACATATAAACAATCTCATCTCCTTCATGACATCGAATATGACGAACTGTTCGAACGGGATAACAACCAGAGAACATGTGGACACCCGTACAATATGATGAACTGTTCGAGCCGGATAACAACCAGAGAACATATGGATACCCGTACAATATGATGAACTGTTCGAGCGGGATAACAACCAGAGAACATGTGGACACCCGTACAATATGATGAACTGTTCGAACGGGATAACAACCAGAGAACATGTGGACACCCGTACAATATGATGAACTGTTCGAGCGGGATAACAACCAGAGAACATGTGGACACCCGTACAATATGATGAACTGTTCGAGCGGGATAACAACCAGAGAACATGTGGACACCCGTACAATATGATGAACTGTTCGAACGGGATAACAACCAGAGAACATATGGATACCCGTACAATATGATGAACTGTTCGAGCGGGATAACAACCAGAGAACATGTGGACACCCGTACAATATGATGAACTGTTCGAACGGGATAACAACCAGAGAACATATGGACACCCGTACAATGTGATGAACTGTTCGAGCGGGATAACAACCAGAGAACATATGGACACCCGTACAATATGATGAACTGTTCGAGCGGGATAACAACCAGATAACATGTGGACACCCGTACAATATGATGAACTGTTCGAACGGGATAACAACCAGAGAACATATGGACACCCGTACAATATGATGAACTGTTCGAGCGGGATAACAACCAGAGAACATGTGGACACCAGTACAATATGATGAACTGTTCGAACGGGATAACAACCAGAGAACATATGGACACCCGTACAATATGATGAACTGTTCGAGCGGGATAACAACCAGCGAACATGTGGACACCCGTACAATATGATGAACTGTTCGAACGGGATAACGACCAGAGAACATTTGGACACCCGTACAATATGATGAACTGTTCGAACGGGATAACAACCAGAGAACATGTGGACACCCGTACAATATGATGAACTGTTCGAACGGGATAACAACCAGAGAACATATGGACACCCGTACAATATGATGAACTGTTCGAGCGGGATAACAACCAGAGAACATGTGGACACCCGTACAATATGATGAACTGTTCGAACGGGATAACAACCAGAGAACATGTGGACACCCGTACAATATGTCGAGTGAAGTTCTGTCGCACATAATTGAGGAAAAACTATTTCACACTAAAGAAAAAAAAATATGTCAACATGACTAACATATGTTTGTCAACGGTTTGACTATACAGGATATTACCTTAGTGTGTACTGACTAAGGCAGAAATTAGTCCATGGTTATAACATGACAATGATCGTCATGGTCATAATTTCCACAATTAAAGGCGAAATTATTTTATGTTCTGTGTACCTATATATATGTTTAAGAGTAGGATATGCATGTTCCCGATTTTTCTACCAGACCCCTGGACCGATTTCCCCTGATCACCCCTCCAGATTAATAATAGACCAGTACAATATCACTTTTATGACCGATGGGAGAATCTATTTACTTTATAGAAAGGGTTAAATGTGTCATGTGCAACGCGTTCAACAGTTTGTTTTGGGCGTCATTCTAAAATCGTAACTAATTCCAACTCGGTTATAAATAGCTGCAAAATTGCCAGACAATACGTTTCATGGATGTAATCGAATTAAATGTCTTACGAATTTCTCAGGATTTGTTAAAAAATTTATTCCGTTCCATAATGAGATCTCTACTGAAGCGGACAGCGATTTCTTTACGTTCCGACAGAGAACCTCGTAATCTTTGAACACGAAGACTCAATCCTCTGAATGTTGTGCGACTAACAGTAACGCCTTGAAATTTCAATTTCCTGTAACACTTATCATAGCTTAAAGGTTGTATGCAACTGTGTTTACCGTAGTCTACGCCCAACATATCAATGTACCACCAGTGACCCTGATCCCAACTATTAATCCGAGAGTCTGCTGGGTTCTATTTGCACAATCGCGTACGAAAGGTTTGATGCCCCAGGTTTGTTACACCCCATGAACGTTCAAAGAAATCCGATTTCTTAAGTTCCGCATTCCTGGCGTTAGGGGCCAGAGACCCCACAAATCCAAAAAAAATGACTTCTATTTGCATTTTTGAGTACAAAGCTGATTTTTATATTAGTAGTTCTCCAGAAATCACTGACCAATAATACACAATTTCTGAAACGAAATTTCCTGGCGTTTTCATTTCAGAAGGGGTTTTTTGATAGTACCCCCAACAACCCCAAAAATCACTTCTAGTTTCACTTTTGAGTACAAAGCTGATTTTTATATTAATAGTGCTCCAGCAATCACTGACCAATAATACACAATTTCTGAAACGAAATTTCCTGGCGTTTTCATTTCAGAAGGGGTTTTTGAATGTACCCAAAAAAACCAGAAAATTTACTTTTATTTTCACATATTGTCGAACACGAAGCACAATTTTAAGGTGAACCCGGAATAAATTTATATAAATATACAAATGTACTGACCACAAACGTTCCCTAACTGCTGAATATAACCAAACAGCCCAAATTTTCGCGCGTTTCAGGGAGGAAAATTCGTTATTTTTTGGTAAAAAAACAATGCAGAAAAACATGTAAGGAAATGAAAATTGAAATTTTAGTCCGGTAACCAGGTCTGTCAAACGTGCACACCCCCCCCCCCACCAGGATTAAACTTCATTCATTTTTCGTAAGGATATCTGCTCAAACTTATCGACGTTAAAGGGTGACAGTGTATGTTCCGGGCAATATGGAGGCCATTTCCGGGAGTATACCCCACTCACTACATACATTTACAACAAAAACCAATTGTTCTTGATTCCATGGCATATGCCTGTCTTTTCATGCATAATTTGACTGAAAAATCCAAAATGGAGGACATAATGGCAACCGGAAGTAACACTTGAAAAGATCATTTTACGGTAACTTTCACCATAGGTGCCAGTTGCGCCACCATACATGATGTCCAATTCTAATCCGACAATAGTAAGTCATAACCCGAGTTTTCAAAAATGACGACGAAAATGGCAATCGGAAGTCAACAATTGAAGTGCTTTTTTAATTTCTAACTTTTTAACTTTTTGAACTAAATCTTCAAATATCGAATAAATATAAAGCCAATAAGTAGTGGTATATATGCCATCATAGAAGTTTCCAAAGCCACCAACTAGTTTCAGAATACATCAAATGAGTGTCCCAAACCACACACTGAGTCACTTATCTAGTATCCAAAACCAATCTATGAGTATCCCAATCCATACGTCTGGGGCCCCAAATTCAAATATTGTCCCGAGTAAAGCGTGATAAATAATCCACCCAACGAATTTCCCAAACCACCAAGTAATACCCCAAACCATATGCAACTGGTTTCCAACCCACATAGATGGTCCCCCGAGCCATGTATCTGGTGTCCAAGCCAACACAATGAGTGTCACAGGCCACATAAATTACCCCGATTATTGTCGTAACCCTGCAACGATTGTTCCAAACCACAGCGCACGGTAGGGCCCCCCCCCCCCAAACAATTCAACTGACGTTCCAAACTACACAGGTTTTGTCCCAAACTACCAAAAATGTGTGTCCCTAACCACCCAACGAGTGATGCAAATCACACAACGAGTGGGTCAATCCTTTCAATAATTACCCCCAAACCACCAAACGTGTGTCCCAAACAATCCAGCGAGTGTTCGAAAGGAAAGCTAGTGCACCAAAGCTAGTGTCCCAGGCCATCCGAGGAGAGTCCTATGTCATACAACAAGTGTCCCAAACCACCAACTTTCGTCTCAATCCATTCAACGGCCCAATCAGTGAACCAGTCGACAAATGAGTGTTTCATTCCACCATTCGTGTGTCCCATATGCACATATAATGTCCAAAACCACCCAATTGGGGTATCAAACTGTCTAATGGGTGGCAAACACAATTAAGTAGTGTCCCACACCATATGCACCTGATTCCCGACCTGCACAGATAGTCCTCCAAACCATGCATCTAGTGTCCTAACCCACACAATGAGTATCACAAGCCATCCAAGGAGTGTCTCAATTCACCCGATCAGTGTCGCAAGCCTGCAGCGATTGTTCCAAACCACAGTGCATGGTAGTGCCCCAAAACAATGTAACTGGTGTTCCTAACCACATAGGTTTGGACCCAAACCACATAGGGTTTGTTCCAAACTACCAAAAATGAGCGTCCATAACCATCGAACGAGTGCTCCAAATCATACGAGTGGGCCAATCCATCCAATGATTGACCCAAACCACACAACGAGTGTCCCAAAGCAGCCAGCGAGTGTTCGAAGGGAAAAGAGTGTCTGATATGCGCCCAATACCTCACAACCAGAGTCCAATGGGGAGAGTCCTATGTCATATAACATGTGTCTCAAACCACCAACAGTCGTCTCAATCCATTCAATGGCCCAATCATTGAACAAATCGACAAACTAGTGTCCCGTTCAACCACACGTGTATCCCATATCCACATCGAGTGTCCAAAACAACCCAAGTGGTGTCTCAAACCATACAATGGGTGTCACAAACCACCCAGCGAGTGACCCAAACCATAAAACTAGTATCACAAACCAGCCATTGAGTTCCCAATCCATCCAAATGGTGTCACAAACCATCTACTAACTTGCATCTCAATACATCCAAACAAGTGTACAAAACCCTCCACCGAGTATTTAACCATTCCATGATGGATGATGTGCTGATACAGAATTAATGATCATGTGCCATGCATTCTCCCATATATGCGAGTCTCCCATAGGGAGTCTTGCATATGTTATAAGAATTCCATGACCAAAGTAAGTATTGTTAGGCCAATGCATTTTCTTATATATGCGATGCGCCCTATGGCACAGGATTTTCGCAAAATTTCAAGAAGCAACAGTCATTAAAGGGTTAAGACCATCAAATGAGTGTTCCAAACCATCCAATGGGTTTACAAACCAAGAGACACTCGATGGGTTGTTTGAGATATTCGATGGATGATTTTGTATAATAGTTGGGACAATCATTCGATAGTGTGGGACATTCTGCATGGGGTGATATTAGACACAAGGCGGATGTTTTTAGACACTCGTGGTTCTGGTGGTTTGAGGCAATCGTCATGTTGCATGGGACGGCCATTGGATGGGTATGGGCACTCATTGGTTGGTTTTATTGGACACACATGGGATGGTGTGGGGTTCTCAATTGATGGTTTGAGATGCTCGTTGTGAGGTTTGGGATACCACGTGCATGATTTGGGACATTCTTGGGATGATATATGTTGTCAATCGTTGGATGGTTTGGATTATTCATTATGGGGTGTTTGGACACCATTTGGATGGTTTGCGACACTAGTTGGGTCGATTGGGATGCGCATTGTGTGGTTCGGGACACTGTTTTGCAATTGGGGATGCCCGTTCTACGGAATGTGTTGGTTAGGTATACTATATTAATTAAGATGGTGGTTTGAGATCCCCGATGCGTGGAATTAAGCTCCTTAGATTACTTGGGACACTCGTTAAGTGGTTTTGGACACTCATTGGATATGTTTTGATACAAGTTTGGTGGCTTTTGACACTCATGGCATATACATGTAGGACAATTGGCTATAAATTATATGAGAAGATTTAGTTACAATTTAAATCAATGTATTTTTATTTTATTTTTTTTCGATGCCATGGAAACAGGCTGGTGAACTTTAGCCAAACTTGCCCAATTTTACTGCTGCCGGTCGCCATTTTGTCCCTATTTTCGATAATGACGCCCTCTTTTCTGCTACAATGGGCACTAATGGTTCATATCTGCCATAGTATCGGTATTCAGTAATCAGTACACTGATGAGTTCAATTCCCTTCTGGGCATTACATAAATAACTGAATTGTGTTTTAAATCTATTTTAATTTGATGGACGCTGAAGGCCCAAATCCTCGTGATATGGCCCATTATTATCAGATATCGATTTAGCATGGTATATCTAACAAAAATGGAAATTATCTGGTAAAATGTAGCGAAATTTGCACAATTTGACCACTTCCGGACACCATTTTGGACGGTCCGCTATTTTGGATTTTGTAATGACAGCAATAATAATTTATTAATAATTCCACAAGGAACGAAATATCTAACAATACAGCCATACACGTAAATAGGACATTTTTTCAAAGAACTCTATAAAATTTCCCCCAAAGCGGATTTTGAAAATGTTGTTCCCCAGATTCTGCCCGAAAAAATGACAAAAACAATTACATATTTATATTTTCCATTGTTTTATCGCTTATATGAGAATATGAAATGCCAGGTGTTACGCACCATCGATTCTGACCAAAAATCATACAGATCTTAGATACAGGGCTTCTACAACTAAATTCCGATAAACTTGGCAGGTAAATTTGACAGCGTGTGAACGTACGGGGTCCATAACATTTTATTATTTCATAATTTTCTACACAATTTTTAATGAATTCGCCGGGTGATTTCGTTTTTTTTTTTACCATTTGGTCTGTGAACAATGATGATAGTGGAGATAGTATTAAGAAAAAATATCATCGGTGCGTACGGCAGTGCAAATAAAACTATTTTTTCGGGTTTTCATTGGGTACTTAATTCAAACCCACCATCTCCTTAACACAGATCCCCAGAATAAAAACCTGTGCTTCTTAAATGAAAACGCACGGAATTTCGTTTCTTAAACGAGGTTTTTATGACCAGCGATAGCAGGATAACTATTGAGGGGGAAAATCAGCTTTTTGTGCAAATAAAAGTAAATTTTCGGGTTTTTGGGGGTACTTTAAAAAAACCCATTCTGAAATGAAAACGCCAGGGAATTTCGTTTCAGAAATTGTGTATAATTGATCAGTGATGACTAGAGCACTATTAATATGAAAATCAGCTTTGTACTCGAAAATGCAAATAGAAGTACATTTTTGGGTTTTGGGGGTACTTTCAAAACCCCCCTTCTGAAATGAAAACGCCAGGAAATTTCGTTTCAGAAATTGTGTATTGTTGATCAGTAATTGCAGGAGCACTATTAAAGGCACGTGAGGCCTTAGGTGTCGAAAATATTCATATTTGTTCTAATCACCGTAAACAGAAAAACATTAAAACGCATACAGTTTCGTTTATATATACCATGACAATCACGTAAACAGCATGTTATCATAAAGACCTACTATATTTTACCTAAGCAAGAGCCTGATTGTGTTACAGAAGAGAGCACAATGCTACTGGCTAATAACACACAAATGGCATAAACGCTCTTTATTAGTTCCATATCAGGAATTCACCAACAAAGAACGCTCTTTATGTTTACTATCATAATATAAACCAACACCAGAAAGTAACTTTTTATGCTTTTGTTTACATAACAATGGTCAAACATTTGACAATAACATACTGTTTATTCGATATTTCTTATTTGTATACGGACAGTCTGTCCACATTTTGATGTTCTTTCTGTTTGTGGCGGTTTTTGACGGGTGGAAATATTTTCACAGGATACCCACGCCAAGGCCAACCGTACCTTTAAATATAAAAATCAGCTTTGTACTCAAAAGTGCAAATAGAAGTCATGTTTGGGAATGCGGAACTTAAGAAATCCGATTTCTTTGAACGTTCCAGGGGTGAAACAAATCTGGGGCATCAAACCTTTCGGATGCGATTGTGCAAATAGAACCCAGCAGGCTCCCTGATTATATAGTGGAAAGCGAAACCTCTAGATAGCTAAATTGAACAAAGACAAAACGTCATGACTTATATCCCCGAATGGTGACGTCACTTATTGAGGCAATCGTAATTAGCACGTTGTGTCACACTATGTGCAATTATTTTGTCCAACTCGATTCAGATGTCACGAGATTTTTATCATCAACCATTCGTGGATCAGCCATGCGTTACCTCATAAGAACTGAACAAAAAACATCCTATACTATTCAGCATTATATAAAGTTGCAGCTCAACAGTGTATTTATAAACAATGTCTTCCTGTTATTGTATATGAGTTATGTTGTACAGGTGCAATTTTGGAGTGAGATAAAAATCCTCCTATTAATCACAATATTTTCAAGGAACGTTATCTCACATACGATATAATCGCATCGATGGGACAATATACCGAGGGATTAAATAACACTGTAAACACCGAACTATTGCTTATTTGGCAGCATTATTTGTGCATACAGTGTGCTCTGACAGTAAAGATTGAAAACTCTTTTGTTTAACAATTATTGGTGTGAAATAATGTATCGATATTTGTTGACTGAGCCGTCGAAGAGAACGTATGTTAGTGGCATCGCGTAAAGTTATGCATTGAATCAATTAATATATATTCATCCCAAGTTTCAAAGACTGGCAAAAATTTCAAGACAGCATTTGCGTCACAATGCTGAGTTACATTTTAATAGCACATTGAGAATAGCAAACTGAGATGTCCCTCATCTCATACCAAACTTGAACATCGGCCCCGGTTTGTACTAAATGTTGTGATACACCTTGAAATAAAGTATACACATCTGCATAACATGAAATCTGCCCGGGACACGATAGCCCTAACCGTGTTGTGTTCGTGTCCAGGATTCTCTGAATCACGCCCCACCGAACACACATGTCGCCTTCACAGAGCTCGTCGGTCTGTCTTGAATAATTAAAATCATATCACGATCAACCGAAGTCCAGATCAACTCAAGATACCTGAATGTTTAGTTCAACATATCCTCGCGCAAATACGCATATAATCGACATATAATGTGAAATTGGTTCAAAATGTGATTATTTGATTCTAATATAGGCAGATAATGGAGTCATGTCCGTTATTTCGTTTATGGCGCGGGCCACAGTGAAAACACATGTTAAAGAGCGTACACCTGAAAAGTTGTGAGTTGGCTTATTTGTGTCATTGTCCGCACATAATCTGCTTAGAATCGCCTCATTCTGAGTCGATAATGTGTCTAAAATGCTCTCATTTCAGCATATATTATCCACTCAAAATTAGGCGATTCTAAGCAGATATCTACCTAAATAAGTTCTATTATATTCTAAGCAGATAATCTACCTAAACGATTTATATTATAAGCGGATAATGTGCGGAATTTAGGGAGAACAGGCTGTTTAGTTGTATTGTGGCTGCTATAATTGAACATTACTATCATTTTATCCCCCAGTGCTGGGCCCATATGAAGTGGTCTTGACAGGCTGAGAGGACCCCACTTACCATATCTGCAAAATGTAACAATAATTTACATTTAGCAAAATTTATTTGAATTGGCAAAATCAATTGGCAAGTGAGTTATAATTTTCACAAGGAAGTGAACGTTAATATTAATCTTTTTAAAAAACTGGTCGCACAATACCATCACGGTCTTACGGAAGTTATCGCCTTTATCAATAGATAGTTACAATGGTTGTAGTATTCTTAATATGAGTCCACCAGGGGCATGAGGTACGAGTGTTGATTACTGTATCACTACCGAGCTAAGTAATCCCCTTTCTTTGTTGTTAATGCTGCCTTTCTACGGGCATGTTGACGGGCGATTGGTGTATTGTTTATGCCAACGGAAGGCTCAGTCTGAGTTATTTTCTTTCAAGTCTGTAATAAATATAGTCAAATCATAAAAACCAATGTTCCATAGACAACTTAATTTCGGTCCGTTACAATTTGGCAATTCCTGAGATAATTTAGCAAAACATAATTTCATTTGGAAAAACATTTGGCAAAAGCATTTTATTTTTGGTAAGCGCATACCCTGTATGTGGGTCTTTTCTCCACCTCAACGTCGAATGTTAGAACATCACAATCACACATATGCCTACGTATGTATGGTGTTCTAGATTAGCACCGAACAAAACAACTGGCACCGGAGAACATCTACACTAGGTCAGATAATTGCTATTATTACTAACTTAATGTCCGCACATGACAATAGAACACCTTCTCAGCATATCGGACTCTCGGCGCGGAAACTCAATCGAATATACCAATATAGGCCCAAAGAAAAGTGTTTGCGGAAGCAGAACCGGTAATATCTGAAGAAAACAATACAGAAGATGATATAATATGCAATAAAAGTCTAAGTATATCTCTTCCCAGAATCTCATCAGGATATTTTGCAACTATTTTACCATGAGGTGACAGACTACATCACCCAGAGTCATGACCTCGTATCCAGAGCTTTCTTCGTACCAGACAGTAATTGCGCTACCCATAAAGGGCACGTAACTCTTTGGAAATCTCAATACGCAGGGAGTAAATAGAGGGTTGTATATTACCTAAGCTCAAAGACGCATATATACAACTCAATTGGCGCTAAGATTGCCTGTTCTGCCATTCTTATTCTAATAGGAGCGAGATTGGGTATGTTCAACAAAAACGTCGCGAGTCAGTATTCTCTCAGTTTTATTTGGGTACATGAATTCAATCGACATATTTGAAACGAAAGAGGTAATTTAATCCATTCGCGTCGCCTTTGTGGATATTCGTATTGTTCCAAAAGATACAGGGTCTCTTGGTGCCAAACGGAGTGATCATTGTCATTCATTAGATTGAGCAGGGAAATTGCTCTGTGATCTCACAAATGTCCTCATGGTAATATAGGTGGTATGTTAATCCTCTTAACTTATTCCGTAGTATTCAAGATACAAGATACAATAATTTATTGCAAAACACCTCAATGGGCAGTTGCAAGATACTGATGAATATCATATACATAAATAAGCAATGCATAACAAAATTATTATAACAAACACAGTTCTTATCAACATTCCCTCAACAATTTCTTCAAGTTTTATTATTCCGACGAAGGAATAGCCGGACTATGTTGCAAACCTTGTTAATTAATTTAATATTATCATTTCTCATAATCAGTGCAAATTTATCTGCATCAAATTATTGAATTCACTATCGTGTTTCTCAATTTCGCTGAATAAATTAGATCTTAAATCATCGTATGCGTTACATTCAATGATAAAATGCATTTCAGATTCGACACATTGTTTGTGACACATGGAACACAGCCGATTTTCTAATGGTATTACTGGTTGTCTATGCCTCCCTTTTTCTATTGCCAATGTGGTTGCTCACGCGCAATCTAGAAAACATTTCGCGAGCAATTTGTGATCGTGTGTGAATGACATATGGCTCAATTTTGTATTCATCTTTAAATATCCTTTAGGTTCGTAGTTTATTTTTCCCTGTCGGTCTATCGTCATTGAATATATCATTGCGAAACACTTCCATGTGTTCTGATTTCAATGTCTTAGTCAGCATGTTCACGCTGCCCTGATAGCTGGCCATCGTTATTAATTACAATATAACGCGACAATTGTGTGAGCCATGTTAAAGGTAATTTACAATTCAGAGATTATTTGTAGCATGCGGATAAGATATTATGGTCATCTACTTTTGATAGTTTTAGCATGTACCTGAAGAGTTGTAAAATGGCATCATTCGCGATAGGGAAACGGCCTAACTCTGCTCTAGAAGCGTGATTTGAGGCCTTTCTATTCAAACATAGAGCCCGTTGGTCAGTGGACCATATCTCACATCCATACAATAAAATAGGCTTAATTAGTTTATCAAATAATTTGCATTTAATGGCGATAGGTAACACCGGTGTTTTTGTTAAATTTGTTAAAAAGAACATGACTTTTGATGCTTTTGCGCTCAGATTATCCTGTATATTTTCCATTTTTCCATTAGATGTGAAAATTAGTCCTAAACATTTATATTCATCCACTACTTCTATTGGCATATTATCAATGTTAAATACAGGACCAAGTTTTGTTTTCCTTGAACGAAAGATCATACATTTTGTTTTGCTTACATTAACAGATAGTCATGTACGAACTTATCGTTGCATAATTATTTTCTTGAGTGGGTGTAACATCTCGAACTGGCATATTCAGTTCTTCGTTTCACTGACGTAATGTTGTTACGTTAGTTTTGCAACATATCCTCGTTTAAATAAGCACATAATCGACCTATATGTGATTATTTGATTATGAAATAAGCAGATAACTGACCCATATCCTTTATTCAGTTTTATGTCGCGGGCCGCAATGAAAACACGTGTTAAAGAGCGTGCACCTGATAAGTCGTGAGTTGGTTTATTTGTGTCATTGTCCGCACATAATGAACATACAATGAAGTCGACAATGTGAGTAAAACGCTCAAATTTTCAGTTCATTATCGACTCAAAATGAGCCGATTCTAAGCAGATTTTCGACTTAAAATAAATTATATCATAAGCAGATAATGTACTGATTTTTGGGAGACCAGGCTGTAATTTTGTTCAGGCGAAACCAAAAACCTGATTGTCTAAAACTGCATAGGACTATTTCGTCAACACACTATCCCTTTTTCTTACTAAATGTATTCTCCCATTCAGCTGTAGTAGTATAGATTGGAGTGGTTTATTATTCATCTGGAGGAGTGTTCAGGTAATAAAAGCAGACAACAGACATACGAAAATATCATATACATACAGGTTTCATACTCATTTGTGGGAAATGTTCAGATAATAATTTCAACAAATGGGAACTATACTCATCAATGAGTATTTGGTATAGAACGGGTTATACTGCGACTGCATCATAATTGAAGAATGTTTTGCGAGAAGTTCACGGAAGACTAATTTCACATAATGTTGTGTTGTATGCATGGTGATTCTAATTAAATGACTTACCGACTTGTGCTCCAGGATGGAGAAACTGCTTCTTGTGCCATGAAGTTAATGTTATTTAATTCACCCCATCATGTTATTGGTAATATTGCCCTCGGCAAATGCAATTCCTGAATAAATCGGTATGACACTGACATAAATCGGTATGACATCCTCGATATTAATTATGGAACAAATGTTACCATCATTGTAATGTTATTTTGAATAGACAAGTTGGTCCGCAGCACTCACAACTCTATTCGTCTTTATTATTTTGTGTTTTATAAAGGACATTCTGAGCTGAAGGCTTGAGCTGAAGGCTTCGAAAACGCCCCCCATAATGTAGCGTTCGAAACTCAAGTGCAACACAAACGTTCTTAAAGATACGGGCGGTGTTGGCGGTGTTGGTGGTGGGTATGCTGTTAAAATATTCACCTCCGTCAAAGACCGCCATAAACAGAAAGAATAGTAAAATAAAGACAGACCTTGTTCTTATACCAATCAGATATATGTCACAAACAGTATGTTATTGTAAAATGTTTTTCCTTTGTTATGTAAACAATAGCAAAAAACGTTACAGAACCTGGCTTTTGTTTAGATCCGGATATGGTAAACATAACGAGCGTTATTTGTTACTGTTTTCCTGATATGGAAATAATAAAGAGCGTTTATATCATTTTTTTGTGATTAACCAATAGATTTGCGCTGTGTTATGTAAACAGAAACACAACTTCTGTAACACGGGCAGGCTCTTGTTTACGTACACCGTCGTACGTCTTGGCGACAATATTTAAGCGCTGATTATGTTTGGCATATGAACAAACTATATATTTTTTAATATTCGTTCTGTTGATGGCGATTTGAACAAATATGAATATTTCTGCAACGAAAGCCGCCCGTGCCTTTAAGGTAATACCCCATCTTTCGGAATCTGATTTATGTATTGACAAACATGAGTATCAATTAGAAAGAAATACCAATTACCAAAGAGATATATAGTAGAGCTAATGGCACCCACATATGACAGTTGCATGTCATGTTTCAATTTAATGGCTAGACATGTACTGAATAATTCAGTATGACACTGATATGACTATTCCTCGATATTAATGATGGAACAAATGTTACCATCATTGTAATGCTATTTGGAATAGACATGTTGGTCCACAGCACTCACAACTCTATTCATCCTTATTATTTTGTGTTGTATAAAGGACATTCTGAGCTGAAGACTTCGAAAACGCCTCCTATAACGTAGCATTCGAAGCTCAAGTGCAACTCAAACGTACTTAAAGGTACTCAATCCGATTAAGCGCCCCTCAATTGCTATTTATTTGGCTTCGGGGTAAAAAATATTTGATTCGAGTCGAGGAACCCACCCATCAAAGCTCAGAGTGATCAGATATCGATTTTTTAAATCTATTATTTTTCACCACCTGGACTATCAGTGGCCCAGTAAAAGTCGACGAGAAGACAAAATTTCGGATAAAGATGGATAACTCTAAAATCAAGTGGCTTTTTTTGTGTCAGATATTTGACAAACCGGCAAAATTTCGTTGAACAAAATGTTGATAAATAACAGGTTTTGGGCAATTGTATACTATAGTTGACTGTGGTTAGCATTATTTTTGGGCAATTAATCGATTCTGATAACTGAAGCGGCATTTAAAAAAAATTGTTATTGTTGAAATCTGATGATATGGTAACCATCTAATCGGATTGAGTACCTTTAAGGTAATACCCCACCTTTCGGAATCTGATTTATGTGTTGACAAACATGAGTACCAATTAGAAAGAAATACCAATTACCAAAGAGATATCCAGTAAAGTTAATGGCACCCACATATGACAGTTGCATGTCATGTTTCAATTGAATGGCTAGACATGTACCAATTTGACAAATATTGGCCAACATTGGTATTATTCGTCAGCGTGGAGGTGAATCTAACTAGCTCATACAGGACCAAATCCCGGTTACCAATTCCCGGTTACCGACAGAACGATAATTCTCTTTATATAATATCAAAAAATTTGCGTGATTTTTGTTGTACCAATCTTATCAGTCACGCTATAGATAGCCGGAAATTGATGATATGTCTCCGGGAGATACGATAATTACAAAGTAGCCAATGTGGGGCATTCGATTTTATAGGGGAAACGATTAGCAATGTTTATAATTGTAAGATAAATTTACCAAGAAGAAAATCATTTCGTCGCGCTTTCACAGTCGCCCAAATGCGGGCTTTAATCACATGACGAACATTTTGAATACATTTCCAAATGATGTATAATAATAATTATGATTCATTTATGTAATCAAACCAGGCTTGCATTGGCCTAACACATATTAAAAATGATAAAATTGTCAAAGAATGTAGAATTTTTTTTTTAGGCCAATGCATTCTCTTATATATGCGAGGCGACCTATGGTCGACTCGCATATATAAGAGAATGCATTGGCACAGGGCATAACTGTAACCATCACAATGTGGTCAATGTACCAGCTATTCACGTCGTTTTGTCGCAAACACCAGCACAGCCATTACTAAATTTAAAAATACGTATTTGTTCTTGAATGTTTCATAGAATTCATACAAACATTTGCTCAAATCGCTCGGATTAGCAAAATAACGTTACTTTTTCGTAATGGCATCAGTTTGCCCTAGCAGCATCATTGCAATTCAGCAGGACCCGTCAATTATCTGTATTGTGTTCCAGGGCACACCGCAAACTAAGGAATAATACAGGTGTATCATTATCGTTTGCCCCAAAATACAAATAACCGTAATTACATTGACAGAGAGTGCAATCAGTGATACCAACGTTCGATCATACGGTATGTAACGCGTTAAGCACAACCCCATATTTAAAGCAACTTGGTGGTTTGAAGGTTCAAATTAAGCTCGCTTTTGTTACATCGCAGTCTGGTTCTAGGGACCAAAATATGTCGATAAATAACTAAATATTCTTATACGGAGCCTTTATGTCACAGAAAGTAATCGAATTCGGGACCCAAACTTTCTGCACCAGTGTTGATTAGTCCTCACAAGCAGAGCTGTGTTGAGAACATGTGATATATATGAGTCTTCCGAGTCAGAGATATTGGCTGTGTTAGCATCACAATGGGTTACAGTAGTCCGTATTGATTTACAAAGACAGCTGATGGACAAATAGTTGTTTTGGATAGTTATCTTCTGACCTTCAATCGGTGCGAAAATCCACCGAAATTGAAGGTTGTGTATATGGGAAGGATTAAACACATATGTTTCAAACCCATTGCGATGTTTTTAATACAAGGGGTACGACAAAGACCATGGCCGGGAACAATGTAAAAGTAAAGAAACCATATATGCACGATGTTCTATTTATGGTCATGATCATAAGGATTGTTCGATTATTTTAAAAATGTTCAAACTGTCAAGGTTCACATACTGCAATAGATCTTTCATGTCCCATTTGCGACTATGAATTCAATATTCAACGATGTAAAGCATCTGTCATATGTAGATGCTACGAAAATAGTTGGTCCTCGACCATCCATACAATGTTCATATTCAGCAATCGTGTATACAGACTAGTGTGTTGATGCCAACACTCAGAAACACAATCAAACCAAACTCGTCAGTATAGTTGAGGTTGAGGCGACTGATATTATTCCTGTTCCAGAACCTGTAGCTCAGGTAATGAATACAGTGGCTGCCGTTGAGACATCTCCTCCGAAACAATATATGCAAGTTGATCCTATTGTTCCAAAATAAAAATAGCATGTTGCTTCGAAAACAAAATTGCCAAATTTTATCTTTCGATTCTCAGAAAGAGACGTACGTCGTTGAGCTTTCAAAGTTTTACAAAACGCTTGATTGACGATTAACGATTAAATGTTAAATACAGAAAACAATACTTGTGGATTAAAGTTCTCGGTTGGATGAAGGATGACTTTCTGTCTCACATACCTTACCGTCAACTTGACGCATTGATAAAGGTTCACGTGATTGATTCATCAAATATTATAAATACCTTATCACTGCAAAATCTGATTTTAAACGCTGCTTAACATATATCGTTGTCCAGACTTGGTAATTTCGCGTTATGTATTTGCTATGTATGATATATTATTGTTACTACTTTTACACGTTTTATTGTCTGATTGCACACTAGTCAGTTCTTGAATTTATATCCCTGACTCCAAGTGGAAAAATTCATCTTGGGTGCTTTTATTTGTACCTTGCTAATTGTTTTAATTATATCTACTGTCTGATTAATCAACACAGTTGCTTCACTTCGAACATTTGTTTATACCTGATGCTGTTCTTGTTCGTGATATGGCCTAGCGGCTAAAACGAAGTTAACCCCTCAATCAATCAATCAATATTTTGGAATGACTCATAAAATATGTTCAAATACAAAACTCTCGTCTTCAATGGTTACCCTAATACAAGCAATAATAATCTATCCAGATAAGTGTGTGACTGATAGCCGAAAACTAGTCCGCACAGCTACACATGTATGCTTTCTGGCATCATCAACCTGTCACGATTAACTTAACCCTTTATCCAACAAACCGGCCAAAACCGGTCAAATAAAGCTTCAACAGCCTAAAAATATCTTCGGTCTGTCTCAATAGAACCATACAAATATGGATATCATTGGAACCGGCTCCTTGACCATATTGTGATAGTTACAGTTATGCCCTGTGCCAATGCATTCTCTTATATATGCGAGTCGACCATAGGTCGCCTCGCATATATAAGAGAATGCATTGGCCTAAAAAAAATCTTTTTTTAACACTTTTTACCATTTTTTCTTACATTCTTTAACAATTTTATAATTTTTAATGTGTTAAGCCAAGCATTCTCTTATATATGCGAGGCGACCTATGGTCGACTCGCATACATAAGAGAATGCATTGGCACAGGGCCGTTCTGTTGGGTAAAGGGTTAAAAGTTGGCGGTCCCGAATACGATAGACTCAGTATCCGTATGAATAATGCTCTTATCTATCCAGATAAGTGTGTGACTGATAGCCGAAAACTAGTCCGCACAGCTACACATGTATGCTTTCCGGCATCATCAACCTGTCACGATTAACTTAAATGGCAAATGAAACCGCAACCAATTGCTATATCGTATCCCGCGAATATACAGCATATAATTCAATTTTGCGTCCATCTAACATGTAAGTCTGGTTGGCATACAATTTGTGTTCATCAATCTGCTCCCTCTGTGGCTTGCAAATAGAGCCAACCGCTCACCTTATCTTAATAACATGCTCTATTCTTATTGGTTTAAACATAAATATTTCCAGTATGTTTTATACATAAAACAAATTGGCATACAGATCGGAGGACAGATTCTACCACCTATGTATAACCTCTCACAATCACCTTTATTATCGCTGAAGATAATTTACTTTGACAAGTATATTCTTTTTCGGCATATATCAGCCTGTGTGTAGTACAACATTCTGTAATATCGCGTTATCTACTCCAATCACATAGGTATTATATAGGTATTATATAGGTATTATATAGGTATTATATAGGTATTATATAGGATATTCAGCCTGTCTTGTATTGCATTGCGGGAATAGGCGAATGTCAACGGCTACCATCTGGAATAAACATTTACGGATAAAATATCGGACCTTTGGGGAATGGTCCAAAATCGATGGCAAATGATATCGAGTCGTTACCCAATTATGTAGTGCCCGCTGACCTGGTGCTTGTGTTCAGATATACTAGCTGTGCTGGGAGCAATTTGCGATAATCGAGTGTTTGTGGGATATCGTGACGTTACCGCAAGAGATAATCTATAAATGTAATCAGCCATGCTCTTCGCTGGAGGACCGTCCGCGACAAGAGCACATATAGTTGCGTCCCCAAGAGATATAGTGAGAAAACAACCGCTGCGGGGCGTTTTAATACCACTATCATTGAATACAACACTGAACTCATAATCAACTATTGCAGTTACCGTCTTAGAAGAGCTAGTGTGATCGCGCAGGCAATTCTTCAAGGATTGTCCACTTATAAACGGACAATCCGTACCTGAAATGATCGTTAACTAATGGACAATCCGACCACGCGTGGCACGCGATCTTGGGATTGTCCACTAAATGACGACATGTATAGCTAATCCTGCATGTTAGTTTCATATTTAATATGAAGGGCAATAACTCTATAAAGAATGTTAATTTACTAAATAACAGCGATTTGTACGAGAACAAGTGTTTTTGACGAAATAACGGAGATATTTGAAGAAGTGTTCTTGACGAAATAACGGAAATATTCGAAGAAGTGTTTTTAAAGAGCGTGTATGTAAATGAAATCCTTTTCTACCTAAAAGTCTGACACAGCATGTAGCATCACCTCTGGTCGGCGCCCGACAAAGAATGGCTAACTATATCGCTATTCCATGATTATAGATGTTCATCATTTAACCGCAAAAGTGGTATATCATACACTTTATTCGGCGGCTCCGTTCATTGTTTCGACCTATTATTTATTGACCGGGTCTCGTCAGGGGCGCTGGTCAATCTGTGAGTACCATATGTACTGGCAAAAAACTAGACAAACTAGTAATATCAGCCGATCCCAGAGCCAATCATTATGGTGATGGTCGCATGTGGATCAATCACGAGTGGTAACAGCTGAGCCAAACTTTCAATCTCTGTGGCGAGATATAGGTGGTTTAACCACGATTAGGCTGTATAACAGCTGAGCCAGGAGATACATCGCTCTATGGCAGAAATCTCAGGTGGATAAACCACAGGCAACTTCACTCCTCCGAGTCTAATGCTAGACTCAAAGTGTATGTAAATGAAATCCTTTTCTACCTAAACGTCTGACACAGCAGGTAGCATCACCTCTGGTCGGCGCCCGACAAAGAATGGCTAACTATATCGCTATTCCATGATTATAGATGTTCATCACTTAACCGCAAAAGTGGTTTATCACACACTTTATTCGGCGGCTCCATTCATTGTTTCGACCTATTATTTATTTACCGGGTCTCGTCAGGGGCGCTGGTCATTCTGTGAGTACCATATGTACTGGCAAAATACTAGACAAACTAGTAATATCAGCCGATCCCAGAGCCAATCATTATGGCGATGGTCGCATGTGGATAAATCACGAGTGGTAACAGCTGAGCCAAAATTTCAATCTCTGTGGCGAGATATAGGTGGATTAACCACGATTAGGCTGTATAACAGCTGAGCCAGGAGATACATCGCTCTATGGCGGAAATCTCAGGTGGATAAACCACAGGCAACTTCACTCCTCCCATTCTAATGCTAGACTCACCATTCGAGCCAAAAACATATTTTATTTTAACCAATATAATGTACAAAGTTCACGGTATGATGATGAAAGATATTGATGGTTATACTGGGATTTGGCAGTATAAGCGTGATGCTTATCTTAAGCCATCTCCTACACATATAAAATATCGAATGGTAACCGTTTCAAATAGACAAATATAGAATGTACATTTCGATGTATATGAATGTATATAGCTCAATGATATTACTGTTGTTATTGTTAATTATAATGTGCCTGACAGCCCCCCCCCCCCTCTTCCAATCGTAGCAGGTTTTGGCAGGGTGCTTTGGGATCGATATTACACATAATTTAATTTTGATTTTAATGTGTTTTTAATTTTGTTCCATGCATAGCCTAAGATCGTATAAATCAGGTTTGTGCATAATATGGCTTGAATCTGCCAGTTAGTTCTATATATTTCTGAATGTTAGCGAATATCTCAATGTTTTTGGATAATGAAAGTGATTTTGAACATTCTAAGAGTGTTTTTGTTTCCAAATTATTAAGGTTGCTGAAACATATGTCTCTCTCGGCTTCAAAGACTGGGCAATTGTCTTGACGTGCGGGGAACGCCTGGCCATATGGTAGCTGATTGGATATCCATTAAAGCCGCCAATGTTCCTGATACGCGCTTAGATTGAGGCATAAGGTCAAATTGTCGGAAATTCAGTGGATACCATTCCAGGATTAAAAACGCCTCTGCTCCTTGAGTGGTGTTAGCGTCACCCGCACTTCACTGAGTCAATCGTAGTCTCGTGGAAATGTCATGTCCTGGAAGGGTGCAGGCTTTTTTTTTTACCCTGTGCCAATGCATTCTCTTATATATGCGAGTCGACCATAGGTCGCCTCGCATATATAACAGAATGCATTGGCCTAACAATTTTTTATAATTTTTTTTAAATAAATGTTTCTTACATTTTTAGGACATAAAATAAAAAAACATCCATTACCCTGCAGG
Organism: Siphonodentalium dalli; assembly: GCA_032622095.1. NCBI lineage: Eukaryota > Metazoa > Mollusca > Scaphopoda > Gadilida > Siphonodentaliidae > Siphonodentalium > Siphonodentalium dalli. Next base: position 265,601,155 of record CP136064.1, on the reverse strand, counting down.
GAGCCCCACACATATATAGAAGCATGTAGAAGAGTGTCGTCTGCTCATGTTTGTGGGCTCTGTATGGCTGCAATTATAAAACATTTTAAAGAATACAAGAAAAAATTATTAAAATTGTAAAAAATTGGTAGGCCAATGCATTCTCTTATATATGCGAGGCGACCTATGGTCGACTCGCATATATAAGAGAATGCATTGGCACGGGGTAAAAAAAGCCTGCACCCTTCCTGGACATGACATTTCTATACTTCTCCCATAGTATGTCACATCGCGTTACGTTAATCGTTTTGATTGGCCACTCTTATCTCGGGGTCACCAACAGCGAGTTCTGACTGGCGTTCCTGTATAACGTGGAATCATGGGGTTCTGGACGAGAATGTGTGCGACATGTAATAAGACCAACTCTTTATATGTGGGTCTATTATAAACTTAGACCAACAGGAACCTATACGTCACCAATGACATTGCAAACCCAAAACGGTTTTGATTTTAAATCTGTTTAACCCTTTGAGTGCCAGGTCCGATTTTTGTATCAACCCATATACCCTGTGCCAATGCATTCTCTTATATATGCGAGTCGACCATAGGTCGCCTCGCATATATAAGAGAATGCATTGGCGTAACAATTTTTTTTTTTTTTTTTTTTTTTTTTTACAATTTTAATAATTTATTCTTATATTCTTTAACAGACTTATTTTGTAGGTTTAGGGCCGATGAGATCGGCCCCTGGCACTCAAAGGGTTAAAACATATATAAACATTTGTCTGACGAGATAAACTAGTACATGAACTGTGGAAATCCACTGCAAATTCAAAAATCAGTAATCGTTAAAAGCTCATATTTATAAATGAAATCTACAAGGAAAATATGTACGATGTCGATTGTGCGCCGCTATTGAACATCAAACACACCTTAATAGATCATTTCACAATATCAGTCTAAAGGACGACGAACTAATAACCGGCTTATGGCTTGACATCTGCCAAAGATCCAATCTTAACGAGTGTAATTATTGGAGCCAGACAATTTAGCGATTCATTTCGTCCGCACATCCCTGATAAAGTTAATGAAATTTTTTAAATTGTGCATGAAATTACCATATCGTGCTGTTTCGTGCATTATGTTATCGTCTGTCTTATTGTCAGTTGATTAACTCATCTGGGCCTATCATTCATAAAAAGTAGTCATTTTTTCGTTTTCTACTTTATTGGTTGAAGCATATTGGTTGAATATTGAGACCTTTTACAGAAGCGTTTTTGCTATATAATTAAGTCCTAAATGACGGGGATTATGTAAAACTATAATGGGACAGGAATCCCTGTATCGTCATATGAGTAGGAACACAATGAAAGATAGAAAGTCTGAAAAGGTGAACCATACTAATTTTGTTGAAATCTAATGAATAAGTTAATTTTATTTATAAGTTTTGATGCTATTATGTTTTACTCCAAACGGTATCGATCACGAGTACATAGTTGTCATCTGCGTACCCAAGATAGCATGTCTTAATCGCCGCTTAAGGAATATGAAATCTCAAATTTAAAATGTGTCAACAGTGATTGAAAAGAGTCAGCCTAGTCTGAGGGCCATAGTCACAAGTGTGTATCATATTGTTGTAAATTGGTCACTTCTTGTGGATTTGCATGCTATTCTAGTCACCTAATCCAATTAGAGGGGTGGTCAGTTGCATGTGTCAGACAGACTAATCTAACCAAATTGGGCTTTTTGGTTCTTGGAATTGCCCCGGATAATTAGGATCTTCGCGAAGAAACAAGACAATTGCCCAAAGTGATTTGGTTCTTCGTGAAGAACCAAGAACATTTATGTGGAACCAAACGGTTCTTGCGAAGAACCAAATAGCATAGTTGGTTCCTCCACCGGGACAGTCTGTAATTTTCTGGTAATTGTAAAACATTTGTAGAAGCAAATTTTGATTCTTGGTAATAATTTTGGTTCTTCATTTCGTTTTTCAATGACGACAAAACTGTTTCTTATTTGGTTCCTCGTCAACCAAGAACCAATTGCTCTTTGTTTGGTTCTTCAATAACTGGGTAAAGAACCAATTGGTTCTTCGACTATGAAGAACCAACTCTGTTGGTTCCGCCAGCGGGACAGTTTGTGGAATCAACTAAGCTTATCTGGTTCCCTACATTAGTTTCTGTGTAAATATGTCGTCTAATTATATTTGGATGACTATGTTTGTATAAGGTATACACATGTACATGTATGGACGGGGAAACCAGTACCTGTACAAATTGGGCCCCAGAACCATAAACAACATTCCCACATATTGAATAAGTGTCAATTCCATCACAATATACATTCACCTATTTTATTTCATATCATGTGAACAATTTAACATATGCTCCCGAATATAGGTTCACATAGGACCTAAATATTCACATATGGACATATTTGATTCTGAAATAAGCTCACATTGCGTCGGCCGCAATGAACACATATTACTAAGAGCGTTCATCTTGTAAGTCGTTTCGATGAAAAAAAGTATATTAAATAGTGCCTATATGACCTTATTTCGTATTGAAATAAGCCCCAGCTCCATACAGGCTAATTTTGAACGACATATTTTACGCCCACATAGAGCGTATTTGTTTTCAAATAAGCTCTATATGGTCCTAAACGAGACCTACAAATTAAGTCCGTATGTGCTTATTTTCACGAGAACGGGCTGGAAAAATGATATGTACGACGACAGAATAATCAACCGTTTTGCTATTCTGTATTCTTTTGTAAACTTCTAGATAAGCAGATTATCGACGTACAACAAGTTCTATTATAAGCAGATAATGTGCTGGTTTTCCGGAGAAAAGGCTGGGCTGGTAGTGCGCTGACGTATGTCCATGCTCAATACGGATGTATATATAGAACACATCGTGACATTTTACGCCCGCACTAAGTATGGCTGAAGGGGTCACTAGCTTCACGTGACGTGCAGCTTAATATTTCTTGCGGTTGAGTATACCTCGCTTAACGAAGCAGTGCGGTTGAGTACCTCGCTTAACGATATCTCGGACTAGGATAACATTTTATGAATGGCAAACCCAATACAAATATACGTAATGATGGTTATTTATATACCATCCAGCGTGTTAATTGAAAGGATACGGTGCGTCTGTAGACTTTGTGTCCCATCAGCTTGAATTTTATTTTGTTTTGGACATTGGAATTCTCAGAAAATAAAAGCAATTTAGCATATGATATCAGGAATCTCGTTTAGCTGTGAGATTTTGTTAAGATGGGTACTCAATCGCACTGATTGGTTAAGCTTGGTACTCAACCACACCTCACGTGATAATAGTGACCCATTCAACTCCAATTTGGACATATAGCAACCACAAAGTCAAAACGTCGACGACCGAAATTCCGCGGATCTTTTCCACCACCCTTCTGAACTGATGGCCGGGGACGTGACTTACATTCGATGTTGCTCTTATGTACATATGGAGGAAGCTGCCAAACAACGTACTCCATATATTGCGATCGCACGTATCATGCTGTGGTCAAAGTAAAGTGATTATTAGATTTAACTTCTACGCAGAAAAGCTATTGTCGAATCAGCAGACAGTTATGAATTATTCATGCGGTCACTGAGTTTCTTTGATATATAGTCTAAATCAATTACTACGATCATTTGATCATTGTGAATGGGTACCGCTTTCACAATATGTTTGATAGTACACCTGAACCACAAGGGAACTCGTATAGCAATGACGGAATGGATGATTCCATAGCAATTGTCAGACCATATATATCTGCATGTTGCTAGGAGAAAATCATCCGTTCAAATATATTAATTGGTTTTACAGCCTGTGCTTATGCTTGTTCCAATAAAAAAACATGCTTTCGTCTTTAAATTTATATAAATTAACAAATATCACCCGAAATGAAAGACAATGTTGTAGCAATGGATACATTCCCAACATCAGTACACACGTCGCAAGTTCAGTACATTATGATTACACAACAAATACATTGTTTGAAAATAGCCGATTTAACAATGTAACAATGAATGCATGTACAGATAGCCAAATTATGCTGAACAAAGATCATAATTTCCAATGCAGCAAACAATCGACTCAGTCGCTGATCGGTAGACTATATATGCTAATTATTTAATTGATGGCGATATAAAGCTCCATTGTGCTCTATATTCAGGATCCGAAAACTGTCTTCGTGCAAGGAACAAAAAGCTAAGTTAGCGGCTTTATCTGAACCATTTTGTTTCTCATAATTGTTCATGACTTATGGCGCAACATATCCTCGCGGAAATACGCACATGATCGACCTATAATGTGAAATAGGTACATTATGTTATTATTTGATTCTGAAATAAGCAGATAATGGAATCATATTCGTTATTTCGTTTTATGGCGTGGGCCACAGTGAAATCACAGTTAAAGAGCGTACACCTGAAAAGTCGTGAGTTGGCTTATTTGAGTCATTGTCTTCACATAATCTTCTTAGAATCGCCTCATCATGAGTCGACAATGTGATTTAAACCCTCTCATTTTCAGCACATTATCGACTAAGCAGATTGCCTCCCTAAAACAAGTTTTATTAGCAGATAATGTGCTTGTTTTCGGGAGAAGAGGCTGTATGGCGTCGTCTAAATATAAAGTATACCGAAATATTAGCTATGCATTTATAAGAAACCTTCGAGAATTACGATGCGCCTTACAGACAGATGGTATATCTAAGCACACAGTATTATGCCTCCGTGTGCCTGCGCACACATTGTGGCCCACATTATTTCTGTAAAATTCATCTTACAACATAACATCAAATTATAGTAAATGTAAAAGTCTGAAAACATTAAACTCCTATATCCAACCATGCAACCGGTGATTTCATTCAGTAAAATGACCCCCTATCCCTATCCCTATATCCCATGAAGACATTCAAACACCAGAAACCCGGATGACCGACGCACTCACAACTCGGAAATTGCGCTCAGGTGTATTTCTTTGTAGTATTTTATGTTGTTTTGTTTTGTTTGTTTCTTTTCATGTTTTGTGTTGCGATTAATCGTGTACAAAAATTACTCCTTGCCTAAATGAACCGTCACTGAAGCGACGTGTGAGTGAAACATTGTGTTCACCGGTCATGACCTCGCCAAACAGCCAAGACGTTAGAATACCTTCAAGCTGTTGTATCAATTGGAATTCCTGATCGATGAGAGTATTCTCAGCATTCGTTAATAATGTCTGTTCCTTCGTATCACATTAACAACATAGCCCTTGGCACAATTTGACAATATAGCTAATCCCAATCTCTTCCGATACGTCGACTTTAACCCTTTATATACTAAATACTCACTCGCGAGTAGTTCTCTTAGGAACTGTTCATATAATAATTAAATAAAAAAGTTGTTGAACATACTATCTTAACAATCCCCGCTAAAGAATATAAGTTCTTCTGCACACATATTTGCATTTGGTCTGTATGTCGTATTCCTGTAGTATTACCTGAATGAGAGCTTTCCGATGAATGGCAACAAGCCATATTTCCGACTAAATCCTGAAAAGTTACCCATAATTATGCTGTGGTTAAAGGAGTCGATTAATTAGGGCATTACTGTAAGTTGGTGTGGAGATGTGAGTATGTATATGCACATGTGCATGTCTCGCTTCTCTCGTGAAGCGCCTGTACAATGACAGCACGCATTAGACTCGGCATTGCTCAACAACTAGGGTAACAAGAAAACCAATGTCAGAAATGGTAACGCGCTCAAGATCTTATATTATATAACCATGATTGTAATTATATAATATAAAATACATTGGTTTCGCGAATGACCAACTCAGAATTCCGTTAAAATAACAATAACAACCAGCACCTAATTAACGAACCGACGGCCGACTCCGCCGTCTCCGACCACAACCCCCAGTGGGCTGCAGAACGAAAAAAGGTCTATAAAAGTTGCAATATAAGACTTACAAATTATCTTTTCATTTCTTTTATTTGTAATTGACATAGCTTATCGCAAACCAAAAATCAACATTATTGACATAACGTTAACGACAATAAACGAAATTGAAATTCCCAACTATCCCTTTTACCGGACTCGGACTCCGGCTCGCAGTTCGACTTTTAGTCCTCCAAAAAATTCCTATTCTATAAATAAATTCCACATGCGCCCAGGCGAAGCAAGAATCTCTACATTAGTATACACGCGACGCGCGTAATAGTGTAACTGTTTAATCGCGAAGGGACTATAGTGTGATCAAGCGCTATATAAAAACAAGAAAACCAATGTCAGAAATGGTAACGCGCTCAAGATCATATATTATATACCCATAATTTTAATTGTAGAATATCAAATATATTGGTTTCGCGAATGACCAACTCAAAATTCCGTTAAAATAACAATAACAACCAGCACTTAATTAACGAACCGGCGGCCGACTCGGTCGTCTCCGACCACAACCCTCAGTGGGCTGCAGAACGAAAAATGTCTATAAAAGTTGAAATTTAAGACTTACAAATTATCTTTTTCATTTATTTTATTTGTAATTGACACAGCTTGTCACAAACCAAAAATCAACATTATTGACATAATACTGTAAAGGACAATAAATGAAATTGAAATTCCCAACTACACCTTTTACCGGACTCGGCCTCCTGGTCGCGCAGTTCGACTTTTAAATCCGTCCCAGAAATTCCCATTTCTATAAATAAAACCCCAGCGTAAACTCCAGCGCCCAGGCCAAACAAGAATTTGTACACTATTGTAAAGCGCGCGTAATTGTCCATTATGATTACATAGGAACCACTATAATCGTTGCTATACGATGTGTCTGTGTCCTGCTGCAATATGTCGCTGGTATGTGTATAGGACAAACCTCTTTAGTGAAAAAGTACAGGGACAAATACACTTACGTGATATTGAAACATATTCAGGCACAGAGCATACTGCTAACTGCGCAAGGTTTTATACGTGATGGTACGTTCGCAGTTTATTATACCAGGAATCAGCATATTTAACTAACTACATGATTTGATTGCCCGCCAATAACACACAAAAAAGAGTCACATAACATTGACATGCAAACTATCTTTCAGATGACAATTCTCATTCAACTAGCATTCGTGTCTACTTTGTGGTGAAAATATAGTGGCATGGTGCGCTATTATGTGGTGTACAAACGAAGACAGATATGACTGAACTGAACCAGCCGCCCGATTCATCGTAAAGTGATACAATCAACTTCGGTGCATAACGGAAATGACCAGAATCCCAAGTCAGCCATTACAGCCACATGACGGTACTAATGATGCATCTCTCAATTGCATCCTGGGATTTTTTACCTTGTTTGTCCTCAGTGCACGATCCAAGAACAGATGAACTGAGTGTTGCGTTCATGTGTGCCGATCGGGTCTTACTTAAGCAGACGCGACGTTATACCACCCCGGAGGCCCTTAGTAATCATGCTGCAGTCACGCATCTTATAATGACTTTGGCACACGATACAACCCAACATTTTCATAGCTAAATGAAAAGGATGACATCCTTTGCGGCATTCTATCAAACACAAGATCCTACATACGGATCGTTTACACCACATGGGATCTCGGCAAGAACAGAATGTCGATGCTTAATTAAATTGCGACAGACACAGAGAGTACTAACAAGCTTTCCGGTGTCAGTTGATTCCGGCTCAGCCCCACTGCGGATGTTGAGCATAAAGGCGGCGCTCATGCAGGCATGTTATCTCGCTGTAGGTGGTATCAGCTTATGTGAGGTTGTTTTGTTACTTAACTAGATACAACATGTCGCTATCATTAGGCTCGTCTCGGTGATCACAGTATAGCCCTCTGTATTCTATTCTCTGTGTGTATCATAATGCTGATTTCCATAGATGATCTGCATACGGGGAATTAATTAAAATCCCCAACCGATTAGCCTGAGATTCACTCCGCGTTAGTTCTTCCCATGTGAGCCACCATGTGAATGCTTCCTTTGTCAGTGCGAACCACTTCAGTTATAGACTAGTTCTGATTGCATGGGAGTGAGCCATCACTTGACGCGACGCTTGTCCATTAGTTAGAGTGATATATCTGCGAATCTCCGTATTGGTGAAGTCCTGTGTGTTCCAATGCTATTTTTCTCCTCTCCCCTTTCTATCACGATGGTATACACGAATGGTGGCCCACATGCCAAACACAGGTCGAGTACACTTTAGAGTTCCTTCTAGATTAATAAGTTATTGGTCATTTATAACACGCCAGTCAGCCCTCGACCAATGCAAGTTATCTAATGAGGTCCGGTGACCGACCTTTATTTACTGTAAAGATCTTTATTTCGCTTATAAATCGAACGCCGTGCTTATAAGGTATATATAAATGCCACACATAAATGTCGCAATATATTAATTAGAAATATTCACTCTAAGATTAACATCATAGAACATCAGTCGACTTAATAAACCATCTCTTCTCACAATTTTTATGTAAGCATAATTTTAACTTTTCCATATTGAATCCATGCCAGTACATTTCGCGATGATGGTAAGGTACGTTCATATACGCTCGAATATTTTCCAGGCATTTTGGTATCGAACGTTACACTATATAAGAAAACGAAAGCAAAAATGTTTGTAAAATGCATCGGTACCACAGCTAAATACACGAGAAGTGGAAACTACTATACATAGTCTAACTAATAGCGATGTTTTCGTAAAGTGTATGTAAATAGCATACAATGCAGCTTTCCACACGTGGCTACTAGTGCATGGGGGAGCATATACTACTACTATAGGAGACCATGCGTATGCAGAAATAGTTTAATTAGTTTAACAGTGTTTGCCTTCGTGCTATAAAACACCGAAGAACATACATTCTTTTCAGTGTCAAGGAAAATGAAAACAAGTGTTATAATCATGGAGGAATTTTCAACATTTCACAAATCAAGATTTCAGTGATTATTTTTTAAACATAAAAGTTGTTTGAATATAGGTATTGAACACTAAAAGGATGCGCGGATATCAAAATTAAGGTGGACAAAGAATTTGCAATGCAGCAATCGACGGACTCAGTCGCTGATTGGTAAAAATATCTGCTAATAATTATTTGATTGGCATCTGTAGAAAGGTCCATTTTCTCGCAAGCATCAGTCATACAGGTATTTTAAGGCAAACATGTTATTAGCACAGTTACACGTGGAACTACCAAATTGTACTTCTCGTGTCGTTTCTGATGAACATATTTTATTGTAACCCACAATATACAGTATAAATTACATATATTATTAAAACACAAAGAAGTGTGGGCACAGAGGATCACAGGTTACGGAACTTATCTGAGCTCCTCTCCTCCGGCATTCAGCTGCTAATATATATATTGGTTCAAACATTAATTTTGCTGTTTAATACGTGTGGCTACTGTTATGGCTGTTGGTGTGGCTATTGTCCCGCGTTTTGGGAGTATAGGATACAAATTTGATATAAGAATAATGAAAATTATGAAAAACGGTCTGTCGAGGAAATAAATTAATGTCTTGAAAATGTGCGTAACCTGTGAAAATATCGCCACCCGTCAAAAACCGCCACAAACAGAAAGAACATCAAAATGTAGATACACTTTTTCCGTATACAAATAAGAAATATCGCATAAACAGTATGTTACGGTCATATGCTTTACCATTGTTATGTAAACAAAAGCGTAAAAAGTTACTTTTCTGGTGTTTGTTTATATTATGATGGTAAACATAAAGAGCGTTCGTTGTTGGTGAATACCTGATATGGAACTAATAAAGAGCGTTTATGCCATGTGTGTGTGATTAGCCAGTAGCATTCTGTTGTCTTCTGTAACACAATCAGGCTCTTGCTTAGGTAAAATATAGTAGGTCTTTATGATAACATGCTGTTTACGCGATGGTCATGGTATATATGAACGGAACTGTATGCGTTTTACTGTTTTTCTGTTTACGGTGTTTTGAACAAATATGAATATTTTCGACAATTAAGGCCGCACTTGCCTTTAATGTCGTTAACTGGTATGCTTGTTTCCGTTCATATGCTGGCACCGTGGGTTTTCTATGAGACAATGTCTGCAAAAATTGCCGTACAATCATGTTTATGTTTGAAAGTACCTTTAGGCTAGTTATCCCATGTGTACTCATCTTTCAACGAAATGAAAACGGGCCATCACCTTTTAAGTGACAATATGCATCACATGTTGGTTATTCACTGGGTAATTTGCTTCGACTGTTCTCAGTTCAACATGTCATCGGTACACGTGAATATGTCTACGAGTTGAATGACCCGGAAGGGGATTAATGTGTATAATATTAGATATTCATGTTTGGAGTCACGTCCTCGCCCGGAAAGATTTCTCGGCAAACATTGTTATGGTAATGTGTGGACGTTATTAGACAGCTATTGTTTATAGAGTGTCTGCAGAGGAAAATGCGTTATTACCCCAGCAATAATCGTTAGTTTCATAGATGACTGTAAATTACATCGTCCGACGGTTGTGAAACAATTATAGAAAAAGCAAATCATTTTCAGTTAGCTCCAGTAACACACAATACACATTAACACAAAACTATTTTGCAGAAAATATATTCGCAATAAGATTATGTTCCCGTGAGAACGTTAAGATCACGAGAATGTCACTTGGCTCAGTATAAATCGGGTGCATCTCGCAACAACGCATATCGCTGGTGAATTTTGTTTGTGTCAAGATGAGATGTATATCATCTGAGTATAAGTTTGTCTGTTTTGCATCGTGATCGGTGGTTAAACGGACATGGCTTGGTCGAAGCCCAAAATTATGTACACATAACTTGGTAAGAGGTATCTCAAAACATACGGAAGATTTCCGAACAAACTCTTCGATTTGTAGCTGATAAAAAAACGAATTGTTTTTTCTTATATTTTTCTTGAATTTAGAAAATTTGAGATCGTTTCTTCTGTGTCGGTTAAAACTTTTTTTTACAATCAGCGGTTTTTTACCCTGTGCCAATGCATTCTCTTATATATGCGAGTCGACCATAGGTCGCCTCGCATATATAAGAGAATGCATTGGCCTAACAATTTTTTATCATTTTGTTTTAAATAAATGTTTCTTACAATTTTTAGGACATAAAATAAAAAACATCCATTACCCTGCAGGGAGCCCCACACATATATAGAAGCAAATAGAAGAGTGTCGTCTGCTCATGTTTGTCTGGGGCTCTGTATGGGTGAAATTATAAAATTGTTAAAGAATACAAGAAAAAATTATTAAAATTGTAAAAAATTGTTAGGCCAATGCATTCTCTTATATATGCGAGGCGACCTATGGTCGACTCGCATATATAAGAGAATGCATTGGCACAGGGTAAAACAAATCCCGACTTACGACTGGATTTACAATCAGCGGTTGCATAAAATATCAAATATAGACTATGGGATGAAAACGCAGATAAATCAGTGCCAGAAGTTAAAATAGCTTCCAATTAGGATAAAACAATATACGTTTCCCGAATAGTCGCCCATTTTTATATCCTCGTACAGACGGGCTTCATATCCGGATTGGATTCGTTTGTTAGTTTGTTTTGTCTAAATAAATTGTATTCATTACTTAACTTAATTGGACCCAACACTCAAGTAAAGTCCATTAGATCCACACAGAATATATACATAGACAAAAAGTGGACACGTACATGTACACCGAAGTTATGAACTTTCACTCTGGTGTTTACTGCCAGTTCATTATTATCAATGGAAGGGGAATATAACTCTGTATATTGCTTGTGAATTGTGATGCATTTTGGGGTAAATAACGGGGGAAGTCTTGGGTAAATCTGAGAATCTCTATCACTTGGTGGACATTCCTAGGCCACAGCTGTTCAGTATTCTGGTGGAATATAGGTATCAATTTATAATGAAACTGGAAGAGATTAAGCTGATCTGCCATCACAACCCCCAGTACATTAAAAAAATTAGTATGAAATGCAGTGATCATTATTTAATCGCTATTAAAATATACATGGGATACACCGCTAAGGATATATTCCATATAATTTTCACAATTACTGTCTTTAATGTCAGTTTCGTATCGTGATCGATGGTTAAATACATGTAGTATATCGTTTTTGTCATGTGTGTTAATGTTTGCTGTGTACCTGTTAAATTAGTAATGGTGTAGATGAAAACGATTTACTTATTTCCTAATTGTCAATGTAACCTTTAGTTTGTTCTTTACTCCACCAGTAAAATTGGCAGTGTTATTTCGGTCATAGATGAAAAGCCAAACTAACCAGACAACCGTTGAACATATGTCAGGATCGTACATCGACAACGACGTATTGCGTATACGAAACATTACAATGTATGCCCATATAGACGAGGGTTCACCGGCCCATTTTACACACTGCTGTATACTGACCTGACATAATAAGGGCAATGTTTCTCATTCATTATTGGCTACGATAGATATATTATACAGTGTGCATTGTATATCTCATATACATTGATAACTCCACATTTAAAGCCAGTTCCATGTTGTGGACATTTCGGCATAATGCAGAAAAACAAGCCAATTGCCAACACACATTTGTATGTACCTTACAATGTAACATATAATTGTACATATGCTATAAGTTTTCCTAGTTCACTGAGTTGAAAGGCAAACACTGTGATTATGTTTTAAGAACGCCATTCCCTGTCCGGTCCATGTGGAATCTTCGAGAGCCTTATCGACTGGAATAGGGTTAATACATTCTGTTGTCGTGGATACTGTGCTTTCTTTGAACACCTAAATGGTCCCTCGTCGTATAATAACCTTTAATATATAAATCAACCGTGCCGTGTCGTTGTCATCCGGTTCCAACATTTGTATACCCTCGGTCCTTATCTAACCCCGTGCCGACGTTTGTACTTTATTCCGAATCCCATCCCATTCCATTTTAAGTACTTTAATTCAGTATCACACTCATTTCCAACAATGACCTCATTCGCAGACATTCGCTTAATGCATGGAAACTACATTACATCGCATGGTTGTAACTTGCGTGTTATATGCCGACAGAACGCCAAATCTGCGTCTATATTAATTATTCTGCATTTGCAATATCAACAGTGAATTTTATTCATTTCATGTTTCCTCGGAAAAAGTTGTTTGAGAACAATTCTGAATGTCTAGACGAGTATAAGGAATGAGCGATGGGACATAGCCAGTTCGTTGTCCTTGCATCTTTACAGTATTAACATGAAAACACGCCGAGATAATACAGGATATTGTCCCTTGTCTGACATGCAGCTCGCACTAAAGGACACTCCTATAAAAACGGATCGAATTCGCTGGGATGAATGTATCTCTACCGATTTGGCTCAATTTAAATGTTTTAAATATATTGACTTTGTCGCTGTCGTCGGTAACATTTTAAAGACGGAGCTCTTATTCAAAACAATGTTGTGCACACAATGAAAGTCATTTTTATACCAAATATCGGCTCCACGCTGTCCTCATTATTGGTCAATATACATGAGTAAAGGCCTATGCTCCCATAACCCGTCTGTACCCGCTATGTCACAGTGACAGCTGATGTCCTTATGACGGTTATGTAATAAGCCGATATTGAAGACACGCTCTTTTCGTGAATATCTATATATATTTTTTTAGACTTCCGTGTATATATATGTGTGTGTGTGTCCTTTATAGACTCGAAAACGGCTCCACCGATTTAGCCCAAACTTCCTATCTAAGGGTAAATACCCACGGGAAGTGTCATTCGCGAGCACATGCGACCACTCCTTCACCCTTCAACTGCCACCGTAATGGAGATTGATGGGTTAATCGCGTGATAATTAATGAGCGTTTGTATATGAGGCGTCGCTATTAAAGAGCGTTTCTCTACTTTAGTTAAAATATACGGCCGGTCAAAACTGGGGATATCGAGACGAAATTTCGTACTTAGGGGTTCCAAGGGACGGGGGAGATTTTCGTCTGGTCAGTTTGTCCGCCCGAGGTGACCTTGACCTTGAAACGGGTACCCACAAATGACCTTGGGCGATATCTCGGTAGTCAGCGGTGACATCGATGTAAAATTTGTTATGTATGGTCAACTCGGGACGGGAAATATTTTTGTCCGGTTATTTTGTCCACACAACATGACCTTGACACGGGTACCCGCAAATTACCTTAAGCGATATTTCGGGCATCAGCGGTGGCAGCGACGTATACGGGGTTACCTTGAAAAAAATAAAAAATTAATGGATCGACCAAAGCCATGGGACCAATCCCACCAGTGGCGGGCTAATCTGCTAGTAATATATATTTCTGATCAAAAGTTCAAATATTCTAACGTTTTTGCGTTCTAATCTACATCATCAGCAGCAATGGGAACATCGTCTATCTGAATACGGCCAGCAAACAGCTGGTCTCCTTTCTGTAACTAATATAATATTAACCAGGTTCAGTCACACGTATCTGTAACTCGTAACGTGTGTAGACATTGACAACGGACGTCACCTGACCACATGATCATTTCACATGCACGGATACGTTCAAATCGTTTAGACGTTCTGTGTCCAATGTGTTACACTCGAAACTTACAATCTGTTTTATGGGTTAACAAATACAGGTTAGTGGGTGCCTGACAAGGTAACACATCTGCCCGGGTCAACGAAAATCACACCTAGCCCTCAGAATGACTATAACCAGTCAGGATGGAGCACTGGCTGACAGACTTTACGGCCTTTCCGTTTGTCAACAAAAGTATAGTGAAAGGAATAATGGCTTACAACCTATCCGTCATATAATTTCCCCACATAATGAAGGTGGTGCATACATATATGGATGTCAAAAGAAAGGGAAGGTTGTCTGCTAGGCATATCAAAGAAGATTCGAGGCTAAATATGATGATGACCAAGGACCCAATTTCTCGCAGTCAAATTGCTCCTCGTTCTGATGACATGAATTTTGAGGTGGAAGCTGGATCCTGGAGCGGTTTATTGGAATTTTGAAAATAGTTTTAGAACGAAACATACAAGCGAATGAGACGCTGATAGATCATACTTTGATTAAGCGTATCGCTGGTCGCATTGTGGCCGCTTATTCTCGCCACCCTACTGCTATAAAGTTTTGCTAGGCGTTGGCCGATATCTATAAACGTGTATATTTTTGGTACCATAAAACCATCTGACTGTTCCGCCGCGTGTATCCAGAAAGCAATAAGTGAGATCACTGAGTCGCTACCACAAATGATCCATCCAGCACCCAATTCACATGTTTGACTGCTACAGGTCACAGTTCTTGAGTAGCATTCCATGTATGAAGTTTTGAATATTCATGGTAAAGATGTGGTTCTGGTCATGACAAGTGATGTCCCCTGATCCGTAATTCGCACCTGTGCTGTTAGTAATGCGACTCTTATTTTTATCCGGTTTAGACTCACTTGTTGCGGACTTACTCGGCACATGGTTTGTTAGAGATACATTACTACAAAACCAGGTTTAAACCTTGTGGCATAAACTCTAGATTTCGAATTATACCATTTCGTTTTATTTTGTCGCAGTGTTTCTGATGACCTGCTTGTCTTACTCGGGACCGCGGCGGCAGGTGGTTGATGTCACATCACATAATCCAAAAATAATGAAATGTTGGAAATATGTTGTATCAAATGTCATACTGAAGGGCTCACATTGGCATCGGTTTTTATCATATTTACCAATAGTTTCCAACAGGTAGAACATTTAACGATTTCTATCCTAAATACTCACTGACGAGTAGTTCCACTAGAACAGAGAATGAGGTCCTCAGATGGTGAATATCCGGCTAGCATCACAAAATTCACCCTCTATGGACCTCATTCTGTGTAGGCCTCATCTGCTATGGAGGACATAGACTCAGATTGAAGTTCCCAAATGGTGAATATTGCGACGTACACCCATTTGGGAACCTCGAGTATGCAATGTGTCGTCTTCCAATGTGGGGATATGGAGAAACTAAATTAAAAAGAAATAGAATCTATGTTAATAAGTTTCAATAGAAATTTGATAATAAAGAAACTTTCCAGAGAAGATGAGGCCTAAACAGAATGAGGTCCCCAGAGGGTTAATTTAGTTATGTTAGCCCGCTATGTGGGCTAGCATCACTACATTCACCCTCTGGGGACTTCATTCTGCAAATGACTGACACACTAAACTCAGGCTTGCTGACTAGACGAGTTCCGACAGCAATAACATATCCAGAGTCCAGACTTTGCTGTTTTATTTTCGCTGTGTCATCGCGAGACAGACACTCTACTTCGGTATATTGACATGACTCTCAACAGTTGACATGCCTGGATACATCGTTCATGAACAATCGTTATTGAAGTCGTCATATACGACAGGCCGCTTCCGAATTACTATTAAGTTAATGCATTCACTAACTCGATTGCGTTTTAGCCTGACCAATTTCCGCAGCTTGAGATAAAACAGTAACTGTGCGAATATGCGTCTGTTGTGCTTGTTTTAGTTGACAATAACTGCGTGTATGTCAGCCCACGCGTCAGGGACATGGCGCCACGCAGGGGGTGAATTGTCTCACCCCACAATTTTGGTAAACATTTTCAACAGTTGTTAATTTGATGTCTGACACATTAATTGTATTAGTTAACTATCAGGGCTGTTAGTCAGTTGGGCATGTTTGGGATATATTGTGGTTCGTTGCTGTGATGTGTGCGGTACCCTCGTCCTTGTCTAGACATCTTAGCCCACGGATCCGACACAATAAAGTTGTAGCATGACCATATAGTCACAGTAGTCAACTGACTTTCGTTGCTAATAGCAACCCACGTTACAAAGCACATGTGTGGTTATCTGAACCTAGCTATTGTTTTGAGCCAATAGTATAATGTTGACTGAGATCTTGTGTACGTTTGTGCTATTTTAGACTTGATGCTGATTAGATACATGTAGTTAATGGATAACGATGGCCGCGAACCAAGATGGTCAGACCGGATCGCCTTCGTGCAGTAGATACTAAATCCTATGTCTAAACCAATGGAGCATTAATGTTAGTTTCGGATGTTGCAGCCTGTCAGCATGTAAAGCCGCTTACACATGGGCGCGGCGCGGCGCGGCCGACGCGGTTATATAGCGAATAAACTTTTTGTCATCGCCGCGAGAGTGTGTCACTTTCACATGGCAGCGGCAGAATAATTATAAACGCCCGAAGTATTGTGTTTCATAACATAATTTCTAGAATGGAGGCAGTGCCTGATGACACACTTGTTATAATAGCGCTGGAATATTTGTATCGACAACGAAAAAAGAGAAATACAAGGTTTTCGGTACACCCAATTAATATGAAGAGATATTTACATGGTGTATTTAATCATTTATACCGTGAACTCTATTCAGATGAGGACAAATTTATACAATACTTTAGAATGTCAAGGGAACAGTTCGCACGGATACTTTTCTTCGTCGAAGATGATATAAAGAAAGAATACAGGGTGCGGAAGCCAATCAGCCCACAACAAAGACTTGCGATATTTTTGGGGATTTCCCTTAAATTTAAGGCAGTATACTACAACACCCGATGCATATGTGTGGAATGCTTTGATCTGACAGTGATTCGTCGTGCGATCGCTCTGCAAAATGGCTCACGGTTCCATTGAAAATAATCGCGCCGCTCATTAAAAATGTCGCCGCGCGTAGATTGGCCGCGCCGCGCCAATGTGTAAGGTCCCGTGCTTCGTGACTGCACAAACTAGATCGCCGCGCCCATGTGTAAGCGACTTTACAATATGATTGTTCAGGTTCATAATCGGCTTAAAAACCCCTAATTTTGAGTCCATAACGAACTGAATATTAGAGAGAGCCATTATCGACTCAAAACAACTTATTATAAGTTCATTATGGGCTGAAAATAACACGAATACACCGACTCGCGACCTACCAGATGTACGCTGTTTAAAATGTGTTTTCACTGTGGCCTACGCCATATTAAGGAATATAAATTCCACTATGTGCTTACATGTGTAATTCAGAATAAAACAATCCAATAGGATCCTATGTGAATATTATAGGTCGATTATGAACCTAATTTGCGCGAGGATATGTTACACGGTTCGTTTCAATGGACAAATATAGACTCACTGAATGGACGTTTACCAGAAATAAGTTGGTGCAAGGGCACGCAGTGGAGTTTCACACATTCACTCGCGACCCTTCCATGACTGAAGCTTCCTGAAATTTTACGAAAGCCCTGTGCCAGTACATTCTCATATATGCGACAAGGTAAATAATGTTAGGCCAATGTATTCTCTTATATATGCGAGTCTCATAAATTTTCATAAAATTGTATGTCAACACGTTCAATAGAACGCGTCCCTACATGTGTGTGGTCAGATTCATGTTTAATAATTTATAACCCGAAAATCATTTGGAAATTAGTCGGTGCACGTACACGAAATGGAGTACCACACATTCCCTGGCAACGTAATATACAAACGTAGCTTTTGACAGGAACGTTCCAATTACGTTAATGACGATGGTTATCGCACACAATTTTATACTGTTTATTATGATTATAAGTGGGTTCTGAGCATACTCGGTTCTTTGTCTTTTATACGGTTGTTAACTCGATGTAAAATCAAATTTAATGTATACGGCGGAATACAGTAATGCCCTAAGTAATCGACTCCATAACCACAGCAGAATTATGGGTAACTTTTCAGGATTTAGTCGGAAATATGGCTTATTGCCATTCATCGGAAAGCTCTCACCGACTAAATCCTGAAAAGTTACCCATAATTCTGCTGTGGTTATGGAGTCGATTACTTAGGGCATTACTGTACATAAAATCATATGAGCGACACGATCCTATATCGAATGTTGTTCTCAATGGTTCACTGTTCGTCGAGTGGTGTCGCATTATGCCTTCTCGTGTTTTCCACGAAGTAAAAACCGGAAGAACCTCTTTAGACTGATTATTATTGGTGCAATTTGTCGCTAATTTCCCGTTACAAGTGCACGCGTTAGTTCTCTTTGGGTATAAATTGTAAACATGTGGCCAATTGAGATACAAAAAAATAACATATACCAATAGAATACAAAGCTGCTAACATCCGGATGACTACTTTCTTCCGTACGATCAATCATAAGATAGTTAGGGTAATCATGATGAATAATCATAGATGAATAAGTATGTGTGTGGTATCATTATGTACAGGAAATATTAATCGGACCCACTGAATTCGAATGCTATTGAGGGCATTAACAGCAATGAAACTTTTTTAGTTTTTGTCGAGTTCCATTGATCACCACCCTATAGGTCTATAAGTATATGGAGTATTTATATATACATTCTCACAATACTGGCATTATATGCAGTATAAAGAAAGGTTCATCTTCAATTTAACTGTATAGCACATAACAATAAGTGGTTTAACCCTTTGAGTGCCAGGTCCGAGTTTTTGTATCAACCCATATACCCTGTGCCAATGCATTCTCTTATATATGCGAGTCGACCATAGGTCGCCTCGCATCTATAAGAGAATGCATTGGCCTAACAATTTTTCATCATTTGTTATTATTTTTTACAATTTTAATAATTGTTTTTTATATTCTTTAACAGGCTTATTTTGTAGGTTTAGGGCCAGGGAATCTTACGTTTGTCATGGGCATCAAAATTATTACTATGAATACTTGGTGATAGTATTGAGTTATAACATGCCATATAGGCCGATTTTACAGAACGTAAATTAGGGCCGATGAGATCGGCCCGTGGCACTCAAAGGGTTAAAGTTGAGAACACTTCGTAAAGTTCTATATGTTGGTAACATGAGGGCCAAAATATTTTCATATTTAGATATATAGAATCAGTTCGATCTTAATAAGATTTCTGATATTCACTTCTTATCTGTCCAACCGAATGTGTCTCTTTAACGTCTTGTAATGCCTTAGTTTGCGTGTTGCTACCCCAACACTTTGTCGACATTTTGATAACGAAAATTACTAGCGCACGTTCGATTTACGGAAATGGTGACGTTGGATGTCAAACACCGTCAGCAATTTCTGACTATCCAACCGAAGGTATCCCTTTCTATACTAAATACTCTTTGATGAGTAGTTCCCATATGACATTATCAGATAATATGTTCAACACAGATCGTTTGTTGAACTTATTATCTGAACATTTCGCACCAATGAATATGAATTGTTCTGCTGTTGTATTATCTTCTTTTTTTTCTGTCTGCCGTCTGCTTTTATTACCTGCACTCCCTCCAAATGAATAATAGACAATTCCAATGTAGCTCTTGTAAATGAGTGGGAGAATCTATTTAGTATAGGAAGGGTTAATATGTTTTCATACGTTGTCCAATTCTTGTGAACGAAATTTACGCTGACGCGTGTTTGATTGGTGGAATTGGTGACATGGAATTGGCTCGAACATGACACACACTATCGTAAATTTCCGGAATCCAATCAAGAATTCAAGAAGCATGTCCAGCCAGTAAGGGAGGTAATCACTGCTCTTTGAAAGCAGACGATACCAGCGTTATTCCATCACGCAATGATCACAAAGATGTTGACACATACTATGAAGTGGCTCCAGATTGAATTCCCTTCCCCAAACAACCACAAAGGGTTGTTTGTCTACAATGTGCTATGACTGCATGAGCTTCGATGAGTTTTAGCAACGAAAGATATCATCACAAAAAGGTGGACCGGAAACATTTGTGGCAATCTCCAATAAACAAATATTATCGTTCCAGCAATTCTTATTTTATTGTTTATTCTTGTCGTTTGCGGCGTGGTGTAATCACACAAATTGACACGGCTCAGATCATGAAACGAATAAACCAACTACATGTATTTAAGGACATCGATTAAGCTATTATGAAACTATAGGTCTTCGTTCAAGCGAATGAGGTATATGCACCGATATGCTATTTACATATTTTGTCTTATATGCATCCCCATTAAATAGTGGGAAACACCGCCCGGACAACCCCTGTGGTGTATACGGGTGATTTTAGTGGAAATAACTGCGAGGTATAATGGAAACCCACCCACGCACGGACGGGGTCGCGGCAACACAGAAGTGCCGCTATTAACCATCAAAATGCCGCCTTTTGCCGCGAATGAAGCTAACAGCCCAGACCGCCCGCGGGGTGTCTTGGTGTGATTTTAGTGGTCATAACGGTGCGGGTGTCACGGGGGTCCGGGCTGCGAGTCTTGTTATTGTGGACACAATACTGTACTTATGGCTGGATATGGTGCTTTGTGGGTTAATATCGGCACTTCTGTTCGGTCGTAAGCACCGTCCGTGTGTGGATGTCTTTCCATGAAACCCCCCGCACTGTTATAGCCACTAAAATCACCCCTAGGTCCGGGCTGGTCCTGGTGGTATAGTCACACCCGTGGGAAATTGCCTTGGCGTAGGACGTTGATGTAAACAATATTTATTCTAGCTCTATATAATAGAATATATAATAATTACATTATAATAAATACAATTTTTACGTTTCTTGTTTTTGGTGAGTTTTTCAAATTTGAGATATGGAGGATCTGACAAACTTACAAGCAAAATGCTTTTTTAAAGTCATCTCCTCGGTGTGTTTCTTCTGAATCAGAAATTATTTCATTATGGTTATATGTCGATTATTATATGCCAAGTTAGCTTTTTTTCTGGTCTAGATGAAAATTAGCACATGGTCATCTATAAAGGAAAATCATGATTGGGTTAAAGATTTCGAAAATATATTGTAACTGAAGTTTGTCATGAACTGTATCTATACGATACTCTTATCAAGTCAATAGTGTATGACTAGGATGTTTTAAAGAGAAACTAGAATAATTTAATATTAATAAAGAAAACATAAAAGCACAATTGAAAATCCCACCTGTGCTGTGCTACGTGTATGCATATATAGTCTGGTCGATAAAAGGTTTGACCTAGAACAAATTTGGACTAAGTTGGTTTGTATATCATTTTGAAGAGGAATATATCCTCCATAACATATCAAAAATCCGCTAAAATCCGCTTTCAACATTTTTTGTAATTCAAGATGGCGTCCAAGATGGCTGCCATTTTCATATAAGTCAGCTTGAGGCAATTATAGTGAGAATATCTTGTCAAATGTATACACATGTATACATTTTGGTGAAGCTAAGACATAACGCCGTCTGGACCCCCACGAACAGCATATTTCATTGCTCAAATGGTCAGTTAACATGCTATATACAAAATAAAGTCACAATTCTCAACCAGTTCAAAACCTCAGAAACTTATCTTAAAAGTATTAGTAAAAACGCATAAATTCCACTTCCGGTTGCCATTTTGGCGGCCATCTTAGACGGAAAGTTTCAATTTTGGCACATACATATGGCGTTATGTCATAGCTTCACAAAAATATATACAAGTGTATACATATGACAAGATGTTCTCAATATAATTTCATCGAGCTGACTTATAGGAAAATGGCAGCCATCTTGGACGCCATCTTGAATTACAAAAATTGCTCAAAGCGGATTTTGGCGGATTTTGGATATATTATAGAGGAGAGCTTCCTCTTCAAAATGATATAAAAACCAACTTAGTCCAAATTTTGTCTAGGTTGACCCTAAAATTTGAGTTTATCGACCAGACTAATAATAGATGGTGCATATATAATTGAATTGAATTTGTCAGCAGTGTAGAACATTGTATCAATCGCCTGGACCGAGGTGATTGATAAATGTAACACTGACCGAGGCGATGGATAACACAATAGTATTGACCTCTTGGAGATCAGTTCCGGTTTATAGCGGCGAATCACATTAATTTTCAACATTCCTAATTCGTATTTTGTCCGTTGTATTTTTTTTACGATGATATATATTTTCTCTTATTATATGTAACTATAATTTGTTCCCATTCACTCCGATGTTGGTGACATCTTCCGGGTTAGGGATACCAGGTTTACGGGGTGGTAACGCAAATTGCGTTACCACTACAATCTCGCCATACGTGTCGTAGTTATTCCCCCATAAGGTATCTTAAGTAAGACTGTCGATTTATCAGCGACAATCAATTACTGTCTTGCAGTCATGGCGATTATCAGCGACAATCAATTACTGTCTTGCAGTCATGGCGATTATCAGCGACAATCAATTAGTGTCTTGCAGTCATGGCGATTATCAGCGACAATCAATTACTGTCTTGCAGTCATGGCGATTATCAGCGACAATCAATTACTGTCTTGCAGTCATGGCGATTATCAGCGACAATCAATTACTGTCTTGCAGTCATGGCGATTATCAGCGACAATCAATTACTGTCTTGCAGTCATGGCGATTATCAGCGACAATCAATTAGTGTCTTGCAGTCATGGCGATTATCAGCGACAATCAATTACTGTCTTGCAGTCATGGCGATTATCAGCGACAATCAATTACTGTCTTGCAGTCATGGCGATTATCAGCGACAATCAATTACTGTCTTGCAGTCATGGCGATTATCAGCGACAATCAATTACTGTCTTGCAGTCATGGCGATTATCAGCGACAATCAATTACTGTCTTGCAGTCATGGCGATTATCAGCGACAATCAATTACTGTCTTGCAGTCATGGCGATTATCAGCGACAATCAATTACTGTCTTGCAGTCATGGCGATTATCAGCGACAATCAATTACTGTCTTGCAGTCATGGCGATTATCAGCGACAATCAATTACTGTCTTGCAGTCATGGCGATTATCAGCGACAATCAATTACTGTCTTGCAGTCATGGCGATTATCAGCGACAATCAATTACTGTCTTGCAGTCATGGCGATTATCAGCGACAATCAATTACTGTCTTGCAGTCATGGCGATTATCAGCGACAATCAATTACTGTCTTGCAGTCATGGCGATTATCAGCGACAATCAATTACTGTCTTGCAGTCATGGCGATTATCAGCGACAATCAATTACTGTCTTGCAGTCATGGCGATTATCAGCGACAATCAATTACTGTCTTGCAGTCATGGCGATTATCAGCGACAATCAATTACTGTCTTGCAGTCATGGCGATTATCAGCGACAATCAATTACTGTCTTGCAGTCATGGCGATTATCAGCGACAATCAATTACTGTCTTGCAGTCATGGCGATTATCAGCGACAATCAATTACTGTCTTGCAGTCATGGCGATTATCAGCGACAATCAATTACTGTCTTGCAGTCATGGCGATTATCAGCGACAATCAATTACTGTCTTGCAGTCATGGCGATTATCAGCGACAATCAATTACTGTCTTGCAGTCATGGCGATTATCAGCGACAATCAATTACTGTCTTGCAGTCATGGCGATTATCAGCGACAATCAATTACTGTCTTGCAGTCATGGCGATTATCAGCGACAATCAATTAGTGTCTTGCAGTCATGGCGATTATCAGCGACAATCAATTAGTGTCTTGCAGTCATGGCGATTATCAGCGACAATCAATTAGTGTCTTGCAGTCATGGCGATTATCAGCGACAATCAATTACTGTCTTGCAGTCATGGCGATTATCAGCGACAATCAATTACTGTCTTGCAGTCATGGCGATTATCAGCGACAATCAATTACTGTCTTGCAGTCATGGCGATTATCAGCGACAATCAATTAGTGTCTTGCAGTCATGGCGATTATCAGCGACAATCAATTAGTGTCTTGCAGTCATGGCGATTATAGCGTTTTGATTATAAGATGTCATTATTCGTCCATTGTGCAACATTGAACCCGACCTCCCATCGCCTAACTCCACGATCTGCGCGTCTAAATCTACCGGCGGTGAACTTTATCTTCGAAGAAGCCCCATTAGTTAAGCACAATGGGCTTGGTCGCAACGTTGTATACGCATGGGGTATATCAAAGGGTTACGTAGCGTTTTTCCGAAGACCCATAACTCCGAAGGTCCGATTCTCCGAAGGTCAGATTCTCCGACGCCCCGATTCTCCGAAATCCCGTAACTCCGAAGTCCCGATTCTCCGAAATCCCATAACTCCGAAGACCCATAACGCCGAAAGCCCATACCTCCGAAGGCCTATAACTCCGAACGCCCGTAACTCCGAAGATCTATAACTCCGAAGGGCCGATTCTCCGAAGGTCCGATTCTCCGAAGATCATGTTTTATCGCTTATTAAATAGTGTACAGTCCAGTGGTGGAGTCAATGGGGTCCTAGGGAAGACCGCCCCCAAAAAACATGTCAAATGTCATGTAAACGTCAGGAAATCCCTCCTAGGCATTCAAATATTCACAGTGTTCCTGCCCAGGGGAGCCCCCGGACCAACGATTGGGGGCGACCCCTCCCATGTATGCGCTCCCCAAATCAGGCCTTCGTGATATGCTTTCGGCATATCATATGCATGATATATCCCCCACATATCCCCCACATATGCTAATTAATGTGCACCCCTAAATGGGAACCCTGGCACCGCCACTGGTGTGCACCGGGTATATTATAACGAAACGCTGCAAGAATGTCAGAGTAGCCTAACATGCACAGGGGCGACAAGTTCTTCCCCGTTCACCCCTGTACATTTTACTCTGGCATATCATGGGCCAACGTAACGTTATAGTATCTGGTGTATAGTCAGTGGCGGGCCAGGATTCTCATTTAGGTGGGGGCAGTAGGAAAAGTTTGAATATTTTGATGCCCCATGAACGATTTCCGGGCGTTTACATGACATTGGACATGTTTTGGTAGGGGCCCATATTGTCTGAAATAGCAAATAGAGGTTTAATGGGGGCAGTGGGAATTTAGGGACCCCTTGGCTTCGCCACTGGACTGTACACTATTTAGTAAACGATAATACCCCGATAAAACAAAATCTTCGGAGAATCGGACCTTCGGAGAATCGGACCTTCGGCGTTATGGGCCGTCGGAGAATCGGGACTTCGGAGATATAGGTCTTCGGAAAAGCTGCCCTTCGGAGTTATAGGTCTTCGGAGTTATAGGTCTTCGGAGAATCGGCCCTTCTGGGTTATGGGCTTTCGGAGAATCGGATTTTCGGAGTTATGGGCCGTCGGAGAATCGGGTCTTCGGAGTTATGGGCCGTCGGAGAATCGGGTCTTCGGAGTTGTGGGCCGTCGGAGAATCGGGTCTTCGGAGTTGTGGGCCTTCGTAGTAATAGGTCTTCGGAAAACCGGTCTGACACCATATCAAAGTGTTTTCACAGGTTACACTATCTCTTGAGGAGATGTCAATCAAGGTTTAAGAAACATTCTATAGCTCTCCAAGAATCATTTGAAAACTGTCAAATTGGTACGATTATATCTTTGAATAGATATGCCGCGTTGGTTGGACACAATGTGTGTAGGTTACCCAAGCGTTACCCTCAACGGGATTAGCAATGGTCTTTCAAGGCGCTATCTCTCTGGGAGATGTCAACGAAGTTTTAAATAAGTCTTTACAATACTCCAAGAATGGTTGAAACCTGTCAACTAGCTATACTTAGATCGCGATAATTAGATCTCTCAATAGTGTTGGCATCGAAATCGCGGACAAAGCTCTGTCTGAATCTAACTGACAGTGTATCGCGACGATACTCATCGCGATGGTATTGGAAGCAAACCGACCGGAAATATGATAAATTTCTTCAACATTCATTGTCGTTATCGATATCAACCGCAACTATTCGTGTTATGGTTTATGCCAGCATGGCAAAGTGTATGTCAGACCTAATAACTAATAACATAATGACCGTAGCACCACATCGCCCCCCCCCCCCCGGACTAGCAGGAAAATGCTAGTATATGAAGGGTCGACTGGTAACCGAGAGTGATACCTCGGCTATCTACAAGTCAACAAAGGATACATGATAGTAAAATGGCTGATCATGCTGTCGTCATACATGTAATTTTTCACGTGATATGTGAATAAAAATATAGGTGTATATATGCATATCACGATTGAAAAGGAACGTAGCTGCAAGACATAATAAAGATAAGGGGATGTCCATCGTGATAAAAAAAATTTGTAAAGCATGAACTAGGACCGTTTTACAGAAATTTGGAAAAGAGCTATGGAACGTACACACCAAAGTCAAGTTAAATAGATATGGAACGTACACACCAAAGTCAAGTTAAATAGATATGGAACGTACACACCAAAGTCAAGTTAAATAGATATGGAACGTACACACCAAAGTCAAGTTAAATAGATATGGAACGTACACACCAAAGTCAAGTTAAATAGATATGGAACGTACACATGCACCAAAGTCAAGTTAAATAGATATGGAACGTACACACCAAAGTCAAGTTAAATAGATATGGAACGTACACACCAAAGTCAAGTTAAATAGCCAAAATAGATCATTTTTGAACAGTTAAAAAAGGTTCCCACATTTTGGAAATATCGAAATGACACCGGAGAGCGTCATCAGTTTCTAGCGCTTGATTTATGGATCCCTAAAAGGTTGCCATATTATTCCTTTTCGGCATTTAACTATGGTATTAGAAGCAAACCGACCGGAAATCTGATCAATTTCTTCAACATTCATTGTCGCTATCGATATCAACCGCAAAGCTTTCGGGATGCCATTATCTCGACGTTTAAGTGCATATACGCGGTATCTATCTCCAAGTTTAAAGATTTTCCGTATTTGAGAATAAACACGTCGTAAATGTCACGTATATTTGATAACAATGATTGAATATAGATGTATAGACGGGAATGGTGGGTGTCGACATTCGTACACAACTCACACACACACACCTTGCACACACATTGATATATTAATAACATTGTATGCGTGCATGCATGTATACACGTATACACGCATATTTTTATGCAAGTTATATTCTGTTCTTCTGTCCTACATTGTAGTAAATTGTTATCGTTAAATTGTGTATACATTCATTTCTGTCATTTTTGTTTCAGAATAAAACAATGGGGTGTATTTCTTTTGACGTGTATGCTCTATATCTGTTAGTTAAAATGTGTTTTTACTGTGGCCCGCGTCATAAAACGGAATAACGCATATAAGTCCACTATGTGCTTATTTAAGAATCAAATGATCGAACAATATTATAGGTCGATTATGAAGATATTTGCGCGAATATATGTTGGAATGACAGTATGTGTGTCTGATCAATGTCATGCGTTATTCGTTTGTTCTATGTTTCATCGACATACTCATCGCAATGGTATTGGAAGCAAACCGACCGGAAATCTGATAAATTTCTTCAACATTCATTGTCACTATCAATATCAACCGCAAACTATCCGTGGTCGGAGGGTCGTTAAGAAATAGATGTGAAATGTACTACGTTGTATGGATTCGCGATCGATTTATCTATTGAAATATAAACCGCGTGTGTTATACCAGTAATGTTTTGTTACAGTCAATATGACAAATGTATCGATAACTGTTTCCGTTTAAGATTGTTGTCTGCCAATCGTGTCGCTACGGCGAGATCCCTCCATGTGGCGTACTATTCGCACAGATCGTGTCATTTGAAGATTAAAGCTCCAAACTACACCTAATAATATTCGCTTTTGTATTTTCCCCTGTATCGACATACATGTAGGTCGATAAATACTAAAACTACCTTTCTGCGCGAATTACATGTATATGTCCCAGAAGGACGCACTGAAGTAAAAAAAAAAAAACAGTGCTATTCATGATACGGAAGAAATACGCAGCGTTTTGTTTTACTCCTTGGCGAAAAATTTAACACAACTGGAAAGTGGAAGAGACCATGGCAAGTATTTCAGAGCATATGAAGCCGTATATTAAAGGCACGGGCGGCGTTCGTTGCAGAAATATTCACATTTCTTCAAATCGCCATCAACAGAAGGAATATTAAAATATATATATAGTTTTGTTCATATGCCAAACATAATCAGCATAATCAGCGCGTACATAGTATATTGTCGTCAAGACGTACGATGGTGTATGTAAACAAGAGCCTGCTCGTGTTACAGAAGTTCTGCTTCTGTTTACTGTTTACATAATTTGATTAATCACACACAAATAATATAACGCTCTTTATTATTTCCATATAAGGAAAACTACAACAAATAACGCTCTTTATGTTTACCATATCCGTATCTAAACAAAAGCCAGGTTATGTAACGTGTTTTGCTTTTGTTTACATCACAAAGGAAAAACATTGGACAATAATATACTGTTTATGCAATATTTCTGATTGGTATAAGAAAAAAGTCTGTCTATATTTTACTATTATTTCTGTTTATGGCGAAGGTGAATATTTTAACAGCATACTCACCGCCAACGCCGCCCGTATCTTTAATCACACACAAATGATATAAACGCTCTTTATTATTTCCATATCAGAAAAACAGTAACAAATAACCGGATCAAAACAAAAGCCAGGTTCTGTAACGTTTTTTGCTTGTGTTTACACAACAAAGGGACAAATTTGTCAACAGCATACTGTTTATGCCATATTTCTGATTGGTATGCCTATAAGAACAAAGTCTGTCTATCTTTTACTATTCCTTCTGTTTATGGCGGTTTTTGACGGAGGTGAATATATAAACAGCATACCCACCGCCAACGCCGCCCGTATCTTTAATATTTAACAAAATTTCGAAGATCAAATGTTCCAGAATCGAAAATGCCCCATCCGATTTTACACAATAAAACTACCGTAGTTACAGTACGTGCTCTATATACACGAACATAATTGGATCATAAAGGGCCACTTAATTTTCGAACATCCAGATCACATATATAAAATATATGCCATACTATATACCATTTGAAAGAGGAAGCTCCAAAGCATTGTATTATCAACTTATTCGGTGTAATAAACTGTGAACATGTTGTTTTTGTTGAGTTACCGACGTGTTTTTGGGCTTAAGTTTCATCTGTATTGTTGTGCAAAGTGTATTATTTTCAATGGAGAGAGAATAACTCTATATCTTAAAGATATAGTTATTCCCCTTCCATTGAAAATACATCTTCAGTTTGAATTCTGTTGCATTCTGAGAGCCATAACGGTGGAAATCTTTCTATGATTTCAGTTGTTTTCTATTTCTCTATGGGCAACTTCTGAGACACATGCGTTTCAAATGGTGATGCATTATTGTATTTTAATCATATGTTATGTCATAGATTGTTATTAAAACCGTATATCAATGCACTATATTTACACACTAAGTGTTGTCATCACTAAATCCACCATTCTGATTGGTCGGCGCCCACGTGGCTAGTTGCAGTTATTTCTCGGTGAATGCGCAATGCCTCATAACACCAAGCTAATAACACAATCGATACGTCATTAGGTTTGGAAAGACGAACGCGTAATGTGTTGGGCGCATTTGGACTCGCGCATGATTGACTTAATACATCATTAGGTTTCAATATGAAGAGAAATTGTTCCTATTAACTGTTGCCAAGGGTGCTATTGGGTATTTTGGGCTGATTTTGTCACGATACACTTTTCGATTTAAATATATTTACAAAAGTAGCTTTTTCGCTAAATGTATATAAATATAAGGATTAACTATCATGTGGACTATTTTTATGGAGATGTAACGGTGAGGTAAGTGGTCATAACTTGTATGTAAAACCCTTCGGGTTTTACACAAGTTACGTCCACTTACCTCACCGTTACATCTCCATAAAAAACAGTCCACATGACAGTTAATCCTTATATAACATAATCGGTGACTCGAAAATTAAGTGGGTCTTTAATCATGACCCCACTAACATGGGGTTTTCGGTGGTCAGATGTCGAATTTCGAAAGGGGGAGTTTTACGTTTTTAATTTTTATCAGGGGAGCAGTTCATTATGCTCGTTGCCAATTGTTTCGTTTCCCAAAAGCCGTATAAAATAACGACCATTTTCAAAGTTATATATGTTTTAAACGTAAACCGCAATGTTACTTTTGTGTATTTTAACCCTTTACCCAACAAACCGGCCAAATAAAGCTTCAACAGCCTAAATTATATTGGGTCTGTCTCAATAGAACCATACAAATATGGATATCATTGGAACCGGCTCCTTGACCACATTGTGATAGTTACAGTTATGCCCTATGCCAATGCATTCTCTTATATATGCGAGTCGACCATAGGTCGCCTCGCATATATAAGAGAATGCATTGGCCTAAAAAAAATCTTTTTTTAACACTTTTTACCATTTTTTCTTACATTCTTTAACAATTTTATAATTTTTAATGTGTTAAGCCAATGCATTCTCTTATATATGCGAGGCGACCTATGGTCGACTCGCATATATAAGAGAATGCATTGGCACAGGGCCGTTCTGTTGGGTAAAGGGTTAATGATGTCTCTGTCATTTATTTTTATTTTGCACTTCTCTGGTAAGCTGTAAATTAACTAAGAATTTTTTTTTACTTTTCTATGTAATGTGGAAGTAAAAATAAGATAGGGTCGATAAATACACGAACTATAGATCTACAGTATTGTTATACCTAAAAACATTGTTCCAGATATGTTTGTTGTTTTTAGGACAGATGTGAGAAAAACGCTCTTAACATTTACCATATCTAGAGGATATCTCCCAACGCAGGGGTGCAAATGTTTCCAAGCGTTGCGAATTATGTTTCTCATGGCGGTGGTGTAGTTGGAACTTCCCTTGTAAACAAAACCCAACATTCCAAATAGTCGAGATGCAATATTGATCCCCGGGGAGGAAATTTTTATTTCTAATATTTGCATTTCTTGAGGCGCACTATTTCACCGCCCCTCCAAAATGGTATCTTGCCTCTCCATTAGGATAGTTAGCAACCGAAGAACAATTTGCCACTCAGCGAGGGGTCAAGAGTATCCCTGCATGTAGAAGAGCAATTTGTCATTCGACGGGAGGGGTTAAAGTGGCCTCCCCATGGGGTGAACAGTTAACTGAGACCCTCTAGCCACAATATCAAAAATTACTTTGCAAACAATATTACTTTAAGACGTCTGTCGATTGAATATAAACCACAGACGAGTACCTAACGTATCGATGTACCTAGTTTTGTTGCACTTTCAGACTTCATACCGCGACGGGGCTGTGGATAACTCAAACGCAAAAGCAAATACAAACCCTTGCATTAAAAACCTCCAAAATGTTCCATAGTATTAGTAACAGTATCAGTAACAAACGCATCCTTGGGAAGACTCGCAGCGTTATACTATCTTCACAGGATCAATACAACAAGCAGAACATTTATCATCATAACGAGATTCTAATTAGCCACTGATCTTATGTGTAAAAAGAGTGAAGACAGTTTTGTTAGGAGCTCTAATTGTGTTTGTATGCTAGTTTTCTGAGATCCAAACCGTTGTATCTGCCATCAAAGTTATCCCCGTACATTCATCTTCGAGTATTAACATTCTGAGATAAGTGCACGGAGGTGTTTTATTGGGTACCACCACCGTCAATTAGGCTATCAGGCAATAATAAATAATTCATGTCTGTTGACTTACAAACGCCATTATCTCTGGTGAATGCCGCTACGTGTGTATAGAAATCATAGACACACTCCACATGAGCGTCAACTAATAGTACAGAAAGGGTCAGATTGCGTCCGCATTAGTGTTCGGTATTCGACGGATTTCGGTATTCGAATATTCGGTTCGAATAACGAGCGAATATTCGAATAGTATTCGAATATTTAGATAAATTATAAAATTATATAGATAACATATTTTGGAACCAATTTATTATTTAATGAAATAGCATATTTATCCATGCACATGCTATACGCAAAAAAAGAGAGAACAAAAAAGTCTTTTGGCTTAATAGCAAGAGTTTATCTGTTTATGAAGTTCAAGTAGTCAATGCCCCTATGCATGGTTCCACAATTTGGTCGTAGTGCCACAATAACTAAGAACATGATCTGGATTGAGCTTGCAGGTTGCCTTTTTAGTTTTGGCATCCAACGTGAAGTGAGTCCATATATCTGATTTCTTCGAATTTGACGCCATATTATACACACAAGTGACAACGCGCAAACAAAACAAAACGATGCCTTATAGGTCCGCTTCATATGACCACATGCAACCACGGTCTGGTTTACACCTAGCCAATAAAATTATTTCGACATCATGACACCAATCAAATCAGAACGTTACAGTTACGTCATATAAATTCGTTTATGGTTAGTGGAAAATAGACTATGCTTTTAACAGATCCTCAGACTAATATTAAACCAGGAAACAATTACCCGGAGATTATTGTTGAATATTCGAATAGTCAAATAATTATTCGAATATTCGAATATTTAATTTTACGAGCGAATATTCGAACATTCGAATATTCGGACCGAACACTAGTCCGCATCTCCGCGAAGGTTGTATTCAGAATTTAAAACATAAACGAAAACTATACTATTCTCAAATATAGAGTCTTGATTTTGATAACAATATGTGACCCGCCATATCAAATCCAGTCGTAAGTCGGGATTTGTTTACCCTGTACCAATGCATTCTCTTATATATGCGAGTCGACCATAGGTCGCCTCGCATATATAAGAGAATGCATTGGCCTAACAATTTTTTATCATTTTTTTTAAATAAATGTTTCTTACAATTTTTAGGACATAAAATAAAAAAACATCCTTTACCCTGAAGGGAGCCCCACACATATATAGAAGCATATAGAAGAGTGTCGTCTGCTCATGTTTGTCTGGGGCTCTGTATGGGTGAAATTATAAAATTGTTAAAGAATACAAGAAAAAATTATTAAAATTGTAAAAAATTGTTAGGCCAATGCATTCTCTTATATATGCGAGGCGACCTATGGTCGACTCGCATATATAAGAGAATGCATTGGCACAGGGTAAAAATATCCCGACTTACGACTGGATTTGATATGGCGGGTCACATATACAGTTATGAATGATTTTTATTGCAAAAAGCTACTCATTAAAGTAGAACAACGCAAACATACCATACATGAATGTGAATGTCCGGTCTCAAACACACACAAATAATGATTTACAAATAGTCAATTCCACGCATAAATAGATCGATAAATAACTATTTTTGCTGCGTATAATAAAAACAAAGGATGTGAACTACAATTTTTAAAAATATCTGGTCATATCAGTTGTCCTCCATGTGGGCTACGTAAATGTATTGATATACCGTTAAATATGTATATTTATTACACGATCCGACCCTTATTCCAATTATTAAACCCATTGTGTAATAGTGATATACAACTGTCATTGTATAACAGGAAATAGAGCCAGAATGTACCGATATGTATTATTGTTGCACAAAGGTGACATGTAACTTCCGACTTATCGTCTGTTTACATTCCGTATATGCTACGTACGCTAAGTCGATGTTTTGCGGTATTGTTGATTTAGTTTGAAGAAATATTCCATTAAATTTACGCCATTAAATAGGTAAAAGAGTCTTATTTTTCTGGCACTTTTTACCGTATTTCTTTACACGGGTAAACAACGCATGCCTTATTGAAGCCGCTGTAGTTTCACGTCGCATTTATTGATTTAAGTATGTTTTATCGAGGTTTTGGATCAAGTAATAAATAGAATCTATAACTCGTCCCCAGTTTATAGCGAAGTTTACAAAACAAGTCAAGTAAATTAGGTCTGTACCGAGCAAATAGCTTGGTTCAGACCTTATTTACTTGACTAGTTTTTTTGTGTGTGGAAATTTCGCTACAAACTTGGGATGAGCTGTATATCCTCTATTAATATAAGGTGGCAGGAATATCCAAATTTTGGAGAGCGCGACTAAGATGTCTCGATTGGATATAGAGGTTGGATTCACATCCAACTTGCCATATCAGAAGATATTCGATAAATAATGTCATATAATTGTAGATAATTACTGTGCCTTACCAGACTATGTGGGCATCCGCGTACACAATATGAATACAGAGAGGTTTCGCAAACTCACATGATAGAGATACGACTTTGTTTACCTTTTCGTAATCGTAAAATTAATGTAGAGCCAAAAAATCGTGTCGCAAAAGTAACGACGCCGAGTAGGATTCAATCCTGTCATTTGCATATCGGGCTACCATCACCAAATTCAACATCTGGGTACCTCATTCTGTATGGCTCATCTGCTTTGAGACGCATATATAGACTCAGATTGAAGTTCCCAAATGGTGAATATTGTGATGTACACACATTGGGAACCTCGAGTATGCAATGTGCCGTCTGCCAATTAGGGAATATAGATCAACTAAACTAACAAAGAAATAGAAACTATGTGAAGAAGTTTCTATAGAAATTTTATAATAAAGAAAAAAATTCCAGAGAAGATGAGGCCTAATTGGAATAAGGTCCACGGAAGGTGAATTAAGTTATGCTAGCCCGCTATGCGGGACAGCGTCACTAAATTCACCCTCCGAGGACCTCATTCTGCAAATGACAGGCACACTAATGTCAGCCTTGGTAGGATTATTGAATACGCCAACATGTATAATCATGCGCAATTATAATTCACTTGTCACGATCTACCAGATTACGCAGAACGTTCACAATAATCGGCTATCTGAGGATAATTAAATTTAAGCTAATTTTTTTAGGATTGGGTGGGATTCGAACCCCGACCAATGACGGCGAGCGCGCCTTGCGACTCAAAAGTCCGACGTCAATACCACACAGCCACCGAAGCGACCCCAAAAAAGTAAGGGCAAATGGCCGCTGTGATCCGACGTCGCACTTAGGACATTATATGCACATTTTAAGGTCTCTATTGTGTGTAAGCTATATATAGCATATATTGCACAGTAGCATGTTATATATACGTCTCCGAAACATGCCGAGCATTGCTCTTTGAACATGTCTGGGACTGTACAACCCAATCGCAAAAAAAATTGCACTGTCTCAAAACTTAAATTTGCTTCTAAAAATAGGCACCTTGTGTGTTGTATATATGAAATCCCAGACATGTTCAAAGAGCAACGCTCGGCATGTTTCGGAGACGTATATATAACATGCTACTGTGACATATCTGCTATATATAGCATTTGAGGATAGTTGTCCGAGGCTTGATAAGCTTAGTGGTGTATGCATGGTACAACACTAATGGACTGAGTATCTGAATATTTAAATGATTTTTTGGTACAAACCTAAGGAATTTCATGATGCCCTATCCGTTGTTATTTCATGATGCCCAATCCGTTTTTATTTCATGATGCCCTATCCGTTGTTACGGTTCGGATATCACGGCTCCAGATATAACGTTCGCATACTTTGATGACGTATTACCCTAACAGTAACTGCTATCCGTGAGTTTTGCGAACCCTCCATGTATGCATAAACTCCCCAGGTTAACCCTTCCACGACTGGAGCTTCCTGGCTTTTTGCGAAAACTCTGTGCCAATGAATACATTGGCCTAATAATATTTACCTTGACATTGTAAGCCAGTGCATTATCTTAGTATATATGCCAGGCTCCCTATATGGGAGACTCACATATATAAGATAATATAATGTGGCACTGGATCCTAATTCTGCACCAGCGCAGCTCCCGTCATGAAAGGGTTAAAGGATAACTCGTTGCATTTAGATATAGCAGTTTATGAAGTGTCATACAGTTATTAGTTCATGGAAGTATAATGTATTCTTACTTAAAATTCAGAGAGTGCTAGTAGGGGTCAGAACTTCCACACATATTCCTTACAAGGAACTGTCAGTCAGCTGGGTTAAGATGCGAGTCAGCCACAATCGCTACCTATTTTCCTAGTAAATTTCATTTATAAAGATGAGTTTTTGACGATTACTGATTTTTTAAGGTGAATTGTGTTCTAGTTTATTCCGTCAGACAAACGTTTAAATGGGTAATAAACAAATTTTAAATCCAAACAGCTTTGGGTTAGAGACTTAATTGGTGATGTAGGTTCTGCTTTGGGTTAGAGACTTATTGGTGACGTGTGGGTTCCTGACCGTG
This sequence comes from Siphonodentalium dalli, assembly GCA_032622095.1. Classification (NCBI taxonomy): domain Eukaryota; kingdom Metazoa; phylum Mollusca; class Scaphopoda; order Gadilida; family Siphonodentaliidae; genus Siphonodentalium; species Siphonodentalium dalli. Next base: position 265,564,341 of record CP136064.1, on the reverse strand, counting down.
AAATAATGGATGTAAGCAGATCCGAACAATAATAGGCTGTTCATTGAACAGACATGGGGAGCATCGACTGTAAAGACCGCAGTGGTATTATCGAATTAGACTGTCGCGTTTGATGTATACTCTTAGTGATATTCGAAATGTCTTCTTGGTTTAACATGCAATTTAATAAATGAATCGATTGCATTGTTGCATGACGGATTCGGATCTGGATGTCGGAATCGCAGTCTGCTTCAATTCTGTTTAATCCGGAACCTTTGCTCTATCGCCAATAAATTTCTAGAAATGCTGCTCCAGTCATTATAATCGAATCTTAGCTCTCTTGATTGATTGCACTGTGGTTTCGGTGCTTGTGTTTAGTTTAGAGTATACAGAGTCGATAGCTCGTCTGGGCAATGTCGGATCAAATAGTTCAACTTTCCACCTACAACATCTATAGAGACCATATTTCCAATTCCAGCGACCATTGGTTTAAAGGCACGGTTGGCCTTAATTGTCGAAAATATTCATATTTGTTCCAAACACCGTAAACAGAAAAACATTAAAACGCATACAGTTTCGTTCATATATACCATGACCATCGCGTAAACAGCATGCTATCATAAAGACTTACTATATTTTACATAAGCAAGAGCCTGATTGTGTTACAGAAGACAGCACAGTGTTACTGGCTAATCACACACAAATGATATAAACGCTCTTTATTAGTTCCATATCAGGAATTCAGGAACAAAGAACGCTCTTTATGTTTACCATCATAATATAAACAAACACCAGAAAAGTAACTTGTTATGCTTTTGTTTACATAACAATGGTCAAACAAATGACAATAACATACTGTTTATGCGATATTTCTTATTTGTATACGGACAAAGTCTGTCTACATTTTGATGTTCTTTCTGTTTGTGGCGGATTTTGATGGGTGGAAATATTTTCACAGGATACCCACCGCCAAGGCCAACCGTACCTTTAAAGCCACATTGCGGTTTGCTCTCCAAAATACACATAATATTAATCACTTTTGAATGTTTCCGAGTATCGAAATAGGTCGATAAATATCTGAACTACCGTTCTACGAGCATTACGTAAGCTAAAAAGACGCATTGAAGTAATGAAAAATACAACTGTGAATATGGTGTTTGGGTCCCAAACAAACAACAACCATTTGCACGACACGGGACAGAACAGAGCGTGTGGTAGTCTCTTCCTGCTATGGTAGAAATAAAGAGCGTTTATCTTACTTCTGGCGAAAAGTTGAAAACGGCTGGAAAATGTCTCAGAGCAAATGAAGCCGGTATATCGATAGTTCGTCTTTTATCGAGCTATATAGTATTGTGTTCCTTGTGTAGAATGGGGAAGTGGATTCGTTTGCAAGCATGTATGGCTTATATTTACCGTCTCTCATATGTATTCAGGGGTAGGAGTACCACCTTTTCCACGAGTCTTACGCTGAAATGGGGTTTATGTGTGCTTCCTTTGTCGTTGGTCTTACGCTGACAGGGGTATGTTGCATAATTTGTCTCGGATCTTACACTGTGGGGTGTACTGGTGTATATATCCTCCACCACGCGTCTTATGCTGAAAGGTGTACCAATGCATCCTCTGCTATTGGTATTACACTGTAAGAGGGTATACGGAATGGGTATTACACTATATATAAGGGATGTGTGTGTATCATATGCCGTGGGTCTTACGATGTAAGGGGGTATATGAGTGCATCCTCTGCTATTGGTATTACAATGTAAGAGGGTATACGGAATGGGTATTACACTATATATAAGGGATGTGTGTGTATCATATGCCGTGGGTCTTACGATGTAAGGGGGTATATGAGTGCATCCTATGCCGTGGATCGTACACTAAAAGACGGTATATGAGAGCATCACCTGCAATGTGTCTTACGTTGAAAGCCATAGCCGATCTGTGTGGTCACGTGCATGATAATCGACACGTCTGGTTCCAAAAAATATCTACACAACCCATGAACTCACTCCACGATGTGACCCCAACAAACTTTACATAACGCTGATTAATATATAGTTAATTAAATGTGCACAGCATCACGGGGAAGCGTGCCGCAAATAGGTTACATCGGCGCCACAATGGAGGTTCCGTGCTAACTCAATACAATCGCTCTGGCAAAGATTAGTTCATGCCGACAACCGTTGAGTGAATTCGGTCCAAAAATGGATCATTGAGGGCAATTTTCATCGAAACTAATCGACGCCGTAGTGAAAGGTGAATTTTATGATTTTAATTCCGTAATATCCTCTATAATGGCAATCATCTTCTGGTTTAAACGTTGGGTGTATCCCCTTTCGCTTTACTAACGAGATAATGCCAATGTCTCATTACCAGCAAAATTGTGACAAAGATCATGCGACCGTAAAAACTATTAGATGGTGAGATCAAAATGATAACATGTGGTCTGTTTGAGAGATGGGCGCCTTAAACTGTCTTTTCGTCGTCCGATTTATTATCGTAAATCGCACTAATCAAATGTATACGGCGCAGCCTGTTGTAGCCAGGTATTAGTAATAAGAATGATATAAAGTTGATGAAAGGCCAAATTAAACGCGTATCTGATAGCCTGTACATAAATTGGGAGCAAAATGGGTATAAAATGATTAGTAATTTCTTAAGTTAATTCGGTATAAAATGATTAGTAATTTCTTAAGTTAATTCGGTATAAAATGATTAGTAATTTCTTAAGTTAATTCGGTATTCTTCACAGATTCTCACGCATCAATGGCGAGATGCATGAAGCTTGTATATTGCCTGCACGAGCGAAGTATTGCTTGTACCGGTCCATTGAATATAGACTAAACATATGGGTAGGGCCTGGGTCGGGGTACTATGGGGGTGCATATGTAACTAGAGAGTCGTTACTGCGGCCAATCGTCAAATTTATATTTAGGCGATGTTGTTTTCCACAGGAGGTCCCATTAAACGTAGGGCGTCGCGGATGAATATGCTAAGATTTGTCAGAGTTCGTCTATTTCTGCAGATGATGAGCGCATTCAATTTGTGTATGTTGGGCCCAACTCTGTAGTACGGTTTGATGTGTTTCTGTCTTAGATCGAGTAGTTTCTTGCATTTGAGGATGATATGATACTCATCCCCGAGTTCCTCGTCACATAGTGAACATTTTCTATCTGAGTAGTCCTTGTTGGCCCATGACTCTACTGGTAGATGATGGTTTCTCCTCGTTCTGAACTTATAAGTAAGCGGGCTACCGTTGTTTTGTTATCTACTGCAAGGTATGTTTCTTTTGAGAATTCGGTTTTAATAATTCTATTAAGTGTTTAGTGTGCTGAGTGCATGTACTTTAGACCACTTTTTTTCTAATATGCTCAGATATGCTGGGCGACTTCATGTAATGGCGCGGTCACGTGGCGGACAAGAAAATGTTTGGTTTGCCGCATGTGACTTGATTGACCAATATATATATGCCTCCAAATATGGAGACAATGGTACAATATAAACCGTAACCGTTCGTCAATATTATCGTGATGTCCCAACAATTCAAGTCGTACAGTGTAATTCTATTTCGTGGTGGGTTGTCAGAATCGCTTATGTTTGGATATTTGTGCAGGAACATTGCGAGAGAGTATCCGTTAAAAAATCCGCCATTACTATTATAATACAGTGGTCTATAGTACTCGACACCATGTGTGTGCCACAAATAAGCCTGTGATTACAATAATTGTATTTTATCATATCGAGCCCTGGGTGGATCTTCGGGAATGGAGACAGACAAGTAGATAATACAAACGCAGAATAATTCCTACTCATTGGTTGGAAATGTTCAGATAATGTGTTCCACATACTGACAGTTTGTTGAATTGATTACGTAGACATTTCCAGAGGGAAGTAATCGTCCGGGACTATTAATGACACCATTATTCCATTAAGTTTGTATATACCAATCAATCACTGAGGAATTTATCAGAGCAACTTTCTTTACGAACCTGAATCAAGTGATCTCAAATTGAAATAATAATGGCTGATTTTGAAAAAAATAGCGAACAATGAGGCATGTTGTTATAAAGGCACAAGACTATGTAACTTTATGGCGATGATCATTATGACTGGTTAATTGCGAACACGATTATGCCATATGTGACCCGCCATATCAAATCCAGTCGTAAGTCGGGATTTTTTTACCCTGTGCCAATGCATTCTCTTATATATGCTAGTCGACCATAGGTCGCCTCGCATATATAAGAGAATGCATTGGCCTAACAATTTTTTACAATTTTAATAATTTGTTCTTGTATTCTTTAACAATTTTATAATTTCACCCATACAGAGCCCCAGACAAACATGAGCAGACGACACTCTTCTATATGCTTCTATATATGTGTGGGGCTCCCTGCAGGGTTATGGATGTTTTTTATTTTATGTCCTAAAAATTGTAAGAAACATTTATTTTAAAAAAATGATAAAAAATTGTTAGGCCAATGCATTCTCTTATATATGCGAGGCGACCTATGGTCGACTCGCATATATAAGAGAATGCATTGGCACAGGGTAAAAAACAATCCCGACTTACGACTGGATTTGATATGGCGGGTCACATTTGTCAAGCTCCATGCAGGGTTATTCTCCCTTGATAACTCGATATAAGAGCGCTGACACGGGCAATATTTTAAGGACTTGCGTGATATTATAATATATACCAAGCGAACAGGGCCACACACGTTGCCCCGATCAAGCACATAAAATATCTGACAAAGCTGGTGTAATGTCGTTCATTAAGTTTGGAAAGTTCCGTCATAGAACCAAAGTACTATTTCGCACAATGTAGCGCTTGGTTCTCATCTCATTGTATCGACACAAAAGTATAAACGCACATGGATAATAACAAGCATGGCACACATCAATCAAATCAAATCAAACACAAAGGTTCTATTTGGCTGCTATTTTGCTGAATAGCATGCAGAAATCGTCAACAAAACATACGGCTCTAAAGCACAAACCATAATTTAATTTGGGGGGTCGAATTCGCCATTTCTGCGGGACAAAATAGCGCAAAATATAGAAGACAACAGACCCATGCGGTGAAATAGTCAGAAAGGAAGTATGACACCATGCGCTCTATTGTAGAGAAACTCCATTTGTTTGGAAATGTTTAGATAGCATGTTACCAGTGTTCTAATTATAACATCCTTCGACTGGAAGCTCGATATTTTCGGTTGGAAACTTTGGTAAGACTGTTGGAGAAAACTATTCAACACACCATGCATGGAAAATCAATGCTTGGCCATACACATGTATGCTCGTCGTCATACAATCACTTTGTACTTTACTTCCAAAATTCACCGTTTTTAATTTAACTTGAGACCAGGTGATCCCCGTCTGTGTATCTCTAATACAGATCATATTCCTTACTGAGATAGCTCATTCACCTTTAGACCGTTTTATAAAGAATGGATTCTCCTACTAGTTATAAAAGTAAACAATGGGATGGTATATTATTCATTTGAAGGGGTGCTCATGATACAAGCAGACGACAGACAGAAAAAAAGATAATTCAAGAGCAGCAGTATTCATATTCGTGAGTGGGAAGTGGTCGTTTGTCAACTTATTATCTGAAAACATCCCAAGGAAACTACTCAGGAATGAGTATTTAGTAAAGAAAGGGTCAATTCAACCAAGCCCGATTATAGCGTGCCTGTCATTTGCAGAATGATGTCCACAGAGGGTTAATTTAGTGTCGCCATACCGCATAGCTGGCTAACATCACCAAATTCACCCTCTGGGGACCTCATTTTGCTTAAGTCTCATATACTATGGGAGACATAGACTCAGATTGAAGTTCCCAAATGGGTGAATATTGTGATGTTCACCCAGTGGGAACCTCGATTATGGAATTTGTCAATTTGGGAATATAGAGAATCTAAACTTTAAAAAAACCAGAAATATAATCTATGTGAAGAAGTTTCTATATAAATTTGATAATAAAGAAACTTTCCAGAGAAGATGTGGCCTAAGCAGAATGAGATCCCCAGAGAGTGAATTTGGTGCTTCTAGCCGGGATAGCGTCACTAATTTCACCCTCTGTGGACCTCATTCTGTGTAAATGACAGGCACACAAAAATCAGGCTTGAATTCAACGTATTGTCGGTGTCAATCAGCCTGTTCTCCCGAAAATTCACACATTACCTGCGTATAATAGATCTTAATTTAGGGAGATAATCTGCTTAGAATCGCCTCATTTGAGTCGATAATATGCTGGAAATAAGTGCGTTTTAGCATAATATCAACTCATACTGAGACGATTCTTAGCAGATTATGTGCGGACAATGACACAAATAAGCCAACTCACGACTTTTCAGGTATTTGCTGTTTAACATGTGTTTTCACTATGTCCCGCGACAAAAAACGAAAAAACCGATATGACTTTATTATCTGCTGATTTCAGAATCAAGTAATCACATAATGTACCTATTTCACACTATATGTCGGTTATGTGCGTATTTGCGCGATGATATGTTGTGTCAATACAGTGACATGGCGTAAGTGCACTAGCGAGGCAACGTATTGACGTTTGCGTGTAAATATAGGTCAAAATGAGCGCGGTTGTTTCCAATTTGAGAAGGGGGCGTATCGATGTAGCGGAAACGTCGCATTAGCTGACCCGGTTTGGAGAAGTAGAATTTGTATAATTTTCCCCGAGATATTGACAGTTAAAGTATATCTGATTCTAAGAACACCAGCGGGGAGTTTGTCATTGGGTCATAGAATGTTGATAAACATTATTGTTATCATTATCGAACGTTTTTACTCTTGGACGTGCTGCAATTCGCGACGCTTGCTCTGCAGTTCCGCGTGCGTCCAGACGCGGCGACTTTTAACCTTTTTTATATAGTAAATGGATTCTCCCACTCAGTTTCTTTACTTTAAACATATTTTATTCGTATATAAATATACAAAAGGGAATCGGGGCACAAGTTATTTCAACTTAGGTAGCCCCTCTCCCATGTACAAATTTGACAATACATTGTATAAAATGACAAGAAGACGATAACAGAAACGTTTGTACATGGTGAGAAAACAATTTGTGTTTGCATTATATGTCGAATAACATCTTTCAGTATATGTGTCAATGGATTACCAATTTGGGCGAGCATAAACTATGCCTGTCTGTGTCTGTTGGACATTTAAGGAAGATGTGAAATATAGATTTCAAGGATATAGGTCTCAAACATTTGACTGTAAGGTTAATCTGAATTGGTAGTGTAGAGAATTTGGCGACAGAACACATCGGATTGTTCTTGTATTTATCTGGAGGGATTATCAGGGGGGGAGCAGACAACAGATCATAAAAGTACAGAAGATGTCCTATTTATTTCAGAGAAAGGTTTTGTTGAAAGTATTCTCCGAACACTTCCTTTGTTATAACTACTCATCAATGATGCTTTAGTATAGAAAGGGTTACGGTGTGTGGTAGCGTATGCTAATTGACCGAGCTCAAATATTCGGAGCAAACGTTTCATAGTTGAAAATACTTCAGATGTGGTATTGAAAACAATATGTATGTTTTTTTCCATTATAATGTTGGTGTATTTATGTTTTAATTTTATATTGTTTTTTTTCAAAACTAAGTCAAGTGTTGTAATTCCAGAAAAAAAACTTCTCAAAAATAAATTTATTGATAATTTTTGTAATGTCTGGCGCGCCAACATATATCCTAGTATTATAATAACTGTTCAATGATATACCTTATTTTACCGGGCAACTGCTTTATACATGACTTTTGCCACTCTCTTCCTAAACGTCCATCGCCAATCAACTCATCATGACGATTGCCTCTGGTGACTCATCGTTTAACTGACATTCAAAATAATCAACGGGCAATATTAAAATATAAATATAGAAACGAACATTTTCCTGAGAAAAAACTTTTATCATGCGAAAATAAAGCTTCGCGGATCCATTTCAGCATTGTGCATAAATATGCATACATTGTTAATGCATATTTCGTTCACGTCCTGGAATTTCATTGCGCTTGCTTGCGTGTGATTCTCAATGCTCAGCTTCTTGTTGCGCTCCACACAGTTGGTGCTTCCCAACTTTCCATTGTCAAGTCTGACTTTTTCATTTGGAAACCACTCAACTTTCAAGAACATTTCGGTTATATGTCTAAATAACTATTGCAGCGAATTTCGACTAACGTACATGAATATTCGTGCATTGAGTTTTCAAATTGTTTTGTTTTAAAGACCCTCATATTACCAATCTCATATTACATTATATACACTGACCGTGACGAAAATCACTGGTACCTGCACATGAATTCAAGGCAAGTAGACGATATCACTCGAGAAGAAAAATAAATAAAACATTTTTCATCGCATATTTTAGTTTTTTTTAAAGCCATTTTGTGTCGTGTTAAGGATCAAAACAATATTCATAGTATGATTCCTAGGCTATAAATAATGCAGTGCGTTTTTTTGCAAATATTTCCCGTCAAACCAGTGGTCAAACCTCAAAAAATCTAGCTGTTTCTTTAAAACCACTTTCCCCCCATAATTAGAACATATCTCTCATATTGTGAGACTAAAATTGTGTTGTTATATTATACAGCATACATTGGTTATAAAGGATAATTATTTTTTCCTTCAATTGATAGTTTAAAATTTAGATTTTATTTTAATTCACGGACGGGTCTTCTCCTTAATTGATACTGGGTTCATGTTGGTTCACGTCCTGTTGGAGATACTATCCTCCGAGTGCTGTATCCATGGTGTGATTTGAATAGGACATTCCTCCGGCGTACGTGATATATCGGATTTGTCTATCTACTGAGAATTTATGGACCAAAAAACCTTAATTTTCTCGTAAGCGAAGTCTGAGAACACGCATTTTTTCCACTCGGGAGATATGTTTACGGCGACTCCGTCGCCGGTGGATCAGACATTTCCGCTTGAGAAATGAATATGTTATTCAGGTGATCCAGCCAACGAGCAGTTCACACGACATGTGGCCGTTAACACGACATGTGGCCGTATCTAAATATACATCACGAATTTCCCCATTCGTCATTCGAATTTGCAGAAACGTTCGTTCTCGTTAGTGTAACAGGCCAAGATGTTTTGTTAGTTTAGTTTTTGAGCCAATACGCACATAATCTAGGTTCACGATTCGATAGTGATCGATATTCAATCCGAGTAAGACGTGCCATGCGAGGTTAGTAGTGAGGTTAGGCTTATCGACGGTATGCGGCTGATACGGACCCTGGCTCTTACGGACCCTGGCTTTTACGGACCTCCGGCTCATACGGACCCTGGCTTATACGGACCCCGGCTGTTACGGACCCTGACTTTTACGGACCTCATTCAAATTAAATTAAAATTTATTTCCTTTATATTTTTATTTTATTGTTTATATATGTTCTAAATCTTTCACTTTTTTTTACTTTCGGATTATTTCCTTTTAACTTAAATTTATATTTATGTTTGTTACTCACTTGTTGTAAGAGAACACGAGGTATAACTGACTTATTTCCGTTGTGTTCTGGCTTGTACGCATTTGTTGAATGGTGTTCATACCTGAACATTAAAATAATAAGTAAGTTAAATATAGTTATCAGCTGATGAACCCAGAATACTCATTTCGATATCTAATCCTAACGTGGCACGTGTTACTTGGATTGAATAGCAATCGCTATCGAATCGTGAACACCGATTACGTACATGTATCTTTCGCACTCTAATTTTGTGCGTATTAGGTGAGTTTTTCCACCAAGCAGTAATGAAATGTCAAACTAGCGATGTTTAACGAGAACGCATTTAAATGTTAATCGTATATTAAGGTTAATGGACACATTTCGCACATTGGTTACAAATAGGGTACTACGTCACTAGAATAGGGTACTACGTCACTAGAATAGGGTACTACGTCACTAGAATAGGGTACTACGTCGCTAGAATAGGGTACTACGTCGCTAGAATATGGTACTACGTCGCTAGAATGTGTTTTTCTATCAGTTGTCGTCTTGCCATATCCGTAGTTACGATTGCGGTATCCACAATCCATCGAGCCAACATTGACGTCATACTTGATATCAATATAATCACGGCAAACAGAGCCATATCACGTTTCTGCGAGTGGCAAGAAGTTTAAACGTCATTTGTTTCCTGTAATATTATAACATGCAATGAGCGATCGGGAACAGCATAACCAAGAGGGTCGTCTACCTGTCGTCCCCGTTGAATATCAATAAATATACATGTAATAGAAATTTGATTTTATCTAGGATTTGACTTGTTAACTCTAAACATTGGTATATAAACGTTTGTTTGCTGTTTCTATACATAATAGTATAATTCGTCGTTCATCGCTCAGTTTGTGATGTGATATATAAAGTACAAACATGTGGAATGTGAATATGTGGATGGGGACAGCGGCGGAGAACCGTGAGAGATGTTTATCCAATGGCTCGAATAAGGCAGCAAATAAGGCATTCGAGTAAGGCAATCGACTAAGGCAATCGAATAGTTATTGAAATTAGTAGTTCATTAAGCAAAAGGTGTCTAATATACGTTGATATGTGTACGATTTCGGTGCCCCTGGTACCAATTCATCATATAGCAAATCGTCGTCATTCTTGTTCACACCTTGTTTTTGTTTCTTATTCTGTCCTTGTCGCAATTTTCTTTACTATTGAGAGACAAGGGTTTCGAGTTATCACGGTTTCGAAATCATAAACCAGACATGTAACTATCGCAAAAGATCATATACATGTATGGACGCCTGTGTTAACCACAGATACAGTATGTAAAGAGTGTGCGATACGTAAAAACACTCAACGCCGGGGGATCACACTAAGCCTTGTGGATTACTAGATCACTCTTGACACAATTCAAATGTGGCGGAGCGCTCTCTTTAAGAATAGAAACGGGTAGATTTAAAAGAGAAAAACATCGTAAACGCCTGTGCGCATTCTGCACTGATACAAAAGTCACTGAAGATGAGAAACATTTCCTTTATTACAGTATTATAGACAAGAATTTTTGCGAAAATTAAGAATATTTAACTGAAATGGTGAAGTGTGATAATGATGCAATTCAAATCTTAAACGGAAATGGCTTATTCGAATCTACAATTAGTTTTTCTACGTAATTCGGAGCGACGAATACGATAAGTCGATAAATCGACGAACTATTGGTATACCAGCTTCATATGCTACGAGAAACACTTGCCAAAGTTCCAAACATTTTCCAGCCGTTTTCAACTTTCGCCAAAAGTCAGATAAACGCTCTTTATTGCTACCATAGCAGGAACAGACTACCACGGAACGCTCTTTTCTGTCCCATGCATGTCGTGCAAATTGTTGTTTTTGTTTGGGGTCCAAACACCGTATTCACAGTTGTATTTTTCATTACTTCAATGCGTCTTGTTGGGTTACGTAATGCTCGTAGAAAGGTAGTTCAGATATTTATCGACCTATTTCGATACTGGGAACAATTCAAAAGCAAATAATATTATGTGTATTTTGGAGCGCAAACCGCCATGTGGCTTTAATGAATAATTTGTGATAATTTGCACAACGATTACTCCCCTTGACATCTACCCAAAATAATATAAACACGACGGTGTGCACATATGTATGACAGAGAGAGAGATAGAGAGAGAGAGAGAGAGAGAGAGAGAGAGAGAGAGAGAGAGATGAGAGAGATGAGAGAGAGAGAGAGAGAGAGAGAGAGAAAGAAAGTGTGAATGGAAGAATCACGACGTGAGAATGAGAAACATATTGACTTCTTTGCACTGGAGACTGGGTGCGTTTTTGTCAACGTACTTTTGTGTTACTTTGATGTAATTTATGCACATGTCACTTAAAATAAATGATCAAACAACAATCAGCATTCCCGGTGATTTTTTCGCGGTCATCCACGGTGAACTTGTGTGGAACTGATTAATATCACGAATCACCCCGACCCACTGGCAATCGGCGCAAAACACGAACAACCGATTAGAATAGTTTATGCCTTTTCAATTTGTATTCTGACAGTATTAACTAAATATTTATAATAGTCTCTGATTGACTTGTTCAAACTTTAATGACCGCAGTGATTCGTTGTCATATATAATGCGGTTTGGATAACACTAGACCAACAGCATGTTGATTGCACCATAGCGGCTCTCGATATTCCCCACCACTCAAGCTGTCAGTGTAGAGTGCATGGGTCACCATGAATCACTCTCCCAAAAACAGTCGCCACGGTGTTCGAGTGTTTTGATTCAAGGCAAGTTTGGCGTTTGGGATGATACCCGGGAAGATTTGAAAGGGCCGTCGGCCCTCTCCTACAACCCACTTTTGAATGCTGTAATTTCCCTGAAGAGCGTTTGTAATGGTTTGTGAGTTTGTAAGTAGATTGATATCTACCCATGCACAATAGGTGTTTACCTATTGTACATGGGATGGATGCCACCGCAGCAAGAAGCAAAGCCCCATCCCCATTCAGAACCAGGACCGGCGATGAAGACTTACCTTGTTTTCTTTTGTGACTGTATTGCGTTGATATATATCTCATTTTGTGAATGGTTGTAATTTATTTTCCTATTTAGTGCTTGCAAGAACTCCAGTTGCATTAGTCTGTTATATTCCGGGCTTGTAGTACGGGCTCAACGCTAGGAAGAGGGTGCAATGCCAGCCGGTTGACTTAAGGTCGATCGGGGCTCCTCAACTCTTGATGGTGCAATGCCCGCCTTCCACTCCTGTGCGAATGTCAGAACCCGTTGACCTGGTTGTGTAATGCGGTCGCGGACCACGGAAGCAGCTGAGGCCAGACTGTGTTGGTTGGTGTGTTTTCGGAAGGTTTAGAGTGTCAAGTAGAGTTTTCGATTATTCTGTGTTTTGATTATATATCGCACACTCCTTATATATACTGTATATGGATGGATGCCGTTTGCCAATGGGTACTGAAAATTACTGCTCGCTCAACCACCTTCATCGCAATCCCTCCTGACAATTATTGCCTCTTAAATCCCACCATAAATGTAGTAATAGAGAAAGGGGCGAGTCTATAATTGGTGGCACGTGTGTCCCAAACCATTTGTCAATCAAATGTTAATTGTGTTGGCAACAACACATGTTTAAACTAAAATACTAATACAAATTTAGAGGACATTTCGTAACCAACAAGGTTTTATCAATTATGGTGTCCCTAGCTCCCCATCCCCAACGTCATTCAGGGCCGGGAACTTTCGTCATAAATTGCTAAAAAAAATGGCAGCAAGATGTCTCACATCGAAGGGAGTACTCGTCGTTTCTTCACCTATATAAATAACTCAACCAAAACAAATAGTAAAAGAACTATACGTATCAGTTTTGCTACATGTAGCTCAATATGAATGACGTGATCCGGTCCGCATATAAATATGACAGTTGAGAAGAGATACATGTAAGTGTAAATGTTTTGAGTTTGTGAAATTTGAATACCAAAATATCATTAAGGACATATTATGTACTTGTTCGGGTGAGTGAAACTGATAAGTTAGTATGCAGGCGCTATGCCAACTGGAGGAATGTAGCATTCTACTAACACCACCGAAAATCTCAATCAAATCGGCCATACCACTCCATAGAAAACATCGTCTGAACTACGCTCAATTGTAAATATTTACTACTCGAATAAACTAACGAAAACAATTTCGCCATCGGCAGTCACTGAATTTAATTAATATATAAGAATGACGGTTTGTGTTGTCAATTTAGATATAATATTTGTAAAAATAACTACTTTGAACAAGATTATTCTCCATTTCTATTTGATCACCCTACCGGGGTGTTTCACATCACTTTAAATCGAATCTATTTTATATCCGATTTTTGAGGTATCCGTGATGAATTATTGGGAGCGCTCATTGGTCCAGAATATAGACTGCTTATATCTTTGGAAAATATAGAAAAAAACGAATATTTTAATTTAGAGCAAATTGTGACGTAGGTACCTCGTACTGTCACCACTCTGGCAGATTGGAGCCACCCACTCAGACTCATGGGGATGCCTACATGTACATTGTATATTTACAAATGGTAATTGTTGGCGATAAAATGTTTTATCCCGACATTCTGGTTCCTTCCTCTTCCCAATCCCTGACCCATGTGTACGACGCCGCCTTTAACCCTTTACCCAACAAACCGGCCAAAACCGGCCAAATAAAGCTTCAACAGCCTAAAATATCTTCGGTCTGTCTCAATAGAACCATACAAATATGGATATCATTGGAACCGGCTGCTTGACCACATTGTGATAGTTACAGTTATGCCCTTCCAATGAATTCTCTTATATATGCGAGTCGACCATATGTCGCCTCGCATATATAAGAGAATGCATTGGCCTAAAAAACTCTTTTTTTACCATTTGTTCTTACATTCTTTAACAATTTTATAATTTTTAATGTGTTAAGCCAATGCATTCTCTTATATATGCGAGGCGACCTATGGTCGACTCGCATATATAAGATAATGCATTGGCACAGGGCCCTTCTGTTGGGTAAATGGTTAAGGACACACCTTTAGATTTCATGTATCGATAATGATGATTATATAGGTTTGGTTGAAATCAGCGACACAATATTGGTCCTGGACAATTTTGGCGCCCCTCCCCTCCCCATCACTGACTCGAATATACCACTCATTAGATTCCTCGACGGCGACTAAAATATTTTTGATCAATGGAAGTGCCCTACCCTCATCCCTGACGGCACACATGTGGCGTCCTTAAATAACACTATTAGATTCCTCGTGTGATGGAGAAGGAATATTTAATAAAGGATATCAATTTGGTGGAAATCGGCGCTAAACATATCTATTCAATCAATTTTGATGACCCTCCATCTCCCATCCCTGTCTCGAGTGGCGCCACTTTTGACATATGTAAACCAAAAAAGTAGACCCCCTCATCTTATGGAGATGACTATATATAAGTTGGTGGCGACTAAACCAATTAGTATCAATATGAGTGCCCCTCCCTATCTCTAACTCACACCTAATCAAACGGCGCCATTTTTTGTGACTTTAAACCATACGATTAGATTGCGCGTATCATCGAGAAAAATACTATAATATGTATCAATTTATCAATTTTTTTTTTATTATTATTAATTTTAGTGGACATCCTCTCATTTCATGGAGATGAGTATGTAAACATTTGGCGGAAATCGGCAACAACAAAATGTCATCGTTTTGTTACCCATACAACTATTTTGGTCCCTGAATCAAACAGCGTCACTGTGGAACATGTTCAGCTGCATCATTACCTTCCCCGTAAAAAAACGTTACCCATGTTAGACCCGTTTTGGAGCCATCTAGATGGTCACCCGTTAACTGAAATAGAACAAACAGAGAGGTTCGCAAATATAGATATTGAAAATTGTACGCTATAAGGTGCACTATAAGATGCAATAAGAAGCGGTTAATATATCACTCTCGGGATCTAAAGAAAATTATACGGTGAGGGAAAATAGTGCAATTCCGAAAAAAAATAGCAAATGAGCTATATGTATCAGTTTTTGCTAGCTCAATATGAATGCCGTGATCCGGTCCGCATATAAATATGACAGTTGAGAAGAAATACATGTAAGTGTCCATGTGACTTAACTCGGTCACCATGTTTTGAGTTTGTGAAATTTGAATGCCAAAATCTCATTAAATCGAATCTATGTGATAAAAGATTTTTGAAGTATCCATGATGAATTATTGGGAGAGCTCATTGGTCCAGTAAAAGACTGCTTATATCTTTGTAAAATATAGAATAAAAAACGAATGTTTTAAGTTAGAGCAAATTGTGACGTAGGTACCTGATACTGTGTAATGGTGATTGTTGGCGATAAAATGTTTTATCCCGACATTCTGAAGCCAACAGTGTAGTACTGACGGAATAACAGTATAGGATGGCAGCATCCAACATGTTCAGTCTGCTCCGCTATACCAGCAATCATATATGTTCATCTAACTCAATATTACATATGCTCCACGAATAATTGTATATGACTTTGACTTATCAGTGGGCCATATATACATGTTGAAAATTGAGAACTTTCTTGCTTTATGGAATCACGATGGAAAGAGAAATGAATTGGAAATTTGGTGTCCGATTAAAACAGATTTCCGTCAACATGTATGCACTATCTCTGTCGGACCCGAGTAATGGCTAACGCAATTCTGGCAGATATACGAAAAATTCACAGTATTTAACAATTAAAAAAAAAAAATACGAAAAATTCACAGTATTTAACAATAACAAAATATATTAAAAAAAAAAAAAAAAAAATTGCATTGTCTCAAAAATCAAATTTGCTTTTAACAATTACGTCTGCCATATCGACTCCCTAGATAAACCCAGTAAAACCCCATCCATAATCGACGATGACCTAATCTACTGTATTTCAAAGCACTGAAATATCAGAATTAGAAGTCTTTAATACACTAAAAGAACTCCAGCCCGACAAGGCTTCTGTTCCCGATCTTATCAGCCCACGCCTACTGAAAGAAATGTCCAAGTCTGAGCACACCCTCACAAATTTGTAATCGTTTTCTGCGTGAAGCATATTTTCCACCTGAATGGAATCGGTCAAACATTGTCCCGAAAGAAAGGCGATCGTAGTAATTATCGTCCATCTCACTGCTAAGATGCCTGAGAAAGTTATTTGAACAAAATGTACCACTAAACACTTTATGACCTCCAGTCGAACATCACTTTAACCAACCATCAGTCAGGGTTTGTGCCTGCCGATTCAAATTCGTATCAATTATATGACATATTTATATATGACAATATTAGTAGATCATTTCTAATAGAACAGGGACGCGAAATACGGTTGTTATTTTTCGACATAAGCAGCGCTTTCGACAATATTTGGCACGAATTCCTTCTCTTCATTTCGCCCGAAGGGAGAGTATATAACTTGGGTAATTTGGATTCCACTGTGTCAAAAATATCGCATGTGCCTCTTGGTTTACCAATATGAGTAAATGTTAGCCCGAAATTACAATTGCTTTTCTTTGTTATCATATGAAATCGTAGTAAACCAGCTTCGAACCGGATCAAACGAGCCCAATATATCTTGGCCTGTGTCAATGGTACAACTGTATACGGAGAACAATCAGCCAAGAGAAAATAAAGATGCATGCATCAGATCGTCCATGAATTATTTTACAAAGAATTACTTTTTAAATCTGATACAATGTTTGATGTATTAAATAACGTATTATACTAAAGTATGCTGTCTATACTATACATGTTAGCTATACATCTCTCTCTCTCTCTCTCTCTCTCTCTCTCTCTCTCTCTCTCTCTCTCTCTCTCTCTCTCTCTCGTTTAAACGAGGTAATGTGCAGTTTTATACTTGTTCTTGGTAACCACGTAATGA
Source organism: Siphonodentalium dalli (assembly GCA_032622095.1). Lineage (NCBI taxonomy): Eukaryota > Metazoa > Mollusca > Scaphopoda > Gadilida > Siphonodentaliidae > Siphonodentalium > Siphonodentalium dalli. Next base: position 265,546,959 of record CP136064.1, on the reverse strand, counting down.
GTATTTGAAATGAAGTTTATTACGTGAAATGAATTAAAAATTGATACGATATTTTGTACATGGACGGAAACTTTGTAGTGGCGTATTTACGATGAGAACAAGCAAATAGTTAATTAAAAGTAAAATAGTTAATATTATTACTTACCTTTAGTAAAGTAAATAGGTTTTTTTAAATGTGAATTAAAACAAACTCAATACCATGTGCGTGTGTTCGCGGTGGGTCACAAGTAGGGACGCAGTGACATGGGTTGGGGTGTAAGTACTTATATTGTATGGGACACTATCGGGTTTAATTGAAAATTTCATGTGCATGTTTTCACGTCTGGTCATCACATGTATGGAGGCGGCGATTGGGGTGCACGTATGTACTGCTTTTCTAATGTTGATTGTGACAATGTCGGGTCTGTTTGGCAATTTAATTTGCATGTTCTCACGACTGGTTATATGTAGGGACGCGGCGACATGGGATTGACATGTACGCACTTATATTGCATGGGACCATGTATGTTTGAACATTTCATGTGCATGTTTTCACATGTCACAATATGTCCCGTGTAGAGACGTGGCGACATGGGGTTAGGGTGTGCGTACTTATATTGATGGGACATTGTCTGGTCTATTTGATTATTTCATGTGAACGTCATCAGTGCTGATCACATCGTCACAAAGGGTTGGCACAGGGTTGGGGTGTGTACGTATACTTATATTGCATTAAACACTCTCTGGTCGGTTTGAACATTTCATGTGTATGTTATCATGGTTGGTCACAGCGGCGTGGTACAAGGGGGTGGGTTTACATACTTTTATTGCATTTGATTATATAGGCGATATCTTTTATTTCATGTGCATGTTTTCACGTCCGGTCATCATATGTGTGGACACGGCGACAGGACTGGTGGTTGGGGAGCAGTATGTACTTTTTTCTAATATTGATTGTGAGACTGTCGGATCTGTTTGACATTTTCATGTGCACGTTCTCACGACTGGTTACATGTAGGGACGCGGCGAAATCGGATTGGCGTGTACGCACTTATATTGCATGGGACTATGTCTGCTTGAACATTTCATAGCATGGGACCATGTCTGCTTGAACATTTCATGTGCATGTTAATATATCACTCTCGGGATCTAAAGAAAATTATACGGTGAGGGAAAATAGTGCAATTCCGAAAAAAAATAGCAAATGAGCTATATGTATCAGTTTTTGCTAGCTCAATATGAATGCCGTGATCCGGTCCGCATATAAATATGACAGTTGAGAAGAAATACATGTAAGTGTCCATGTGACTTAACTCGGTCACCATGTTTTGAGTTTGTGAAATTTGAATGCCAAAATCTCATTAAATCGAATCTATGTGATAAAAGATTTTTGAAGTATCCATGATGAATTATTGGGAGAGCTCATTGGTCCAGTAAAAGACTGCTTATATCTTTGTAAAATATAGAATAAAAAACGAATGTTTTAAGTTAGAGCAAATTGTGACGTAGGTACCTGATACTGTGTAATGGTGATTGTTGGCGATAAAATGTTTTATCCCGACATTCTGAAGCCAACAGTGTAGTACTGACGGAATAACAGTATAGGATGGCAGCATCCAACATGTTCAGTCTGCTCCGCTATACCAGCAATCATATATGTTCATCTAACTCAATATTACATATGCTCCACGAATAATTGTATATGACTTTGACTTATCAGTGGGCCATATATACATGTTGAAAATTGAGAACTTTCTTGCTTTATGGAATCACGATGGAAAGAGAAATGAATTGGAAATTTGGTGTCCGATTAAAACAGATTTCCGTCAACATGTATGCACTATCTCTGTCGGACCCGAGTAATGGCTAACGCAATTCTGGCAGATATACGAAAAATTCACAGTATTTAACAATTAAAAAAAAAAATACGAAAAATTTACAGTATTTAACAATAACAAAATATATTAAAAAAAAATTAAAAAAATTGCATTGTCTCAAAAATCAAATTTGCTTTTAACAATTACGTCTGCCATATCGACTCCCTAGATAAACCCAGTAAAACCCCATCCATAATCGACGATGACCTAATCCTACTGTATTTCAAAGCACTGAAATATCAGAATTAGAAGTCTTTAATACACTAAAAGAACTCCAGCCCGACAAGGCTTCTGTTCCCGATCTTATCAGCCCACGCCTACTGAAAGAAATGTCCAAGTCTGAGCACACCCTCACAAATTTGTAATCGTTTTCTGTGTGAAGCATATTTTCCACCTGAATGGAATCGGTCAAACATTGTCCCGAAAGAAAGGCGATCGTAGTAATTATCGTCCATCTCACTGCTAAGATGCCTGAGAAAGTTATTTGAACAAAATGTACCACTAAACACTTTATGACCTCCAGTCGAACATCACTTTAACCAACCATCAGTCAGGGTTTGTGCCTGCCGATTCAAATTCGTATCAATTATATGACATATTTATATATGACAATATTAGTAGATCATTTCTAATAGAACAGGGACGCGAAATACGGTTGTTATTTTTCGACATAAGCAGCGCTTTCGACAATATTTGGCACGAATTCCTTCTCTTCATTTCGCCCGAAGGGAGAGTATATAACTTGGGTAATTTGGATTCCACTGTGTCAAAAATATCGCATGTGCCTCTTGGTTTACCAATATGAGTAAATGTTAGCCCGAAATTACAATTGCTTTTCTTTGTTATCATATGAAATCGTAGTAAACCAGCTTCGAACCGGATCAAACGAGCCCAATATATCTTGGCCTGTGTCAATGGTACAACTGTATACGGAGAACAATCAGCCAAGAGAAAATAAAGATGCATGCATCAGATCGTCCATGAATTATTTTACAAAGAATTACTTTTAAATCTGATACAATGTTTGATGTATTAAATAACGTATTATACTAAAGTATGCTGTCTATACTATACATGTTAGCTATACATCTCTCTCTCTCTCTCTCTCTCTCTCTCTCTCTCTCTCCTCTCTCTCTCTCTCTCTCTCTCTCTCTCTCTCTCTCTCGTTTAAACGAGGTAATGTGCAGTTTTATACTTGTTCTTGGTAACCACGTAATGAGTATTTGAAATGAAGTTTATTACGTGAAATGAATTAAAAATTGATACGATATTTTGTACATGGACGGAAACTTTGTAGTGGCGTATTTACGATGAGAACAAGCAAATAGTTAATTAAAAGTAAAATAGTTAATATTATTACTTACCTTTAGTAAAGTAAATAGGTTTTTTTAAATGTGAATTAAAACAAACTCAATACCATGTGCGTGTGTTCGCGGTGGGTCACAAGTAGGGACGCAGTGACATGGGTTGGGGTGTAAGTACTTATATTGTATGGGACACTATCGGGTTTAATTGAAAATTTCATGTGCATGTTTTCACGTCTGGTCATCACATGTATGGAGGCGGCGATTGGGGTGCACGTATGTACTGCTTTTCTAATGTTGATTGTGACAATGTCGGGTCTGTTTGGCAATTTAATTTGCATGTTCTCACGACTGGTTATATGTAGGGACGCGGCGACATGGGATTGACATGTACGCACTTATATTGCATGGGACCATGTATGTTTGAACATTTCATGTGCATGTTTTCACATGTCACAATATGTCCCGTGTAGAGACGTGGCGACATGGGGTTAGGGTGTGCGTACTTATATTGATGGGACATTGTCTGGTCTATTTGATTATTTCATGTGAACGTCATCAGTGCTGATCACATCGTCACAAAGGGTTGGCACAGGGTTGGGGTGTGTACGTATACTTATATTGCATTAAACACTCTCTGGTCGGTTTGAACATTTCATGTGTATGTTATCATGGTTGGTCACAGCGGCGTGGTACAAGGGGGTGGGTTTACATACTTTTATTGCATTTGATTATATAGGCGATATCTTTTATTTCATGTGCATGTTTTCACGTCCGGTCATCATATGTGTGGACACGGCGACAGGACTGGTGGTTGGGGAGCAGTATGTACTTTTTTCTAATATTGATTGTGAGACTGTCGGATCTGTTTGACATTTTCATGTGCACGTTCTCACGACTGGTTACATGTAGGGACGCGGCGAAATCGGATTGGCGTGTACGCACTTATATTGCATGGGACTATGTCTGCTTGAACATTTCATAGCATGGGACCATGTCTGCTTGAACATTTCATGTGCATGTTTTCACATGTCACAATCTGTCCCATGTAGAGACGTGGCGACATGGGGTACATTAGATTGTGCGTACTTATATTGCATGGGACACTCTCAGGTCTATTTGATTATTTCGTGTGTATGTCATCAAGGCTGATCACATCGTCACAGAGGGGTGGCACAAGGGGTTGGGTGTACGTATACTTATATTGCATGCAACACTGTCCGGTCGGTTTGAAATATTTCATGTGTATGTTCGCATAGCTGGTCACAGCGGCGTAGCTCGAGGGGTTGGATATACATACTTTTATTGCATTTCATTATATAGGTAGCATCTTCTATTTGATATATCTCAAATTGAATATGTATATCTGTTGTAACAACTCGATAAGATGACGTTTCTTTTCTCAGCATTCGCGTTGGATTTTACTCTTTGCATCATTCAAGTCTTTGGAATACGTTACAGCCCCCATCTGTCCGTCTGCATATTGGATGTCACGATTTGAATCTATCGGCAAACCATATAGCCCACATTCATGAGCATGTAATTGTCATATTGTACATGCACGATCAAGCTTCATATCTAGGGTAATTTGGCCATGTAAGCCTCATGTGCTTGGTCGTGAGTACACCAGATATCTCGTTCTGATAGATGTGTATATATGAATTTCTAATATTAACTTTATAACATTTCCCCAATGTGTGTGACTATTTTGTTTTGTAAAATAATTCATGGGCGATCTGATGCATGCATCTTCGTTTCTTGTACGTAATGCTATAGGAATCCGCAATAACTTACTCCAATGGTTCAGATCCTATCTATATGACCGTCAGCGACGTATGACCGTCGGCGAAGTGTTGTTTTAACCTCTTGTCAATCCGCACGGGGAAAGATAACCGCATGAGTGCCCCCATTTTTTCTCCTGTGCCATATACTCTTTCAACGACATGGTCGAATATATAGAATGTGACATTCGGCTTTTCGCCGACGACACTTCACTCTCACTTTCCACCGAACTTGCCACCGACGACCTAAACATACAAATACAAATACAAATTTTCTCTCAGCCAAGAAACAACCTCAAGTCTGATCATCTCTGGGTGGCATTACACATTATATATCTCAAAACTTATCACCATGTAAATACGTGTGTACCGTGATCTTGATTATTATATTGTGTTTGGAGATGGGCTTCATAAGTTTCAAAAACATGTGACCCAATCCCTTTTGTCTGTTATGCAAATAAAATATATTATAAGTCAAGAACCAAACATAGGAGTGACTATTTTACAGCATCATATCAATATTCCAGAATCGTGGTCCTCCAAAATGGCTTGTAAAAGAAGCATTGACTTGCACGTATGAAGCTTGTTTTCCCAACCCCATTCGTGAACCAACAGCATAAGAAGTAGATACACATAAACATTGTTTTTTCCCCATCAGCAACAAGTTTGTGGAACAACCTAGACTCAGACAAGGTAACATGGGCTCCCTGATGACTTTCTCAAATTCTCTGGAACCCAAACGAACGAAGACCCCTATATTGTTAAACCAGGCTAGCACTCGTGAAGCGCAAATTATGCATGCTCGTCTCAGAATAAACTGTAGCAATTTGAATTACCACAAATATTCCAACGTTTACGACCAACACATATGCACCTGTGGTGAAGTATAGGACGCAGAATATTATCTACTTGAATGCCAAATATACAGTACAGCGAGTCTTATTTATTTATTAACTATGTTATATATGTAACATCGCCACCAATATACTACATGGCTCTAATGAACTATCGCAGGAAGAAAAGTCTAGAAATACAATATTCGAACAAAAAGATTTAAATAATACTTCGACCACAAAGCCAAGGGCTCCTACTTGAACCACATATGTGTATATCATCTAACAAGTACATAAGGTGACTCGTATCGTCCAAAATATCGAGAGAAAAAAATAGAAATATTGATGTTGATGTTAATAGTATGTAAATGATTGTGGTTCGGATGCAAAAATGTTAGGTCAGAACACCATATCAGTTACAATTCAAAGAAATAGCTTATAATTTACACTCCACACTCCTTTCTGTACTGCATGTCATACTCATCCAAACTTTTGGTGTGCCACCTCACTTTTCTCTATACGGATGTAAACTGCGTATCCGCTGTACTAAATTTACTTTCAATCCATTTCTTTCTAATACTCTATCTGAAAAAAATATATATATTATTTTGATATATCTATCGTTCCAGTCCACACTGTGAGTTGTTGAGCAATAATATTACCAACAACGATCTTCTAAAATTATCGTGAACACGTACCTCAACTTAATAGTATGTAAGCACACTCGTAGTGTGGACTTATTCACACGAGACCTGGAAGCTTTGTGCTTGATTTCGGATCCCCTCCATAAACATAGCTCACTATATGTTTCGTGCACGTACAACTTCCTTTTAATGTGTTAAGACCGCCGCATACTTCAGCAATCGAGTTCAGCAATCGGGATCGGAAGCAATAACTCACGAGTTATGTTTGTCGCAGACTTTATTGGACGGCTGAATATAAATCCTTGTTAAAATTGAGAACCTATACATGTATGTGTCCTGAATTATCGCACACAGAAGTTTAACAAAAAAGCAACAAACGCTCGGGATGACACGACGTTGGCAGCAGGCTCATGACTATAACTTAGAATATGAAATTTGAATTAATGCCGAGAGCACTATCGATATCAATTCTTTTTTGTTTTGGCAGATCGCCAAAGTTTGGTTATTAGCCAGAATTCCAAGTAGCATCAGGGGTCAAACGCATGCGGCAAACGCGTTTCGAGCAGCTTGCTTGTCGGTGATAATTGAATTTTACCGCCCGGCTCATGCTCGGACAGGAGAGTTACTTGGCTGAAATGTCATTAACATGTCCTTTACTGAATAATCACTGACGAGTTGTTCCCTTAGGAAATTTGCATATAATAGCGTAATTGCGTTATTTCAAACCGGTACACCTACGGTTACGGGTAGCTACGGGTAGTGGTTTACGTTTTGTAATAGTCCACTAATGTCCTACATGTACTTTCCATCAAATATAAGACTGAATTTGCCCCTTAAATTAGTTGGTGAATATATATTTAGTCACATTCAATGTTCACTGTTCAGTGATAGAATTATCGGGGCACACGATGGGAATTAGAAATGGGATTTTGATATGGATCTAAACCCCGGAGGTAGGATGAAAAGTTAAACTTGGAAACGATATAGAGTTTAAATGATAGTCTATTCGTTATATGGTTTGCATAAAAATCGTTTCCATTACTTCTGTGCGAAACCCAGAAAACAGCTGAAACTCGCTCAGACTATATGGTAAGATTTTGCAGAGTATAATGTCCACTTATTGGTAGTTCGTGTATTTATCAATCTATATTATCCCCACTACAGTATACACCAGTCTTTATCAACATATATTATATCCACAATATATACACCATTCTTTATCAAATACGGCATGTCCGTTCAAAGGGTAAAATCTATTAAAATGATAAATCAATCACCACCCACAAGCGATAAAGTATAACTAAACGCTTGTATCCAAAAGTGCAATGCATGTATACACGTATAGGCTGAAAATTGTACATTATATCAACGAATGGATTAATCGAGGCAGCATGCGAATATTGTTCGATTCGCTGAAATAATACACAGTCTGAAGCTATTATCGGGCTTAAAACATGGCCATGGTCCAAACAGTCACCTCTGATCAGAATTTTTCATTAACCCAATATTGGATGAAGACACTGGAGTTGTAACACGTGGTCGGCCCTGTTCACCTGTTCATTGGCTGCACTGATGGGGTGACAACTTAACCAGATTGTAAACACAATGATCCGGTAGTAGCCCATTGCTTTTCCAAACACTGACTGAACACGACGTTTTTGCTCTTACATTTATAGACAACCATAATAGATTATTTATCGTGGAGTATTTCTTATTTAGATTTATAAATTTAATGAATGATTGGTGTGAGTGGTATGCCTAGATTCGCGAACAGTGTGAACATTCAATGGCTGCACGTACAAAGGATCGAGACAGCATATTGCACCATCTACTCACTCTCTTAGACATAACCTGCCATTACTGGTGTGAACAGTTATTGAACCGGCTGACCATCCGTATAGTTAGCAAAGCATTAGAAGCCGCTCGAGAACTTGAACATAAAACATGGCTTAAATGACAACTGTATCAATGAGATTTGCCGATGATATCTTGCAATAAATTGGTAAATGCATAGCTGTCTGCTATTTAACAGAATGCATGTACTTCGGAGTGAGAAAACCGTAAAGAAAGATTACCGATCAATGGGACACTTCTAACCGCTCCAAATACATATCGCTTTATGCGCTGCATTGAAATTACGCAATTCTGCACTTATGTCGTTTGCTTATATTTCCTGAACACCCAGCAGATGAAAAGTATACCATTATAATGCATATAGAGGATTTCTGACGAGTTAGGTTGTGATATAAGAGTTTATGAAAATAGTTTCATTTTTAGCAAACGAGTTTCATAAAATCTTATGTCCCAACATACCGTGTTACAAATCTTGTATATCACATAAAAAACTAGAGCCTTATGCGTTTTTAAAAGAAGCTGCATAATGCATAAATTTACAGCGTTGGCTGAAACGCTTCACAACTGTGTAATACAGTAATGCGCGCTTTGGTGCTGGCGACGGAAGATATATAGTCCCCAAAATTTCCTCTTTGTTGTTATGTCTATTTTCGTTAGTGGAACGAAGTTGCGCAAGAATGTAACTTAATGAACCAAACAATCATTTGCATTGTTTGTTGTTGGTGTCATGCGCGGCTTTTCGAAATAGTATTAATCCGCCCGAATCAATGTAAAGACGCGCGGTCATTTTGTTGGCGCGATGCCAAGTGATATGTAACTAGTGAAAGATAAGGAAATATGTAATGGCTGTTTTAATGATATAATAGGGGTTGCATGTGATTTTAATGTTATAACTCATGGGTAGAATCAATTCGACAAAGAAAGGGTTGAGCCGTTAAGGTAACGATCCTACGTGACTCGTGGATACCTTTTGTGGGAGGCGTCATAGGCCCATGCAGTTTCGCTGTATTTCGTATCACACATCATATATATGCCATATCACAAGTTTAACGTTGTCATGTTTATCGGTTGCACTAACTAAGGGTTTAGTTTACTGGTCAACATCGTCCATTGACGTGAAACCACCGTTTTAAAGTCTGGCAATAATGTGTCTGTCATTTGAAGAATGGGGTCCACAGAAGGTGAATTTGGTTACCCTATCCCGCATAGCAGGCTAGCGTTACCAAATTCACCCACTGGGAACCTCATTCTGCTTAGGCCTCAACTGCCATGGGAGACCTAGGATCAGATTGAAGTTTCCCTGTTGAAGTTGTGTTCACCCATTAGTCACCTCGATTATGCATTTTATCTTCTGCAAATTAGGCGGTATAGAAACTCAACAGAAGGGAAAACGTAACTAAAACAGTTTTAATTTGAGAATATATAATAAATGTACTTCCCAGAAGATCAGGCCTAAGCAGAATGTGGTCCACAGAAGGTGAATTTGTTGATGCTAGCCCGCTGTGCATGGTAGCAACACTAAATTCACCCTCTGTGAACCCGTGAACTCTGTGAACCTCACGGGTTCACATAATCGCAAAAATCAGGTCAAGTTCTCGCGCTCCCTTATTAGGCAATTGGGATACTGAATAACACAGCGGATGTATCGGCTGGCAGATTATGGTAAAATAATGAACAATCTATCCCGAGTGGAAATGATCCATCAGTCTAGCAAATGGTCCACAGACCACTAGGTGATGAGATTTACTTATTCCATCGAGGCTGTCTTTAACGCGCGGTAATAACCACTGTAAACAGGCGCGGCGAAGTTCATTAGAATGCGTGCTACAATTTTATTGTGTGTCAGTTTGCTTACACTGAGTTAGCCAATAGAGCAATACCATTCGCGGAAACTCGGGATGATTCCACACTGATTCTACTATGTGAGAGTTACCGGGAGAGCAGCGAGTTACCGGGAGAGCAGTTACCGGGAGAGCAGCGCTGGAGATTGTATCGCGCCAGCGTACAAAGTGCCTCGCAGAATTATCGCGACGAGCAGTGTATGATATATCTTGTCGTTGTATTGCACTATTAGTGTTTGTTCGATTAAGTTAGTTCTCCTGTGGATTTCAGATTCATTCCGTCGTTATGTGATGACGTCGCTTTAGCAGGGGGACCAGTACGATGTTCTTTGATGTGTAAGTACTTTGTCGATTTATAGACAGATTGTCCTCAACATGCAGGTTGGCTTATCAGATTAATACCATTGACGCATATTAGGCATGAATAGGATTGGCATGGTTGAGTATTAGCCTGACTTGAAATATTTAAAGATGTATATTCAGAATTAACGCTCCTAAATTACTATTTATTTGGCTTTGGGGGTAAAACATGTCTGATTCTAGACGAGGAACCCACCCATGAAAGCTAAGATCAAGTTATCAGATAATGATTTTTTAAATCTGTTATTTTCACCACCTGGAGTATTTGGCGGCGACGGCTTAGGCGACCGAAATACTCTCGATATCAAATTGCGTTGATCAAAATGTTGATATATAACACGTTTTGGGGACATTTTGTACTATAGTTGACAGTGGTCAGCATTATTGTTTTGGTAATTAATCGATTCTGATAACTGAAGCGTCTTTTGAAGAAATGTTGTTATTGGAATCTGATTATACGGGGGACCATCGAATCAGATTGTTTACCTTTAAAGGTAATTTGCGGTTTGACTCCTCAAATTATACTTAGTGATGCTGAGTGATGCATTAATTTGTCACATCCTGAACCGACTTCAGAGATAACGTGGGTCAATGTATATAGCTAACTTACCTTGATACAGATTTTATTTGTCACAGAATTGTCACAGAAATCGGGTCTCGATTATTTTAAGAACGAAACAATGAAGATTGTTCCGTTTATCCGTACTTAAAAAGTAGTATTTATTATAGAAAGGATTAAGGGGGCTCGGCGAAGTTGGAAATTCTGGACACCCCACCAACATAGAACATTTATGTGCATCCCTGCCAACGTCAAAATTACAGGTCCCGCGATCCAAGACTGACATGGGAAAACACAAACTGACTATATTTATTATTCACCGTTGGGAATAAGATGTTGTTAAACGTTCACTCCATGCATACCGTGGCGAATATGTTGTATCGGTTGCGTGACGAAAAGACTAGTTTTGTTATATACGTCTTTGTTAACACCGTGGAACTTGCACCGAGGGAATATCCCATGGGTGTCGATAATATCGCTCTCAATATACAAGTCGCAGAAGGCGCACGAGAGCTGTAATCTCTGACAAGTCTGGTTATAGAATAACATATTCTCGTGGAAATACAGCATGTTCTCACGAAAATTCGCACATTATCTGCTTATAAAAACTTATTTTAGGTAGATAATCTGCTTATAAATGTCTAATTTTGACTCGATAATGTGCTGAAATTGAGAGCGCCTTAGTCACCTTATCAACTCATAATGAGGCGAGTCTAAGCAGATTATGTGCGTACAATGACACATATAAGCCAACTCACGACTTTTCAGGTGTACGCTCTTTATCGTGTGTTTCACTATGGCGAAATAACGGACTTGACTCCATTATCTGCTCATTTCAGAATCAAATAATCACATTATGTACCTAATTCACTTCATAGGTCGATTATGTGCGTATTTGCGCGAGGATATGTTGGCAAATAGATTCAAACTGGAAAACTGTGAAGTAGGAGAACACTAATAATATCAATCGTACGGTGAGAAATGTATTGTGATGTGCAAATGTTAAAAAAACATAATATAATTAACGGGAACCAAGAGTCAACGAGACTCGTTCGTAGAATAAATGTAAATGATGATGATGATGATGATGGACCTAAATATTCCCATAGATTCATATTGGACTTATTTTATTCTGAACTTATACCCGCTACTACGTGTTATGGCGCTGGCCACATGGAAACACATTCTAACGAGCGTGCATCTGGCAAGTCGATTTAGGTTCATATAGAGCGTAATGCATGTTAAATACGTTCAATATATGAGCTTATTTTCAGGAGAATAGGCTGCTTATCGCGGAAGGATAACACTCGAAGCTGTGCCTCTTCCGCGCCGGTGCTCGTGTCGTACCAACACACTCATTAAGAAACTCGTGTCGTTCTGTATATATATATGATTTTTTTTATATAGGATCCATGTTGTGATATTCACGAGATTGGACTGTTTTATAAACCGTTAGGTGCAATACGGTTTGCGGTCAGTGTATCGTCGATCGTCGCTTGCTGACATAGAGCGACACGTATGATCGTCGCTACCTGCCATAGCGCGACACGTGTGATTGTCGCTAGCTGCCATAGCGCGACATGTATGCTCATCGCTAGTTGCCATAGCGCGACCGGTATCATCGTCGCTATCTGCCATAGCGCGACACGTGTGATGGTCGCTACCTGCCATAGCGCGACATATACATGTTTGCTCTTCGCTAGTTGTCATAGTGCAACACGTATGATCGTCGCTAGCTGTCGTCGCGCGACATGTATGTTCATAGCTAGCTGTCAGCGCGACACGTATGATCGTCACTTAGCTGCCATAGTCCGACACATATGATCGTCACTAACTGCCATAGCGCGACACGCGTGATCGTTGCTATCTGCCATAGCGCGACTGGTATGATCATCGCTACATGTACCTGCCATAGCGCGACACATACACATATGATCGCCTCTAGCTGCCATATATAGCGCGACAGATGTGATCGTCTCTAGCTGCCATAGCGCGACACATACACGTATGATCGTCTCTAGCTGCAATAGCGCGACCGGTATGCTCATCTCTAGCTGCCGTAGCGCGACACATACGATCGTCGCTTCCTGCCATATAGCGCAACCGGTATGGTCGTCACTAGCTGCCATAGCGCGACACATATGATCGTCGATACCTGCCATATAGCGCGACCGGCATGGTCGTCTCTAGCTGCCATAGTGCGACACATATGCTCGTCGCTACCTGCCATATAGCGCAACCGGTATGGTCGTCTCTAGCTGCCATAGCGCGACACATATGATCGTCGATACCTGCCATATAGCGCGACCGGCATGGTCGTCTCTAGCTGCCATAACGCGTCCGGTATGATCGTCGCTACCTGCCATAGCGCGAGCGACACGTATGATCGTCTCCTCTTGGCATAGCGCGACCGGCATGCTCGTCTCTAGCTGCCATACCGCGACACATATGATCGTCGCTACCTGCCATATATAGCGCGACCGGTATGCTCGCCTCTATCTGCCATAGCGCGACCGGTATGATCGTCGCTACCTGCCATAGCGCGAGCGACACGTATGATCGTCTCCTCTTGGCATAGCGCGACCGGTATGCTCTCTCTAGCTGCCATACCGCGACACATATGATCGTCGCTACCTGCCATATATAGCGCGACCGGTATGATCGTCTCCTCCTGCCATAGCGCGAGCGACACGTATGATCGTCTCCTCCTGCCATAGCGCGACACGTATGATCGTCTCCTCCTGCCATAGCGCGACCGGTATGATCGTCTCCTCCTGTCATAGCGCGAGCGACACGTATGATCGTCTCCTCTTGCCACAACGCGACCGGCATGCTCGTCTCTAGCTGCTATAGCGCGACACATATGATCGTCGCTACCTGCTATATATAGCGCGACCGGTATGGTCGTCTCTAATCTAGCATGCATGGTGCGTACGACTAAATGTCGAAGTTGTATTCACATAAATGTATGATATTTAGCTGCATGGCCAGGAACATGCGCCACTAATGTAATTTCCAAACCGTCGCTTCAGACATTTGGGAACTCATGCAGTGAATAAGCTAGATATTTGTTGCATGAGTTATTGTACTAGTGAAAGGGATTATGTGCATTTTCCGAACATCTATTAACTGGTGGATGTGGGTTTTATCTTCAAAACCGGGGCACAATCTATACCTATTTTCCTTGTAAATGTCAGTTATAAATATAAGTTTTTAAAGGCACGTGAGGCCTTAGTTGTCGAAAATATTCATATGTGTCCTAATCACCGTAAACAGAAAAACATTAAAACACATACAGTTTCGTTCATATATACCATGACCATCACGTAAACAGCATGTTATCATAAAGACCTACTATATTTACCTAAGCAAGAGCCTGATTGTGTTACAGAAGACAGCATAATGCTACTGGCTAATCACACACAAATGGCATAAACGCTCTTTATTAGTTCCATATCAGGAATTCACCAACAAAGAACGCTCTTTGTGTTTACTATCATAATATAAACAAACACCAGAAAAGTAACTGTTTATGCTTTTGTTTACTTAACAATGGTCAAACATTTGACAATAACATACTGTTTATGCGTAATTTCTTATTTGTATACGGACAAAGTCTGTCTACATTTTGATGTTCTTTCTGTTTGTGGCGGTTTTTGACGGGTGGAAATATTTTCACAGGATACCCACCGCCAAGGCAAACCGTACCTTTAACCCTTTACCCAACAAACCGGCCAAAAACGGCCATATAAAGCTGCAACAGCCTAAATTATCTTGGGTCTGTCTCAATAAAACCATACAAATATGGATATCATTGGAACCGGCTCATTGACCACATTGTGATGGTTACAGTTATGCCCTGTGCCAATGCATTCTCTTATATATGCGAGTCGACCATAGGTCGCCTCGCATATATAAGAGAATGCATTGGCCTAAAAAATATCTTTTTTTAACACTTTTTACCATTTTTTCTTACATTCTTTAACAATTTTATAATTTTTAATGTGTTAAGCCAATGCATTCTCTTATATATGCGAGGCGACCTATGGTCGACTCGCATATATAAGAGAATGCATTGGCACAGGGCCGTTCTGTTGGGTAAAGGGTTAACGATTAATTATTTTTGAATGTGCATTACGAATTTCCACATTTCATGTAGTAGTTTATCCCGTCAGACAAACGTTTGTATGGGTTTAAATAAATGTAATTCAAAACAGCTTTGAGCCAGAGACTTGATTTGTGGCCCTGTACAAGAGTATCCAAATAATGACGTGTGTAGAGGCCAGACACTGACAAAGCTACATGTATGTAGAGCTAACACATATTTCCTGATAGAAATAAATCCTAATCTACACCTTGAAATATAATTCAAGAATTTTAGTTTAGTTTTGTTAACAGTTTCGCACTGTCCATTTGCATAAACTTGATTCATGGCCAATACACAAGTGGTGGAAAGCACGCTTCATGTACTGTACGTCAAAACTACGACTTCAACATTAAGTGCCTTCAACTTTTAGCGAAAACTTCTTTTGCGATGAGCTTTAAATTATGGCTAACAGTAAAACGCATCACGATCCTGTTTCACTCGACCTTTGGCATGCACAGTTGCCAATTGCTTAGCGGTTTCATCATAATCCAAAGTTGTGCTTTCATCGCAATAGAATATCTAAGCGTCCACTACACCCGGGCTCGTATACACCAACTGGGTTTATATATATAGTCCAGGTTCGTGCAGTTTACACCAGGCGAGGCTCAACACGAAGCTGCCAACGAGGCGTTAAAACAATTTAAACAAAAACTGTTAGAGCACAATTTCTCGAGTAGTAGTTTTCCTACACTTGTGAAGGCCATTCTTAGTAACAGCGACTATAAAATTGGGTAAACTTTATGCCACTTGCAAATAACCGGACTATGCCTTTCAGTTCCTAGAGACTTTGAAACTATTTGTAATCAGGGATCTTATTCACCAGCTGGGTCAATATATAGTCCTTGTATAGTTTATACCGGACAGGGCTCGATTCGAAGCAATATGTGGTCGTTTATCATATAGACATGGCGGCGGTATAAGTTTATCCAATCAAGGGGATTTGACAGATATCACAATTGTTTATCGCCTTCGCATGTAACAATACACATGTTTGGTTCATTTCAGTTTTGAGCAGCGTTTTGTGTATTAACATCCACATTCTTGAAAAATGGAGAGACAAGTAAATCCGTCCTTTTGACTGCATGGTGACGATATGTAATAGTTACACTACGCTCCCATGCTTAGTCTGAGCTTTCGGTCGTTTGTTATTCGTCTCTGAATGCCATCCAAGTGCGGAAGATATATTCTGTAAGATCTAGACCGGTTGGTGTGCGTTGTCATCATCTGTATTGTCTAACATCTATTTATAAGACATTTGAGACAAGTTACATAATTATATACAATTAATATATAGCATCGCGTGTGCATCATCACGCATGATACATGTAATTAATTCCCATGTTCAGTTTAGATCTTTCTACGATGTATTCAGTTTTAGAATTTAATTCATTTAATTTCATCTAGTATTATCATATATATGGTTATAATTAGGCGCCTATATCTATGGCAGGACATTTCTCTAGGCTGGTCAAGCGCGTCAGGCGTAGAGATCGACAAGTTCAAGACAGAATAAAACCATTCGATATCCATCGGACACATAGCCTGACTATAATTGTAATTTTATGCCGAATGAGTTGGTTGATTGATTGATTGATTGGGGTTTATTGTCGCTTTAGCCACTAAGGCCATATCACGACATTGCCAGTTTTAGTGGTGGAGGAAATCCGCACACTTGCGACTAATCTAACAGTGATTTCAATGGCTGATAAACTCGTCAACCATGTGCGGCAAACCACCGGCCATCGGCGAGTAACTGGTAACTCCACCAGTTAACGATTTCGAGTTACAAAGTCCACGATGGAAACATGTGGATTTGAACCCTAATCGCCAGCGCTGGAGGGCGAAACGGCTTGGAGTTGTACCCCTAACCGATTGAGCCACCGAGGCCCCCCCGAATGAGTTGGTTGTAAATGGAATCCCCCAAGTCATTAGAACATTTCCGAGTTACAATAAATTGAAAGCTGTTCTGTGTTGGAGGTGAGAAACAGACATCATGTGACAGCATGGTATGGTTCTTTTTGTAAACAAATTGCAGCGAAATGTCATTCAGATAATGTGAAAATAATAGCTGCCGATATGCTGATTTTCCTAAATTTATTACAAATACACATAAGTGACCTTTAGACAGTGATTTATGGATTTGGACTTATTGTCTTGTGTACAATCGAGGGCATTAATTCCTTGTTTGTCTTGCAAATAATCAAGTTGTCTGCCGAGGCACACGTAGCATACAATTATGTTCCATTATATACATAAATCTCTATTATCCATCTATATGATATACATAAATCTATATTATTGATCTATATTATGTTCATAAATTGTTCATCATGAGTTACTCTTGAAAATTATATAATAAAACTGACATTCAAAAATTACTTTATAACCTGACATTGCCCAACATACAGTACTCTTGAAGGTCTGTTTACTCACTGACATTTCAACAAGCAAATTATATGTGCATTGTCGGCATTCGTTTCAAATATTCGCAAATGCCGCCTCAAAATGAATGCTGTAACCATAAACTAAGTTACCATTGAATCGATCGAAACAGGAAAGAAACACAAAGATAACAAATAATTCCAAAAACAGTGACGGAAATAATCCGATCTCTATATTGTGTGAGAATGATTCAAATCATGGTGAACAATGTTTCTTCAGCATCTTTTCTTCGTATGTTGATCATGTATGGGACCTCGAGTTTCATTTGGTGTGTCCACACCATTTGATAGGGTCTATACTCTCGAACAATTGATCATTTATTCAGAATCACTGGATTCATGTCTAAATTACAATGTACCTAAGGGGCGGAAATTACACATTGCGTCATTTACAGTTTATGTTTGAATGTGACAATGACTACCGGGCATCAAATGATAGTAATCTTTTTCCCCATACCATCACTGATTTAATATAATATGGCCTTGTATTTCATCTTTGTGTATTGTTATACGTAAGTTGGCATATGGTTCTTAATCCACTCATACCGTGATGAATTATCCGGGTGCATTGAAAGAAAAAACAATTGTAGCCCACTATCCCTCAGTTTTCTCGATGCGAGTATAGGGCAGTTTATCCACGGTGTACAATACACAATTCTGTAATTATTGGACTTGGTGGTTTGGGTTCAACCTATTAGTTAATAGTATTTCTGAACTTGTGCAAATATAGAACTGTTTTTCGGTGGCATTGCATCCAGTCCTCCCTGTTCAATTGCTACCTTTGAACATATTCGCCGATATCAGAACACAAACTATACTCATACTATATGTTCATGATGGTTTCGACCAACCACATCGACCTTCAGGAATACGTGAGTGGTCTTGTGCGTTGATCGTGGATAATCCAACAGTTATACGTGCACGTACTTGTCTTCTTCCTATGTCTCGTATTGTTGCTGACATTACATTCTTTTGCTGGAAGCCAGCAAGGTAGTTCAAACGATGCAAACATTAGATAAAAACAAAGCCTCATAAGTTCGAGACTATACTAAGAATACTGGAAGACACACAAAATACACTCGAATGGACTTGATGTCGATGACATATCGGGAAATCTTAATTAATCTAGGAAGCGAAACGTCCGTCTCGGAACTTTACCGGATGCACGTGTCACACGAATCGACACGATATATTACGACCAGATTCGACCGAGTGAAGATCTAAAAGGATGAATCAGGCTTGAGTCAACGTATACAATAAATCTCATCCATTTGACCAATCAACAGTCGACAGGGTGAAGCGAAGGTATAACATAAACAATTTCAATGTAGCTTTATTGCAACTTGGCAAGATGAAACCCAAACTCCAGGCATAGTTATCTCCCATCGCTCCGCTGAGATACCACTGCCATGAGGACATTAAAGGTACTCAACCCGTAAAGAGGGTCCCCATCTCAACAGATTCCAACAACAACAATCCGATCAGAGGGTCCTATATTACTATTTCTTTGGCTTTGGGGGTGAAAAATATTTGATTCGAGTCGAGGAACCCATCAAACAAAGCTCAGAGTTATTAGATATTGATTTTTGAAAATTCGTATGTTCTCGAGATGAGTACTTATAACTGCCGTCAATTTGGTAACCTGCTCGAGATATTACGCCAAAATTCTATTCAAACAGACAAGGATGGATAACTCTATAATCAAGTGGGTAATAATAACGAATTTTTGACTATCTTCTGGGCCAGGAAGAATTCCCGATAATGAAAAATAATAGATTTCTAAAATCGATATCTAACAAATCTGAGCTTTGATGGGTGACTTCCTCGACTCGAATCAAATATTTTTGACCCCCGAAGCCATTGAAATAGTAATTGAGAGGAGTTTTATCGGGTTGAGTACCTTTAATTGGTAAGGATTTATTACGTGTTTTTAGTTCTTATGTTTTAGGATTAAAATTGTCTATGTCTGGCTCAGTTCATATTGTTCTTATCAATACCGAAAGAATTACCATTATTGCAAACTTTAAAAACAATTTGGTGGTCAAAACTGGTCAAAACAAGATAATAGGTGACTAAATATTGTTCCGCGACGATATGTAAAAATAGATTTATCGTCTGCAAACTACCATCCTTGTGGCAGTGCTATATCGCAGTGATAACGTAGAGGGCGCTGTATGGAGTTTGGATGAAACCTTGTTCATTTTTAGCAAAGTCTGGATAATATAGGGAGGATTAAAGATGCCCTGTCCGAGTTGACACCATCAAACCATTTTCTACACAAAATAATAATTAGATCTGACCCACGAGGCCATTCATTTGAGGTTGACCAGATACCGACTTTCATCAAAAGAGGTAGTTTTAATACGTTTTGAATTTTTGTCAGCCCAGCAAAACTTCCATTGGTTACCTCTTATTGGGGGCGTCCAACGGTTACTTTAAGTGGGCGTTTATGATCAACTCAATAGCGACGCCCTGGTAATTTCTTGTAATTATTCTCTCTAGCTGTCTCGCAACATTCATTAGCAGCTGGTTGCCCAGTGGAGAGGGATTCCCATAAGTTACATAACTCGTGCCCAGATAAACTGTGGACAGTCACTACTGTATTTAATCTGTACTTGATACATGTATGTACGTATGTATGTATGTACGTATAAAATGTATCTTTTGGTCACAATAAATATGTTCAGTCCGTCAGGATCTACATAGTTACCTCGGTATGATTAGAATACAGACTATTGAACAAGTGTGTTACAGCGTCTGACCGATTTCACCATCACCCATATTACCGTCACTATAAATAATTTATGCGGACAATCCCAGTATGTCGTATGAGGTCACAACGCATATATTCCTCATTTAAACTAGTTGTATTAATGACAGATATCTCCTTTCGGTTTCGTTTTCGCGAATTCTTGGAAATAATTAATTATATTCTCCTCACTAGGTATTATTGGTCAATTCTGGACTTTTCACAGAAACTAGTGAAATTAACTATAGAGAATTTATTACGCTATTTTTTTTTTTTTTGCTATGTGGCGAATTCTATTATTAAACTGGAATCGCGATAGCTGTATAAGAATTCCGACAATCAGCTGATTGGCTTCATCGTTAAATGTTTTAATCGGCTGACACCGACGTAATACTTCATGGAAGTACTGGGATTCCCTGTCATTTCGTTCAGACTCAGGAACACATAGCTTGTTCAATAATCTGTATTCTAATCAGCTGTAGTTACCGGATGAATGTTATGTCAGCAATCTGCGATACATGATACGTCTGCTGAAATGTAATTGTCTGGCCTCATATTACCCACGTACGGCATCTCCCAGAGGATGTTTATAGTGTTGTTTTAAATGATATTTATTGTCATTTAACCATTTCCATTATGTTCGTGGCGGAGCTGGTGCAGCATTACTGTACTGGTGCATTAACTTATATATTTTAGTCTCCCATGGGGAGCCTCGAATGTATATGAGAATGCACTGGCTTACAAGGTCAAGGTAAATATGTTTAGGCCAATGTATTATCTTATATATGCGAGGCTCCCTATGTGAGCATATATACGAGAATGCAGGGTGTTCGCAAAGGAAGTTCCATTCATGGAAGGGTTAACATACAACATACCGTCGCGTGTCAACTACTTCTGCAACTGTTCCGAGTCAACTCGTCAACCCGACAAAAGCATTTGAAAAAAACGAAGAACATCTTGGTCCCAACAACTACCATTTAATTCTTATCCATCTACATGGAACAACTTAGATAACGAATTCACATCATACCAACCCAGACACACATTCAAACGGCGTTTACATGACGACTGTATTAAAATATATTCTGCAACCATTAAATGCAACAATCAAAGATGTCCCGACTGTGTGGTAGCTCGTCAATAATGTGACCTCCCCTATATCGCAATTCACAACCTCACTCAGCACATTCCTACTCGACTTTCAAAGAACATCCCACTGACAAGAAAGATACAAAACATCGAGTAGCCCATAAGCGATTTATCTATACGTATACCCACCACGGCTATAATCCATTTAAATGCAACCAGTATGTGATACATAATTATATAGCCGTGCATTGTACGAGAAATCTTGACTGCCTATCTTAACATCTATTCATCTGTAAGGGGGTGGGAGTAGGACAGTCTAGCCTGACTATGCCACCCCTCGAATATACAATACAATATTTGTTAAATGTAATATGCATTGATATGTGTATATTGAAATAAAATATCCTATCATATCCTATCCTAGAGCACATTGACGTTGTCGAACCATCCACGTCTGCTACACATATGGTGAACTACAACGGACACCTTCAGCATAATGGACTAGTACTGCTAAGACTTACGAATACGGTACTTCGTCAGTCGTCATTAGAATTTGTGTTCTTTCTATCAATAGTCGATTTGTCATATCCGTAGTTACTATTACGGTTTCGATGAGCCAAGCATGGGAACGTGAGTTTTACATACACTGATCGAGCATACCGCTGGCTAACCTGATAACAACACAATACATTACATAATAATCATGACACGCGGAGTGGCAAGAAGTTTGGAAAACTCTATTTTGTCACACAAACGGACATACAGTCGTCACTTATGTGAAAAGGTTTTTGGACCGTCCGAAATATTCTAATCAGCAGTATCTCATTGTGCGACCGTTATTAGCTATTCGTAATTCTGATCAGCAGTAGCTTATTGTGCGACCGTTATTAGTTATTCGTACTTCTTATCAGCAGTAGCTCATTGTGCGACTGTTATTAGCTATTCGTAATTCTTATCAGCAGTAGCTCATTGTGCGACTGTTATTAGCTATTCGTAATTCTTTTCAGCAGTAGCTCATTGTGCGACTGTTATTAGCTATTCGTAATTCTTTTCAGAAGTAGCTCATTGTGCGACTGATATTAGCTATTCGTAATTATTATCAGTAGTAGCTCATTGTGCGACTGTTATTAGCTATTCGTACTTCTTGTCAGTAGTAGCTCATTGTGCGACCGTTATTAGCTATTCGTACTTCTTATCAGCAGTAGCTCATTGTGCGACTGTTATTAGCTATTCGTAATTCTTATCAGCAGTAGCTCATTGTGCGACTGTTATTAGCTATTCGTAATTCTTATCAGCAGTAGCTCATTGTGCGACTGTTATTAGCTATTCGTACTTCTTATCAGCAGAATCTCATTGTGCGACTGTTATTAGTTATTCGTACTTCTTATCAGCAGTAGCTCATTGTGCGACTGTTATTAGCTATTCGTAATTCTTAGCAGTAGTAGTTCATTAAGCGACTACTTTTAGTTATTCGTACTTCTTATCAGCAGTAGCTCATTGTGCGACTGTTATTAGCTATTCGTAATTCTTGTCAGCAGTAGCTCATTGTGCGACCGTTATTAGCTATTCGTAATTCTTATCAGCAGTAGCTCATTGTGCGACTGTTATTAGCTATTCGTAATTATTATCAGCAGTAGCTCATTGTGCGACCGTTATTAGCTATTCGTACTTCTTATCAGCAGTAGCTCATTGTGCGACTGTTATTAGCTATTCGTAATTATTATCAGCAGTAGCTCATTGTGCGACCGTTATTAGCTATTCGTAATTCTTATCAGCAGTAGCTCATTGTGCGACTGTTATTAGCTATTCGTAATTCTTAGCAGTAGTAGTTCATTAAGCGACTACTTTTAGTTATTCGTACTTCTTTTCAGCAGTAGCTCATTGTGCGACTGTTATTAGTTATTCGTAATTCTTATCAGCAGTAGCTCATTGTGCGACTGTTATTAGCTATTCGTAATTATTATCAGCAGTAGCTCATTGTGCGACCGTTATTAGCTATTCGTACTTCTTATCAGCAGTAGCTCATTGTGCGACTGTTATTAGCTATTCGTAATTATTATCAGCAGTAGCTCATTGTGCGACCGTTATTAGCTATTCGTAATTCTTATCAGCAGTAGCTCATTGTGCGACTGTTATTAGCTATTCGTAATTCTTAGCAGTAGTAGTTCATTAAGCGACTACTTTTAGTTATTCGTACTTCTTTTCAGCAGTAGCTCATTGTGCGACTGTTATTAGTTATTCGTAATTCTTATCAGCAGTAGCTCACTGTGCGACTGTTATTAGCTATTCGTAATTCTTATCAGCAGTAGCTCATTGTGCGACCGTTATTAGCTATTCGTAATTATTATCAGCAGTAGCTCATTGTGCGACTGTTATTAGCTATTCGTAATTCTTATCAGCAGTAGCTCATTGTGCGACTGTTATTAGCTATTCGTAATTATTATCAGCAGTAGCTCATTGTGCGACTGTTATTAGCTATTCGTAATTATTATCAGCAGTAGCTCATTGTGCGACTGTTATTAGCTATTCGTAATTATTATCAGCAGTAGCTCATTGTGCGACTGTTATTAGCTATTCGTAATTCTTATCAGCAGTAGCTCATTGTGCGACTGGTATTAGCTATTCGTAATTATTATCAGCAGTAGCTCATTGTGCGACTGATATTAGTTATTCGTACTTCTTATCAGTAGTAGCTCATTGTGCGACTGTTATTAGCTATTCGTAATTCTTATCAGCAGTAGCTCATTGTGCGACCGTTATTAGCTATTCGTAATTCTTAGCAGTAGTAGTTCATTAAGCGACTACTTTTAGTTATTCGTACTTCTTATCAGCAGTAGCTCATTGTGCGACTGTTATTAGCTATTCGTAATTCTTATCAGCAGTAGCTCATTGTGCGACCGTTATTAGCTATTCGTAATTCTTAGCAGTAGTAGTTCATTAAGCGACTACTTTTAGTTATTCGTACTTCTTATCAGCAGTAGCTCATTGTGCGACTGTTATTAGCTATTCGTAATTCTTATCAGCAGTAGCTCATTGTGCGACCGTTATTAGTTATTCGTACTTCTTATCAGCAGTAGCTCATTGTGCGACTGTTATTAGCTATTCGTAATTCTTATCAGCAGTAGCTCATTGTGCGACCGTTATTAGCTATTCGTAATTCTTAGCAGTAGTAGTTCATTAAGCGACTACTTTTAGTTATTCGTACTTCTTATCAGCAGTAGCTCATTGTGCGACTGTTATTAGCTATTCGTAATTCTTATCAGCAGTAGCTCATTGTGCGACTGTTATTAGCTATTCGTAATTCTTATCAACAGTAGCTCATTGTGCGACTGTTATTAGCTATTCGTAATTCTTATCAGCAGTAGCTCATTGTGCGACTGTTATTAGCTATTCGTACTTCTTATCAGCAGTAGCTCGTTGTGCGACCGTTATTAGCTATTCGTAATTCTTATCAGCAGAAGCTCGTTGTGCGACTGTTATTAGTTATTCGTACTTCTTATCAGCAGTAGCTCATTGTGCGACTGTTATTAGCTATTCGTACTTCTTATCAGCAGTAGCTCATTGTGCGACTGTTATTAGCTATTCGTAATTATTATCAGCAGTAGCTCATTGTGCGACTGTTATTAGCTATTCGTAATTCTTATCAACAGTAGCTCATTGTGCGACTGTTATTAGCTATTCGTAATTCTTATCAGCAGTAGCTCATTGTGCGACCGTTATTATCTATTCGTAATTCTTAGCAATAGTAGTTAATTAAGCGACTACTTTTAGTTATTCGTAATTCTTATCAGCAGTAGCTCATTGTGCGACCGTTATTAGCTATTCGTAATTCTTAGCAATAGTAGTTAATTGAGCGACTACTTTTAGTTATTCGTAATTCTCATCAGCAGTAGCTCATTATGCGACCGTTATTAGCTATTCGTAATTCTTATCAGCAGTAGCTCATTGTGCGACTGTTATTAGCTATTCGTACTTCTTATCAGCAGAAGCTCATTGTGCGACTGTTATTAGTTATTCGTACTTCTTATCAGCAGTAGTTCATTGTGCGACCGTTATTAGCTATTCGTAATTCTTATCAGCAGAAGCTCATTGTGCGACCGTTATTAGCTATTCGTAATTATTATCAGCAGTAGCTCATTGTGCGACTGTTATTAGCTATTCGTAATTCTTATCAGCAGTAGCTCATTGTGCGACTGTTATTAGCTATTCGTAATTCTTATCAGCAGTAGCTCATTGTGCGACCGTTATTAGCTATTCGTAATTATTATCAGCAGTAGCTCATTGTGCGACTGTTATTAGCTATTCGTAATTCTTATCAGCAGTAGCTCATTGTGCGACCGTTATTAGCTATTCGTAATTATTATCAGCAGTAGCTCATTGTGCGACCGTTATTAGCTATTCGTAATTATTATCAGCAGTAGCTCATTGAGCGACTGTTATTAGCTATTCGTAATTATTATCAGCAGTAGCTCATTGAGCGACCGTTATTAGCTATTCGTAATTATTATCAGCAGAAGCTCATTGTGCGACTGTTATTAGCTATTCGTACTTCTTATCAGCAGAAGCTCATTGTACGACTGTTATTAGTTATTCGTACTTCTTATCAGCAGTAGCTCATTGTGCGACTGTTATTACCTATTCGTAATTCTTAGCAGTAGTAGTTCATTAAGCGACTACTTTTAGTTATTCGTAATTCTTATCAGCAGTAGCTCATTGTGCGACTGTTATTATCTATTCTTACTTCTTATCAGCAGTAGCTCATTGTGCGACTGTTATTAGTTATTCGTACTTCTTATCAGCAGTAGCTCATTGTGCGACCGTTATTAGCTATTCGTAATTCTTATCAGCAGTAGCTCATTGTGCGACTGTTATTAGCTATTCGTAATTCTTATCAGCAGTAGCTCATTGTGCGACTATTATTAGCTATTCGTAATTCTTATCAGCAGTAGCTCATTGTGCGACTGTTATTAGCTATTCGTAATTCTTATCAGTAGTTGCTCAGTGTGCGACTGTTATTAGCTATTCGTAATTCTTATCAGTAGTTGCTCAGTGTGCGACCGTTATTAGCTATTCGTAATTCTTGTCAGTAGTAGCTCATTGTGCGACTGTTATTAGCTATTCGTAATTCTTATCAGCAGTAGCTCATTGTGCGACTGTTATTAGCTATTCGTAATTCTTATCAGCAGTAGCTCATTGTGCGACCGTTATTAGCTATTCGTAATTCTTATCAGCAGTAGCTCATTGTGCGACTGTTATTAGCTATTCGTAATTCTTATCAGCAGTAGCTCATTGTGCGACCGTTATTAGCTATTCGTACTTCTTATCAGCAGTAGCTCATTGTGCGACCGTTATTAGCTATTCGTACTTCTTATCAGCAGTAGCTCATTGTGCGACCGTTATTAGCTATTCGTAATTCTTATCAGCAGTAGCTCATTGTGCGACTGTTATTAGCTATTCGTAATTCTTATCAGCAGTAGCTCATTGTGCGACTGTTATTATCTATTCGTAATTCTTATCAACAGTAGCTCATTGTGCGACTGTTATTAGCTATTCGTAATTCTTATCAGCAGTAGCTCATTGTGCGACTGTTATTAGCTATTCGTAATTCTTATCAGCAGTAGCTCATTGTGCGACCGTTATTAGCTATTCGTACTTCTTATCAGCAGTAGCTCATTGTGCGACTGTTATTAGCTATTCGTAATTCTTATCAGCAGTAGCTCATTGTGCGACTGTTATTAGCTATTCGTAATTCTTATCAGCAGTAGCTCATTGTGCGACTGTTATTAGCTATTCGTAATTCTTATCAGCAGTAGCTCATTGTGCGACTGTTATTAGATATTCGTAATTATTATCAGCAGTAGCTCATTGTGCGACCGTTATTATCTATTCGTAATTCTTATCAACAGTAGCTCATTGTGCGACTGTTATTAGCTATTCGTAATTCTTATCAGCAGTAGCTCATTGTGCGACTGTTATTAGCTATTCGTAATTCTTATCAGCAGTAGCTCATTGTGCGACTGTTATTAGCTATTCGTAATTCTTATCAGCAGTAGCTCATTGTGCGACTGTTATTAGCTATTCGTAATTCTTATCAGCAGTAGCTCATTGTGCGACTGTTATTATCTATTCGTAATTCTTATCAACAGTAGCTCATTGTGCGACTGTTATTAGCTATTCGTAATTCTTATCAGCAGTAGCTCATTGTGCGACTGTTATTAGCTATTCGTAATTCTTATCAGCAGTAGCTCATTGTGCGACTGTTATTAGCTATTCGTAATTCTTATCAGCAGTAGCTCATTGTGCGACTGTTATTATCTATTCGTAATTCTTATCAACAGTAGCTCATTGTGCGACTGTTATTAGCTATTCGTAATTCTTATCAGCAGTAGCTCATTGTGCGACTGTTATTAGCTATTCGTAATTCTTATCAGCAGTAGCTCATTGTGCGACCGTTATTAGCTATTCGTACTTCTTATCAGCAGTAGCTCATTGTGCGACTGTTATTAGCTATTCGTAATTCTTATCAGCAGTAGCTCATTGTGCGACTGTTATTAGCTATTCGTAATTCTTATCAGCAGTAGCTCATTGTGCGACTGTTATTAGCTATTCGTAATTCTTATCAGCAGTAGCTCATTGTGCGACTGTTATTAGATATTCGTAATTATTATCAGCAGTAGCTCATTGTGCGACCGTTATTAGTTATTCGTAATTCTTATCAGCAGTAGCTCATTGTGCGACTGTTATTAGCTATTCGTAATTCGTGTCAGTAGTAGCTCATTGTGCGACCGTTATTAGCTATTCGTACTTCTTATCAGCAGTAGCTCATTGTGCGACTATTATTAGCTATTCGTAATTCTTATCAACAGTAGCTCATTGTGCGACTCTTATTAGCTATTCGTAATTCTTATCAGCAGTAGCTCATTGTGCGACCGTTATTAGCTATTCGTAATTCTTATCAACAGTAGCTCATTGTGCGACTCTTATTAGCTATTCGTAATTCTTATCAGCAGTAGCTCATTGTGCGACTGTTATTAGCTATTCGTAATTCTTATCAGCAGTAGCTCATTGTGCGACCGTTATTAGCTATTCGTAATTCTTATCAACAGTAGCTCATTGTGCGACCGTTATTAGCTATTCGTAATTCTTATCAACAGTAGCTCATTGTGCGACCGTTATTAGCTAATCGTACTTATTATCAGCAGTAGCTCATTGTGCGACCGTTATTAGCTATTCGTAATTCTTATCAGCAGTAGCTCATTGTGCGACCGTTATTAGCTAATCGTAATTATTATCAGCAGTAGCTCATTGTGCGACTGTTATTATCTATTCGTAATTCTTATCAGCAGTAGCTCATTGTGCGACCGTTATTAGATATTCGTAATTATTATCAGCAGTAGCTCATTGTGCGACTGTTATTATCTATTCGTAATTCTTATCAGCAGTAGCTCATTGTGCGACCGTTATTAGCTATTCGTAATTCTTATCAGCAGTAGCTCATTGTGCGACCGTTATTAGCTATTCGTAATTCTTATCAGCAGTAGTTCATTGTGCGACCGTTATTAGCTATTCGTAATTCTTATCAGTAGTAGTTCATTGTGCGACCGTTATTAGCTATTCGTAATTCTTATCAGTAGTAGTTCATTGTGCGACTGTTATTAGCTATTCGTAATTCTTATCAGCAGTAGTTCATTGTGCGACCGTTATTAGCTATTCGTAATTCTTATCAGTAGTAGTTCATTGTGCGACTGTTATTAGCTATTCGTAATTCTTATCAGCAGTAGCTCATTATGCGACCGTTATTAGCTATTCGTAATTCTTATCAGCAGTAGCTCATTGTGCGACCGTTATTAGCTATTCGTAATTCTTATCAGTAGTAGTTCATTGTGCGACTGTTATTAGCTATTCGTAATTCTTATCAGCAGTAGCTCATTATGCGACCGTTATTAGCTATTCGTAATTCTTATCAGCAGTAGCTCATTGTGCGACCGTTATTAGCTATTCGTAATTCTTATCAGTAGTAGTTCATTGTGCGACTGTTATTAGCTATTCGTAATTCTTATCAGCAGTAGTTCATTGTGCGACCGTTATTAGCTAATCGTAATTCTTATCAGTAGTAGTTCATTGTGCGACTGTTATTAGCTATTCGTAATTATTATCTGTAGTAGCTCATTGTGCGACTGTTATTAGCTATTCGTAATTCTTATCAGCAGTAGCTCATTGTGCGACTGTTATTAGCTATTCGTAATTATTATCAGCAGTAGCTCATTGTGCGACCGTTATTAGCTATTCGTAATTCTTATCAGCAGTAGCTCATTGTGCGACCGTTATTAGCTATTCGTAATTCTTATCAGCAGTAGCTCATTGTGCGACCGTTATTAGCTATTCGTAATTCTTATCAGCAGTAGTTCATTATGCGACTGTTATTATCTATTCGTAATTCTTATCAGCAGTAGCTCATTGTGCGACCGTTATTAGCTATTCGTAATTATTATCAGCAGTAGCTCATTGTGCGACTGTTATTAGCTATTCGTAATTATTATCAGCAGTAGCTCATTGTGCGACCGTTATTAGCTATTCGTAATTATTATCAGCAGTAGCTCATTGTGCGACTGTTATTAGCTATTCGTAATTCTTATCAGCAGTAGCTCATTGTGCGACCGTTATTAGCTATTCGTAATTCTTATCAGCAGTAGTTCATTATGCGACTGTTATTATCTATTCGTAATTCTTATCAGCAGTAGCTCATTGTGCGACCGTTATTAGCTATTCGTAATTCTTATCAGTAGTAGTTCATTGTGCGACTGTTATTAGCTATTCGTAATTCTTATCAGCAGTAGCTCATTGTGCGACCGTTATTAGCTATTCGTAATTCTTATCAGTAGTAGTTCATTGTGCGACCGTTATTAGCTATTCGTAATTCTTATCAGCAGTAGCTCATTGTGCGACCGTTATTAGCTATTCGTAATTCTTATCAGCAGTAGGTCATTGTGCGACTGTTATTAGCTATTCGTAATTCTTATCAGCAGTAGCTCATTATGCGACCGTTATTAGCTATTCGTAATTCTTATCAGCAGTAGCTCATTGTGCGACCGTTATTAGCTATTCGTAATTCTTATCAGCAGTAGCTCATTGTGCGACCGTTATTAGCTATTCGTAATTCTTATCAGCAGTAGCTCATTGTGCGACTGTTATTAGCTATTCGTAATTCTTATCAGCAGTAGCTCATTGTGCGACCGTTATTAGCTATTCGTAATTCTTATCAGCAGTAGCTCATTGTGCGACCGTTATTAGCTATTCGTAATTCTTATCAGCAGTAGCTCATTGTGCGACTGTTATTAGCTATTCGTAATTCTTACTAGCAGTAGCTCATTGTGCGACTGTTATTAGCTATTCGTAATTCTTATCAGTAGTAGCTCATTGTGCGACCGTTATTAGCTATTCGTAATTCTAATCAGCAGTAGCTCATTGTGCGACTGTTATTAGCTATTCGTAATTCTAATCAGCAGTAGCTCATTGTGCGACTATTATTAGCTATTCGTACTTCTTATCAGCAGTAGCTCATTGTGCGACTGTTATTAGCTATTCGTAATTCTTATCAGCAGTAGCTCATTGTGCGACCGTTATTAGCTATTCGTAATTCTTATCAGCAGTAGCTCATTGTGCGACTGTTATTATCTATTCGTAATTCTTATCAGCAGTAGCTCATTGTGCGACCGTTATTAGCTATTCGTAATTCTTATCAGCAGTAGCTCATTGTGCGACTGTTATTAGCTATTCGTAATTCTTATCAGCAGTAGCTCATTGTGCGACCGTTATTAGCTATTCGTAATTCTTATCAGCAGTAGCTCATTGTGCGACCGTTATTAGCTATTCGTAATTCTTATCAGCAGTAGCTCATTGTGCGACTGTTATTAGCTATTCGTACTTCTTATCAGCAGTAGCTCATTGTGCGACTGTTATTAGCTATTCGTAATTCTTATCAGCAGTAGCTCATTGTGCGACCGTTATTAGCTATTCGTAATTCTTATCAGCAGTAGCTCATTGTGCGACCGTTATTAGCTATTCGTAATTCTTATCAGCAGTAGCTCATTGTGCGACCGTTATTAGCTATTCGTAATTCTTAGCAGCAGCAGCTCATTGTGCGACTGTTATTAGCTATTCGTACTTCTTATCAGTAGTAGCTCATTGTGCGACTGTTATTAGCTATTCGTACTTCTTATCAGTAGTAGCTCATTGTGCGACCGTTATTAGCTATTCGTAATTCTTATCAGCAGTAGCTCATTGTGCGACTGTTATTATCTATTCGTAATTCTTATCAGCAGTAGTTCATTGTGCGACCGTTATTATCTATTCGTACTTCTTATCAGCAGTAGCTCATTGTGCGACTGTTATTAGCTATTCGTAATTCTAATCAGCAGTAGCTCATTGTGCGACTGTTATTAGCTATTCGTAATTCTAATCAGCAGTAGCTCATTGTGCGACTGTTATTAGCTATTCGTACTTCTTATCAGCAGTAGCTCATTGTGCGACTGTTATTAGCTATTCGTAATTCTAATCAGCAGTAGCTCATTGTGCGACTGTTATTAGCTATTCGTAATTCTAATCAGCAGTAGCTCATTGTGCGACTGTTATTAGCTATTCGTAATTCTAATCAGCAGTAGCTCATTGTGCGACTGTTATTAGCTATTCGTACTTCTTATCAGCAGTAGCTCATTGTGCGACTGTTATTAGCTATTCGTAATTCTTATCAGCAGTAGCTCATTGTGCGACTGTTATTAGCTATTCGTAATTCTAATCAGCAGTAGCTCATTGTGCGACTGTTATTAGCTATTCGTAATTCTAATCAGCAGTAGCTCATTGTGCGACTGTTATTAGCTATTCGTACTTCTTATCAGCAGTAGCTCATTGTGCGACTGTTATTAGCTATTCGTAATTCTTATCAGCAGTAGCTCATTGTGCGACCGTTATTAGCTATTCGTAATTCTTATCAGTAGTAGCTCATTGTGCGACCGTTATTAGCTATTCGTAATTCTTATCAGCAGTAGCTCATTGTGCGACTGTTATTAGCTATTCGTAATTCTTATCAGTAGTAGCTCATTGTGCGACTGTTATTAGCTATTCGTAATTCTTATCAGTAGTAGCTCATTGTGCGACCGTTATTAGCTATTCGTAATTCTTATCAGCAGTAGCTCATTGTGCGACTGTTATTAGCTATTCGTAATTCTTATCAGCAGTAGCTCATTGTGCGACTGTTATTAGCTATTCGTAATTCTTATCAGTAGTAGCTCATTGTGCGACCGTTATTAGCTATTCGTAATTCTGTTCAGCAGTAGCTCATTGTGCGACCGTTATTAGCTATTCGTAATTCTTATCTGTAGTAGTTCATTATGCGACCGTTATTAGCTATTCGTAATTATTATCAGCAGTAGCTCATTGTGCGACCGTTATTAGCTATTCGTAATTCTTATCAGCAGTAGCTCATTGTGCGACCGTTATTAGCTATTCGTACTTCTTATCAGCAGTAGCTCATTGTGCGACTGTTATTAGCTATTCGTAATTCTTATCAGCAGTATCTCATTGTGCGACCGTTATTAGCTATTCGTAATTCTGTTCAGCAGTAGCTCATTGTGCGACTGTTATTAGCTATTCGTAATTCTTATCAGCAGTAGCTCATTGTGCGACTGTTATTAGCTATTCGTAATTCTGTTCAGCAGTAGCTCATTGTGCGACTGTTATTAGCTATTCGTAATTATTATCAGTAGTAGCTCATTGTGCGACTGTTATTAGCTATTCGTACTTCTTAGCAGTAGTAGTTCATTAAGCGGCTACTTTTAGCTATTCGTAATTCTTGTCAGTAGTAGCTCATTGTGCGACTGTTATTAGCTATTCGTAATTCTTATCAGCAGTAGCTCATTGTGCGACTGTTATTAGCTATTCGTACTTCTTATCAGCAGTAGCTCATTGTGCGACTGTTATTAGTTATTCGTACTTCTTATAAGCAGTAGCTCATTGTGCGACTGTTATTAGCTATTCGTAATTCTTATCAGCAGTAGCTCATTGTGCGACTGTTATTAGTTATTCGTACTTCTTATCAGCAGTAGCGCATTGTGCGACTGTTATTATCTATTCGTAATTCTTAGCAGCAGCAGCTCATTGTGCGACCGTTATTAGCTATTCGTAATTCTTATCAGCAGTAGCTCGTTGTGCGACTGTTATTAGCTATTCGTAATTCTTATCAGCAGTAGCTCATTGTGCGACTGTTATTAGTTATTCGTACTTCTTATCAGCAGTAGCTCATTGTGCGACTGTTATTAGCTATTCGTAATTCTTAGCAGCAGCAGCTCATTGTGCGACCGTTATTAGCTATTCGTAATTCTTATCAGCAGTAGCTCGTTGTGCGACTGTTATTAGCTATTCGTAATTCTTATCAGCAGTAGCTCGTTGTGCGACTGTTATTAGCTATTCGTAATTCTTATCAGCAGTAGCTCATTGTGCGACTGTTATTAGCTATTCGTAATTCTTATCAGCAGTAGCTCATTGTGCGACTGTTATTAGCTATTCGTAATTATTATCAGTAGTAGCTCATTGTGCGACCTTTATTATCTATTCGTAATTCTTATCAGCAGTAGCTCATTGTGCGACTGTTATTAGCTATTCGTAATTATTATCAGTAGTAGCTCATTGTGCGACCGTTATTATCTATTCGTAATTCTTATCAGCAGTAGCTCATTGTGCGACTGTTATTAGCTATTCGTAATTCTTATCAGCAGTAGCTCATTGTGCGACCGTTATTAGCTATTCGTAATTCTTATCAGTAGTAGCTCGTTGTGCGACCGTTATTAGCTATTCGTACTTCTTATCAGCAGTAGCTCATTGTGCGACTGTTATTATCTATTCGTAATTCTTATCAGCAGTAGCTCATTGTGCGACTCTTATTAGCTATTCGTAATTCTTATCAGCAGTAGCTCATTGTGCGACTGTTATTAGCTATTCGTAATTCTTATCAGCAGTAGCTCATTGTGCGACTGTTATTAGCTATTCGTAATTCTTATCAGTAGTAGCTCATTGTGCGACTGTTATTAGCTATTCGTAATTCTTATCAGTAGTAGCTCGTTGTGCGACCGTTATTAGCTATTCGTAATTCTTATCAGCAGTAGCTCATTGTGCGACCGTTATTAGCTATTCGTAATTCTTATCAGTAGTAGCTCGTTGTGCGACTGTTATTATCTATTCGTAATTATTATCAGCAGTAGTTCATTGTGCGACTGTTATTAGCTATTCGTAATTCTTATCAGCAGTAGCTCATTATGCGACCGTTATTAGCTATTCGTAATTCTTATCAGCAGTAGCTCATTGTGCGACTGTTATTAGCTATTCGTAATTCTTATCAGTAGTAGCTCGTTGTGCGACCGTTATTAGCTATTCGTAATTCTTATCAGCAGTAGCTCATTGTGCGACTGTTATTAGCTATTCGTAATTCTTATCAGCAGTAGCTCATTGTGCGACTGTTATTAGCTATTCGTAATTCTTATCAGCAGTAGCTCATTGTGCGACTGTTATTAGCTATTCGTAATTCTTATCAGCAGTAGCTCATTGTGCGACTCTTATTAGCTATTCGTAATTCTTATCAGCAGTAGCTCATTGTGCGACTGTTATTAGCTATTCGTAATTCTTATCAGCAGTAGCTCATTGTGCGACTCTTATTAGCTATTCGTAATTCTTATCAGCAGTAGCTCATTGTGCGACTCTTATTAGCTATTCGTAATTCTTATCAGTAGTAGCTCATTGTGCGACCGTTATTAGCTATTCGTAATTCTTATCAGCATAATCTCATTGTGCGACTGTTATTAGCTATTCGTAATTCTTATCAGCAGTAGCTCATTGTGCGACTGTTATTAGCTATTCGTAATTCTTATCAGCAGTAGCTCATTGTGCGACTGTTATTATCTATTCATAATTATTATCAGCAGTAGTTCATTGTGCGACTGTTATTAGCTATTCGTAATTCTTGTCAGTAGTAGCTCATTGTGCGACTGTTATTATCTATTCGTAATTCTTGTCAGTAGTAGCTCCTTGTGCGACTGTTATTATCTATTCGTAATTCTTGTCAGTAGTAGCTCATTGTGCGACTGTTATTATCTATTCGTACTTCTTATCAGCAGTAGTTCATAATGCGAAAGGTGTCAGACGATTATGTATGCGGTCCCACATTACACGCTTTGCGATAGTGGCGTTACTAAATGCTTCTGCTTCCCCATTTTCATTTTATTTTTCACAACTGCATGTTTTTATCAGTGAGTATATCACGTTATTCCCTATCTAATTCCCCGACAACCTTTCTGTTCTTCGAGCCTTCCTAACTGCTTGCGTTTTTTTTTTCGGACACAATTCCCCTAAACGATTTCCACCTAAGATGCAGTCATGCGATCGGCCGATAATTGGTAACATAAATTCCCCTTTGATGAACCTTCATGATAAGGACGTATCGTGCGTCATGTAATCGTCCAGGCTGCAACATCTCCGATAACAACACAATATTGCAGTGTTCGTCAATTCTGTCAAATTAATTGGTAACGTTCTTAAATGTGTGTCTAATTTCGAAGTCTCATATTAATCATGGTAATTTCTCGCTTTCAGTTTGTCGCGTTTCGGGGAAACGCAATGATTTGCTAAATTTATACAATGCACTCATATGTTGACTTTATACATGTACTGCGAACATGGTTTGCCGCAGTAATAGCAATTTGTTAACCATTTATAGTCATCTCGTAGGAAATTTTCTGATAATACGTTCCACATACATGTCATTGGTTCGAATTATTATATGAACATTCCCTGTGGACCCCTTCATCCAAATGAATAATATACCATTCCATATAATGCAAGCCTCAAAATAATGTGCCGGACATTTGCAGAATGAGGTCCCCAGAGGGTGAATTTAGTGACGATACCCAGCACAGTGGGATAACATAACTAAATTCACCCTCTGGGGACTTCATCAGGCTTATGCGTCATCTTCTCTGGAACGTATCTTTATTTTCAGATTAACAAGGGTTTCAGTTTCTTTAGAAACTTCTTTAGAAAGTTTCTATTTCTTGTTTAGTTTAATTTCTCTATATCCCCAAAGCGACAGAGACACAATGCACAGTCGAGGTGCCTAATTGGCGTACATCACCATCTGGGAACTTAAATCTGAGTCTATGTCTCCCATTGCAAATGCGGCCATACAGAATGTGGTCCCAGGCCATGAATTTGGTGACGCTAGCCCGATGTGTGGGGTAGCATCACTAACTTCACCCTCTGTGGACCTCATCTGAAAATGTCCGGCACCATAATTTGAGATATACACTCCGAAAATGTGTTAACTGCTTTCCTCTATCCACACAATAGTGATTCGAAGCTCTATCGCCCTACTTAGGTGTACGTTCATACCCACGGTATGTTGTGCAGGAATATTGTCGCGGAAATCCATATGGTGCCAGAATATGAACGGAAACATGCATGTAAAATGTGTCTGTACCACAGGTAACTACGCGAAGAGTAAAATCTCCATAGTTCCACTTATAGCGATGCTACCGAAATCTGCATACAAATAGCACGCAATTATCTCGCAAGAATCAAACATATGTGACCCGCCATATCAAATCCAGTCGTAAGTCGGGATTTTTTTTACCCTGTGCCAATGCATTCTCTTATATATGCGAGTCGACCATAGGTCGCCTCACATATATAAGAGAATGCATTGGCCTAACAATGTTTTACAATTTTAATAATTTTTTCTTGTATTCTTTAACAATTTTATAATTTCACCCATACATAGCCCCAGACAAACATGAGCAGACGACACTCTTCTATATGCTTCTATATATGTGTGTGGTTCCCTGCAGGGTAATGGATGTTTTTTATTTTATGTCCTAAAAATTGTCAGAAATAAGTACACAACAAATTCGCACCCAACGAGTTGTATACAAGGTTCATCCAACGAGATTTAGGGTGTATACGTCTTTTTCGTCGAATATAATCTTAAGTTTTACGCTCCTTTATACTTCTATCTTATACTTATGGTGGTTTTCCTGTGAACTGACGGATTAAATTATAAGAAATGACTCTTGTTTCGATTAAGGTTATCAGTTATAACCGAAAAGGTTGAAGAGAAATTTACTATAGCACACTGCGCGTTATAGAATTTGTCTTCAAAATCTTCGATTATAACTGCATAACCTTAATCGAAACAAGAGTTATTTCGTAAATGAACGTGTTTCATCAAGACATTTTTCTGAAAAATTATATACGCGGAAAAAGCGTTTAACTTATACTGAACGTGATAGAATTGCAATGCATGCAGCCGACTTTTAAGTTTCCACCTAAACAATTTTTATTTTACCATATGTGACCCGCCATATCAAATCCAGTCGTAAGTCGGGATTTGTTTACCCTGTGCCAATGCATTCTCTTATATATGCGAGTCGACCATAGGTCGCCTCGCATATATAAGAGAATGCATTGGCCTAACAATTTTTTATCATTTTTTTTTTAAATAAATGTTTCTGACAATTTTTAGGACATAAAATAAAAAACATCCATTACCCGGCAGGGAGCCCCACACATATATAGAAGCATATAGAAGAGTGTCGTCTGCACATGTTTGTCTGGGGCTCTGTATGGGTGAAATTATAAAATTGTTAAAGAATACAAGAACAAATTATTAAAATTGTAAAAAATTGTTAGGCCAATGCATTCTCTTACATATATAAGAGAATGCATTGGCACAGGGTAAAAAAAATCCCGACTTACGACTGGATTTGATATGGCAGGTCACATATCATGACAAATCTAACAACGATCGCTCTTTATTGTCATCGGGGGATCTTGTTTTATTTCTGATGCGATATATTGCATATTACACCACTGATTTAGTGATACTGCGGAAATGATATAATGCTGGTAAAGGGGGACTGTACACTAAAGACTCGACTCATTAATTCATTTTCATTATAATTTCCATGTTGTTTGCATCGTTCATAGATCACATGAGTGTATTTTGCACTCATCCATGGCTCAAATTCATTAATTTGTTGCATATATTATGTTAAGGATAAATATAGAATAAGTAGCTAGTTTCGTCGCTTAAATTGTTTATGTCCGTGAGGGGGATATGAGCATCTATTTAGCGAGGCTCTGCCGAGTCCAATAGATGCCAAATCCCCCGAGCGGACATAAACAGTTTAAGCGACGACATTAGCTACATTTGTATTTATCCATCGCACAAAACTTGCCTTTTGTGTGGTAAATCTGTCATTTTCCTCAGTTTTACATTCGTTACTTTGATGACGCCATTACATTTATTAGGTCAAGCAAACCAATTAGCATTCATGACGTGGGAAAACCGGAGTGCAGCTTAGAGCGAAATAGTTCGTTGGCATTTTTACATTTATTATAAACATACCTTGTTCTGAGGATTTATAGATGTTTTAGAGCTAAAACATATATCATTTTACGAATTATTTTAGTGAATTATACACGATTCTGAAATCACAATGACGTCATTAAGGCCGGTTGACGTCCCTAGTTACCTGCGCAAATTGCATATCAAATTACGTCATAAAAGTAGTACTAACCTAATAAAGCTACGTTGACCTAATAAAGCTACATTGACGTAATAAATGTAGCGTTTATTAGGCAGGCTTTATGTAGTCAATAGACGTAGTGAGCGGTGGATAAACGGAGATAATGTACATAACCCCTTTAAGAGAAGAAGTACCGTTATTGTATTCAAGTCGTCACATTTTGATAAGATAGATAACTTTTTAATGGCTAATAGATGCAAAACATAATGGTAACCGACCACATGACTGACCAGGCCACAACACAAGTGCTCATAAGGTCATACTAATAATAATATACAAAGTCATTTATTTATATTCGCCGGGTTTGGCTGATCTGAACTAATATCCACTCCCATTGATCCCATAGCTCCGCGCCTTCAGACTTTGGTGTGCCGTTCTTGTTAAAGTACTGTACTCTATTATATTTCCCTTGTAATATACACAATGTCCCATAGGTAGATCGTGACATACGCAATTAAGAAAACAACGTGAGCTATAGACGTGAGACGGGAATAACAATTTTTGGTTGTTGGCAGGAAATTAAAATATGAGTGTAGACTAGGGTGTCATCGTGGTGAGGCGTGTTACTCACTGCGTGGACCAGGGTGTCATCGTGGTAAGACGTGTTATTAAGTCCGTCGGAAAATGATTTCCTGCTGAAAACTTCCATGAATATATAAAACACACATATTGGGATTCTATAGAACTACCTCATATGTGAAGCTGTATTTGGAAAAAAACACAATTGCCTTATTAGCGCCGACAGAAATATGCCATTACGTGTCTGTATTTTTCGCACTAATTTGCACAAGCAACGAATTTGCAGCAGCACTTCACCAATTAATATGGATTTCGAGAAATAGGTAATTGGGAAAATGTCGACCTTACATAACTTGCTTATGCAGTACTATTGACTTTATACCCTTTCAATACTGAATTATCATTGACGTTTTAATACTAAGTAGTCATTGACGAGTAGTCCCATTAGGACATGTTCAGATAATGACCTGTTGAAATAATTATCAGAACATGTCGAACTTTATATCGCCATATGCTAGACGGGCGGACGGTCAGACTTATAACATAATACGATACGTGTTGTCAAACGGGCGTATACTA
This sequence comes from Siphonodentalium dalli, assembly GCA_032622095.1. Classification (NCBI taxonomy): domain Eukaryota; kingdom Metazoa; phylum Mollusca; class Scaphopoda; order Gadilida; family Siphonodentaliidae; genus Siphonodentalium; species Siphonodentalium dalli. The sequence continues at coordinate 265,506,776 of CP136064.1, read as the reverse complement.
ATTACACTCACATCATTCTATACAGTATTTTGTTATTGGTTTCCAAAATGCTAATGTATTTAAATAGGAGAATTACATTAGGGTGGAAGTGAACGTTGAATGTAGGAATGTCGTCATAGCAACACGCGACGTCGTGACAACGTCACTATAAACTTCCCAATATTTAACGATATTTTCATCTCAAAATTCATTTAATAGCATCGTGTCGAATCACAACATCGTATTTTGAATGCATAAGTGTTGTACGCAGCTTTTGAACGACAAGCGCGAAGTCGTGACCGTCCTAAAAATAGCCGCGACTACATGAATGTAGTGCCCTGGAGTAGTGTCGCCAGCTCAGAGATGAACTCGTCGTCAATTATTCATTTAATAAACCACACGAATCTATACATTTGACTAAGATTGTGATAGAGACCTCATGTAGTTGTACTAGGAAGACAAAGCTAAATACGAAAATGTATTTCTGGTTAAATGTATGCTATATATATTGATTGATGACTCATAATCAGAGGGCGCGGTACCATAGCAGACAATGAGCGGGCCTTTAATTTCCTTCTCGTCCTATAAGATAAAGATTTCGTATTGTTGCAGAGATAATCATCTACGGCACGAGTGTTACAACGATTTCGTATCCTATCTCAGATTGATTTCGCGATCTTCAGTCAGAATGCATATGCTATTATCTGTCTGCAAACCACAGACTCGTTAAAATATGCCATGATCATTATGCTTAACGGTGTTAATTGGGACTTCCTGTCATAACAAACGCATGGCCCGTATGAACTGAATGCTAACGAGAATGCAATTAGTTTAAGTATACTATATATGAAACGTAGTGACGGTGTATTTTATTTTGGTCACGTAACGGAAGCTCTAATTATAGTCAAGTGTGTACCTGCATGCATGTACAGGTATATACCGGATTATTAATAAGATATGCCAAAAAAAAATTGTCCAGAACGGCCTGTTATTGATATATGTGAATATCCCTTCAATTTGCCCTCAAACCGAGTAATATCATTTTACAATATCACCAATCCGAGTAATATAAGTTTACGACATCATAAATCCGAGTAATATGGTTTTACGACATGGCGTAAATCTACCTCACTACTAAATAACGTGTAGCATTCGAGTTTTGCGACGTCACTCACATGAAAGATTTGTCAGTTACTGAGAGGCGATCTAATTAATAAATAGGATATTACTGAGAGGCGATCTAATTAATAAATAGGATATTACTGAGAGGCGATCTAATTAATAAATAGGATATTGCTGAGAGGCGATCTAATTAATAAATAGGATATTGCTGAGAGGCGATCTAATTAATAAATAGGATATTACTTGGTTTATTTGATATGTGTATTATAGGTATTATATGATATCAGCCCTCGGTAACCTCATAATCCCACTTAGTTATAAAAGTATACATTGGAACGGTCTTTTGTTAATCGGGGGGGGGGGGGGTTCAGGACAAATAATCAGATCACAGAAGTGCAGAAGAAGTCCTATTTATTAAGGGAAATGTTCAGATAATAAGTTCAACAATACGACCTATGGTCGTTTGTTGAACTTATTATCTGAACATTTCCTGCGGGAATATACTCATCAATGAGTATATAGTATAGAAAGGTTAAAGAGTTAGTCATTTCTGACAACTCCTAATTCATGTCATACTACATTAGGGGACATAGTCTTGCTACACCTACCTTGTGGAATAATCTCCCGGGCGATCTCAGACTGACTTAAGATCTCCTAGCATTTTGAAAAAAAAGGTTTTAAAAACTCCTTTAATCAGAATCGCATATGGACTCAACTGACACTTTTAATGATTGACTGTTTATACGATTAGACAACGTCTTGGTCCTCTTTGCTGTTATATCGATTATAATTAGACCGTCACCGCGGACTCTTTTAAACGGACATGGCTCATTCGAACCTCCAAATTTCGTTCTACGTAATTTGGTGTGACGGATACGATAGGTCGATAACTAAACGAACTATTGATATACAGACTTCATATACTCTGAAAAGACTTGCCAAAATCACAGCCAATTTTCAGCCGTTTTCAACTTTCCGTCAGACTCTTTATTGCTACCATATCAGGGATAGACTATACCATGGAAAGCTCTTTTCTGTTCCATGTCGTGCAAATGGCTGTTTTGTGTTTGGGACCCAAACACTGCATTCACAGTTGTATTTTTCATTACTTCAATGCGTCTTTTGGGGTTACATAATGTTTGTAGAAAGGTAATTCAGATATGTATCGACCTATTTCGATGCCGGAAAAATGCGTAAGCGAATAATATGTGTATTTTGGAGCGCAAACCGCCATGTGGCTTTAATGGTCGGATCTCTTTGTGTTTGCTGTATATATTTTAATTCGTGAATTATATTTTAAAGACCAATCTAATTATTTTCGAGTGACCGATTATTGTGTTTACAGTGCCTTGATATACGGTTTTAATAACGATCTATGACATAAAATATGATTAAAATACTATAATTCATCACTATATTTGGAAGGTCTGTGTATCATAAGGTGCCCATAGAGTAATAGAAAATATAGCTGAAATCATAGAACATTTCCCCCGTTTGGCCAACCAGAATGCAACACAATTCAAACTAAGATATAGAGTTATCCCCCTTCAATTGAAAATAATAGACTGTTCAGTGCAGAAGCACGTCGATGCCTCAACAAAAACAATATATTCACAGTCAATTACACGGGATAAGTTGATAACAATGTTTTTGAGCTTCTTCTTTCAAATGGTATATAATATGGCATATATTTTATATAATGTAATCTGGGGGTTTGATGGTATATAATATGGCATATATTTTATATAATGTGATATGGGAGTTCGAAAATTAAGTGGGCATTTAATCAGAATTTTACACTCAATGTGTTGTTTTATTGTACACATAGTTTATCACAGTTTATGCTAAGCGCCTATGAACACAACTTGTTGTGAAATATGTCCTCTACAAATGTAGTTCCGGCTATTTTAGAAAGGTTACGACAATCACTACGCCATGTTAGTACATGTAGATTGTATCTCACAAGACTGTTGCGCCTTCTGATTGACTTAGAGCTGTAACTCTAATTCGCGTAGATTGCATCTGTGCGATGGTCAGCACTACACCCGGGTACTACTTTCATATATTGTCTCGGCTATTAATAGGGTCACGACTTTTAGTATATTTATCTCATATGATTGTCTCGCCTCTGATTGGCGGAGGGATGTACCGCTATTCCACGGAGAGGTCAGCTCTGATATGGTCGACACTACTGCCGGGCACTATATTCATGTAGTCCCGGCTATTTTTAGGTCGGTCACACGACATCGCGTTTGTCATTTAAAACCTGCGTTCAACACTGATGCATTCGACAGTACGATATTTTGAGCCACCGGCAGTTCAGTCGGTAAATTGCCGTACGGTACACATGAAGATTGTCGGTTTGTTTTTCTTGGAGCTCGGTAGTTTCCGTGGGTCCACTGCCAAAACTGTATAGCGTCATACAGTGTACTATGATAATTAGATATACACCACCCAACTCCCAAATAGCTATAATCAACCAACCAACTACTCTATTGTATAATCCATACTTAAGCCTTGAAATAGTGTGTCTGTCATTTGCAGAATGAGGTCCCCAGAGGGTGATGCTATCCCGCATAGCGGGCTAGCATCACCAAATTCACCCTCTGGGGACCTCATTCTGCTTACACCTCAGCAGAATGATGTTCCCAAAGGGTGAATTTGGTTATGCTAGCCCGTTATGCGGGGTAGCATCACTAAATTCACCCTCTGGGGACCTCATTCTGCAAATGAATGACACACTATTTCAAGGCTTGTCCATACTAAATATAAACTGAATAGGCCTGATTGATCTTGAGAAGAAGATTTTTATGTGTAGCCATACCATGTATGGTACACATAATGCTGACGTGTTTTACACTGAAGTGTAGGAATTGCACTCTTATCACTTTGATGATGGGAGCTGCGCTGGCGCAGTATTGAAGATCACGAGCCAGTGCATTCTCGTATATATGCGAATCTCCCAAAGGGAGCCATAGGTTAAGATAAAGTGTTAGGTAAATTGTTAGGCCAATGCATTCTCTTATTTATGCGAGGTTCCCTTGGGAGACTCGTATACATAAGATAATCCACTAGCACGTGATATGTAATGCTGCACCAGCGCAGCTCCCGCCATGAAAGGGTTGACCTATACTCATTGAGAGTAAATACTAGTGCATATTTTTGATAGTGTATTTTACTCAGGCTGATCTATCTTACCCCGCTATGATACGCTTCCATTCCATTGATATCCTGTGCCTATACACAATGCTGACTGACCTACCCTGTGACAGCAATACAAATCGGACGAAGACATCCTTCCTATATCGATATCCAGCATTGAGATAACGTCAATACTAGCTTAATATGATCCCGTTTTGTCATATAATCAATCTGCTCGCACGGGTGTGTTACTGCTGCACACTTAACACTATTTGACAATATGTATATACTCTATCGAGTACTCAGTATCCATTCAACGGGGACATGGGCTATTGTCACACCTATCTAATGTAATTGTGAAAAACCGAACGCGTACTTATTCCCGCACTGGTGCATATCACTGTGTCTGTGCGAGATGGTTGGTGTAGATTGGGTGAAATCGGATTTCTCTCTGCATCGAATCGAAGGCTGCAACCTTCAGTTTAACCACGAAAATAGCTTCAACCAACTCCGACGATCTTTAACTGGATCTTTAAGTTGTTAAAACTTGTGCCCCGATCCCTTGTGTAATATTATATTACAATAAAATATGTTTAAACAAAAATCTTTAACTGGATGCATTTGTTATTAGATCCGCTAATCTATATAATGGCATGAATATTGACAACTACAATTACTGCATAGCAGGTGCATGTGTGTAAAGACAATGTACTGTGCCATGTAATTATGGCGAATCCAGACGCATGTTGGATGGCGTATAAAGGAATTAAATACGCCTCTCCAGTTACTTACTATATATTGTTGCTTGCTGTTACCAACAATGGTGGTGTGATTATCCTGAAAGCTGGTGATCCGTGCTCGCTGTTCCACATAGGGATTTCGCCGCCATATTAACCCTTTACCCGACAGAACGGCCCTGTGCCAATGCATTCTCTTATATATGCGAGTCGACCATAGGTCGCCTCGCATATATAAGAGAATGCATTGGCTTAACACATTAAAAATTATAAAATTGTTAAACAATTTTTAGGCCAATGCATTCTCTTATATATGCGAGGCGACCTATGGTCGACTCGCATATATAAGAGAATGCATTGGCACAGGGCATAACTGTAACTATCACAATGTGGTCAAGGAGCCGGTTCCAATTATATCCATATTTGTATGGTTCTATTGAGACAGACCGAATATATTTTAGGCTGTTGAAGCTTTATTTGGCCGGTTTTGGCCGGTTTGTTTGGTAAAGGGTTAAGCCGATTTCTAGATTATCTCCATGGCAACACCATGGCAACACCATGGCAACACCTTGGCATGTTATATGTTCTCAAAATAAGCTCGTATTAAATTTATTTCAAAAACACAAATAAGCCCATATCTGTATTATTTGAATCTGAATTATGCTCTACATATTAACCTAAATCGACTTACAACATGTACATTCTTTATAATGTGTTTTCACTTTGGCCCGCGCCATAAAACGGAATAACAGGTATAAGTCTACTGTTGGTTCATTTTAGAATAAAATAACTCCAACATGAACTTGTGTGTAAATATTTAGGTCCAATATGAACCTATTTGTACGAGAATATGTTGATTGAATATAGCCGTTCACGTGAGAGCATATGTTACTATCATTTCGACAAGCATAGCATTGATGCATGAATAAATAAAGACGTATGCATCATAATGATGAATAAGAATAAATAATCAAGTGTCTATGAATAGAAAGTGATAGTATTAATAACTCGATATGTTGGTAATGCGGCAGGGCTCAGCATATTCTCGTGCAACTATATTCATATTGGTCCTAGAACGGTTGGGATGAGGGAAATTTATTGTATCTTATCACGCAATATCAGCCGCCAGATACTAGCTGCGGTCAGTGGAGGTCGGATTTCAGGGAAATTAATATTTTATTACCTGACGACTATCGGGATTTGCACAATTAAACCAAGAGATTGAAATCGGAAGCGATCTGTTCTACTATCTACAATTGTGGCCAGCGTGAAACTGTTGGCTTTGGTATTGATTCTTGGTTGTTTCGGCACACGATTATTGGGCACTTTTGACGATGCATGGTGGTATTATATACAACAGGAATATCGTTGGTGACGATCAAGGCGAGAGCTTGTAAGTAGCAGAAGACAGTCAAATGTGGAATTTCGAGTGACAGTGTTGAGATGCGCAAAAATGTACATATACATGAACCGGAATACCCGCGCTATAATACTATAGTATTAAATAGTATGATTTACTAGTGCTACATTTACATGTGAATTTGTGTTTTAATTTTCACTCTATTTTGCATGCATATACGTGCTCGTTTCAAACCTGTTTTAAAGTATGAAGATTATGTATATCATTTAATTCATCTTCATGGTAATAAGTTGGATGGTCGTTCCGTCTGTCGATTGCGTTGGCTGTTTTCTTCCCCGTGGAACAACGGAAAGACAGAAAACATGGATACACCTAAAACTGTCCGAAAAATAAAATCAAGTGCCGAAATTTCTTTAAACGAAGTGCCGACACGCACAAGTGCCGAAACCCCATGCAGGTTACGAAAACCAAGGTGTCGAAACGGCCTGAAAACCAGGTGCCGAAACATCCTGCACCCGAGTCAAGAATGCGATTTTATGGGACAGCATACATGTTAAGTTCGCAGAATATCATTCCACATTGTGGTGAGCAAATAATACTAACATTATCAAAACAATAATCAAAACAACATATTATATCCGCTTTTTACTTTAAACATAATAAATGTCCATGGCTTCACCTTTCTCTGGTGTATACTCGCCTCATATCTCGCGCTTGATTCTCTCTCTCTCTCTCTCCTCTCTCTCTCCTCTCTCTCTCTCTCTCTCTCTCTCTCTCTCTCTCTCTCTCTCTCTCCGCTCTCCTCTCTCTCTCCCATATCCCTCTCTCTCTCTAAGTAGTTTTGCAAGGTAGAGTTCGGTCCCCTCGTTACGCTGATTTGAACACTGCCATCACGTATACAGAATCTAAGGAAACTTTACATTTTTTTATTTAAGGCTTTTGTCCTCCTTATTCGCTTTTCACCTTTTCGCATCAAACATATCACGTGGTTCGTCTTTCTAATTTCAGATATTACCATGAATTCCTGGAGTGACAGAGTTTCAGAGAGTCTCTTTTCTGAGATTTAATTGGTGAGTACGGTTATCTCAAAATTATGGGTCCAGTCTGTTCTCCTGGACTTTAAAGATACGAGCGGCGTTGGCGGTGGGTATGCTGTTAAAATATTCACCTCCGTCAAAAACCGCCATAAACAGAAAGAATGGTAACATATAGGCAGACTTTGTTCTTTTTCCATTCAGAAATATGACATAAACAGTATGTTATTGTCAATTGTTTTCCCTTTGTTATGTAAACAAAAGCAAAAAACGTTACGTTTCCTGGCTTTTGTTTAGATCCGGATATGGTAAACATAAAGAGCGTTATTTAGTTACTGTTCCTGATATGGAATTAATAAAGTCGTTTATATCATTTTTGTGTGATTAACCAATATAATTGCGCTGTGGCTATGTAAACAGAAGCAACAACTTCTGTAACACGAGCAGTGCTGTTGTTTGACGTCCACCATCGTACGTCTTGGCGACAATATACCATTTACGCGCTGATTATGTTTGGCATATGAACAAAACTATATATATTTTAATATTCCTTCTGTTGGTGGCGAATGAATATTTCTGCAACAAACGCCGCCCGTGCCTTTAAGTTCAATATGAGCATATTTATAGGCGGGATGTAGGTTCAATGTGAACGTAATTCAAAACTAAATAAGTCCAACATTGGACCATTTGAGTGAGCAATAACTTCTAACGTGGCAATGTGTATTCAATGTGGCCCGCTCCATCCAATGGAATATCTTCAGTATGTGCTTATTGCAGAATAAAATAAAAGGTCGCTGGGCAAAATGTCCCACGACGAAGGTGGCAGATCTCTACACTACAAAATGTAGGAGGAATTGTTTTTATGCCAATCAGAAATATGTCATAAACAGTATGTTATTGTCAATTTTTCCCCTTTGTTATGTAAACAAGAGCAAAAAAACGTTACGTTTCCTGGCTTTTGTTTTGATCCGGATATGGTAAACATAAAGAGCGTTATTTGTTACTGTTTTCCTGATATGGAAATAATAAAGAGCGTTTATATCATTTTTGTGGGATTAACCAATAGAATTGCGCTGTGTTATGTAAACAGAAGCACAACTTCTATAACACGAGCAGTCTCTTGTTTACGTACACCATCGTCCGTCTTGGCGTCTTGTACTATTTACGCGTTGATTATGTTTGGCATATGAGCGGAACTGTATATATTGTGGTGTTCCTTCTGTTGATTGCGATTTGAACAAATATAAATATTTCTGCAACGAACGCCGCCCGTGCATTTAACCTATGTGAATATTTAGGTTCAATGTGCACCTATTTGCACGATAATATTTTGCAGGGTCAGTACCACTGGGGCTCATACTTAAAGAGATAAAACGCAAGGGCAGGAATTAAAATAAAACAGCTTTTCACGTTAACACACTCACATTTCTGACTGATTTGAATATCATAAATCGTATAAGCAATGTACATGCAAAGACGTGGCTATGATATCTCTGCCCCCCCCCCCCCCCCCCCCACCACCAACCGAACCAGATCAAAAACTCCCATGTTATATTTTGTTTACCCTGTGCCAATGCATTCTCTTATATATGCGAGTCGACCATAGGTCGCCTCCCATATATAATAGAATGCATTGGCCTAACAATTTTTTACAATTTTAATATTTGTTCTTGTATTCTTTAACAATTTTATAATTTCACCCATACAGAGCCCCAGACAAACATGAGCAGACGACACTCTTCTATATGCTTATATATATATGTGTGGGGCTCCCTGCATGGTAATGGATGTTTTTTTTATTTTATGTCCTAAAAATTGTCAGAAACATTTATTTAAAAAAAATGATAAAAAATTGTTAGGCCAATGCATTCTCTTATATATGCGAGGCGACCTATGGTCGACTCACATATATAAGAGAATGCATTGGCACAGGGTAAAATCCCGGATTGGAACTTTCCAACTGGTACCTAGTTCCAATTCCAATTCCAACCGATTGTCATTTCGGACCAAAAGTAATAAAAAATATACTACTGACATAAAAACAACAAATTCCCCACTAACTAATGGTTGGAACATCAAATAATGAGAAATTTTTTCAACTCATGTTACATGTAGTTTGTGTCAGGCATGAAACTGTTGAACATTTTGGCCAAAGTTGGGGTGGGGGTAGTCATCCCCAAACCATTCGATATCGTCACGTCCTGTTTACATGGTAGTATAGTCAATATAGTGATGTCATAACACAAGCATTACCACGGTAGAGACTGCGTACGTACTCTAATAAACTTGGCAACGTTACAGCGAATTTCCAGCGAAGGTTAACGTTCTTTTACGTAATTTTGAGGGACGAATACGATAGGTCGATAAATACACAAAATATTGGTATACCGGTTCCATATGCTCTGAAAACTCTTGCCAAGTCACAGCCATTTTCCAGCCGTTTTCAATTTTTCGCCAGAAGTCAGACAAACGCTCTTTATTTCGACCATATCAGGAATAAACTATAGCACGGAACGATCGTTTTTTGTTCCATGTCGTGCAAATGGCTGGGACTCACACACCGTGTTCATAGTTGCATTCATTGCTTCAATGCATCTTTTTGGGTTACATAATGCTCGTAGAAAGGTAGTTTAGATATTTATCGACCTATTTCGTTCGATACCGGGAAAATTTCAAAATCGAAAAATGTTATGTGTATTTTGGAGCGCAAACTGCCATGTGGCTTTAATCATAGTTTGGTTACATAAAGTTACATGTAGTATCAAGCTCAATGAACACAATGACATCCATATCTAACTTGCTTGTTGCCATACTGTGACAATTTTGTATTGTTTATAACGGAGTGGTGACAACATCAGTTACTAAATTTCGTTAGAATTGCGACTCATTAGAGATCATATATAATTATGTGACCCGCTATATCAAATCCAGTCGTAAGTCGGGATTATTTTACCCTGTGCCAATGCATGCTCTTATATATGCGAGTCGACCATATATAAGAGAATGCATTGGCCTAACAATTTTTTATCATTTTTTTTAAATAAATGTTTCTGACAATTTTTAGGGCATAAAATAAAAAACATCCATTACCCTGCAGGGAGCCCCACACATGTATAGAAGCAAATAGAAGAGTGTCGTCTGCTCATGTTTGTCTGGGGCTCTGTATGGGTGAAATTATAAAATTGTTAAAGAATACAAGAAAAAAATATTAAAATTGTAAAAAATTGTTAGGCCAATGCATTCTATTATATATGGGAGGCGACCTATGGTCGACTCGCATATATAAGAGAATGCATTGGCACAGGGTAAAATAATCCCGACTTACGACTGGATTTGATATGGCGGGTCACATATATCACATGTATCAACTTCGAATGCTGTAATTATGTAATTATGTCTATCTCAGAATTGATTGCATGTACCACGTGGTTATATATTGTAGCTTGACAATTGCTGATGATACAAATCAGTCGTATACACGCCTTGTCGACCGTAGTAGATTCTGTTATTTAAAAAAAAGCTTCTGCGTCCATAAACTGGCAACATAAATGACCGATTAATATTTCCGCAGCGGCGAATTCTGATCAAATCAAAAAGCCATCAACGTCGCGCGAAGATGCCATCACAAACGGATTTGTGGGTATTTGCCATGCTCCGCTTAATCAATGTAATTTCCGTCTTCTAAAAACGCTACTTTGCAACGAATCCTTGATGATTTCCCCCTCGCAAATTGGGGATTTGTGAGATTTAGCACGCCATTATGTAGTGCTTCTGAGAGATCGTATCACTCATAGGGTGGTCAATCAAGTATCTGACAATGTGTCTCATGACAAAATGAAAATTAATTTGTTTCCGTTAGGGAAAATATATACAGTGCTCTTCTCTTGCATGCAAAGTAATGGTAAGGATTGTTTCGCAAATAACCGATTGTCAGTTTATATATATATATATTATTATTACTGGAAGAAGCCAGTGACATGGCTATACGATCGAAAATTGCTTTCGAATTATCCAACTGATACAACAAACTTTGGTGGCCATTTCAAACGTTTGACTTAAAGGGGTGCTGTACACTAAATCCGGCCTTTTATGTGACCGTCTCCTTTTATACCCAACATAATATATACAACAAATGAATGAATTTGAGCCATGAATAGATTCCCACCAAATAAGATTCACATGCATAAGGCTTATGTTTGGTGGGGTAATTATAAATGGTTATATATGTTGTCGAGAGTGCATGGAACTGAAACTAACCATTATATTACTTGGCGTGCTGGGGGAGCTCTCCGCTTCAGATACTCAGGATGTTCATTTCATTCATACCATGTCATCATGTCGATTTCAACGATAGTCGACAAACAACGTCATCGTGTAACTTTCACTATTGACCGAATTCGCGTGGAACTGAATGTATCTTCTGCTTTGTTCATAAGTATGTGTTTTCATTCTATTCAAGAAAATAGGATATATATGGATTATCAGATGCATGTACGTATGCAGACTTATGATAACAATCAAATCCTATTTCCTTTCGCACGGTATAGTCTCTACAAAAGCATGCATCAACTGCTGTGCATCAGTTGGAAAATAAATCTTTGAGATACACGTAGATCGCGTTGAGTTGTGTGATTTTAGTTTATTTAAAAAAAATATTAAAACTTCCTAGGGTCCAATGATTTGATCCAGTAGAGTGCCGGAATAGACCCGTTAGAAAATCATTATGGACCTACTTTCCCTTATAAATAAAAACAAATAAATGATTTTATGACGTTTATATAAATAGGAGAATGTTGCACGTCGACTGATTTGTGTTGGCCTCATGACAGCCGATTACGACATTAATGCTATAAGCACACCGATCTACTGTGAGACATTCGCGCTCGCGAAATTCAAAACAACAGCGTCGTATTAGATAATAATTGGTGACGTTACAAAATCAGATATAGTCTATATACGACCAAAATCATCCGGCTTTGGTTCGTTATAAACGATGTAAAACAACATGGTAATTATAATGAGTTTATGATTCGAGTTATAATCACAATATTGTTTACATCGTCATAGAGAACATGGGTGTATTTTGCACTTATCCATGGCTCGAATGCATTCAACTGTTGCATATATTCTTTTGAACATAAAAGGAGATGGTTCCAGAAACTTCCGTATTTAGTGTACAGTTCCCCTTTAAAGTAGGTAAACACTCTACACTATTGGTATAAATACGACACATTTTGTGTGGATCCTAAAATTATGCTCAATTGTGTTACATCCCTGCCGGTTCCCGGATCAAAATAGGTCCATAAATACGATGGTTACTTTATCACCACTGGCCAAGTGGTCCTGCAAATGTGCTATGGTGCTGGTGGGTCCACCTGAATCGTCATGATGCTATTAGGGCAAATTGATGTACCGTTATTTAATCTAAAGTTCTAATTTTCGCGGTGTTTGAACAATCTGAACATGAAAAGCCATTATGTGTGTCAAAAATACACAAACATATTTTTAATACCGCTTGTATTAGATGTTGCAAATTGACTATAATGAAGATGTATATTCATGTCATATTTGCAAAGACCAGCGCAGCCATATTTATTTTTCCCCAAAAATATATGTTCTTGAATGTTTCAAACAAGATACTACCTTTTTCTCAAATCGCTCGGATTAGCCAAACACCGCGAAAATGACAACTTAGCAATTCAGCATGACCACCAGCATCATAGAAAATTAGCAGGACCGCTTGACCATGGTGTTTATACGGACTCTACATGCATGTACATGTATATGCCGCCGATACTAAGAACGTTTAAATATTTGCAATGTCGAATTGTTCCTCACATATAGTGGGTCATGCGCTCTTGTAAACCATCCTTGTTTCATTATGGAACTACCAACTACTATAAATTAACTTTTTTTGTGTGGAAATGTAATAAAATTTGTGGTTACAAATAATCGCCGGATTTTGTGAATTCTTACCACAAAAGGGGTTTGATAGGACACGTGTAACACAATCGTTGGTGAAATTTCGTACATAAGACCGGATTATTATTGTAAATACGTTTAATAGTATTGGCACCAGATGGTTGTGGTTTACATCATAGCGATCCATGTTAGTGGGACTGGGAATGGACACGTTCTCTACTTACGTCATACGTACTGATCCAATATCAGATTTTAGAACAATGGGGACTGGGGTCATCTTCAGCATGGAAAACAAATAAAGATCATCATTTGTTAGTCTGGTCGTGATATGGTTAAAATAGAGAGCGTCGTTAAAAAATAAAGAGCTTTCTATGTTCGTCTGGTCCTGATAAGGTAAAACGAAGAGCGTGTGTCTGAGCTGAAGCTATCTTATCCTTACTTCCAATGTATATGTATGTATATATAATTTGGAGGTTCAGCTGATTCTTGTCAGTTTAAGGTATGACATGTACAATTGATTAAAGCCAATTGGCGATTTGAAGGTTCAAAATATGCTCGCTTTTGTTACATCGTGATCCGGTTCCAGTGACCAACATAGGTCGATACATATGCTAAATATTAGTATACGGACTCTTTATGCCACACACATATAATTTATTAATTGAATGCATAAAGTCGTGGGCAAATAATGAGCGTAACTTGATAGTCTATTCCTGATTTGGTAGGAATAAAGAGCGTTTGTTTCACTTCTTTGGAATATGTTTTTGGAAACAGATGGGAAAAAAAGAAATTGATCTTGAAAATGAGACTGCAAAATGTATTGTTTTCTGATAAACTGTTCACATGCGCTCGAAATAAATTTTCAAATAATTATCAAATTTGCTATTATTTCACTAAAATTACTACCCATTCACAATAAAGTTGTGATATGGTAAGTGATAAAAAAAATATATAATTGGTTTAAAAAATTACATATTTATCGTCAAATAATTTAAAGTTGCCTATTATTATGGTAAACGTGTAGATCTGGTAAAATTATGTCATCTGGTCATTAACTTTATGTTCAAAGTTAGACATTAGTGAGACACCAAACAACCTGTCGTAATGTCCCCGTCGTATTGTTTTATAGCGGATATTGATTCCTAAATATATGCGGCGACACGGTTGTTGCGTTTATTACACGTCTTTTGCAATAAAACACACAGTTCCTCCGCATCAGCCTTTGTAGTTTATTTATTCTTTCAGACACCACATCAGGGTATTACAATGAGAAGGCGTAATGAACAAACATAAAACGAATTCCGACCATTATACCGTGAGCGGAGGCTGTTAAGCAACTACAATGGGTATTCATGTTTTATCGATGCAACGTATGCATTATATAGCTAACTTAACTTAGCATCGGCATATAGTTTGACAAACATTTAAAAAAAAACACTTGTATGATGGATGTTGAAAACACACACATATACTTAATATCATTAACAAGTGATTAATAGGGCGTCAACGGTGAAGATACACGACGTTATTGTGTATCTTCGTTTACTGCCCTGGAGAACAGACTGTTGACATAATTTTGATTAACTTACAAGTTTTCCTCACAGTAGACGGTCGTGATGTACTCGTTAGTAATTTTAATTTTAATTTAGGCTGTAATCGCTTCTATTGTAAATAGGAAAAAAGTTATGGCGTTCTGATTTAAAGATACGGGCGGTGTGTATGCTGTTAAAATATTCACCTCCGTCAAAAACCGCCATAAACAGAAATAATAGTAAAATATAGACATACCTTGTTCTTATACCAATCATAAATATGGCATAAACAGTATGTTATTGTCAAATGTTTTCCCTTTGTTATGTAAAGAAAAGCAAAAAACGTTACAGAACCTGGTTTTTGTTTAGATCCGGATATGGTACACACAAAGAGCGTTATTTGTTACTGTTTTCCTGATATGGAAATAATAAAGAGCGTTTATATAATTTGTGTGTGATTAACCAATAGAATTGCGCTGTGTTATGTAACAGAAGCAAAACTTCTGTAACACGAGCAGGCTCCTGTTTACATACACCATCGTAAGTCTTGACGACAATATACTATTTGCGCGCTGATTATGTTTGGCATATGAACAAAACTATATACATTTTAATATTCCTTCTGTTGATGGCGATTTGAACAAATATGAATATTTCTGCAACGAACGCCGCCCGTGCCTTTAAAATACGGGCAGTCTAGCATATAGCGTGGACTATATGCCTTTCATCTCGACAATGAAACCGAAACTTTAAAATAAAAGTACCATCACACAGGAAAAGATCAGGAAATAATAACATGGAATAGTTCTTCGACAAACATCAGATATGATCAGATATCGGTCGGATGTGTAATAAACACGGGACCGCACGTGTGTTACTGGCCTATATTTTGCGACACTCTTGTAATTGCGGAAGGATAACAGTCCAGGTATTCGATCTCTCGTATTACGCCGTCGCACTCATGTCATACATAAACTGATGACCAGGAACACACAAGTGCGAGCTCGTGCAGAATATCACCCTATATACTTCATTACCAGAGAACTTACCTTTTACCTTCGTATACAGTACGTAAAGAGGTGCGATAAGCAAAACACTCAGCGAACTCACTGTGTAGACTGTGTATCAACATAATTCGAGGTGATATTTTTAACCGTGATTCACGGTGACTATTCCATGGAGCGGATTAATATGAATGTACATACATCCTGGAGACTGACCAGGGCTCACCAAGAATCACAGAGAATACCCGAGTTTCACCAGAATCGCAGAGAATTGCCGAGAATATCCGAGAATTGCAGCAAAACACCGACAACTACATGTTCATGTACTTAGAATATTTGACGTTATTTCGATTTATTTTATAAGAGTGTTAACTAATTAATGTGTCTTGACTTATTCAAAATGGAATGACCGTACCGCGAAAATTAAAATTTGTGGAAATTGTAGACCTGTGCAATGCAATTCCCGTTGCATGTACACGTGTAAACGGGTCGCCATGATTGACGACCGTGGTGTGTCACGATGATTCATGGTCGTATAATGTCGTATAATGTTCACGAGTTTTGTATAAAACTGCAATCGCCAGTGTTTACTATACCAGATCGCTCTCGCTAATGGCCACTCAAGTCTCGGTGTTGAGTGCATGGATCGCCACGGTGTTGAGTGCTTTGCTTATCGCACACTCTTTACATACTGTATATCGTCTGTTAAAGAAATAAAAGGAATATTTGTTGTTCCATGCCCAAGAAAAGTTGGGATCATAGATTTATAAATTCTACGACACGAATAGATCTCCTGCGACATAAAACGCCCGTGTATAAGTATTTCACGCATGTATTGACCTATTCTGGTCTTCTGAACCGGGTCAACATATGATACAAGTTAGCATTACTTAGTATAATCTGGGATCCCAAAAACAACCATGTGGCTTTAACCCTTTATATACTAAAGGATTACCCCATCAGTTATAAACGTATATATTGGACTAGCCTATTATTCCACTGAAGGGGTGTTCGGGAAACATAACAGCCGACAAGCAGACATATAGATAATAACAGTGCAGAATGATTCTTGTACATTGGAGATGAATGTTAAAATAATAAGTTCAATAAACGGCCTATGTTGAACTTATTTCTCTGAACATTTCCTAGGGGAACTACTCGTCAATGAGTATTTATAAGAGAGGGTTAAGCCAGGTGTTCTATTATTGTGTAAACAGCAGCAACGTGGCACATGTAATGGAAGACTGTGAGAACTTTGCGGCATGCTCATTCTCCGACTGATTCAAATGAATCAAATCTCAAGGACCATTCTGACAACATAGCCAAAGGCACCAAATAATATCGAATCATCTCCCATTCTAACGGTTCGTCAACTGTATCGATTTCGTCTGAGCTGTCGGCATTGATTTTGAATCCTCTCGATTGCAGTGTGTCCCAACGAGTACACCCCTGGTTAAGTGGTTCTGCTAGTTTACTATGATGATGTTGGGCCCTCCTGAATTGCTATGATGCTGATTTGTCCTCCTGAATTGCTATGATGCTGATTTGTCCTCCTGAATTGCTATGATGCTGATTTGTCCTCCTGAATTGCTGTGATGCTGATTTGTCCTCCTGAATTGCTATGATGCTGATTTGTCCTCCTGAATTGCTATGATGCTGGTTGGTCCTCCTGAATTGCTATGATGCTGGTGGGTCCTCCTGAATTTATATGATGATGTTGGGTCCTGTTGCATTGCTATGATGCTGATTTGTCCTCCTGAATTGCTATGATGTTGGTTGGTCCTGCTGCATTGCTATGATGCTGGTGGGTCCTGTTGCATTACTATGATGCTGGTGGGTCCTGCTGCATTGCTATGATGCTGGTGGGTCCTGCTTCATTGCTATGATGATGTTGGGTCCTGTTGCGTTGCTATGATGCTGTTGGGTCCTGCTGCATTGCTATGATGCTGGTGGGTCCTGTTGCATTGCTATGATGCTGGTGGGTCCTGCTGCATTGCTATGATGATGTTGGGTCCTGTTGCATTGCGATGATGCTGGTGGGTCCTGCTGCATTGCTATGATGCTGGTGGGTCCTGCTGCATTGCTATGATACTGGTGGGCCCTGTTGCATTGCTATGATGCTGTTGGGTCCTGCTGCATTGATAGATGCTGGTGGGTCCTGTTGCATTGCTATGATGCTGGTGGGTCCTCCTGAATTGCTATGATGCTGGTTGGTCCTCCTGCATTGCTATCACGATGTTGGGTCCTGTTGCATTGTTATGATGCTGGTGGGTCCTACTGCATTGCTGTGATGCTGGTGGGTCTTGTCGCATTGCTATGATGATGTTGTGTCCTGTTGCATTGCTATGATGCTGATATAGGCAAAGCGATGCTGTTAAGAAAACGTGCTCTTATTTTATTTAAAGTAATTTAGCGGTGTTTGGATGATTTGAAACACACGAAGCCCCTCTCCCGATACAATATAATAAATCTAATGAAACGTATTTACAGGATTATCAGTTTTGAGATATATAATTTGTGTTGCCTTCCAGAGGTTGTAGAAATTTGTATTTAAAACAATGTGGCTATACATTATGAATGTTTGGTACGATTAGAGAGTTCTAATATATAATCCATTAGTGTATGTTCGGAGGTAAAAAGCAAACGTAATGTCATGTACTCGATTTTGTTGTTGTTTGCAGCGCTCTGGAAGGGTGTACGGATAATTAATAAGAACGTGCATGTTTGTTGGGGGGGGGGGTGTTTGGATTATCTGAACAAATCGAGGAAAAGCCACAATGAATGATTGTGGGACTCAGCTTCCCGCCGTCCAACACAATGCGCAGTGTATTTATTTCTTAAACATCGAATTTCGGGGCCTCGGTGGCTCAGTCGGTAAGGAGCTCTGCTCTCCAGCGCTCTCGATATGGGTTCAATTCCCGGTGGAATCATCGCTGACTTGGTATCCCATATCGCTATATGTGGGAGTTGCCAGTTATTCGCCGATGGTCGGTGGTTTCGCCGGGCACAGTGGGTCATTATTCCAGCCAATGAAATCGCTGCTATATGTTTATCTTAGTGCACGGACTTTCCATCCACCAATAAAACTGGCAACGTCATGCTATAGCCCCGGGTGCTGAAAACGACGTTAAACCCCAATAAATAAATAAATAATTGTGACCCGCCATATCAAATCCAGTCGTAAGTCGGGATTTTTTTACCCTGTGCCAATGCATTCTCTTATATATGCGAGTCGACCATAGGTCGCCTCGCATATATAAGAGAATGCATTGGCCTAGCAATTTTTTACAATTTTAGTAATTTGTTCTTGTATTCTTTAACAATTTTATAATTTCACCCATACAGAGCCCCAGACAAACATGAGCAGACGACACTCTTCTATATGCTTATATATATGTGTGGGGCTCCCTGCAGGGTAATGGATGCTTTGTATTTTATGTCCTAAAAATTGTAAGAAACACTTATTTAAAAAACATGATAAAAATTGTTAGGCCAATGCATTCTCTTATATATGCGAGGCGACCTATGGTCGACTCGCATATATAAGAGAATGCATGGGCACAGGGTAAAACAAATCCCGACTTACGACTGGATTTGATATGGCGGGTCACATATGCCAGGTTGCTGCTGTTTACACAATAATGGAACACATGGCTTAACCCTCTCTTATAAATACTCATTGACGAGTAGTTCCCCTAGGACTTACGACTGGATTTGATATGGCGGGTCACAATTAAATAAACATCGCCTTTAAAGTTTAAGATAATTAAGATGTACAGCTTCGACAGCAGTCCGATACGATATATGCCGAATCAGCGAACAAAACGGTAATGGTCATATACCACTATATAATAGTGGAATTCAGGATGTGCCTGACCTGTTTATGGCAACCAATGCATCGTGGGGAATTATGACAGTACATGTCTCTTACTTGTCAGGGTGCATTGTCCTGGCGCGACATAGAGGAAGTTTCTACCCTCTATATACTATTCGCAATCCGCTAATGATCCGCGATATCCCATGCGATATTAATTTTCTATGAGCTCAAAAGATAGGTCCATTATATCGGCAGGCTTTATTAAATAGACTGACATATCGCCCTATAATTTATTCATGTGGTATTACTTTTGAATGACGTATCGAGTGACCTTTTCACTAACACTGGATTTGCTCCATATTTTAGATATTTATTAGTTTGAACGACTCCGTCAATATACATTGTTTTCTAAAACTCGGCTATACCACTGTGGCATGTTTTGGCTCAATATATATGGAAGTGTCTGTTATTTCTTTTGACTAGCCTCCCTGGGTCAAATTCCAGACGACTCCGCCATTCCCAAATGAGGAATTAATTCGTCTCCATATACGGTTGTTCAGACGACGATGATGAATGATTTCAGTCTGGATCTGTTTAAAGTCATGATCTGTCATTTTGAGTTCAGACGAATATCCACTGTGAATCCTCGTACGGTGCTTCCATCCTCTCCAGATATGACGCACGCTCATACGCATGTCTAGAATGATAGGATAGAATATTTTATATTACAATATACACATATATCATCATTAAATAATATATTTAACAGTAATATTATATTGTATGTTCGGGGTGATGACATAGTCAGGCTAGACCGTGTTCCTGTCCCCCTTAACAAAAAGTAGATGCTATGGTGGGCGCTCAAATGTTCTTGTATAATGCACGACTATTTAAGAAATGAAATAAGGGTGTGTGTCAATGAAGTAATTCCACATATTAGCTCATACATGGAATGGTAGTTGAAGGAAGCTTGGGCGGATCAGTCGGAAAGGTGCATAGCTCATTGTGTCTCCCGAACACATCTCCATAAACACAAATGACAATTATTTCGCTAATGAGAGTAACTATATTTGATTTTTATGATAGAATGACACTGTTTGTTGGGAAATACTGATGCAAAACTAATTAAATCCTGATTTGAGCAAATTTATTGCGCATCAGTTGAGTGTTTCACATCACTTTAATAAAACACACTCATGTCGTTCGGTGTATGTCTGTGGCCTAGCGATTGGAGCTTGTATATAACGATAAGTACTAAATCATGTCCTCAAAACACAATCCACTATGCCATCCCCGATTACAGCACCATTTACCCTCATGATGGCCCAAATGAGCTCCTCAAATAAATCAGAAACAACACAGAAAATTACCGTTATGATATGGCACGAAACAGAGCGATAGCGTCGTATAGTGTTTCACCTATGAGCCAGGGACGAGTCTATCCATTATCCAATTATCAAAAATATGCGTCGGGAGGGGCGAACAGCATTCTTTGAGATCCGAGTGTTACAAATCCTGCATCATAACGCCATCAACACCCCGAGAGCCAATGTGCTACATGTATATGTCCTTTGTAAATGGCGAGTCATACTGGCAACATACTCACAATAGTGCCTTGTCCAAGTTTTCTTTCCTTCGAGATAAACCACCTATCTCGGATCGTGTGTAGGTAACAGGCGTACAACAGGTGACGTCACACAGTTGCGTCACACATAATTATTCCGTGTCGTTAAAATATTCGACCGTCATCACTTTTTCGCGAAAGGAATCACGTGATTTCCAGTGGTTGCTCAAAAAGCGCGGCATCACATTGGACCAACGCGATGAAAAGACCGTTTGCTACTACACAACTTCCGCTGTGTGATGATGAACAGTAGAATGATTTATTTATTTATTTATCACTGGTATTATAAATAAATAGTTTCATATTGGATCAATGTCGTTTGTTAGCTTACAAAAATAAGTTACGACATCATGACATGCTGCATGATGCCATTTGTCCATTGTGTCATGTCGTCTCAGGACTACATTACTGTTTTCGCCTCACTTGACTAGACCTATATACACAGACACGCTTCAGTTGTTATATACAAGGGTATTTCATAAAATTATTCTATCGGATCCATGTCAGTATGAACCCTCATTTTGTCCTGTTTCTACTCATAGATACAGCGTGCACATATCGGGCGAAACTTAGGTCTGAATGTGGCATGCTTGGTTATAGGCCCCTGTGCCAATGCATTCTCTTATATATGCGAGTATAGGTCGCCTCGCATATATAAGAGAATGCATTGGCTTAACACATTAAAAATTATAAAATAGTTAAAGAATGTAAAAAAAAATGGTACAGGCACAGGTCATAACTGTAACCATCACAATGTGGTCAATGAGCCGGTTCCAATGATATCCATATTTGCATGGTTTTATTGAGACAGACTCAAGATATTTTAGGCTGTTGAAGCTTTATTTGGCCGGTTTTGGCCGGTTTGTTGGGTAAAGGGTTAAATGTTTAAATAATATATCGCCACATCGAGGTCTACTCACATCTAAATCGGTCTTCAAGATTAATCAAGCATTCGCTGCGTTACCATGCAAACGTTATGCCTAACTATGCATATATGTTAATGACTAATAATTGACTATTTACTTCCCCTTAACTCCATACACACTCTTAACCCTTTCAGTGCCAGGTCGATTTTTGTATCAATCCGTATACCCTGTGCCAATGCATTCTCTTATATATGCGAGTCGACCATAGGTCGCCTCGCATATATAAGAGAATGCGTTGGCCTAACAATTTTTCATCATTTGTTATTATTTTTTACAATTTTTTACAATTTTAATAATTTTTTCTTATATTCTTTAACCGACTCATTTTGTAGGTTTAGTGCCATGGAATCTTACGTTTTTCATGGGCATCAAAATTATTACTATGAAAACTTGGTGATAGTTTTGAGTTATAACGTGCCCCTAAGGTTTTATCCAGTTTTTTTAAAATTCGCTAGAGCATGCTTAAGCATACCTAAAAAAATTCAACCCAAAAAAATCTATAAAAAAAGAAAATATATTTTTTATTCTTTTAGGACCGATTTTACAGGCCGTAAATTAGGGCCGATAAGATCGGCCCCTGGCAGAGGCGGACTGGCCGATCGGGAGACCGGGAAATTTCCCGATGGGCCGGAGGCCGGAAAAATTCTGATTCCACGTGATTTTCTATCAAGCGAGAATCCGAGGGGGTTTTTACGGTTTGGGGGGGGGGGGGTATACGTGGTTGGGCCGCCCAACCACAACTTGGGCCGCAAATGAAACCGACGTGGGCCGCCACATATGCTGTTTAACCAGCCGTGTATCCAATAAGATGGTACTCTTCTCACATAAATTCATGAGGGCAGAGGCGGACTGCATGGCCGATCGGGAGACCGGGAAAATTCCGGACGTGGGCCGCCACATGTGTTGTTTAACCAGCCGAATTGGCTAATCGTAATTTTGACATTAACATATAACACCACGTAAAGACCCCATTAATCTCGAGATTTTAACGGTAACTCCCAGCTGTAAATCCCAAAATAAATCTTACGCACCCCTCCCCCAATTGAAATTTACAAGAAAATAGGAACGCTTCAGTTGATGCCAGTCTAGTTTATCGGATTCGAGATTTTCTTGTATAGTTTTCAAAATGTTCTCACCCCGGGCCGATCAACCATGAACAGCCCGGTGTGTCCTGGTCTCTTGTCCGTAGCCGTGTGCATTTTGTCTGGAGTTAGACCGCTAGATGTTAGATTTTATGCAATTTTTCAGGTAAAAATATCTGAATGGTCTCATACCGGGAATATATACAACCATGGTTTATGAATATATAGGATATTAGACCAGAGGTGAAAATGGAATTATGCAAAAACATGTATTTGGTCTGCATCTGATTCAAGGGGGGGGGGGGGGGGGGGGGGGTGCAAATGCAAAAATATGTATTTGGTCTGATTCTGATTCAAGGGGGGGGATATGTATTTGGTCTGATTCTGATTCAAGGGGGGGGTGCAGTTGGAATTTTCCAAGGTGGACTGTGGACGCCCCCCCCCCCCAAACAGATGGGCCGGTATTATATTAATTTCCCGGGCCGGTTTTTTGGCCCAGTCCGCCTCTGGTCCCTGGCACTGAAAGGGTTAAAACAATATATACTCCAGATTACCGACGTAGGTAATGAACTTGTCCCGTGGGGAGTACCAAATATCCAGGTACTCTGGAGTATCAAATATCTAGGTACTCTGGTTTACCTGCCCATGTACTCTGGTTTACCTGCCCATGTACTCTGGTTTACCTGTCCATGTATCTGGTTTACCTGCCCATGTACTCTGGTTGACCTGCCCATGTACTCTAGTTTACCGGCCCATGTACTCTGGTTTACCTGCCCATGTACTCTGGTTTACCTGCCCATGTACTCTGGTTTACCTGCCCATGTACTCTGGTTTACCTGCCCATGTACTCTGGTTTACCTGCCCATGTACTCTGGTTTACCTGCCAATGTACTCTGGTTTACCTGACCATGTACTCTGGTTTACCTGCCCATGTACTCTGGTTTACCTGTCCATGTACTCTGGTTTACCTGTCCATGTACTCTGGTTTACCTGCCCATGTACTCTGGTTTATCTGCCCATGTACTCTGGTTTACCTGCCCATGTACTCTGGTTTACCTGTCCATGTACTCTGGTTTACCTGCCCATGTACTCTGGTTTACCGGTCCATGTACTCTGGTTTACCTGCCCATGTACTCTGGTTTACCTGCCCATGTACTCTGGTTTACCTGCCCATGTACTCTGGTTTACCTGTCCATGTACTCTGGTTTATCTGCCCATGTACTCTGGTTTACCTGCACATGTACTCTGGTTTATCTGCCCATGTACTCTGGTTTACCTGTCCATGTACTCTGGTTTACCTGCCCATGTACTCTGGTTTACCTGCCCATGTACTCTGGTTTACCTGCCCATGTACTCTAGTTTACCGGCCCATGTACTCTGGTTTACCTGCCCATGTACTCTGGTTTACATGACCATGTACTCTGGTTTACCTGGCCATGTACTCTGGTTTACCTGCCCATGTACTCTGGTTTACCTGCCCATGTACTCTGGTTTACCTGCCCATGTACTCTTGTTTACCTGCCCATGTACTCTGGTTTACCTGTCCATGTACTCTGGTTTACCTGCCCATGTACTCTGGTTTACCTGCCCATGTACTCTGGTTTATCTGCCCATGTACTCTGGTTTACCTGTCCATGTACTCTGGTTTACCTGTCCATGTACTCTGGTTTACCTGCCCATGTACTCTGGTTTACCTGTCCATGTACTCTGGTTTACCTGCCCATGTACTCTGGTTTACCTGCCCATGTACTCTGGTTTATCTGCCCATGTACTCTGGTTTTCCTGTCTGTCCATGTACTCTGGTTTACCTGTCCATGTACTCTGGTTTACCTGCCCATGTACTCTGGTTTACCTGTCCATGTACTCTGGTTTACCTGTCCATGTACTCTGGTTTACCTGTCCATGTACTCTGGTTTACCTGTCCATGTACTCTGGTTTACCTGTCCATGTACTCTGGTTTACCTGTCCATGTACTCTGGTTTACCTGCCCATGTACTCTGGTTTACCTGTCCATGTACTCTGGTTTACCTGTCCATGTACTCTGGTTTACCTGTCCATGTACTCTGGTTTACCTGCCCATGTACTCTGGTTTACCTGTCCATGTACTCTGGTTTACCTGCCCATGTACTCTGGTTTACCTGTCCATGTACTCTGGTTTACCTGTCCATGTACTCTGGTTTACCTGTCCATGTACTCTGGTTTACCTGTCCATGTACTCTGGTTTACCTGTCCATGTACTCTGGTTTACCTGTCCATGTACTCTGGTTTACCTGTCCATGTACTCTGGTTTACCTGTCCATGTACTCTGGTTTACCTGCCCATGTACTCTGGTTTACCTGCCCATGTACTCTTGTTTACCTGCCCATGTACTCTGGTTTACCTGTCCATGTACTCTGTTTTACCTGCCCATGTACTCTGGTTTACCTGCCCATGTACTCTGGTTTATCTGCCCATGTACTCTGGTTTACCTGTCCATGTACTCTGGTTTACCTGTCCATGTACTCTGGTTTACCTGTCCATGTACTCTGGTTTACCTGTCCATGTACTCTGGTTTACCTGTCCATGTACTCTGGTTTACCTGTCCATGTACTCTGGTTTACCTGCCCATGTACTTTGGAGTACCACATATCCAGGTAATATGTTGAGTAATTGTCCTCTGAAAATTTATGAATATGATGCATCCGTCCTTTGTAATATTTATACAGGTACCGGTACTTGTAGTTTGTAGTCAACAAACTTGTGACTGACTCATCATGTGTCAGTTAATTAATTGCGACATTGTTTTTGAAATTCTCAAAACTGTCGTGTCAAGTGTAGTCCGATGCCGCCATGTTTTTTTTTCACTTTCAATGTTAAATTGTATCGTGTACCACGTGATTTCTAAACACAATTAGCTTGGGTCATCAATTTGGCACCGAGCGATAGTAGCTTTGGTTCTGAAACTGTAAAATAACATTGTATGGTTGTGTAGTACCTATATGTTAGGTTTCATATCGCTTAAATGCACTAGCAAGTGCCTTTATGGATCGTTATATCTAAGAGTGCAGGGTCCGTTCTTTTTGCCTTGCATATTATCAAATTACTGGTTCACTATTTACGATTGCCTGTCTCTTCTGTAGCGGACATAACGACCAGATTGGAGGGAAATTTCATTAATTGTAATCATCTTTATCTTACAATTCAATCCAAAATGCTCCATCTATCAGAAATAGTGATATCTTATGGTCATAATGGTGTATGACAAACTAACATTTGTGTTAAATTACGCACTGAATATGCATGTAATTAGGAGTAAATCACGTTTAAGGTGGATACACACATGCATGTAATCTCTGTAATTATCGAGCATTTGGCGTTTTACATGGATCATACAGACAATGTAATATGTGTCCACTGACAACCCAATCATTGCCGACGTGTTGACCGCACTGAGTTCTAGTTCCAATCTTGGACTGAGTCTCCAGGCCACTTAAAATAATTGCTCGTGGGATAACCCATATGGCGGACGTTCTATTTAAATAACTACCAGTCCTCTCTTTATATTTATAGTAGTGGTGGATCAGGATTTCTCCGACTTGGGGCTATATATCATCCCCGACTTGGGGCTATATATGATCCCAGAAGCTACCATGCAGGCGGGGTGGCTAACTCTGAGCTATTTAAGTAAAACATATTATATTGTACCTTCTTGTCCAGATTATTCCGACCGATACAGTCAACTAAGCGATTTTGAGGCTTTCAACACCCCACGCCAAACAAGCATCATGGTCGAAAATGTTCTATATCAAGCCTGTATATGCCAGACGTGTCGCTTCTGGTGTTCGTGCAATAATAAAATGCCAGATATCACACAGACTTGACTAATTTCCGCATCCGTAAGAGAAGACATGTTTTGGACTGGCCTTAAATGTCCTGGTAGCAGACAGTTTGACATTGCTAATCACTACTCACTTGTCTGGCCTGTTAACAAAGAACCGCGCGCAGGTGATTAATGTTGTCAATTATTGGTGTGGCCATGTAAAATACATGTATTTTACATACAGGAATTACATGCATGTGTGTATCCACCCTTAGTCTTAGTATGTTTACGCTCAGAGAAGACCCAAACTGTTCCGAAGTCGCGAGGTTAAATGAGTTCTTTTCGTTTGAAATTCTGTAAATATTGCGATAATTGTGACATTTCATTACCGTCATTTGGTGATTTTAGATGTGCGGTACTTTGCGCTCAGATTCCGCGATAGAAGAGTAAGTTAATCGCACTTCGATGTAAACCATGCAGTGTCCACCCTACCATTTACACTACCTTATTTTCGATGATGGAAACTGGACTAAATCACCCCCCCCCCCCCCCCCGGCCAAGTGGTCCTGCTAATATGCTATGGTGCTGGTTGTCCTGCTGAATTGCTATGATGCGGGTAGGCAAACTGAAGTTGTAATTTTTACGGTGTTTGGTCTAATCCGAGCGATTTGAGAAAAAGCAAGTGTATATGTATGAAACATTGAAGAACATATTTATTTTCGAAAAATATAACAATGCCTGCATGTCTAAAACTACGCGAATAACCATCTTGATTATAATCGATTTTCAACAACTAATAGAACCAATATTAAAACTATTTCGCAATAAATATGTTTTAAATGTTTGATATGCATAATGACTTTTCCTGGATATGTACACCGCGAAAAAGCCAATTAAAAATATATAACGGTACTTTTTGTTAATAGCATCAGTTTGCTTTAACAGCATCATAACAATTAAGCAGGACCCAACCGCATCCTAGTACATTAGCAGGACAACTTGAGCAGGGGTGTAAATAGGGCTTCAGTTTTGTAGGTCGCGTGGCAGTCAGAGTATAACTGCACTGTATATGCACTTTGAGAAATCCGATCGGAACATCCCATCCTTCACTCATCTCGAAACACTATCAACGCCAGAGTCTGGTTCAGATACCATCCGTGCCGCCTATAATTTCCTTAGCCTGTCGATAAAACCAGGTTCAAAGAATTTTTTAGTGATTTACGACAACATTATCGTAGAGATCTGCCTCTTAACCTTTGAGAACCCGACCACTGAGTTGGCTTTAGGCCGAACGAATGCGTTATAGTCTGGGTCTCTCTGGCCGGCTTACGGACGAAATCGAATAAATTAGATTTCCATGTTCTGTCGACCGACATTTCATTTTCGAACGCATGCTTGGTACAATACCTTGTAATAGTTACATATTACAATATATAACATCATATAGCCCACACACAGAACTGAATGTCTGCCATAAACTTCCCGAATATGTTCAGCGAGAGCGTAAAGGGACGCAAGGCATTCGAGTTGGTTCATGTGAAATAACAATGTTTTATAAACGTCTGTTAAACAACTATGATGAACTATCATCAACAACTAAATATAATAAATAGATTGACTTTGTTCTTATTTTCATTATTAATAACTCTCCAGTAACGAGGTTTCACATGTCAAATTGTTATTATGTAAATATTACTGTTACAGTGGCATTACATATCAAAGTCCAAGAAGATACCAAATTTGAATCAAATCTTGACGGTAAACGTCGGCAACTGTCAAAGCATTGAATAATATTCTGAAGATCATATTCAGACTACAATATTTGGCTTTACTACAAGATTGGCGATATTTGTGGACAAATAAATGTAACAGTTTTTTTACATAACAATGTTTTCAACAAGCGAAATTTCGTTATTGGAGAGGTATCAATAATGAGTATGAGAACAATGTTTATCAATATACCCACGTTATTCTTAGTGGTAATGATTTACAGACTGTGAGTGTTTTGTGTACCTTTAAATTCACTAGCATACCGACTAGGTCGTCGATAAAAGTGACACATGTGTGCTCTTAATCTTTCATGAGATCGTAAGGTTTAATCATCCATAATACACAATGCCTTGAAGTGATGTTGGTCGGTGAACCCACCACCATAAACATGACACCCGGGATCAATATGTCGAAAAAACTGTTCGCGAATACAGTCTGTTCTCATGAAAATAAGCACATAACGGCTTATGTCATTGAGCGAATTAAGCTCACATTGGCATGATTTAACCTCAATATACGCTCTATATATGTAGACATAAAATGTGAGTTTTAAAAGAGTCCAATATTGGACTAATTCCATTCGAAATAAGCCCATATTGGCATTATTTAATCTATCGTTTTTTCATCGACAGGACTTACAACGTGTTTTCGATGCGGCCCGCCCCATTAAATTGACTATGGGTTTATTTAAGAATAAAATAAATCCAATATGAACCTATTTGTGAATATTTAGATCCATATGAACCTATTTGTACGATGATGTGTTGGCTTTTAGATGATATACGCTAATAAGGTGCCACTCTCACATATTGATATTTATAATAGGATCGACAGTTATATTCACTTATCGAACTCCTTAGTAGTTTTCAGACTGACTTCCCAACAGTAGGGAACGAGGTCCTAAGATGTTGTACAGCTCGCAAGCTTGTTAAACAGGCATTGCCGGCTCATTCTTACTTCTATTTTGTGTCAATGTCACAGCTATTTTCCAGAATTCGTCCCGAATAAAGCAGATAAGAAGTAATTGTTCATATTTGTGTGTAGTTCAGACGTTGTGTTCTCTGAAATGGCACAGTCGTTGAGATTGGAACTTTCAACATGCAATCTTAATGTATTGCCGTGCAACATTATAGTGGAGACATAGTTTTTGGGTACTAACTTGTGAGTTTTATTTGCTGAAATTAATCAATAATATGTATTTAAAAGATTACCATCGTCTTTTAAAGATGCCATGTCCGCTTTGATGCCACATAATTCAGAATTTCCTACTAAGCCAATGTTTCGCTAAAAACCAAAAGAAAAATCTAACAAAAACTATATCACCATCATGTATCACATAGGCATCGCGAAAATTCACAAAATCTTCATCCGTAAGTAAGACGACGAATAGTATCACAAAAGCTTATAATTGAGAACGCTCTTTATTCTATACCGCTTCCGTTCTTTATAAGCTGACAAAACTTCAAAATGTATAAAAACTCCCTCCTTGAAAGGCGTCACGTAGCCATCACACCTTCCAATAGTATCATTGTATAGAAACGAACAAAATTATGTTGGTTTCATTGTGTCAAACTGACATGGCATCTTTAATGAGTCTTCAATTAGCTGTGACCTTCCGCGGTGCATGTTGTAACCACTTCTATGGATTCGCCGTTCCGACATTGTGTGGAAGTTCTGAAAACCACGGTGGGGAGTCACCGTCAGTCACATGGTTTCGAGTTGATGAGTATCACGCATTCGAAATGGCCGAGGCGATCGCAAGCTCGACCAGAAACGATAAAAAGGGTAATGAACTAGGATAATAATATATTAACATAGTATTTTGGCAGCTACGACCATATGCTTTATTATTTTTCAAACAAGCTGGTACATCATTTGTGTCCATACACACAGTTGTTTGCTCTAAAAATCTTACCAGAGATGTCAGTCGAAGACTTCTACTATAGACGTATAGACTTGTGAATTCCACGAACCTCCTGCTGGAAACTTTGGTCAGGATGCTATAGAAAACTACTGAGTATTTTCGAACAAATAAGCTATCAAATTGTTTTTAAAATAAACTAGCATATGCTCGTAACAGTCAAAATGTTATGTTTTGTGACCATTTCTCATGTTTTTGTGCGTTTGCACATTTTGAATGCGGGGTATTCACCAACCTCTAAACCACGTTTCTGGCATGCAGCCTCGCGGAAATTAAGCTGTCCCGATGATGAATTGTTACCAGCGGTTAGAAAGGTTATTCCACTTACGCGTGTGCACGTAACTCTTGCCCCTCGAGTGTTTTGCGTAGTTTTGTCTTGTTTATCTCGTATTTTGCACTCATTAACAAGGTGCTTCTTATGTCGGTGCCTCAGTTGTCACCCAGTAGAGTTATCGACCTTTTTCAAAGAAGTATAGTACACAACTTTGACCAAGCTGAGAGCGGTACTGCTCTGGTAGATATGCGGACTCATTTGCAATGACAAATGACCCCATTAATCATTTTGTTAAGCTAAATGGGAATGGATCTGGTAAATATTTGTCTGTAGTGCGGGTTGTTTGTGCAATTAGTCGCGCTGAGCGAACTATTTTTGCGTTGAATTCACAAAATACTATTTGCTTGGATAAAACGACCATTTTCTGCCTCAAATGGAATGGCGGTCAATAAGCACCTCCTCATATATATAGGAATCAGGGAGCTAAATGTGTTCTAGAGTCGGGGAACGAGTACACCGTGGAATGCTAAAGGTGAAGGTAACCGAAGAATGACCTTCACCTGATACATGCGACACGTTATTAAAGGATGACATCGCGTTTATTTGATTTGTACATCATATCTAAATAATTTAAACTGGTGAATGAATGGGGGAATAGATTTTTGTGAGCGGGAAATTTATTTAACAAGCTGCTGTAGTTCTGGATTTGTCCAGATCAAATTTGGCTGTGGGATAGCCCCGTCGTACACTTGGGGATTTATTTTTAAAAGTAAACACATGACCTATGATTTTTCTACCATTTTCGTGATCAACTGGTGTCAATCTAGCCGGGTAAACATCACTGGTATGGCCTGCAGGCTTCAACTCAGTGAATTTGGCCGAAACGTTAACACTGTCGCCTATGGGAAACCATTTAGTTCCGTGATTCCTATACAGCAATACTATATGCTATATATATTGAGGATCTCAAACGAGTTATGTTGGGATATGTGATTTTTGAAACGAGTTTGATGCATTTGATTCAGAACGAGTCGTAGACGAGTTGTGAATCAAATTTATCAAACTCGTTTCATAAAATCTTATATCCCAACATAACGAGTTGAAGATTTTGTATATCACATGAAAAAAAAACTAGACCTTTATGCCTTTTAACAAATCAAAATCCTTAAAAGAAGTTGCAAAATGCATATATTTACAGCGCTGGCTGAGACGCTTCACAACCGTATACGACAGTATTGCGCTCCGAGGCTGGCCTTTGAAGATATAGTCCCCCAATGTGCCTCTTTCTTGTTGTGTTCATTTCGTTATTTGCATTGTCTGGTAGTAGTGTCATGTGCGGCTTTTCGAAATATTAATCTGCCTGAATCAATGTGAAGTCGCTCAGTCATATTTTTGGCGCGATGTCAAGTGATCCGAGAAGCACGTGCCTATTCACCACTAGAGAGATATAAGGAAATATGTAATGGCTTGTTTAATGACATACTAGGAATTTCATGAGAAATATCTAGTTAATATGCTAGAACTAAGAAATATTGGAAATAGAAATGAAGTTTCAACATATTGTCTTTGAAGTACAGATGCAATGAATGATTTATGTTCGCGAAGCCAGTCATTATTCCATATAGTAGACAGAGTGTATAGACCCCAGTCGGATTCCTGAGCTAGATAATGACTTATACCTATAAAACATCAGCTACATGTTCGGAAACTTATATTTATGGGAGACCTATGTACATTTACCTGCGATTCACGACACCACTGTCAGAATATCCCTGTACAAAATATATCAACTAAAACTGTTCAACCTCCCAGTAACAGGCTATGCTGTCAACATCACTGTCATCATTCCATTGTACAATCTCGAATCGTACTTGAGCAATTTTCTCTTAGTAGGATGTTTTCCGACTAAATCGTGTTGGAAATTGATAAGTGGATAACATCATTCTCCGAGGACACACAATTGCGCGGTCTACTTCTCTTCCCGCAGACTCCTTGTCGAAAACCCACGCCAGTCAGAAGAATTGAGGAACCTCGCTCTTCTTCTGAATAAAACCACGTTCTAAAACAACTCTGAATGTCCAGCGTGTAGATCAGTTTATAATGAGAGATGGAGCATATAACAAATTAGTGTACTATCCCGGTAATGGCTCAACTATACGCTACATTCTTCTGGTGTGGTCTCTTGGGCCATTACGGAATCGATGCCTTCGTTTTCATGGATTCCAAATCGTCTTCACGATTTTTTTCTAGGGCCACTGCCCTTGACCCACCACCGATCGTTGAACTCTGCTGGGACAAAATTTTGATATTCGCGGCAAGTTTCTCCTCCGGGCAATTCGGTTCATCAATCAAATTGTATTACAGGATTTGTGACAGTAACCACCTGCGTGTGAGAAAGAAATAGGACAAATGTGTTGATGTCTCTGTTACGGACGTCTTGTGTTCTGCATTCATGCAAACACACCATATGCGACAGCAGCCATTTGCGTGTGCGATAGACATTATACCGTTGTGCTTAAATGTTTGTATCTTATCTATCTTCTCTTTCTTGGTATCTCTCTCTTTCTCCTCTCTCTCTCTCTCCCTCTCTCTCTCTCTCTCTCTCTCTCTCTCTCTCTCTCTCTCTCTCTCTCTCTGCGCGCTCAATCACACTCCCAGACTATCCATATCTAATATATATATTTCCTATTCGCATCTGCCTGAATTGCAAATGTGTACAATACGTTACGCAACGTATATTATCCCAAATTATTGTATAGACTCTGTTATCGGATCTTACTACTTATGAATTATGTGTAACAGCATGTATGCTCTTCATAAATGGAGAGAATAAACACATATATATTGTGATGGTAAAGATGTGTTGTTACAGTACTATAGCATCCATTGGTTATTAAGGGTAATGATTTTTTCCTTCAAATTAATAGTTTGGAAATGAGATTTGTTTGAAAATTCACGAAGAATTTCTTAAGATAACGCAATATACCTTTTCTGGTTTCCAGAATTCCGATAAAACGAATATCTGTTTTTGTTTATTGGGAACCAATCATCGTGTTCAATGCGTCTGTCTGGAACATATAATGCCAGTAGAAAGGTAGTTTAAGTATTTATCGACCTATTTCGAAACATGGAAACAATGGTAATAAAATAGTATTAACAGTATGTTGGAGCGCAAAACATCATATGTATTTAAGTGTGAAATCTATGTACTTCAACACACATTTTCTTAACTGCTATATAACTGCTATATGCATCTTCGCCCCCCCCCCTCTGTAGACTGATATTCAGTATTCTGGGGGGAGGTAACACCCTCATATCATGTATAGGAATTTCTCAATTTCTCTCATCTACATGGGATAAACCAGCACAAGAAATGCTAGATAATCCGCGAATTCGTTTCTCTTGAGAATAAACGATAGTCCAACGCCGTTGTATTCTTCGACAGTATAGGAATAATGATAATCTGGAATTCGATGAATTGGAAACATCCGGCTAACACGTGTTGTGGGTGCGCATCTGGTAACAACTGACTTGTTAATGTTATATACACTGGCCATTAACTATGAATATTGGCGTGACTCTTAATTGGTAGATCACCCGGGTTGTTAATATAGCAGCCTGTAGATTACGTCAAGAAAATCAGAATTTAACGAAAACAGAGCACGTGGATTATAACGCTAAGTTCCCCACACCGTACATTCATCTGAAAATAAAAAGGGTATTGGAACACACCTACATTTATTCTTTGTATTTAACCGACTTCCTTGCAAAGCCCCCCATCCAACGAATTAAAGCCACATGGCGGTTTGCGCTCCAAAATATACATAATATAATTCGCTTTTGAATTTTTCCCAGTATCGAAATAGGTCGATAAATATCTAAACTACCTTTCTACGAGCATTATGTAAGCCAAAAAAGACGCATTGAAGTAATGAAAAATACAACTGTGAATACGGTGTTTGGGTCCCAAACAAAATACAACCATTTGCACGACATGGGACAGAAAAGAGCGTCCAGTGGTATTCTATTCCTGTTATGGTAGCAATAAAGAGCGTTTATGTGATTTATGGCGAAAAGTTGAAAACGGCTGGACAATGTCTGTGACTTTGGCAAGTGTTTCTCAGAGCATATGAACCCGGTATATCAATAGTTCGTGTAATTGTCGACCTATCGTAGTCGTCGCTCTGAATTACGTAGAAAAAATTTTGGAGGTTCGAATGAGCCATGTCAGTTTAATACGGCAATCATGTGGTCGCGCCATGTCGTCTACAACACAAAATCTTCGGAATCGTTTTAATTGTTCCCGCGTATTCCGGGCAAGGGGAAACAACATAATTACAAACTTTGAATTCGCACATTGCTGTATGTTTACAACGTAGAGCTTCACCCCATAAACCTGTGTTCACGACTAATATTCTGTTTTGACGCCCAGTCCTTGGTCCTCAGAAAGATCGGTGAGCAAAATAAGTGAAACGAAACGACCACCGAAAGCGAAATAACAAAACTAAATTTTGTTTTGTCGCAGAAGAATCGTTTTCAGTTATAAATATGAGTTTTCTGGGCTAGATGAGGTTGGCGCGGGTTCGAACTCCGACATGAGCGAAAATCGAGACCGATTATAAGGCTTGATCGGAACTGAAGGGCCCTGTGCCAATGCATTCTCTTATATATGCGAGTCGACCATAGGTCGCCTCGCATATATAAGAGAATGCATTGGCTTAACACATTAAAAATTATAAAATTGTTAAAGATTGGTAAAAAAAAATGGTAAAAAGTGTTAGGCCAATGCATTCTCTTATATATGCGAGGCGACCTATGGTCGACTCGCATATATAAGAGAATGCATTGGCACAGGGCATAACTGTAACTATCACAATGTGGTCAAGGAGCCGGTTCCAATGATACCCATATTTGTACGGTTCTATTGAGACAGACCGAAGATATTTTAGGCTGCTGAAGCTTTATTTGGCCGGTTTTGGCCGGTTTGTTGGGTAAAGGGTTAAGGCTTGATCTGAACTGCTTGACATCTCAATGTGAGAACTACCAATCAATAATATTAGAACAAACTTGATCTATTTATCCGTGTTCTTCTTAGTGGTGATTTTTTTACAGACGTTTCTATTTTCACTGCGAGTGCCTTTGGTCACTTTAACTCGCATAAGCCAACTAAATGCCGGGGTTAATTATGGGATGAAATAAGTTCAACATCTTGTGCGGAATATGTGCACCGACCCTCTGTGTATCCACACTATTAGCACATTTGTATCTGTATGATACCTTGTATATGATTCTCTTAACTCCACCATTTATTCTAATCTAGTAAAAAAAAGGCCAGGATGTGCCGAAGCCAGTATATAGCTCTATATTCAGTTCTTCACATGGCACCAGCTATCGTTTACCTCTTCTATAAATACCGACGTATTGTTCACGCCCTGTGAAGCAATGAACACTATATTATTGATTCCGTGCCTCCATAAATATTATATTGTATATACCCCTATATATCCAACATGATGACCCGAGGCCAAAGTTTCAACGGACATGGCACGCTTGAACCAAACTACAAGGCATAGTTCATTCTCCTCGCTACGTTGACCTGAGCATTGCCATCACGTAAACAGAATTTAATGACATCGTTCGTGTTTTATTTAAGTCTGTTGTCGGTTCCAATTCATCCTGCATTATTCTGAGAAACTGAACTGTCAACATTCATTCATTTGTTCATTTGGAAAGTGGCTACATCAAATTAAAATGAATTATAACCGACACAAGTGTAAAATATTAAATGTTAGATTTAATTCATTCTGTATATACGTGATGGCAGTTTTCAGACCAGCGTAGTTAGGGCACTGAGCTGCCCTGCAATTTGGGTGGAGGGGTAATATATGGTGGGTCGGTAAATGCACGAAATTTTAAATTACAGGCTTTGAATTCTCTGAAAAGACTGGCCGTAGTCATAGCAATTCTCCGACTGTTAATATCAATTGTCCAAAAAAAGTTAGATCACTAGACTAACAACGAATACCTTTTATTGTTTCCTGGACAAAGGTCGGGACCCGATATTTTTCTGTTTAAGACTTGAACTTATCGTGCTGTGGCACATAAATTCAATATAAAATCAATTCGCGTAAGTATCTACCTCGAGCTCATTTGAACCTCGCGGTACCGGGTAGGAATGCGACACAAGCGAGCTTTACTGTAAGTATAATGTTGGGAGTTCCAAACCGCTATGTCGCTTTAAATTGCCATAAACAGATTTATGTGTATGAAGGTTCTCTCCGTTCCTTATAGTAGGCGCGATCACACACTGTCACATTTGTCTGGTATTTTTCGTATTCATTTCGTCATAGAAAACCATATGGTGCCAGAATATATGAACCCCAACGTGTAAAATGCATCTATACTATAAAAGCTAACGACATGAGAAGTAAAAGTTATGTAGTTCTACATGTAACGATGCTACTGTCATTTGTCTTTAAAGGCACGGGCGGCGTTCGTTGCAGAAATATTCATATTTGTTCAAATCGCCATCAACAGAAGGAATATTAAAATATATATAGTTTTGTTCATATGCCAAACATAATCAGCGCGTAAATATTATATTGTCGTCAAGACGTACGATGGTGTACGTAAACAAGGGTCTGCTCGTGTTACATAAGTTGTGCTTCTGTTTACATAACACAGCGCAATTCTATTGGTTAATCACACACAAATAATATAAACGCTCTTTATTATTTCCATGTCATGAAAACAGTGGCAAATAACGCTCTTTATGTTTACCATATCCGGATCTAAACAAAAGCCAGGTTCTGTAACGTTTTTTGCTTTTGTTTTACATAACAAAGGGGGAAAATTGACAATAACATACTGTTTATGCCATATTTCTGATCGGTATAAGAACAAGACCTGTCTATATTTTACTATTCTTTCTGTTTATGGCGGTTTTTGACGGAGGTGAATATTTTAACAGCATACCCACCACCAACGCCGCCGCTGTATAATTGATTGGTGTGAGATACTTGAATGCTTTTTACATGCAAATATCGATAGCATCGTAACAGGTGGAACAGTGTTTGTTCTTCTCACGTAGTTAGCTGTGGTGCAAATGTATTTTATAAGCTTTTTTGCGTTCGTTTTCTGACAAATTATAGATCATAAGTTTAAAATATTCTGCTATATATACATATATATCTTCATTTCACAGTATATGGGTAATCCAAATCGGAATCAGGTTGTTACGTTTTGTCTTCCCAGTGGGCACAAGGCATTTTATAAGCATGTTTGTGTTCGTTTTCTGACAAATTATAGCTTTCTCTGTCGAAATGCCTGCAAAACAATCCCAGGTAAATGTGGGAGTATGTGAAAGCAGGTAAATGTGGGAGTATGTGAAAGCAGGTAAATGTGGGAGTATGTGAAAGCAGGTAAATGTGAGAGTATGTGAAAGCAGGTAAATGTGGGAGTATGTGAAAGCAGGTAAATGTGGGAGTATGTGAAAGCAGGTAAATGTGGGAGTATGTGAAAGCAGGTAAATGTGGGAGTATGTGAAAGCAGGTAAATGTGGGAGTATGTGAAAGCAGGTAAATGTGGGAGTATGTGAAAGCAGGTAAATGTGGGAGTATGTGAAAGCAGGTAAATGTGGGAGTATGTGAAAGCAGTCTTATCCGGACATTATATCGCCCATTCGAAATTGACAAGGTCTGGGAAAACAGAGTTAGGAGGGGTTACGAGCACCTACATATTTGGGTCGATGTGCAACAAATAGTTTCACAAAAATAAAAATAAAGTAAGTCTCAAATCTCAAATCGCTGGGGTGGTGCTTTGCTTCTTGTGGTGGAACGTACCATGTGGTATGCTTTATTGATAACTCAATCGTACTATTGTGCACAAAATATAGAGTCAATATAACATATTTACAGTGTATGTACATAATGTGACATTTGGCCGTCGAATTCGGGGTCCTTTGTTTGTGTAATCATCAGCATTATTATCATCATCATCATTATCATCATCACCATCGTAATCGTCATCATCACGGTCGTCGTCGTCATCATCAACGTCGTCGTCATCGTCATCTATCATCATAGGTATTTCTGTAAACCTAATTTGTTAAAAAATCGCCAAATTCTTCAAAATATATTCATTTTCCTCAGTAGGTAACGCATATAATATGTCATTAATTGGGAAGTCATAATACTTCCATGGTAAATATTTGCATCTTAAAGTTCTGAA
Organism: Siphonodentalium dalli; assembly: GCA_032622095.1. Lineage (NCBI taxonomy): Eukaryota > Metazoa > Mollusca > Scaphopoda > Gadilida > Siphonodentaliidae > Siphonodentalium > Siphonodentalium dalli. Next base: position 265,467,503 of record CP136064.1, on the reverse strand, counting down.
TTCTGGGCAAACTAATATGAAATGGTATTCATCACCAGTTTTCGATTTACAGAATTGACACACTTTTGAATCAGCTGTTTTGCCCTTTTTTGTTTTTGATTTACTCCATCTTTCTGTTTCTATCGGTAGCCTGTGATTCGCGGTTCTTATTCTTGTTAAACATGTTAATAATCCCGATGGTATAATCGATAGATAATTTTCTATACCGAAGTTCATTTTAAATTGTCCATAAAATTCGCCTCTACATGACCGTTCAATATCACTTTTCCATTGTTCAACAAAACGTGTTCTACTCATTTCCTTAAATATTCCAAGTTCTAATTTGCTAAGAGGATGCTGTGATCTCCAAATTTCTCCCCACCCCACACTTGATAATATATATCTTATCTCACTTATCCATGCTATCGATTTGTTACCCAAGTAATCGTTTTCATCCATTCCTCTCAAAAGATTATATAACTTTCTTGCCAATGCCGAACATTGGCCAGAAACTAATCGCGACCAAAAAGCAAGCATCCGCTTTCTTATATGTATTTTAAGTGGGTAACTACCTGTCTCTCCATATCTATTATATATTTTGGAAGATATGTCTGTCTGTCTGTGTGTGTGTGTGTGTTCGCGATGAACTCGAAAACGGCCAAGCCGATTTCGATGAAACTTGGTATGTGGGGGTATTTTCGGCCGGGGGTGGCATGGGCCTATTAATTTGTCCGTGCGACGTGACCTTGACCTTGAAATTGGGTAATTTCAAGGTCAAACGCCCGAATATCACGGGATTTCGATGAAACTTGGTACGTGGGGATGCCTAAGGCCGGGGAGTGGCATAAACCTATTAATTTGCCCGTGCGATGTGACCTTGACCTTGAAATCGGGTCATTTCAAGGTCAAACGCCCGAATATCACGGGATTTCGATGAAACTTGGCATGTGGGGATACTTTCGTGTGGGGAGTCTCATAAGCATATTCATTTGCCCGTGCGACGTGACCTTGACATTGAAATCGGGTCAATTCAAGGTCATATCGCCAATTTTGATGGGATTTCGACGAAATTTGATACGTGGGGTTACTTTTGTCCACTGAGTGTTTTGAACGGATCGAGTCGTGACCCCGACCTGACCTTGACCTTCAAAATGATCAATTCAAGGTCAAATCGGGTTAAACCGGATGGATTTCGATGGGTACTTTTGTCGGGTACTTTTGTCCGGGCGGTGTTTTGGACGGGTCAAATCGTGACCCCACCTGACCTTGACCTTCAAAATGGTCAATTCAAGATCAAAGCCCGGACGAAGTCGGGTCACCTTCTAGTCTCATATATATTTTGAAGACCTCTGTCTGTTTGTTTGTATGTTTGTCTGTATGTTTGTATGTTTGTCATTTATACAAATCTACGATTCTCGACCGATCGGGACCAAACTTGGTACGTGTGTGTAGTTTGACCAGGCGGTGGACGTTGTCGTATTGGCGAGCCCGTGCGGCGCCCGCTTCGCGCATGCGCAGACGAGATCTCTGAAACGGGTGGAGCTATCGACTTGAAATTTGCTATGTAAATGTATCTTGCCCCGGATACGAATTTTATCGGGTCGCCGAGCCCGTGCGATGCCAGCTTCGCGCATGCGCAGACGAGATCTCGGAAACGGGTGGAGCTATCGACTTGAAATTTGGTATGTGAATGTATCTTGCCCCGGATACGAATTTTATCGGGTCGCCGAGCCCGTGCGATGCCAGCTTCGCGCATGCGCAGACGAGATCTTGGAAACGGTTGGAGCTATCGACTTGAAATTTGGTATGTGAATGTATCTTGCCCCGGATACGAATTTTATCGGGTCGCCGAGCCCGTGCGACGCCAGCTTCGCGCATGCGCAGACCAGATCTCGGAAACTGGTAGAGCTATCGACTTGAATTTTGGTTTTTTAATAGCCGGACAACGTCGGGCTCATCGGCTAGTCTATTATATATTTTGGAAGATCTGTCTGTCTGTGTGTGTGTGTTCGCGGTGAACTCGAAAACGGCCGACCCGATTTCGATGAAACTTGGTATGTGGGGTTATTTTCGGCCGGGGGATGGCATGGGAATATTAATTTGTCCGTGCACGCGCAGACCAGATCTCGGAAGATTCTCGACCGATCGGGACGAAACTTGGTACGTGTGTGTAGTTTGACCAGGCGGTCAATATGAGCTCATCAAATTTCAGATCCGAGATCAACTTTTCACGTGCCGAGGTAATTTGCGCTAATATATTTAAGTTCGGTGCTCACATATCGATTCGATATAGCGCGAATAATAAATTGCCAGTCATATAATGTGCACGGTTAGAATCTGTGGCGCTTCCTCTTTCCAACGATGTATCACACGCCTGTGTCCGTTTAAAGTTTCTACCTTACTTTTCGGGAAGAACGCAGGACCATGCTTCGGTCATCGAAAAACATTCGGTAAATATATTACGCCGTCAAGAGATCGTGACGTGATCGCGTTTAACTCTTAACCGGCCGATGTCGCGTTAACTCATCACCGGCCGAGGGATCCGCAAATGACATTGGGCAATATATATATCTCGGAAACGGGTGGAGCTATCGACTTAAAATTTGGTATGTGAATGTATCTTGCCCCGGATACGAATTTTATCGGGTCGCCGAACCCGTGCGACGCCAGCTTCGCGCATGCGCAGACCAGATCTCGAAAACGGGTGGAGCTATCGACATGAAATTTGGTTTTTGAATAGCCCGGACGAAGTCGGGTCACCTTCTAGTACTATATAAGTCGGAGTGCTAGATTTCATACAAAGTGTGTATTTAATGAATTGCAAGTGCACAGTCTCGAGACATGCGGTATTCTCAAATCCCAACACTTCGCTTCCATAAAGCAGTATTGGTTCTATCATGCTGTCAAAAAGTTTGTATGTCAAATCGGGTGACATGTTGATCTCGCCGTCTTATGTAATAGCCCATAAACAGATTTGTTACCAACAGCTTGTATACGTTCAATCGACCTACAGAAGCGTCCGTTCGAATAAAAATATATTCCCAAATAGCAGAAAGTGTCGACAATATCAATACCTGTATCATTCATAGTAAACTGAAAAGTCTCGTTCTGCTTTCTACTGCCAAATATCATAATTTTACTTTAGTCCACATGTATGCCCAACTTCCAAGATACCGTATAATCATTGTATGCATATAGTGCTCTCTGCATCCCTTGTGGTGACTCGGCGAATAACACCGTGTCATCGACATACAACATGCACAGTATTGTTAAATAATCATCGAACTTATCCTCAAACATCCCTCCTACGTGTGGTAAGCCCTCTATACAGCAATCATTAAAAAATTCTTCAAGGTCATTTAAGAATACGGTGAATAGAAAAGGAGAAAGACTTACGCCCTGTCGTACACCGATACTGCAAGAAAAATAATCGTATTTGTAATTCCCGGCTTTAATACACGACTTTATTCCCTTATACATCCCTTGAATAACTCTAAATAGTTTCCCACCAATGTTACTCCTCAAAAGTGTTTTCATCAACCCATCCCTCCAAACCGTATCAAATGCTTTTCTCAAATCAATGAACGCACAAAAACGTCTCTTTTTCTTTTTAAGAAAAAGTTCAATCAAAGCATACAATATAAATATATTGTCGGCTGTTGAGTGGTGCTCTCTGAATCCACTCTGACATTCTGTTATCGTATTCAATCTGTCGGTAAAAGATCGCAGTCGCGAGTTAACTAACGCGGTGAAAACTTTACTCAGAGAACTCAATAATGTTATACCACGATACGAATCTGGTTTCCGTCGGTCGCCTTTATTTTTATATAGCGGCTTTATTATACCAGTTGTCCAACTTTCTGGGAAAATTCCAGTGTCCAATATTACATTAAATAATTTTCTATATATCGGTACCATTATAAATTTGGTTTCTTTTATTAACTCATTAGTGATTTCATCTTCCCCTGGGGCTTTGTTATTTTTCAAATTATCTATTGCCTTGAATATTTCGTAGTCATCAATAGGGGCATCTAATTCTATTTGTGACTCGCAATCTCCAAATAGGGAACTAATCATAGGTTCCATGTTTTCATCTTCTGACTCCTCGTTCATCATTTTAAAATGCCCAACAAAAGTTGCCATTGGGACCTTGGTACTATCATCATTTGTTATAGCATATGTGTACCTCTTAAGTGTTTTCCAAAATTCTGTTGAAGAAGACATCGACCTTAATTCTCTACAGCAAATATTATTCATTGTATTTATCTTACTATTCATGGTTTTTCGATATACTTTCCCCGCCTTGCGCATTTTCAGTTTATTTTTAAAAGATTTGTTTCTTCTGTATATACTTCTCGTTTTGTAAAATAATTTCCGTTGTTGTTCACATTTCGCATCAAACCAAGGTTTATTAATATTAGAGCACCCTGAATATACGTGTACGCGTTCCCTTCGTCTCCCTAAAACGGTTTCTGCCGTGTCCACGAAGAGTGTATTTATTTTCCCACAAGCTTGGTTAATAGCAGTTTCGTGCTCACCACTGTTTAGTTGCCCAATAATTTCATTTCCCTGTTCCATAAAAGCATCACTGAAAGTTTTGAGGTATAGTTCCGATTTGTTCTCACCTAAAGATCTGATTTTCGGTGGTAGTTTGTGTTTATTTTCGCTACAACCTGTGGCCGTTTAGAGTGGTATTAGTAATTCCGGTATTATTCAAAACTAAATATATTGAACTATGGACATCCGAATATAACGAAGAAAATTCAACCACATTTAGATATTTTATCATTCCGAAAATATTACTTGTCCCAATAAAGTAGTCTACCTACTGTGTATGTGTATATATGAATATATTCACAGGCGTACACATACACCCTTCCAAAGTGGGTTGTTTAGGAGTGGACTGACAGCCTTTTCAGATCCTTCCGTATCTTACTCCCAAACTCCAAACTCCGAACAATAGCACGATGGTATTCCCACGTCACTGACCACTCAGATTAGCATTTTTGTTAACAGGGAAGAGCGAAGCCGGACATACATCCTTATTCCAAATATACACTCGCTCTTGTTATTTATACGGTTTCATTACGTTGACAAGGTTACCCAATGTGTCGTTTATGGTGTACTTTATTGGGTTTCTGTTGCTAATGATTGGCGTTCTTAATGTTCCTTTATCCTAATCTGCTGCTTTAATTGACCGAAAAAATGTTTTGCAATAAAGCCACTTGGCGGTTTGCGCTCCAACATAGACTAAATAATATTCGCTTTTGAATTTTTTCCCGGTATAGAAATAGGTCGATAAATACTACTACTAGTACCTTTCTACTGTCATTATATGTCACAGAAAGACGCATTGAAGTCATACTATATACAACTTTGAACACGATGTTTGGGTCCCAAACAAAAACAGCCATTTGCACGGCATGTAACAGTAAAAAGAGCGTTCCGTGTTAGCCTATTCCTGATTTGGCAGAAATAACTAACGTTTGTTTCACTTCTGTGCGAAAAATTGAAAAAAAGCTGGAAAATGGCTGCGACCATGACAAGTATTTTCCCGAGCAAATAAAGCCGGTTTATCAATATTTCGTTTATTTGTCAACATATATCTTATACCTTTTTTTCAAATTACGTAGACAAAATTAGGAAGCTCGAATGAACCATGTCCGTTTAAATGCCGCAATAAAATATGTTATGATATTTATAAGATAGTTCTCATTGTTGCTTAAGTTTATATGTTAACAGCCTTAAAGACATAGTATGTACTTTACTAATATCAGTGAATCAAATTGATATGTGATTACCCATGCAGGTACCTTTCCCACTGAATCATGCTTGTTGCATTCAACTAACATTACCAAAATGTCTAGCTCTTTTAAAAAACAAAGTCTGAACTCTGAACAAATGCAAATATATACAGCTTAAAGGCACGGGCGGCGTTCGTCGCAGAAATATTCATATTTGTTCAAATCGCCATCAACAGAAGGAATATTAAAATATATATAGTTTTGCTCATATGCCAAACATAATCAGCGCGTAAATACTATATTGTCGTCAAGACGTACGACGGTGTACGTAAACAAGTACCTGCTCGTGTTACAGAACTTTTGCTTCTGTTTACATAACACAGCGCAATTCTATTGGTTAATCTCACACAAATGATATAAACGCTCTTTATTATTTCCATGTCAGGAAAATAGTAACCAATAACGCTCTTTATGTTTACCATATCCGGATCTAAACAAAAGCCAGGTTCTGTAACGTTTTTTGCTTTTGTTTACATAACAAAGTAAAACATTTGACAATGACATACTGTTTATGCCATATTTATGATTGGTATAAAAACAAGTTATGTCTATATTTTACTATTCTTTCTGTTTATGGCGGTTTTTGACTGAGCTGCATATTTTAACAGCATACCCACCACCAACACCGCCCGTATCTTTGATTCCGGACTAATATACGCAGATAAACGAACGGTAAGAATTCTGAGAAATAGAGTTGCTGCATACAATTCACATATAAGAATGCTGCTAATTAGGGTATAACATTTATGAAAATAACTACTTTATTTGTGTGCTTCCAATCCATCACCCCAGTTGAGTGTTTCATATCACGTTAACTGATACCTTCATGTATAGTAATTTTCACAGTTGCCATATTCATTCCCTGTTCCGGTGATCGAACTAGGTCAATACATACGTTTTATTCCACACCTATCCGTATTCAACGGAATCCCGACAATTTAATACATTTTAGTGTATACCTCTAGTGGAATACAAGCCGGAACTTTTCTATCGTCCGCTTTCGCTGATCCCCCCATAATTACTGGTTATTTGTCAGACTTAAATCACAATAAAGATAGCTATAGTAACAATGAAGGTGACACTCATGGATTGAACTTATCTGGCTGAACGGTGTAGAATAAATACAGAACACAACTTGCATCATAATCTCGAATCTTTTATCGAACTCGTTGCGGACGGCGCAAAGTTATATTTCGCTCGGGCTATGCTCTCGCCAAATATATCCTTGCGCCATCCGCATCTCATTCGATAAAATATTCTCGATTAAGATGCGCGTTGTGTAATTCTGTCTATATATATATTTATACGGATGTACATGCATGTAGTATACGCCTACAGGACATACATAAATATCATCATTCATGGCAGCATGCAGGAAGAGGATTTAAAGTCACTTAGCGGCTTGAATTTCCAAATTATGCCCGCTTTTGTTAAATCGCGGTCTGGGTCCACGGGTCGAGAAATAAACGGAGGAAAACACAGTCTCAACATGATGTCATCATTTAAGGCGTCGTGGACATATAACATGTTTATATCAAATACTATGGAAAATTTGGCAAGGAGGAACACATTTAGTACCCTTCTAACCTACTGCTCGCTCTGCGATAGGAAAGAAACTATGGTCGTCATTCGCCTTATTGCAGAGTTATTGACCCTCCTACGGTAATCTAATTTCGGGGACGTCAGATTCTCTTGTGCGCATGTATAGCAAGAACGTCTGTTTATATAAACAGTTGAGATCGTAAAATTCGTCATCAAAAGTTGAATCCTCACACTCCACAAATTCACTTGGATAGTCGTGTGTTGAATGTGCGACCCCGATTACCAAGCAACAAACCCGATCTCGTATTGGGGAAAATTATGAATATGCCCACCAATAGGTGACCACTAAAACTATATTACTCCGTCCTTACATCCTCAAAATACAATGCATGGTTGCAAAACGTGCGTTATAGTTTGAATGAATTGGGGCGGTCCATATTTTGGATCAACCAATGCGCCCCCGAAACAAAGCAATTCAATAGTGCAATCAAAGCAAGACTATATACACGACATTTTTATCTAAGAATGAAGGGGTTCTGTTTCATCGACCAGTCCCAATATTCATTATACATAATAGTAAAACTGGTTTTGGCAAAGAATCGTACATCTCATCCTGAGATCAATGCACCGTTTTATGATTAATGACATTTAAAAATCATTTACCAACTGAAACGGGGTCCTGGACATATACCGAGTATGCCGACCGTATGTATCCTGGCAATAGGAAACGAATTCCATATCATCCTTAAATGTCAACAATTGTGTGATCTTAGGAATGGACACATCGAACCACATTACTATACACTAGACCGAACACGATGAAATTGAACACTAAGAAAATTAGACCCCATTTGACACTTTTTATCCGAAAAACCCTCAAATGTTGATAGGCACACCATAAGGTTTTAAACCGTGGGTCAAGTTTATATTGCTTTATTCTCTGATCACAATAGCAGTGATATCGAGAAATGGAAAGTATATACACAGAAGATGGAGAGGAAGACATAATAAATTATATACCCACTATACAGTGATCTCCCGATTGGCATGACGCGTGTTTATCATCATTTTTATCATCATCATTATCATCAACTTAGTTATCACATCAGAATCATCTTCATAATCATAATAATCATCTTCGTCGTCATCATCCTAATCTTTATATCTAACAGCAACACAATTTTATTAAAACAACAGCACCAACAACAACAACAACAACAACAACAACAACACCAACAACACCAATAACGCTAACGCTATACATTAATCACTTGAGTCCATTTTAAAGTTTATCAGTCGGATGAACGAGCAAAGTCTGCGAAGAGACGTTACATCTTTCAAATTTAGTATGTCGTGTAGAATATCAATGGTTGGGTGTTTTATACCTGTATATTTTCTAAGCATGAGGCTATTTCTTGCCTCTTCAAAGCATTCACATTCCATTAAGTAGTGCAATTCATCTCCAAGTTTTCGTTTTTTTTTTACACAGGGGGCACTACTATCTAGACAATACATTTGTTCCGTTCCAGCGGCCTTTCTCTATTGGTAAGCGGTGGTTACAAGTACGAAATTGATAAAGAGATATTATATTTTTGTATCCAAACTATACAAGTATATTTCAACAGTAATGTCATGTTTGAAAATTTTATAGATGTTGCCTCGACTAGAAGTTTTCAATATCAGATAACCACGCATTACGGAATTGACTATTTAAATTGCATTTGAAGTATGGTACTAATGTATCTGAACATGGAATATTTTCAATTTTCCAGAGATGGATCTGACCACAATTTGTCAGGATATCCTTTATTTTTTCAGTCCACTGAAATTTGACAGTTGAATCACTACACAGCCAACAATATGGACGAACTGTACATTACCAACCCTTCCCTGTGAATACAATATTTCTCATGGGGCAATACCACTATAACATCACGCCACATGCAGTTTCCATTGAAAGCTCACATCTACCCCATCACCACGCCACCCACCCCATGCCATGTACGATATAGCTTAAAGTGATGTGAAACACTCCGGTTGGGTGATAAAATAGAAATGGAGAATAATCTAACCCAAACTAGTAATTTTTACAAATATTATATTCAAATTGACAACAAACACCGTCATTCTTATATATTAATTAAATACAGTGACTCTCGATGGCGAAATCGTTTTCGTTAGCTTATCGCAGATAGTAGCGTCCCGAATCGAGAAGTAAATATTTACAATTGCGCGTGGTTCCTACGATGTTTTCTATGAAGTGGTAAGGTCGATTTGTATAAAAAAAATCGGCGATGTTACTAGAATGCTATATTCATTCAGTTGGCTTAAATACTAACTTCTTAGTTTCTCGCACCCGAATAAGTACATAATATGTCTTTAAATATCATTATAACCATGCACATGCGCATGAGCTAATAACTCTTATCGTAAATTGGAGCGCGATTTAGCCAAGTTGAAAAGCACGGGTTATCTCTTCGACTCATTGTTTGGTGTCGTGTGTCTACTGACCGTTGCAGTATTCGTTATGCGGAATGATGGATTTTGATTACAGTTTTCGAAAATGGCGTGATAAATCAGTATCCTTTCGCCTTGCATCCATTTGGAACCAATCGAGCTGTCGTGGTTGGAGAGAATATCCTCCTAAAGTATGGTGATATAATACTTGGAGACGTGCGCGAACGCGCTGCATTCGTGTCATTAGCAGTTGCGTGTGATGAATGCCACGAAAGTTCCAATGTCACTCAGTCCGAAAGCTGGTTACCGACATTTAGAATAAAATATGACTGTGCTGCAAATCGCCATCATTCATTCAATGCACGCTATGGGACCTTCGTTCTAACAACGAACCAAAATATTACGAAGAATTGATTCAGACGTCTTGCGCGATCCATTTCGAAAAACAATTTCGTTTCATGACAAGAATGCACGAAATGCGATTTTTCATTGGTTGTAAAAAAGCTGCGTGACTCGGTTGAACATTAACTTCAAGCCGTCAATGTCACACCATGCCAAGATTAATACACAATAGCAGCAATCTGTAATACATGTATTATTCGGGAAACATGCAATGTCCATATTAACGAGCCCATAGTTCCAGTTTACATGTAAATTACAACAGGCCATGAAGCGTCATATATGTAGCTAGAATATTATTGTACATGTAGTTAAAGTGATATGAAACACTTTGGGTGATCAAATAGAAATGGAGAATAATAATGCTCAAGGTGGTTATTTTTACGATTAATCCAAATTTACAGCACACATCGTCATTCTTATATATTAATTAAACTCAATGACTCTTTATGGCGAAATCATTTGCGTTAGTATAGCCGATTGTTGTTTCCCGAATCGAGATGTAAATATTTACAATTGGGCGTAGTTCAGACGATGATTCTATGGAGTGGTATGGTCGATTTTTTTGAGTTTTGTCGGCGATGTTAGTATAATGTTACATTCACACAGTTGGCATAGCGCCTGGGTACTAACTTGTCAGTTCTACGCACCCGAACAAGTCCATATATACTATGTCTTTAAACGTTAACTGCACCATAGTCACTATCCGGCGTCACTATCCGGCGTTCCACTGGAGTTGATCTGGCACATTTTATAATTGTTTTACCAAATACTAAAAATAATGAGATTATTCCCCTTGGCGTCGAGACAATCCATTAAAATACATCGCTAAAGGCCCACTTAATTTTCGAACCCCCAGATCACATTATATAAATTCTATGCCATATTATATACCATGAACCCCCAGATCACATGATATAAATTCTATGCCATATTATATACCACGAACCCCCAGATCACATTATATAAATTCTATGCCATATTATATACCATCTGAAAGGGGAAGCTCCAAATCATTGTATTATCAACTTATCCGGTTTAATACACTGTGAACATGTTGTTTTTTGTTGAGGTACCGACGTGTTTTCTGAACTGAAATCTATTATTTTGAATGTAAGGGGAATAACTCTATCTTAGTTTGAATTCTGTTGCATTCTGGTAGCCAAACGGGTATATGTTTCTATGATTTCAGCTGTCCTCTATTACTCTATGGGCATCTTCTGAGACACAGACGTTCCAAATGGTGATGAATTATTATAGTATTTTAATAATATTGTATTTCATATATTGTTTTTAAAATCGTATATCAAGGCACTGTAACAAAATAATCGGTGACTCGAAAATTAAATGGGCCTTTAAAGGGTCACATATGTTCTAAAATGTCCAGAACAATACATATAACATATTTAACCCTTTACCCAACAGAAGGGCCCTGTGCCAATGCATTCTCTTATATATGCGAGTCGACCATAGGTCGCCTCGCATATATAAGAGAATGCATTGGCTTAACACATTAAAAATTATAAAATTGTTAAAGAATGTAAGAAAAAATGGTAAAAAGTGTTAAAAAAAGATTTTGTTTAGGCCAATGCATTCTCTTATATATGCGAGGCGACCTATGGTCGACTCGCATATATAAGAGAATGCATTGGCACAGGGCATAACTGTAACTATCACAATGTGGTCAAGGAGCCGGTTCCAATGATATCCATATTTGTATGGTTTTATTGAGACAGACCCAAGATAATTTAGGCTGTTGAAGCTTTATTTGGCCGGTTTTGGCCGGTTTGTTGGGTAAAGGGTTAAAGACATATTATGGACTTGTTCGGGTGCGTGAAACTGATAAGTTAGTAGTCAGGCGCTATGCCAACTGGAGGAATGCAGGATTCCACTAACTTCGCCGAAAATCTCAAGCAAATTAATCCATAGAAAACATCGTCCGAACTACGCTCAATTGTAAATATTTACTTCTCGATTCGGCACGCAACTATCGGAGATAAACTAATGAAAACTATTTGGACATCGAGAGGCATGCACTGCATTTAATTAATATTTAAGAATGAGGGCATGTGTGTCAATTTGGATATAATATTTGTAAAAAATAACTACTTTGAGCAAGATTATTCTCCATTTCTATTTGAGTGTCGGAGTGTTTCATACTACTTTAGCAAATATAAATATAAAACAGCCGGAATGTTGACGGAAGTAAAATTCGGTTCATATCATCACGTGACACGTATGTTTGTGCCACGTGGTGCCAGGCCAATAAGCGAAAGAAATCTCCCGTGCTTTTCCTTTTGGCTAAATCACGCCCACTTTACGATACGATATATTAGCTTTGGTCATGATTATAATAACATTGAAGCTATAGATTACATAATGTGGGGTTGGAGGGTGGGGTATCTATGAGCTTTCAATGGAACTTGTGGCGTGATGTTATGGTGGTTCTAATAAGGTTATATTCTTTAACATAATGAACAAAATCTAGAATATTGCCGCATGAGAAATATTTTATTCACAGAGAGGGGTCGGGAATGCATATAGATATAGTATGTCCATATTGTCTGTGCTGTTGTTCAAAGGTCACACATGCTTATTTATCAAAACAATTATAAGTATCTGCTATTAGGGTGTACTTTCTTAATCAATTAGTGATTCATTTATGTTGATATACATTACCGGTTGGCCCTATATCAGTTTTGTTTACGGTTCCCACCCGTTCATATTATCACTTGTATCCTGCTCGATGTCTAGTGTTTCTTTATTTTATATGGTTTTTTTTTAATTTCGACAAAGTTTCTCATAACTCGCCAAAACAAATTCAGAAGTGGCATGTATACTTTGTGTTAGAAATGTAGTGTTGAGTGGATATTTGTAAATCTTACTCATTCATTTGAACAAATAATTGTTGAAGAACGTATTACATGAACCGACCCGCATTATATGCATTAAACCCATTCATGATAATGATATAAAACGGTCACTGTAGAACAGGAAATAGTGTCAGGTGTACCCACATGTAATATGGTTGCGCAAACGTGACCTTTGACATCCAGTGTGTCGTATGTTTACATTCCGTGCGCTAAGGATGAGGACTGAAGAAGAATCCCCATAAATATGTCGAAGAGGCTTATTTACCTGGGACTATTTCTTTACACGGACAAACAACGCTTAGTTACGTGAAACGTCATCGCAAGACTGACAGAAGCCGCTGTTACATATAGTTTCATGTCCCCATTATTTTTTTAAGTATGTTTTATGCATGTTTGGATCGCGAAATTTACAACACTTGTCCAGTAAATTAAGTCTGGACCTCACTAAAGGCTCGACAGGACCTAATTTACTTGAATTCGTTTTGAAAATTTCGCTATAAACTTGGGACTGGTTGTAGATCCTCGATATATTGGTAACTTTACAGTTTATACTATAGGTGATTCAAACCTGTCCCACAAAGTTTAGGGAAGAGAATATGTTCTGGACGCTCATGGTCACAAAAAAGAATAGTAATTGCACTAATGAATAAACCTGGCGCGCAGCAGCTGCTGAGCACTCTGCGCAAATACCAGTCTCTGACTATTATAATTTATATTCGGGTACAAATACCAGTCTCTGACTATTATAATTTATATTCGGGTACAAATACCAGCCTCTGACTATTATAATTTATATTCGGGTACAAATACCAGTCTCTGACAATTATAATTTATATTCGGGTACAAATACTATTGAAGCTGTGCGTCAACTTATAAATCATTCCAAACTTTACGCAAAAATGGATTCTTGCAATTTATGATTCAGAAACCGAATCGACCCTGTGCTTGTGGCTTTGAGTTGCGGTTTGGAGAGTTTTGATATACACTGTAGTATACATATACCTTTAAAGTTACCCACCCATTTTTTCTAATGTTGGTCCATTCCTATACAATTTCCCCGCGAATTGCCACTCACCATTTTATCTCGTCTACAAAATCCATTTCGCATAAAGCAAGATCCACGGAGTCTCATAAAAAGCAGCAACTGGGACCTTGCATCATTGAATTTGTATTAGCTCACATCCCTCGGTTTGACGGATAATTCTTCAAGCAATACAGACGGGTAACGCGTATCCTGTTCTATTTGTCATTTTACTCTCAAACATTCGTGTGTGCGATGTCATACCAGGTCCCCCGTGACATCATTGAAATACAGTTATGCGCAACAGAATCGTGACGAGCATGAACAACGTTAGCGCATTAGGCAAATGCAACCTACTCGAAGAGCGACCCTATACACACTTTGCAGAAAATATCCTCAATTTGAGATGATTCTTGTTGTCACACATAAATCATCGATTACACAGCGATGCAGTTTTCATGTAAACTATCTATACATTATAAAATCAAGGGTGAGTTACATTTGCAAGTACGCTGATAAATATTTTCGCAAACTCTGCTCTGTCTGTTTGTCAATTCTTGCAATGCGTGCATAGAACCAAACTGAATTTGATGAGCTCATAGCTCAGTTGGTTAGTGCACCGACCTCTGAGCTGCACATTCGATGCGGTCGGGGGTTCGAATGCGACATGTTATCAGTCGGACTTTGTGTTGTCATATGCATTCCCATTGTCACGAGCATTAAGAATCTACCAACGATGCCATGATCAACGCTCTGATAATTATTTCAGGAGCATTGTACTGGTTAAATTGCGTACCTCCGCTCCTTTCTTAACATCATCAGTTTGGCCTACCAGCATCATATCAAATTAGCAGGACCCACCAGCACCATAGCAAATCATCAGGACCACTTGACCATGGGTGATAAATGATGCTCCGATAGTTACAGTACATACATATGTGGTGACATTTATCCTGATATTGATGCTAGGGTGACTATGATGACCAATATAATTATCCTTGTGCAAATAGGTTCACATTGGACCAAAATATACCCGTTATTCCGTTGAATGGCGCGGGCCGCAATAAACACATTACATGTATACAGAGCGTGCTTCTGGTAAGTAGTGTCGATGAAAAAGGTAGATTAAATAATGACAAAGTGGACTGTTTTAAAAACCATGGGTTAGGTCCATAAGTCATATATTGATAATACGAGCTTTTTTCGCTCTGAGGATAGACTGTCTGGAAACCCTACGTTTCAACACGATATGCCTATGGGACTTCATCGAGACAAGGAACACACTATATATGACAAACACACGCCCGACGCAGATTATTACTATCTTGGGAATTATCCAAATCCGCGAAGTTGTCGGTGTTTAAATCTTTTACCCTTTCTTTACTTAAAATGGACTCTCTCCGTAAGTTATATAGTATACATTGGAACGGCATGTTATTCACCTGGAGGGGTTTTCATGTCATAAAATCAGACGACTGACATAAAAACACATGATACAAAAACAGAACTATAATGCACTCAGAGAGATGCCAACGTGCGCAAAAATGTAATAAACAATAATTTAAAAAATTTAATGTTAGCAAAAAAAGACAATTACCATTTCTCATTTCATCACAGATAAAAGGCAAATTACTATATTAATCATTTAAGTAATTAAAACCAATTCCATGTTGCCGAAAGGATGAGACTTTAATATCGATTACATTTTTTTCAGCGGCATATTTTCATTTTCATTTTCCGATAGTCAAAGTTGACCAAAGGAGCAATTATAAGAAATAATTAATACTATTTGTGTAAATATTGATAGCAGCCAATATGCAACAATAAATATCAATAATTAATCAATAATTAATCAATAACGATCATTTTATGTAATAATAAACTCTTCAAACGGTGTTTGTGTCAACAAATGCGTTTTGTTTTGTGTTACGTCATTCGTCGTATTTGACCCGGAACTCGGCTGAAGGTTAGGCTATTCAGCCTATTGCGTCGAATTACGAAATCGCGTTTTGAATGTCTCTATTTCCCCGCACGATAAAAAGAGGTCTTCGCACGAACCAAAAATGATAAAACTTCCCAATTATAAGTAAAATTACCCAAATGACTATTTTTGTCATAATTCTGACGTATTTTGACCTGGGAGAAAAAATCGAAATCGAGGCTCACTACGAGCATGCCAGTTTTAAATATAGAAACAGGGAATCCCGACAAATGGCGATATCGAAAACAAATAATCGAAAACAACACATAAAATAAACATAGCAAAAACGCGGCACAGTAAAAATATCAGAACGCCACGAGGTTTTACGTCGTTTTTGGTGACGTCATGGAGTGAAACGGAGTAGGGTGACACCAACCTACGAATCTGTCTGATCGCCATACTGTTGGGCGAGCGCACGTAATGATTCATATTCATTGGTGGGAAATATTCAGATAATAAATTCAAAGACGACCTATTTGAACGTTTCCTAATATAATAGGGATAACTACTCGTCAATGAGTATTCAGTATAAAAGGGGTTAAAGTATCGCCGATTTAGCTAATTTCAAAAGTGGTGGCCATGGTAAATTGTTCAGAGTTTTAATCTGTTAACCTACCTCTCAGCTGCATGGTCTCGTGAAAATAACTACATAATGGGCTTATATTATTGAGCGAAATACGCTCACATTGGCATTATTTATCCTCAACATACGCTGTGTGGACTTAAAACGCGGTTTTTAAAAGAGTCCAATATGGGACTATTTCCATACGAAATAAGCCCATATTGGCACTATTTAATCTAACCTTTTTCATCGACACTCGTACGACTTACAGTAGTGGCCTAAATAATCGACTCCTTAACCACAGCAGAATTATGGGTAATTTTTCAGGATTTAGTCGGTAATATGGCTTGTTGCCATTCATCGGAAAGTTCCCAATAAGAGCTTTCCGATGAATGGCAAAAAGCCATATTTCCGACTAAATCCTGAAAAATTACCCATAATTCTGCTGTGGTTAAGGAGTCGATTATTTAGGGCATTACTGTACCAGATGCACGCTCCCTGTAGTGTCTTTTCACTGCGGCGCGCGCCATTCAACGGAATAACGGGTATAAGCTCACTATATATATTTGAATATTTGGGTCTCTACCAAAATGACTATGTTTGAACTAATATAGTGAATGTACAAGATCACAATAATTATTATCACTCTGTTTTTTGCGTGATTTTCGTAAGGATTTAACTATATCACATGAAACCCCTATTATATCAATTAAAAAGCCAAAACATATTTCCTTATCTCTCAATAGTGACGAATAAGCGCGTGCTTCCCGCCAACTTGGCATCGCGCCAAAAAAATTACTTTACATTGAATCAGGCGGATTAATACTATTTCGTGAAGCCGCACATGACAACAACACCAGACAATGCAAAATGATTGCTTTGTTCATTAAAGTTAAATTGTTGTCCAACTTCGTTGCACTGACGAATATAGAAACAAAAACAAAGAGGCAAATTTGGGGGGGGGCGGCTATATTTTCCGTCGTCAGCTCGAGTGCGCAATACTGTCATATACGGTTGTGAAGCGTCTCAACCAACAATGTAAATGTGTGCGTTTTTAAGCTTCTGTTAAGGATTTTGATTTGTTAAAAAGGCATAAAGCTCTAGTTTTTTCATTTGATATACAAAATCTTCAACTCGTCATGTTGGGATATAAGATTTTATGAAACTTGATTGATAAATTTGATTCACAACTCGTCTACGACTCGTTGTGAATCAAATTAATCAAGCTCGTTTCATAAGATCTTATATCCCACCATAACCCGTTGGAGATCCTCTATATAGTTTGATTTAATTTTTTTTTTTTCGGTTAATAACATAATTATCGACTTCGAAATCTATTAGTTATTATATAGTTCAGAAAGAAGTTCAGTTTCCTATGCACGAAAATCAGTGGACTCATGCCTTTTAAATTGTCTGGTTGTGAGCAACTGATATTTCTATGAGGTCAGATGGAGTAGGAATAATTGGTCACCTCAGCATCATGAAGGTACCAGCCAATACGCGCACGATTGGAGCGCGAAAGCTACTTAATCTTGGAGAACCAAGAGATATCAAATGGTTCTTCATTGGGAATCAAATATCAGAACCGATGATTCTTGATACTATATTTGGTTCTTGGCGGAGAACCAAGAGATATCAAATGATTCTTCATTTGGAACCAAATCTCATAATAAATTCAGAATCAGTAGGTCCTCCTCTCAATGTTTTGTGTTCTTCATTGAATCATATACAGGAAACCAAACGATGAATGGTGTAACAGCCACTGCTCCATCTCTTCTTTGTTCCACACGGATAAGTCCATAGTTGGAACTGCGAATGCTCTGTACAAATTGCTGAGATAAAAAGGTTGAAATCACAGAACAACTAATTGGCAAAATCAGCAGCATATGAAAATGGTGGTCTTCACACTTATATACGTGCCGTGCCGTTCGCATGCGGTTTAGAGCGACGCCTTCAGCTGGGAACTGTAACTCTATTCTTGAGCCAGTTATGTGTTTTATGAAGCTCGGAGAACCAATGTGCGTATAGCGAAACAACTTTCTGGGTTGGTTCTCTCAATTTGATTCACCGTTGTTTCGTAAGGATAAAATCGCTGTATAGAATCAATTTATTCTGAATATTTCGGAGAGTGCAGTATATGTATACCGCTTGATCGTGTATAACCCGCGATTTGCTTTGGATACTACCTCTGTCGTTTTATACATGTCAATTCAATTTCATTATGCCTATTTTTCTTTTCCAGACACAAACTACAAGAGAAAAGCCTACAAGTCGCCATGTCGAATGGAACAGAAGCTGTGGGTGATGCCGCTAATAAGGAAATGGAAAACATCTACGTCGCAACGATGCTATCGGTGTTCAGTTTCTTCGGAACGTTCGGAAATCTCATTGTGCTCTACACCTACGGACGTCGGCGAGAAAAAGCCACCTCGACCATATTCATCTTAGCGCTGGCTATCACAGACTTCTGTACTTGTCTCGTTGTGATACCGTTTACAATAGTTGCGGAGACGACGTCGTACCGGCTCGAATACGTCATCGTGTGTAAAACGTATCATTTCCTAATAACCTCAAATGTTCCGTATTCTGCGTTCATCATGGTCGGGATTGCATTCGATAGATATTTCTGTATTTGCCACCCATTTCTACACGCTATAAATGTTAGACGGGCGAAAATCATCGTCCTGTTGTTGGCGATTCTAGCAGCGTCATTTGGTGTGATAACTGCTCAGCTGTACAACGTTTACGAAATGACTAGCGGCAACGTGACCGAGAGCCTCAACTCTAGCGTGTCTTGTAATTCTTCTTTGGATACAGATAATGTTGTTACTTATTCTGAGAACATATCGACGTCTTTGAATGATTACGTCGTGTGTAATAACACACATACGATCTTAACGCCCCCGGAGTACACTTACACCGGCGTCTGTGTCATCAGTACAATGGTGTTTAGCGAGGAATTTATGAGTGTTTATCAGAATGTCTATTCTTGTTTCTACCTGTTTTCCTTCGTCGTTGTCGTCATTCTTTACATGTTAATATATCGGACTATTCACCAAAGGCGCGCGCGAAAGGCCAGAAAGAGTAGGAAAAACACAACGCTATCCACTAGTAAATTTGACCAGACAGTTGGTGAAACGCAATTCACGGTTGTGAATGGACATAATGGCGAGAAAGAGGCGATGGTACAGCACGGAACGTCATCGTCAACTCAAGCGAAACTGAGAAGACAGAGCACTGCGCACGACAGACTAATTGCAGCAAACATAAAGACGGCGGCCATGTTGTTCGTTGTTACCATAGTTTTCCTGTTGGCGTTTCTCCCTGCGTGGCTGATTGCTCACGAAATTCTTCCGCCGGATATAATTGTGTTTTATTTGTACTTCGTCTACAATGTTGCTAACCCTATAATATACGCTTTCATGAACCCGACATTCAGAGAAGATCTCATGCAACTGGTTGCGAAAATGAGGCGCCAGTCTTCGTTCAGAGTGTGAAGCGGTAACAGATGGATTTCCTCCTGTAACATAATTGACCAGATATTTTGGTCTTTGGTTGTATATCAATAAAATACATGGATTTTAGCACTTCCTGTATCATTTATATACAGTAGTTAAAGGGGTGCAGGACGTTTTGGCACCTGGGCGTTTCGGCACCTGGTTTTTGGGACATTTCAGCACCTTGGTTTTCGGCACTTGGTTGTTTCGCCCCAAGCACTTTGACGTTTCGGTACTTCGTTGAAGACGATGCAGATGGTTTATTTATTTTTGCACATGATTGGTATGAAGTCGAACAGATTTTATATGTAGTCGTGTCTTATGTTGTTAAATTTTACCCTACCTAAACTGACAGATGATCCGGCTACATGCTACGAAAATTTTCTTTATGCTATGTATTATTCCTCACATACATTGTAGTTCTCAATTATCAGAAATTTTTGATTGAACAAGGAACGCTCTTTATTGTTCATGCGCAAAGTGAAGATGTACAATGCTATATCGCTTATATAGTAAACACTTCGGGACCGCAGCTTATCGTATCGTAGTGTGTATGATTAGTGATAGTTATATTCACCAACATCGGTACCATGTGTTCCATTATAACATTGAATTGAAATAAAGAATGCATTTATATTCATCACCGGTAGTTTTAATTCCTTGGTCCGAAAATTACCAGGTGCCGAAACGTCCGAAGTGCCGAACAATCGTGTGCCGAAACGTCCAGGTGCCGAACACAAATCCGGGTGCAGAAATGTCCAGGTGCCGAAACGTCCAGCATTCATTTAAAGAGTGTGTGGTGAGCAAAACACTCAACACCGGCTGCTAGTATATATAAGTTGTAAAATGACAAAATCCGCAATATCGACCACCTAACAAGACTAACATTAATATCAAACTTAAGGTTCGCGGGCTTACGCCCTAGATGGGTCCGATGGCATGTTTGAAAGCCGCCGGGCGGAGTAGGAAACGCGTGTCGTATATACCCGTAGTATAAGCCATTGAATAATTATCTCCTTCAAACAACTAACAAAACTGCTAATGTTGTAAAATTAATACACATCACAATAGTCCACATACCCTTAATCACAAATTACAAATCATAATCACAAACACATACAATAGGAATAATACCTAACACAGCCTCAGAAAACACACACTAAGTAACCTAGTCTTGCCTCGGCTACGCCCTCCGATCGAAATAAACAACCAGGTCAACGGGTTCTGACACTCACACAGGAGTGAAAGGTGGGCATTGCACCATCAAGTGTTGAGGAGCTCCGATCGACCTGAATTCAGCTGTATGACATTGCAGTTGAGCCCATAGTAAAAGCCCGGAATACGACAGACTAAGGCAGCTAGATTACAATAATTCACGACTCAAAATTATATTCATTACGACACATACACACAACTCACACAAAAAACAAGATAAGTCACGGTCGCCGGTCCAGGTTCGGAATGGGGGGGGGTGCTTTTTGCTATGGTGGCATACATCCCATACATAGTAGTCAAACACCTACTGATTATGGACATATGTAAACCCACTCACAAACTTTACATACGCTCATCAGCGACATTGCAGCATAAACAACGTGGGTTGTATGAGAGGACTGACAGCCCTTTCAAATATTCCAGGGTATCATCCCAAGCTCGAAACTTCTTGGAAAAACTCAACACCGGGGGTGGGGGTCAATTAGCCTGCTGTCGATCGCGAGGATTCACGTGGATTTGTTTCGCTGTAATCCAGAGCGCACCATGCAGTCACACTTCCTTTCTGAATCTGTCACCGACTGGGTACTAGTCTGCCGTTTCTATATTTAGTGCGGGGTTTTCCCAAACAAAATGGCGAAAACCGATCGCCCCAAAGTGAAGTTTCGTTTGTGCTTTGAGAACAATTCCCGCACTAAAAACTTAATGACATAATGGAGGATCAGAGCGTTTGATTTGTTGACGATTTTCGCAAGCAACTCGTGAAAATTGGAGCAAATTAGAACTCTTGTGTCTGACTTGCCATGCGTGTTGTCGGGACATTGTCGTCCATGTGCGTTTATACTTTTGTGCTGATAAAATAATCGGAGAACCAAAGCACACAGTTTCGAAATATAGTTCTTTGGTTCTAATGGGACTTTCCAAACTTAAGGTACGAAACCACACACAGTTTGTTCGATATTGTGTGTGCTTAATAAGGGCAGCATTTTGCTATTCTCGTTTAGTATATATTTTAATATCGCGGAAGTCCACCAAATGTGGGTAAAATGTCGCCGAGAAGCAGCGGTCTTACCGAGTCACCAAGGGAGGTAAACCCTGCATGGAGTTTGCATGCGCGGGGCGGATTAACAGGAATCAACAGGAATCCTGCAGACTGCCCAGGGTTCACCAAGCAACACCGCGAACAACTGAGAATCGCCTCAAAACACCGACAACTACATATAATATTGTACGCGCCATTTAACACTACTGTATTGACTAAATATTGATAATTGTCATGCGTTTTTGGTTATGGTATACTCTTTACATACTCCACATCAAGGCGACCAATTAAGGTTACGATATTAACTCAATGCTTGCGAAGTTGGTTCATACGAAATAGCATAACTTTTATATTAGTCTTAGTCCGGCCGCCAAGTAACATATGCTTGTTTTCTTCGCGTATACACGTTTTCTCACAGTTGACCGCAGTGGCCATCATGGTCCAGAGCACCATTCTGAAGAATCCTTGAGGAATTTCAGAATTGGGGTTAAATCAAAATGGAGGTCAAAATGGCCATATTAGCCACAAAGAGATAGTTTTTTACTGAAAACGAAGCAGAATATCATCGCGATAGCACAATGATTATGTTCCTATAGAGTCTTTGTATCATTTCATCAGAGTTTGTGATGGTGGTATTTCCCACAGGTCCCCTGTTGCGATACCTGTAATAATTGCAATAATTTAACGTTAATGAATAAAGCAATCATGTTTGCATTGTCTGGTGTTGTTGCCATCTGCGGCTTTACGAAATAGTATTAATCCGCCTGATTCAATGTAAAGTCATTTGTTGGCGCGCTGCCAAGTTGGCGAGAAGCCCGCGCTTATTCGCCACTAGGGAGAGATAAGAAAATATATAATGGCTTTTTAATGATATAATAGTGTTTTCATGTGATATAAAAGTATACGTTGGAATTGTCTGTTATTGCACACCCAATGATTTATTTTTTGCGAAATACAGCAAATACCGAAGATTTTTTTTAAATTATCTGTTTTTCCTTGGACATTACAACCCGGTTACGTTGGCAACGTCATTGACGACGTCAACTTTAACAGAACATGTCTTCACTAAATTATGAGGTATATACAGTCTATATAAAGTTTTTTCAATTAAATAAAGCAATATGGACCTAAATTTTTACATCTACACATTACTACAAACTACAGCTGTGTGCAATAAATATAGAACAACACAGTTGTTATTGCACTCGTGTGTCGTGCCGCGAGTTAAAACTATAACATACGGTTCTCGTTTTACCATCGATCGCGTCACAAGAAACTCGTACACAACCGTTAATCAGTTCGCACACTTGTGTCGTTCTATCTAATTATTCAGATACAGTAATGCCCTAAGTAATCGACCTCTTAACCAAAGCAGAATTATGGGTAACTTTTCAGGATTTAGTCGGAAATATGGCTTTTTGCCATTTACCGGAAAGCTCTCGGCGAGAGCTTTCCGATGAATGGCAACAAGCCATATTTCCGACTAAATCCTGAAAAGTTACCCATAATTCTGCTTTGGTTAAGAGGTCGATTACTTAGGGCATTACTGTAGATAGGGATGTTCATGAAATATTTACAATACCGTCTGTGTTACACTAAATCGTGGTCGGTAATTGGTCAACTGCCAATTGGGCCACCTGTTTTATATCCCATAACACACAGAACCCCAATAACACAGAGACCGTAACACGAACACCACACACACATTGTTGACCTAATCTGGCCTAATCACTAAAAGCGGTCGGCAGAATAATTATGCGTATTTCTCAAAGTTCAACCGAATTGCATCGTTCATGTTATCATTGCTAAGTTCTTGGAAATCTTATATTGGACTGACTTAATGTGCTGCGTGGGCTAGTCTCAAATTCTCGGCAGATTTTGTGAAAATAAAGAATACACTCAGATTTTTGTATGGGAATAACTCACCAAAAAGCTATATAAATATAAGAATGGAATGTAGTGGGTGTGTTTTATTGTGGGTACGGCGCTGTACTCGTTGGGGGCACATTTAATTTGCCCCATTTAATGTGCCCCAATGACCACAGCGCCGTATCACCCAATAACACACACCCACTACATTCATTTCTTAAATATAAGCAGACGACAGACAGAAAAGCAGAAAAGTCAAGTGCAGAACGGGTCGTTTGTTGAACTTATTTTCATATCAGTTTCTAAGGGAACTACTCGTCAATGAGTATTTTGTTAAGGGCTTAAGAAGCATGGTTCCAAAATCGAATTGATATAGTGGCTTGCTCAGTAACAGGCTTCTGCTGTTAGGGTACGTTCATACACTGGACAGTTTGCGCGGCCTTTGTTGCAGCCATTTTCTCATAAAATCCTATTAGTGTCAGAATATAAACGGCAACGTGCATACACAATGAATATTTACCAAAGCTAACGACATGAGATGTAGTAATTCGGTATTTCCACATGTAACGGTGCTACTAACACATTGCCTTAGAATATCTGTATATCATTGGAGGCTAGTTACAGGCAAATATCGATAAAAATCGATACTAGTGGAACTACATATAGCTGTTACTTATTATGTATATAGCTGTGGTACAGATGCATTTGATAAGCGTTTGTGCACTCGGTTTCTGACACATTGTAGCTTTATATACCGAAACACCTATCGAAGAATGCCTGGCGAATTTGCGAGTGTATGAACGTACCTTTAGTTTGTGGAACATATTCTTTGGTCACTGCCTCGCGCATCGGTGAATTCAATCAATTGAAGCGAAACCGTGTACAATTTAATATGCTGACTAATGGTTTTCGCAGATGACTACCTAAATTTGTCTTGCAGACAATCGGGTCAAGGACTTGATGACAAGTGATTACCACTGTGTGTGAGATACGTCAGCGTCGCCGGCTTTTCTTCTCAAATGGTGACATCCCGTTATTATAGTAATTGTAGTGATTGTACATAAAAAAACTGACATTTGCCTTCAGAATTTTGGACAAGTATCAATCATGTTATCATTCGTCGCATGTCATTGCTGTCATGTGCGTGATTAATTTACGACAATTTCAGGTTCATACCATATGATTCCAAAGTTGACCATTTATGCTCACGTATGCAGAATATAAACACCAACGACGAATTGATTATATATGAGAGTGCAAGAAAGGTATAGGTATCGTCTTCTGACGTTGAAGAGATTTTTAAGATTTTAATCCATCAAGTTCTGTCTTAATCATAAGACATACGAGAATAAAAGCCGTGAAATCAAATCAAATTACGGGGGAAAAGGTTGTACGTTACCGGATCGGTTGTTGGTGACACGACAGGTCGTGAACAATTATCCTGGGTATAATATGCTACGCCCAACACGTCGCAAGAAATTACCCACCATGAGCACCAAGCAGCAACCATGGCAACTATCCCCTTACGACCAGATTTCGAGTCCTTAATAATGAATGAATAACTGAATGATTCATTTATTATGATGGTGATGACAACCGCGATAACGAGGATGGCAACGTGGTGTCGATAGCGCGACGACGACGATGATGGTGATGATGATGATGATGATGATTGATTGATTGTTTATTTCCAGCCATTTTTACATATACAAGGAAAATATATAACATATAGTGACATGCATAATGTAGAACATATGTATATATACAAGTATCTACCCGCGAACATATTAAATGAATACAGTTTCGATTACCATCGACAATTGCTTATATAACCTATACCCAACATATAAAGAATCAATATATACCGTGTAAAAGTAAATTTAGTTAACCGTCTAACTGCGAATACTCGAGTGACTTTGTTTTTATTATGGTGCTCGACAATATATCATGGGTCGAGAAATAGGGGCTACTACTTAATCTTAAGCATTCTGTATGCTGGGGTATATCATCGTTAGCGTTGCGTGTAATATAAATAAAGAAATCCTCAAGGTCATTCAGATACTTCGAGAATAGAAGAGGCGAAAGATGTCCCTCTGTTTCACTCCTGTTGTGCATGAAAAATATTCAGATCTCCGACCAGCCCTCATAACGCAAGCTTTGGTGGTCTGGTACATTATACGTCTGATTACCTGGAAGAATTTTCCGTTTATTCCGCTTCTCAAGAGTTTTACACACAGACCCTGTCGCCAAACGGTATGAAATGCTTTTTTGAAGTCTACGAAAGTACAAAAGAGTTTCTTCCCAACTTGCAAATAAATTTCAAAAAGTGCGTATAATATATAAATATTGTCTAAAGTGGAACGATTTTTCCTGAACCCAGACTGATTATCGCTTAAAATTCCCTGTCGTTCTATGTACTCTGATAATCGCTTATTTAGAATTCCGGTAAATACCTTTCCAATACAACTGAGCAAAGTTATTCCCCTATATGAATCTGGGTTGTTACGAGAGCCTTTATTTGTATATAGGGGTACAATTAACCCTGTTGTCCATTCATCGGGGAAAACAACAGTATCAAGTATCGAGTTGAATAGACGAGTGAAATATGGTAACATAATGTCTTTAGTTGTCTTGGTGTACTCATTCGAGACCCGATTAACCCCACTTGATTTATTTAATTTTAACTTGTCCATTAACACTGGAGATTTCTTCTGAACTAATGGGGTTGTTTAATTCTTCAGTTGTTTCTAGACCAAACATCTCGTTAATTAGGGGTTCTAGTTGAGTTGTTTCCTCTTCCACATTCAGGGATTTAAAGTGTTCAAAGAAATCGTCCACCCCAATGGGAATTTCAGTGTGGGCCGCTCTGCTGGACGAGTACTTTTCGAGGGTTCGCCAAAATTCGCCTGTAGACCTCTGTCACAGACACCGAAGTTCGATGTTGCAACGTTCATTAAATTTTCTTATTCATTGTGTTCTTGTAAATCTTACTTACATATCTTAAAGCGGCTTTATTTAGTTCGGACTTATTTTTATTAAACTTCATTTTTGGCTCTGTTAAACCTCTTTCGTTTGATTCTACATTCTTTGTCAAACCATGGCCTGTTGTTACTATGCTTAAAGTTAGCATTATCAGCTTTAACAAATTTCCGATCAGACTTACCAAATATTTCTTCTGCTGCAGATGTTAAAATGTTCGCAATTTGAGAAGCACAATGAGCGGTATTCTGTATTATACACGTATGTCTATCACAATACTTTTCAAAAGTTACCTCCAATTTGTCCGCGCGCATCCCAACTAAGTTTATGGATTCTTACGATTTATTGTTTTCCCATTTTCTGATTCGCGATGGCAAACTGTGTCCCTCCGATTCAAAGTAATCAAAAGAAGATACAAGTGGCTCGTGCGATAGACTACTGTTAATCTCGATACTGAGAGCACAGTGGACATCAGACGTAAGACAAGAAATTTCAAGGATTTCAAAATCACTAATGAGCCCAAATACCTCCTAAGATCCTAAAGCATAATCTACGACGCTGGCATCGCGACATGTTGTCTTGCCTATATATGCTGATGATGATGATAATAATGACGATAATGATGATGATGACGATGATGATGACGATGGTGATGATGACGATAATGACTATGATGATGATGTTGACACATGACGATTACGACGATAATGATGATCATGATGATGACGAGGACGACGACAAGGATGATGCTGATAGTGATGATGATGATGATGATGATCATGGTGATGATGATGATGATGATGATGATGATGACAATACATTGACAAAATGATGATTATAAAGAGGATGATTCTGACAAAGATGATGATGACGATGATGATGATGATGATGATGATGATGAGAATGGTGATGATTAAGATGATGATGATGATGATGGCGATGAATACACGACAAAGATGATGACGTTGACGACGAAGGCGACGGCGGCGAAAATGACGACGATGACGATGATGATTAATTGGAATCAAGACCTTCCGTTCATGCCAAATAACACAAAATTATGTAAAACAACTTTTTTGTCAACAAGAACATGAAAATATAGATGGACTTTGTTATTATTTTCATTATTAATAACTCTCCAATAATGAGATTTAACATGTCAGAACCATTATTATGTAAACAGTACTGTTACCCTGGAATTACCGATAAAATCCATAAAGATACCAAAGTGTAATCAAAACTCGACTTCAAAGAATTTGAATACGCTGAAAATCATATTCAGAATAAAATATTAAAACTCTCTACACGTTTAGCGATGTTTGTTGACAAATCTCTGTAAAACACGTGAAATTTATTCTTAGTCGTGTGTTTGAACATACTTTTATATTGTTTGCATTTTATCCACTGCGATTGCCTGGGGTCACTTTAAGAATTATAATGCATAAATTTTTGTTTACAACGAAAATATTGTGTTTCTCCGAGAAAATAGTAAAGCAGTAATCGTGTACATGGTTGCCATGGGGATGCGATAAATCTTTGTAGGTCAGAATTGTCGGTTTTATGAGATTTCCGGAGATATGTCGGAACGTATTTAAACCGTACGGCAAACATGTTTCCCCTCGAACACAACTGTTGCAAACCAATTGCTCACCATAGAAATATTGAGTTCGAATATCATCCAATCGTGTTTATTAAAGACATAGTGTGGACTTATTTCAATGAATAAAAACAAATAAGTTGGTATCCAATCACTATAAGATGCAGCAGTCAGCTAAGATTCTCCAAAAATTCAAACCCCATCGACTGCACCATTTGAGAGAACACAACGTTTGAACTTCGCAGAAATGTAAGTATTTAATATATATATATATGATTCTGCTTATTTTGATATAAAAATAATGGAAATAAATAATTCTTCCACATCACTTTAACCCTTTCACGACGAGGGCCCTTATGTGTGCGAGGCTCCATATGAAAGACTCGCTTGAATACATTGGGACAGGATTTTCCAAAAAATTCAGGAAGCTCCATGCATTTAAAAGGTTTAAAAGATAAATAAATTCTCTTGTGCAAATAAAATGGCGTAATGGGATAAAGGCAATCATTTTGAAAACTTCGATTATATGAAAAATTTGGGAACCATGCAGGTGATAAAATTTACAGTTTCGGAACCCATCATCAGTCCATCAACATCGCTGGGTCGTGCGTGTTACATGTATTATAGTAAAACTATTGTAGTCACCTTCGTGACCTTCCATATATTATAATAGAAACCTTTCGGAAAATGAATTACACTACTGATAATAATTACGAATAGGGTACTACGTCACTAGAATTTGTGTTCTTTCTATCAGTTGTCGTGTAGCCACATCCGCGGCGTATATAGTTACGATTACTATTTCGAGAAGCTGAGCATGGACACGAGAGTTTTGCATGCAGATCGCCTACCACTGATTACGAATCGATCACAACATAGCTCACTGCAAACAGATCACGGCACAGATAACTATGTCATATTTACTACGGGTGGCAAACAGTTTGACACAATATGGCACTATTTTCTCACAAACGGACTCGTCGTCGTCAATTCTGTGATAACTGAGGGTTTTGAACCGTCAGAACTATTTACGACTACTAAAATCTATTCGTAATTTTTATTAGTAGTAGTTCATTATGCGAAATTTGTCAAATGTTGAAAGCATGTACATGTAGATATATTCACCAGGCGGGTTTGTTTTTTAACCCTTTACCCAACAGAACGGCCCTGTGCCAATGCATTCTCTTATATATGCGAGTCGACCATAGGTCGCCTCGCATATATAAGAGAATGCATTGGCTTAACACATATTAAAAATGATAAAATTGTCAAAGAATGTAGAAAAATATTATAAAAATTGTTTAAAAATGTAAGAATTTTTGTTTATGCCAATGCATTCTCTTATATATGCGAGGCGACCTATGGTCGACTCGCATATATAAGAGACTGTATTGGCACAGGGCATAACTTTAACCATCACAATGTGGCCAATGAACCAGTTCCAATGATATCCATATTTGTATGGTGTCAGTGAGACAGACCGAAGATATTTTAGGCTGTTGAAGCTTTATTTGGGCGTTTTTGGCCGTTTTGTTGGGTAAAGGGTTAAAGCAAACCGTTTTATTTCATAGATGCATAGCCGCCACGGTATCGGCTGTCTTCGCTGGTGGCGGTATCGGCAAGCATGGTCGAATCAAAGCAGATGTGTGCGAACTAGTTTCAGGACATTCTCGCGTCCCATATACCAGCTTCCTGATCACATGCATCGGTCTTAAGAGCGATGAATTGAACTGATGACGCCCGAGGCACAACGCGTTCGTCAATAGGGCTTAATAGTGGAATTAATATTTAATTCATTGACGCAGAGGATGATTCTACTATACTAAGGATTTGGTTAAGTGGTCCTGCTAATTTACTATGATGCTGGTGGGCCTGCCGAATTGCTATGATTTTATTTAAAGTTGTCATTTTGCTAAAGGTATAGCTTATAATCACTCGAATATTAATATGTAAAAGTCAAACATTTTAATTGGCATACTTGTTTTGGTATGAAATTGTCCAGTCGCTTGCACGTGCACTTTATGTCTTGATTCATACCATGCAGAATCCAGTGGATGCTGCACATTACATGAGTTTTCACAGACAATGTATTACAACAATATTAATAGTCAGATATAGTTGGATTGAAACATTCAAGACAATACTAGCAAATTCCGTAATAACTGTCCGATGAGTTGGCAACGAGGTTCTCATGGTCACACCATTATGAACAAGAAAACTAAGATGCATGCATCAGGTCAGCCATGAACTATTTAGCATAGAATAATTCAGTTCGGTTGCAGTTTCACAACGTTACAACTGACATACGATTACACCTTGAATGTGGAAATATGTAAGAGTGAATATTAATGTTCTAAATCCCATGTTTCACATTTAGTGGTAATGGGGTCGTACTTTATTAACACGCAAGTAGTGTAATTAAGTACGGGTAATTAGAAGTAACAAATCGTTTAGTTTCTATCGTATCGGATAAAAGAGGTGAGCAGATTGCCGATGATGAATGCTCTCGTTAGCTGCCAATATAATGTGCATATTTGCCCCGTTACGTTTATACACTGTAGCATTGGCGGGCCAGAGTGTGTTGACATGTTAAGTGTTTGGTTCATTAATAACAGATCAGCAGGGATTTGTCGTGATAACGTATACGTGGAAATATGCTACCTAAACGGTTAAATTAACGGTTGATCTATTACACCACCGTGTATACTCGGTTTAAATAGGTATATTATATAGGGACGTGTGCTCAATTTTGGTGCGGACCGATGATAAAACAAAATCAGAAGTAAATGTCGGCGGGCGGGAGGGCCATTTTTTCAATAATTTTAAAAGAAATTGAACAGTTGCAGCAGCAGCAGCAAAAAAAGGGTGTACAATTGGCAAATGATGAGGGGCGGCGTGACGTGTAATTAGGATTGAACTTAGATATGCAATTTGGAGATTATTGGATGAGGGATGTTATATTAATTATATTAAAGGGACGAGGGGGCTTAGTTGTCGAAAATATTCATATTTGTTCCAAACACCGTAAACAGAAAAATATTAAAAGGCATACATATTGGTTCAAATATACGATCACTATCGCGTAAACATCATGCTCACATAAAGACCTACTAAATTTTACCTAGACAAGAGTCTGATTGTGTTATAGAAGGCAGCACAATGCTACTGGCTAATCACACACAAATGGTATAAACGCTCTTTATTATTTCCAAATAAGGAATTGAGCAACAAAGAACGCTCTTTATGTTTACCATCATAATATAAAGAAACACCAAGAAAGTAACTTTTTATGCTTTGTCAAACAATCGTCAAATTTACGACAATAACATACTGTTTATGAGATATTTCTCATTTGTATATTAACAAAGTATGTCTATATTTGAATATTATTTTCGTTTGCAGCGGTTTTTGACAGGTGGAAATATGTTCACAGGATACCCACCAAGGCCTTCCGTACCTTTAAGGTATACTGCAACTTTGTTTCTTGCCAATAGCAGAATACATAATGCTATTAAGAAGTGACACAAAACACAGAACATTTTTTTTAATTATAAGTATTGAGCAGTGAGAAATATTTGAGTAGAGGAAACCAGTAACGAAAGGCGATATTAACATGATTTCTGTCAGCGAATAATTGTTTACGTTCCAATGAATATTAAAATGTACTGAAAACAAACTGCTAATGGGTGCCAGACTTTCATAAACACAAATTATGTATTAATGGTGTAACGACATATTTCGTTCTTAATTGTCTAAAAAAAATAGGGGATCGGGATGTTTGGATCTCTAGTTTAACGACATTTTTCGGTCTTTAATAGTTTAATGACATTATTCGGTCTTTATAATATCTCAAGATATAGGGGGTATTTGGATCTCTATAGTTTAACGACATTTTTCGGTCTTTATAGTTTAACGACATTCTCGGTCTTTAATATTTCAAGATATAGGGGCCCTTAGTGGGTATTTGGATCTCTAGTTTAACGACATTTTTCGGTCTTTGATAGCAAAATGGAAGAAGTACATCTTTGGAAAGATGTGGTGGCCCTAAAAAGGAAAGTTGTTTGGTGATCTTGAAATGCAGTTTTTATGAACAGTCTTCCTTGATTAAAGTGATGTGAAACACTCCGGCAGACAACGGGCAGAGTGATCAAATAGAAATTAAGAATAATCTTTCTCAAAGTAGTTATTTGTTACGAATAGTAATCCAAATGGATGATACACAACGTCATTCTTATATATTAGTTAAATGCAATGACTCTCGATGCCATCGAGTCGATGGCGAAATCATTTTTGTTTAATTATAGCCGATAGTTGCGCCCCGAATCGAGATGTAAATATTTACAATTTGGAGTAGTTCAGACGATGTTCTCTATGAAGTGGGGTGGTAGATTATTTTGGAAATTTTCAGTGATGTTAGTAGAATGATAACATTCCCCAGGTTGGCAAAGTGCCTGAGCACTAACTTATCAATTTCTCGCACCCGAAAAAGTCCATAACAAGTCCATAATATGTCTTTAAGCATATATATAAATCTCCGAAAACCAAAATTCTAAAGCATTAAACGATTACTTGAAATACAGTTTTTCTGAACAGTCTTCCTTGATTAAAGTGATGTGAAACACTCCGGCAGACACCGGGCAGAGTGATCAAATAGAAATTAAGAATAATCTTTCTCAAAGTAGTTATTCGTTACGAATATTAATCCAAATGGATGATACACAACGTCATTCTTATATATTAGTTAAATGCAATGACTCTCGATGGCGAAATCATTTTTGTTTAATTATAGCCGATAGTTGCGCCCCGAATCGAGATGTAAATATTTACAATTTGGAGTAGTTCAGACGATGTTCTCTATGAAGTGGTGTGGTAGATTATTTTGGAAATTTTCAGTGATGTTAGTAGAATGATAACATTCCCCAGGTTGGCAAAGTGCCTGAGCACTAACTTATCAATTTCTCGCACCCGAAAAAGTCCATAACAAGTCCATAATATGTCTTTAAGCATATATATATAAATCTCCGAAAACCAAAATTCTAAAGCATTAAACGATTTCTTGAAATACAGTTTTTCTGAACAGTCTTCCTTGATTAAAGTGATGTGAAACACTCCGGCAGACACCGGGCAGAGTGATCAAATAGAAATTAAGAATAATCTTTTTCAAAGTAGTTATTCGTTACGAATATTAATCCAAATGGATGATACACAACGTCATTCTTACATATTAGTTAAATGCAATGACTCTCGATGGCGAAATCATTTTTGTTTAATTATAGCCGATAGTTGCGCCCCGAATCGAGATGTAAATATTTACAATTTGGAGTAGTTCAGACGATGTTCTCTATGAAGTGGGGGTGGTAGATTATTTTGGAAATTTTCAGTGATGTTAGTAGAATGATAACATTCCCCAGGTTGGCAAAGTGCCTGAGCACTAACTTATCAATTTCTCGCACCCGAAAAAGTCCATAACAAGTCCATAATATGTCTTTAAGCATATATATAAATCTCCGAAAACCAAAATTCTAAAGCATTAAACGATTTCTTGAAATACAGTTTTTCTGAACAGTCTTCCTTGATTAAAGTGATGTGAAACACTCCGGCAGACACCGGGCAGAGTGATAAAATAGAAATTAAGAATAATCTTTCTCAAAGTAGTTATTCGTTACGAATATTAATCCAAATGGATGATACACAACGTCATTCTTATATATTAGTTAAATGCAATGACTCTCGATGGCGAAATCATTTTTGTTTAATTATAGCCGATAGTTGCGCCCCGAATCAAGATGTAAATATTTACAATTTGGAGTAGTTCAGACGATGTTCTCTATGAAGTGGTGTGGCAGATTTTTGTGGAAAATTTCAGTGATTTGGCAAAGTCCCTGAGCACTAACTTATCAATTTCTCGCACCTGAAAAAGTCCATAACAAGTCCATAATATGTCTTTAAGCATATATATAAATCTCCGAAAAACAAAAATTCTAAAGCATTAAACGATTTGCTATATTTCCAAGGCATATATTTCATCTGATTTAGCGAGAATCCATATATACTTTTTCACGAGAATCCAGGGTAATTTGCGAGAATATTTACGAGAATCTAGATTTGGATTTTCGCCGAAATATAAGCCCTGATTTCACTCTGAAGTGTGCCTAAATGGCATAAATTGTACCGTGGTTCCCATGTTCGCCAAAGTGGCATAAATTTATTTCAGGATAATACTAATTTTAGGCATTCATTTATATCACTGATATCAGGACAATAAATAGCCATTTCCATTGCATGGAACAAAGAGCGTTATTGTTTATTGGTGTTGTTTTTGGAAGTGGTGGTAGTTAAATTTTATACATTTCGACCCCCAATAAGTATTTCCGAACAAATGAATTATTAACAAGCGTGACATGACATCATTGACGAAGATAATTAACACCGATCTACAAGCAATTAAAGTCTTAAAATGAGCTAAAATTTTACATTTTCTTTAAAAAATTTACATTTTTATCTCTCGCGACATAATTGTCACCAATAAAAACAAATTTGATTCATCGTGGAAGTTAGTCGGTGACTATAAATAATGTCACCATTCAACTGAATGTTGTTGAGCATATTTCAACCAATTTTGGAAGTTTAAATGAATATTTTCTTCACACGCAAAGTAAAATTGACAAATTTCAGGATTTTAGCCTGCTTCGTTGGGACCAAAATTTGTTGTGCACACTCAAGAAACGTCTACCGACACTGGCTATGTCAAATCATGCCATGACCATGCTATAAACTAGCTTGAAATTGGCAAAACAATGAATTTTTTTTTGGTTGAAAAAATTTACATAGAGAACGATTATTTTTCGATAAAAACGAAAATAATGCGAATTTCAGCACTCGTCAGAATGGTGCAGAATAACATACGAGTCTTCTTATATGCGAAAATTTGACCTCATTCGATAAATTAGTCTCGTAATTAAGGATATGGAATTCCGTCGCACTGTAGTGTTACTGTGCATGGCCGACGAAATTTTGAAATGTAAACACGCATCAAACACGCATCAAATTTACCTTTTGTGAGAATAACAAAAGCGCAACCTTGATCAAAGTAATACAATACACAACAACACATAGAACAAGAAAACCATAGTCAGAAATGGTAACGCCACCAAGATCGTATTATTAGCCATAAATATAAATAATAATACAATTATTCTATAAACTAGCTTTCAAATTTTATGCGGGAAATTTGCGTACTTCCATATTTCAAGTTTTCCCGTGGCATACATTACTTTCATCAAACTGTCTTCTTTATTACACAAGCTGATAGGCCCGACTTCACCCGGGCTGTTTCACATCTGCTTTCCGGTGAAAGGTGCGATTTGACCTTCAATTGACTATTTCGAAAGTCAAGGTCAGGTCAGGGTCATGATTTGTCCAGTCCAAAACACCCCCACCCGTAGAAAACTACCCATAGGTATCAAATTTCGTCGAAATCCGTCCGTTTTACCCAACTTGACCTTTAATTAACAATTTTGAAGGTCAAGGTAAGGTCAGAGTCATGATTTGACCCGTCCAAAACACCCCCCCCCCCCCCCCGACAAAAGTACCCATAGGTATCAAATTTCGTCGAAATCTATCCGTTTTATCCGAGTTGACCTTTGATTGGCCATATTGAAGGTCAAGGTCAGGCCGATGTCACGATTTGACACGTTCAAAACTCTCCTCAGACCAAAGTATCCCTAGTATCAAATTTCGCCGAAATTTGTCCGTTTTACCCAAATTGACCTTGCATTGACAGTTTTAAAGGTCAAGGTCAGGTCGGGGTCACGATTTGACCCGTTCAAAACACTTCCCGGACACAAATACCCATAGGTATCAAATTACGTTGAAATCTATGGAAAGCCGAGGAGGACATGTTGGTTGCTAATTGCTAGATATACGACGCGGTATTTTGAAGGTGTTTCAAACTAGGAGATAGAAGTATTCTGCCTTTCAAATGGTGATGAATTATAGTAGTTTATTCAAATTTTATGGCATAAATTGTTATTAAAACCGTATATACTATAAAAAATTAATGACTCGAAAATTAAGTGGGCCTTTAAACAAAGTCACAATTGCATTTAGGCTCATCTCATACTCGTCCATTCAGCGATATTCTACTGCGCAGTTTGTTATAGCCTCCAGTATTTATTGAGCGTTATACCCCCAACTGTTATAATTCGCCTTTAGCAGGCGTACTCTTGCCTCAGATTATTGAGATATTAGGTCACACATAATCACATTAAATCGCATCGTAACATAGCAATTGTGTGGGCTCCTTGGCGTGAATATGTAATGAGAAATAAGGTCATACGTAATGACATTAAACTCAAGAAAACCCTCGAAAACAAAACAAAATCACATTTAATGTTTTACGTTATTTCCTTCATAAAAAGAATCTTCGTGATAATGAACCCTCTCGTTACTTTAGAATATAGAATTAACCTTAAAATAAAAAAAATCTTTGGAACACAGAACCTTCGGAATAACGAACCTTCGGATTGGTGAACCTTCGGAATAGCGAACATTCAGAGAAATTTCGGAATAGTGGACCTTCGGGATAGTGAACCTTCGGAATAGAGCCATGCCCCCCAATATTCATATTATATGCCCAGAGTTCAAAGGTATGGACCCATAAAATTCTAAACTTGGCCCTTAAAATAATGAACTCCAAATTGGAGCACACACAGAACACCACTTAAGTCAACTGAACCTATGTCATGTCCCAATGCGGGAGGGTCCATATATACCACAACATTCATAGTATATGCCAAGAATTCAAAGGTATGGGCCCACGTAATGACATAAAATCTCAAGAAAACCAGCGAAAACAAAACAAAATCACATTTAATGTTCTAAGTTAAGTTATTTCCTCCTGTATCTGTATCGGTGTGCGCGCATGATCAGTTCGGATGTGAGCGCACACTCCATATAAAGAATCTTTGTGAAAATGAACCCTCTCAAATTAGTCTCAATACTTTAAAATATAGAATTAACCTAAAAATAACAAAAACCTTCGGAATAGAGAACTTTCGGAATAGCGGACCTTCGGGATAGCAAACCTTCATAATAGAAGCATGTCCCCACAATTACACCGGTGACGTAAACACATGTGCCAATCTTAGTTGTACTCTCGTAATTATCGGTACGATGAAACGGTGACGGAATCTGACGAGGTTTGCCGAATGTACAATCACCCAGTGAATTATCGATCGCCCATGCGATACAAAAAAACCAAATGCAATAAACACCACACTACGGTGGCGTAATAAAACTGATATAAACACGGTATAAGTGAGAATAAGACGCGTATTCAGACGTGCAATTTGACAACATTTCTTCGCTATAAATATATCTGA
Organism: Siphonodentalium dalli; assembly: GCA_032622095.1. Taxonomy (NCBI): domain Eukaryota; kingdom Metazoa; phylum Mollusca; class Scaphopoda; order Gadilida; family Siphonodentaliidae; genus Siphonodentalium; species Siphonodentalium dalli. The sequence goes on along the minus strand of CP136064.1, from coordinate 265,429,306 downwards.
CCCAGATGCAGCTGTTTTGCGCACGTCACTTTCCATATTTGGAATTTCCATATATGGGACCTGAATACCGATCAATCCATTGCAAACAAATTACCACGCAATTATCTTAGCATAAAAATATATTGTAATTTATACAACTACGACCCTGGTAACCCTGATAACTAATACAATATACCGGCCAATTCATTTTAAGATCGTTATTTCACTTTGCTTTAGGCATAAATACACTCTTGAACGCACATAAACGACCCATTGGCGTTAAATTAAATATACTCGGTATTTATTAATATTAGTTTTTTATTGCTCAGTTTTGAGTTTGACCCTTGACACCTGTCAATATATTTGGGCTGAATTCATATGATGCGGTATTATTCCTCGAAATAAACAACAAAGCAGTCGTTACTTCGAAATGTCGTTTGGGCTAACATTTACACAAATCCTTCGCGTGTTCTCCTCAATTGGCACGCATGTTCTGAGCCGACACACAGGTTATCCCAGAAACTCCTGTGAAATAAACAGCCAAGGTTGGCTGAAATGACACGGCCACTTTCGCTTTGCTAGGAAATAACCTCTTCCACAAATAGACACCATATCTGCCCGGTTATTACAATCTCGTGATTGATCGTGTGCATACTACCGGGAAATACCTGCATGTACATGAATGTATCACTAATTAATGTTCCGGTATGATCAAGTTTGGTACATTCATAGTGAATAAATTGTTCTCATTCACATAAACAGTAGGTGTCAAAGAGTCAATGGCATTTCCCGATCACCAGAGCCATGTATTGTAGCATTGTGCGAATATGGTTTCTATTTATGGAATAGGTTATTTCCTAGCGAAACGGAAACGGCCGAGTTGTTGAGAATGATAGTCACACATGTTTCGACAACAGCGTCACTTGACCGCGTTGATGCGATCAACCGCGATCAAAACGGACCGACTTTGGTACAACCTCGGTTTCGCGGTAAGACCGCATTGTTCATAGAATATTTATATGAATTGTATGTTGTTTCTTAAAGTTTCTTAAAGTTTCTTTATGTTGTTTCTTAAAGTCGACATATTATGTAGCCAAGTGGAAAAGAGTGTATATTTCTGTCATGGTGTGACGCTGCATTGGTGATGCAATCGCGAATGTCGGTCAGTGACCAACTTCGTATGTTGAATAAACCGTAAACAGTTTTTTAATTGAATTAGTGTTGTGTGTATAGTTAACACAGTGTATGGCGCTCAGGAAAAACAGAACTGTGTGAATGGCGGTCATGCATGTGAAAAATTAATACGGAATACAGCGGTCGCAAACAAAATAACGCGGCAGAAACAGATATTACTAGTACCGCAGTAAGATTACCAGCGGAAGTCGCATGTCAACCATTGACCGTGGTCGAACGATGGCACAACCGCAGTAATCAACGCCCTTCAACGATCATAGCTGTAGTTGTAGTGAAAAAAGTAAAAACATTCTAATAACAGCTTGTATCTGATTCAATGTTATTGGGTGTCCCGGAATTAGATCCGTGCCTCCGTGATTATCCGTCATTCCAAAACTTAATGACAGAATGGAGGATCAGAGCGGTAGTTTTGTTGACGATTTTCGCAAGCAACTCGTCAAGATTGGAGCAAATTAGAACTATTGTGTCTGACTTGCCATGCGTGTTGTCGTGGCATTGTCGTCCATGTGCGTTTTGACTTTTGTGGTGATAAAATAATCGGAGAACCTTTTCGAAATATAGTTCTTCGGTTTTAGTGGGACTTTTCAAACTTAAGGTTCAAAATTTATACAAATTTTGTTCGATGTTTTGTATGCTTAACAATAGCAGCATGTTGCTCTGTTCGCTTAGTATATATCTTATTTTCGCGGAAGTCCACTAAATGTGGGTGAAATGTCGCCGGTTGCAGCGGTATTACCGAGTCATCAAGGGAGGTAAACCCTGCATGGAGTTTGCAAAGCAATAGCAAACTCCGTAATTGTGCGATATGGTTCTCAAATCACGTTTCGATGAAAGTTGATGAATATGATGCATTCGTCCTTTGTAATATTTGTACAGGTACTCGTTAGTTGTAGTCAACAAACTTGTGACTGACTGACATCGTGACTGATCTGGGACGTCAGTTAACAGGTCTGGGTAAACTTGTCTGCATCGCCCTGTCATGGCCTTTTTAACAGACAAGACTATATTTTGAACACCGATTAAAAGTATATAACCTACATTTTGATTGGTCGATGCAGTCAGGTGGGTTACCTTGAAAAAAATGGCGAATTGTGGTCGCATTTTAATGTGACGGCTCTTGCTGTTTTAAAGATTAAACGAAGTTACCCAAATTGAATGTAACTTCACATGGTACAACCTTTAAATAGTTTTTGCAAAGTTTTATCTTAATTTTCCGTTAAAAAAGTCTGCCTCCCCGAGATTGTAACTATCGACATAAATGTGTTTTAAAATGTGGCAAAACGGATGACATGGTGATTGACAACCGAAAAATTAGCTTTAGTAGCACAATCGCACATTTACTCATCGCAGACGATTTTCCAGTAGCTAGATCGGGCAATAATATCTACTTCTGGCTATAGTAGCTCCATTTCAGGTTTACTCAGACCTGGTTAATTAATTCCGATTCGCAGATTGCTGCTTTCAGCGAGGAAACTATAGTTAGCCATCGGTCGATTTTCGGAGATTAACATCTTGTCCGATTCACATAGAAACCGAAATCAGACAGTGTTAATATTCAAGATTTATAAGAAGCAACTTAGTCCTATTTCACGAAAAATAAGCTGAGAATTACACTTCCGCAACTCAATAATTCTTAAATACCACCCAGTTAGTAACAACGTTCCTAATTTAGGGACACTCTACAAAGTGTAAGCACAGACTCCAAAATAAAGGGTATAAGCGGGCTATTATGTTGTGTTTTCTTCGCTGTTATACGTGTACATTGTAAAAAAGACAATCGGATGCCGCCATGTTTTCCCTTTCAATGTTAAAATTTATCGTGCACCACGTGATCACCAATCATCTTGGGTGCGGCCAGTAGGTACTCCAGCTATAGGGAACCGAATTCACATGTCCCATGGCCATATAATATCTCTGGAACCAAAGTAAGTTACCACAATATGTACTCCAAGGGTATAATAGGTATCTATATCGTAGAGTAGCTATATCGATTGGTTTTGCTAAGAGTTCATGAGTCATGCATTATTTGGAAGTATTGATGGCAAAATATCGACTTTCAAATGAGTATGGTTCTAAAACGTTTTGAATTTTTGTCAGCTGAGCAAAATGTCAAGTAATCACTTCTTATACAGAGCGGCCATGATTCAGTCGCTATACAAAGCGTTCATGATTTCAGTCGCTATACAGAGCGTCCATGATTGAATCGCTCAAAGCGGTAGATAATAATAAGCGTTCTCAATATGACCTTTTGTGATCGTTGTCGATGTATAACTTATAGATGATTTTGTGAATTTCCACAATGACTGTATGTGTGATACGAATGATGGCGATTGTCTGTATTTTGCCTTTTGCCCGGTAAGCGGAATTTCATGAGTAATGTATACTGCAATCGATTGGTCAAGATCTTAACCTACGAGATCCCCCGGCTAGTCCATCATATAGTCCATTAGTCCACACAAATGTTAAGATGGACTTGTCCTAAATGCTTTATAATGCTTATAGGCTTCCCACTGGCGGTCATACATCGTTCCCATATGTATTTGGTACTCCATTTTGTATAATGAATGGTACTCTCTTAAGAAGGAACATACGTAACAGGAATAAAACTCATCCGTTTTATAACGGTTTATTTTGGCTTTACAGTACATATGTGACCCGCCATATCAAATCCAGTCGGAAGTCGGGATTTTTTTACCCTGTGCCAATGCATTCTGTTATATATGCGAGTCGACCATAGGTCGCCTGGCATATATAAGAGAATGCATTGGCCTAACAATTTTTTATCATTTTTTTTAAATAAATGCTTCTGACAATTTTTAGGACATAAAATAAAAAACATCCATTACCCTGTAGGGATCCCCACACATATATAGAAGCATATAGAAGAGTGTCGTCTGCTCATGTTTGTCTGGGGCTCTGTATGGGTGAAATTATAAAATTGTTAAAGAATACAAGAAAAAATTATTAAAATTGTAAAAAATATGGTCGACTCGTATATATAAGAGAATGCATTGGCACAGGGTAAAAAAAATCCCGACTTCCGACTGGATTTGATATGGCCGGTCACATGTGTAAAGAGTGTGCGATTAACAGAACACTCACGTGGCGAGGATTAGCTAGCGCTATGGTGTATTTAAGTTTTATCCAAACATCACTGCACACGACCACGAATTACCGCGACACACCATGCATGGGTCACCAGTAATCACCCGAACATTCTATAATTACCGCGACACACCATGCATGGGTCAGCAGTAATCACCCGATCATTCTATAATTACCGCGACACACCATGCATGGGTCACCAGTAATCACCAGAACATTCTATAATTACCGCGACACACCATGCATGGGTCACCAGTAATCACCAGAACATTCTATAATTACCGCGACACACCATGCATGGGTCACCAGTAATCACCCGAACATTCTATAATTAACACGACACACCATACATGGGTCACCAGTAATCACCAGAACATTCTATAATTACTGCGACACACCATGCATGGGTCACCAGTAATCACCCGAACATTCTATAATTACTGCGACACACCATGAATGGGTCACCAGTAATCACCCGAACATTCTATAATTACCGCGACACACCATGCATGGGTCACCCGTAATCACCCGAACATTCTATAATATATATATTTATTACACACTTAGCCGTGATTTATAAGGATTTCTTGGTGAATTAAAAGTGATAATGTCACACCTGTGAATTACGTCACCGGTGAGAGCACGCGAATTTTGACAGTCCCGCCCTACGCCGGAACTATTTTCACTTTCTACGACTCAAACACGGTTGAAGTTGAACAGAAACGAACTGCCAACGATGATGCAGAAGCAGTTAATAAACCGGTAAAATGAAGAAGAATCTTACCTATTATCGACTCCGATGATCCGGACGATGTCATATTCCAGTCAAATGAACTATAAAAAAATTCATGTGAACAATAAATTTATCCAGTTCCGAGCTGAATTTCCACGTGTTACTCTTCGAGTGTTTGTTTACGTCGATAATTAAAATATCGTCACTTCGAAACTTTGTTTTCTACTTTTAGCACGATTTCCTAACATTTCCTGTATGAACCAACATTATTTACACACACCATCAGAATCTTCACAATATCCCGTTCCAAGTGCCATGATTGTTCGGTCAGAATAAACACAATTTTGACAGAAAATATCCTGTAATTTCCGAAACTTTAAAAATGAATCGCACCAAAGTGAATCAAAATAATGAGGTAAATCGGTATCGTTACGTCACAATTATTTAAATTATGTGTCCATCCGTGTAACTGCACGCGCAACTGTACGTTTGGGTTCAAAATGGGAGAATCAGCTAATCTGGGCTTATTTTGTCACATCTTCTCTTTAGAATTAGCAACTTTTAGTGGTTGAAAGTGTGTAATAAACAGAATACTCAATTGGTTTCGATGATTACGTGACATAATTCACTCGGGTATAGCCGGTCCTATTGGTAAAACCCTCGTTCGCTCCGCTCACTCGGGTTTTACCAGGCCCGGCTCCCCTCGTGAATTATGTCAGTAATCATCGAAACCAATTGATTACTCTCTATTTATTATCCATCCCTCAACTAACACTATTTCTGATTGCGCAAAAGTCGTCACATGATAATCCAGAAAAAAGTCATATTGGACTCCGGAAAGTCAAATTGGACTCCCGAGTGTTCAATATGACGTTTTTATCACGACGTCACGAACTCTGCCAAATGAATCGTTGAAATTGTGATGCGCGCAGATTTAGCAGACGTTTCACTTCCGCGTTGAATTTTGTTTTCACTTCCGTGTTTACCGTTCCAAATCATGCTCAAATACAGGATGTATAGAGTATCAAGTGACGAAAAATACCCAAAATAACCACAAAAGTTTTATTCACAAAATTTTGGATAAACACACAGATGGATAATAAAAATGTCATTATACTGCTATTTCCTTCACTAATTGGCCCTAATAAACTTGGATTTTTTTACCCTGTGCCAATGCATTCTCTTATATATGCGAGTCGACCATAGGTCGCCTCGCATATATAAGATAATGCATTGGCCTAACAATCTTTTACAATTTTAATAATTTTTTTATTTTATAATTTCACCCATACAGAGCCCCAGACAAACATGAGCAGACGACAATCTTCTATATGCTTCTATATATGTGCGGGGCTCCCTGCAGGGTAATGGATGTTTTTATTTTATGTCCTAAAAATTGTCAGAAACATTTATTTAAAAAAAATGATAAAAAATTGTTAGGCCAATGCATTCTCTTATATATGCGAGGCTACCTATGGCCGACTCGCATATATAAGAGAATGTATTGGCACAGGGTAAAAAATTTGTCTTAGATTTGTGACTGTTTTGTACTGATTGGTGGTCACTCGTCCATGTTGTGGTGAAAAGTCATATTGCAAGGACTCGACACTACGTGAATGTTCACCACAACCTTGACTCTTACAAGAAATACACAGCATTTTATAACAACTTTATAATATATATATATATGCAACGGGAATCGCTTCGCTTATATAGGTCTGCAATGGCGTCATTATACATTTGAAAAAGCGAAGACGGTTATCAGTATTTGGTTTGTACTTTTATAAAAGAAATAGAATTAGCATATGATCATAAGTTTCTTTCCCCAATTCCTTTTTTTGTTAAAACGTAACGAACAAATCGAGATATCTAACGATGTTCACCTCCTTAATGAAACAACAGGTTCTGAGTGACGTCATATGCTACATAGGTTAACATATCTTATTATCATGGCGTAAAAATAGATTTTCCCAGCGACGTTCAACGCCACAACGCTTTGTACAATCAAAGCGCGTTTCATATAATAAAACAGTTGTCGCATCGTTTCTTAGTTGACACGAGGAATTGTCTGCCATTGGAAGTCAATATTCACCTCGGCCAACGGCAAATGCAAGTTTCACTGTGGATACCGCGAACTAAAATCATGGTGATCCACAGTAGGCTGATAGCGGCGGCGACGACACTGATGATGATGATCGATGATGATGATGATGATGATGATGACTGCATAATTGTGGTGATAATGATTACGACGATGATGGTGATGAAGTTGACGATGATGATGATGATGATGATGATCGATGATGATGGTGATGTCGATGATGATGGTGATGATGATGATGATAATGATGATGACGATGATGATGAAGATGATCGATGATGATGATGATGATAATGCTGATGATGATGATCGATGATGATGATGATGATCACTGGATAATAATGGTGATAATGATTATGGCGATGATGAAGATGATGATGGCGATGATAATGATGAAGATGATGCCGATAGCGGTGACGTAAACACGTACTGATGGCGGATGCTGATGATATTGGTGATAGTTGGGGATGATGATGATATCGGCGACGACGAAGACAACAATGATGACGACGACTATGTTGTAAATAGTGTATATATGTTTCCTCTTCATCTCTAATTTCATGTTAATTCATGATTGAGTTATTAAAACATTCATTCGCTTGGCGCCCCACCCTAGTGTTGAGTATTTTGCTTATAAAATGACACATTATTTACATACTGTGTGACCGGAAGGCATTATCGATGTCGAGCACCATTTTCTACCACAGCGCACCAGTCACACTTCCTTTCTGACTCCGGCTGGGTACTAGTTTCGGTTTCTATATTTAGCGCGGGGTTTTCCGAACAAAATGGCGAAAACCGATCGCCCCAAAGACAAATTTCCTATGTGCTTTGAGAACGATTCCCGCACTAAAAACTTAATGACAGAATGGAGGATCAGAGCGGTAGTTTTGTTGACGATCTTCGCAAGCAACTCATCAAAATTGGAGCAAATTAGAACTCTTGTGTCTGACTTGCCATGCGTGTTGTCGACATTGTCGTCCATGTGCGTTTTGACTTTTGTGGTGATAAAATAATCGGAGAACCGAATCACACCGTTTCGAAATATAGTTCTTCGGTTTTAGTGGGACTTTTCAAACTTAAGGTTCAAAATTTATACAAATTTTGTTCGATATTTTGTGTGCTTAACAAGGGCAGCATTTTGCTCTGTTCTCTTAGTATATATCTTATTTTCGCGGAAGTCCACCAAATGTGGGTGAAATGTCGCCGGTTGCAGAGGTATTACCGAGTTATCAAGGGAGGTAAACCCTGCATGGAGTTTGTGGGTATATATACTTGCCTGTGGTTTTCTATATTTAGCGCGAGTTTTTTCAAACAAAATGGCGAAACCGATCGTCCAAAGTCAATTGCTTTGAGAACAAGTCCCGCGCTAAACACTTATAACATAATGTAGAATTAGAGCTGTAGGTTTGTTGACAAAAACTGGAACTCCTGTGTTTGACTTGCCATGGCCATGCCCGTTGTCGTCAGTTTGCGATTAGAGTTTTGTGTTGATCATATAATCGGAGAAGCAAATCACACCGATTCGCAGGGATGTGGCTAGAGGGGGGTGTGGGGTGTCTCACCCCCCCCCCCCCCCAGCAGAGAGCTATATTTTCAATAGTTGGAAATTCCTAATTTCAGGTAAAAACAATTTATTTGGGGGAATTTATTGTTTTTCGACCAATATTTGCATATGTTCCTATTTTTGGTCAAAACTTTTGACAGAAATGGTCATCAGTTGGACAGGTTGGAAATTCCCAACACTTGGAAAGCTTGTGTCCTGGTCCCTCCCCCGTGGCTAGTTAATTTAAGAAAACAATATTGTCATACAATTGGTCAACATTGTCATTGGAATTGTCATCAGTTGGAAATTTTCCAACCTAAGTGGGGGTGTAGGGTTTGAAATTTCCAACAGTAGGAAGGCTTGAGGCTAGTCTAGATGTTAGGATTTTGCGATTTTCTAGTTCAGATTTCAAAATGTTCGCACACCGGGCCGACCATGGTTCATTGCCCCATCCACATGGCCAATACAAAACTGCTAATTAGTTTAGCAAAACAATATTTTATTACATTTGGTCAAACTTGTAGACATAAATGGTCATCAGTTGAAGAATTTTCCAACCTGAGGGGGAGCATGAGGTTTGAAATTTCCAACACTAGGAAAGCTTCAGTTGAGGCCAGTCTAGATGCTAGGATTTGCGATTTTCTTGTATAGTTTTCAAAATTTTCTCACACCGCGCCGAACAACTATGGTCGGCCCGGTGTTTCCTGGTCTGTTGTCGGTAGCTGTGTGCATTTGTCTGGAATTAGATCACTAGTTGTTTTTTTTGGGGCAATTTTCAGGTAAAAATATCTTAATGTTTTCATACTGGGGAAAATAGAAGCATGGCTTATGAAAATATAGACAATTAGGCCTGAGCATGAGGTACAAGGGGGTGCAAATGGAATTATGCAAAAAGTTGTGTTGGTGCGATTCCGACTCAAGGGGGGGGGTGCAAATGGAATTATGCAAAAAGTTGTGTTGGTGTGATTCTGACTCAAGGGGGGGGGTGCAGTTGGAAATTCCCAAGGTGGACACCCGCCCCCCAGCGGAGACCCTCTAGCCACATCCCTGCCGATTCGCGATATAGTTCTTTGGTTCTAGAGGGACTTTCCAAACTTAAGTTACGAAATTACACCCTTTTTGTTTCGATATTCTGTGTGCATAATGAGGGCAACATGTTGCTCTTTCGCTTAGTGTATTTAATAAATGCCACACTTGTACTAGATAACTATTGAATACTAGCTTGCATGGTTGTGGTAGTGGATGTGGACGTTGTCTTGCATCAATGAGGAGAATATTGTCTGAAATAACGATAACATGGATAAACGACCAAAGATGGGATTATCTGGAATATACGCCTGCTACATATACATTTAAATGTTCATTTTCAAAATGTTAATTTATCAGAATTAAGCTCTAAAGAACTTATCATGATTCCATTCGAAGGTCGGAAATATATGTGAACCCATGCATGCAATCGAGCCGCGATCCAAGTTCTGTCGCTCGTTTATTTGCTCTAGCCGTTTGCTTTGGCGCTAGTTTTATTTCTACACAATAATCCTTGCTGTACTAAATATCCATTGACGAGTAGTTCCCTTGGGAAAAGTTATTTGATGACAAGTTCCAATATGAAATGTTCAGATAATAAGTTCAATAAACGTCATGTGTCGTTTGTTGAACTTATTATGTGAATATTTCTCACACTGTCTGTCGTCTGCTTTTATTAAGGTGTATTACCTGAACAATCCTCCAAAATGAATAATAGACCGTTCCTATGTATACTTGGAATTCCCTGGACGACAAACTAAAACGTCTTCCAACACGAACAATGTTCAAAAATGATTACTCTCGAAATAGGCTATCTTCATATCAACTGAATCCCAAATGTACATACAAAAATTGTCCTGACTGCAACGATGTTAATAAGTAGTATAGTATTCGTATAGCGATAACTGACATTGTATAACAAGAGAGAAGGATAGATAATACATGTGCATCATCACCCTATCGCAGGAAATACATGAATGTATTATTCGAATGCCTTATCCGACCCATTGGTTAAACAATTATCATGGTTCTCCGCTGGCCTCATCCACATATCCATATTCCACATGCTTGTACTTTACATACCATATCACAAACTGAGCGATGAACGGTGAACGACAAACGAATTATACTATTATTTATTAAAAAAAACAGACATTTATATACCAATGTTTAAAGTTAACAAAACAAAACCTAGATAAATTAAAATTATTATTACATGTATAGTTATATTACTTTTCAACGGGGACGGCAGGTAGACAACCTTCTTGGTTATGCTGTCCCCGATAGCTCATTGAATGTTATACTATTACACTGTGTATATAATTGTATATATCATATGAATGAGTTATGAATAAATAATCATAGTCATAGTCATAGTCATACTTTTAATAGCTGACTGAGAGAACCCATTTAGTATTGATAGGGTTAATATAAGCTATTAGCGCTGGATGGCTTCTTATGTATTGGGTTATTGAAATGTCCAAAAATAAATTTCCGCTCCATCAGCGAAGAAGTCTGTGGATGCTGAATGAAATTCGATATCTACACTCATTAAAATGATCGTTATTGAAATGTTCGAGCTGTGGATTTAACACACGCAACTCATCACCGGAGAGAAACAAACAACTCTCTTCTCTCGCAATAATAATCAACCTCCGCTGTGCACTTTCAAGTTTTCGTTCAATGATATAAGAAAAACACATTGTCTGTATACTTAATAGAAGTGAAACATCTATTTCTGACATTTGTGTGAGTATCGTCAAGTACACATTGTCTGTATTTCCAATCGAAGTGAAATACCTATATCTGACATTTTGGGGTATCGTCAAGTACACACTCTACTTAACCCTTTGAGTGCCAGGGGCCGATCTCATCGGCCCTAAACCTACAAAATAGGTCTGTTAAAGAATATAAGAATAAATTATTAAAATTGTAAAAAATTTAAAAAAAAAAAATAATAATAATTGTTAGGCCAATGCATTCTCTTATATATGCGAGGCGACCTATGGTCGACTCGCATATATAAGAGAATGCATTGGCACAGGGTATATGGGTTGATACAAAAATCAACATGGCACTCAAAGGGTTAATAGAGAGTTTACGAATACGATTAGCTCTTCGTCGTCGTTACTTTCATCTGGAGACCAAATATTACTTCGCAGCGATATAACGACGACGATTATGATAACTGAATACGAATCGATTAATTGCCCAAAAATAATGCCAACCACAGTCAACTATAGTATAAAAATTGCCCAAAACCTGTTATTTATCAACATTCTGTTCAACGAAATTTTACCGTTTTGTCAAATATCTGACACAAAAAAAGCCACTTGATTTTAGAGTTATCCAACTTCATCCGCAATTTGGTCAGAGAAAGTATTCTCGTCGACTGTTTACAGGGCAACTTAATCATACAGGTATATCGATAGGGAGTTATGCAGTTTTAGACCAAAATAATGAAATGGGGGGGGAGTGTCAAAAATTGATAGTAAAAACTAATTTTGTTTCAGGTTTGTGGGTGGTGGGTCCCCGATAATGCCAGATGCCAAAAAAAAAAACGCCATACCACCCTGCAAATCTTTTACTACTCCCCTTAATATTATCGGTAATGAAAAATAAAAATAAATTTCAAAAATCGATATCTGATCACTCTGAGCTTTGATGGTGGGTTCCTCGAGTCGAATCAAATATTTTTCACCCCCGAAGCCAAAGAAATAGTAATTTGCGAGCGTTAATTCGGATTATGCATCTTTAACCCTTTGAGTGCCAGGACGATTTTTGTATCAACCCATATACCCTGTGCCAATGCATTCTCTTATATATGCGAGTCGACCATAGGTCGCCTCGCATATATAAGAGAATGCATTGGCCTAACATTTTTTTTTATTTTTTTTACAATTTTTTACAATTTTAATAATTTATTCTTATTTTCTTTAACAGACTTATTTTGTAGGTTTAGGGCCGATGAGATCGGCCCCTGGCACTCAAAGGGTTAAGTACAACGCGTACAATACTAACCTATTCAATCGGCCAATTGACGACAGTTGATCCAAGATTGATAAGTGATGGCTGTATGATACAACAAATCCAATTGACAGAGTGCATGTATCAGTATCGAATAAATTTATATCCTGTTCATTGTTACGGTTATGACACCACGGCTACAACTAGAACGTACGAATATTTAGATGACGTAGTACCGTAAACGTAGTCGTAACTCCATCCGTGAGTTTTGCTGAACCACTCTATTAAGTGTTCATCTGTATGGTAACATTATACATTCTTTGTTTCCATACTTATAAGCTGTGTCATATTCGTTTTGTATAACAGTTTATTTTATAACACATTGATTACTTTAAGGAAATTCGATACTTGCACATGTGTGTAAAATACTCAAGTCCTTGGTGGGTAATATCATTCACATGTGTGTAAAATACTCAAGTCCTTGGTGGGTAATATAATTCACATGTGTGTAAAATACTCAAGTCCTTTGGTGGGTAATATCATTCACATTTTGACAGATTTTGGTTATAGTATTACGAATGGCAACATACCCGATGGCTATATCGTCTTTTATTACACACCCATTGCTGTATTGTAAATAAATCCACTGATTATATCTAGAAGAAAAAAACAACATGGCGGAAATATGCAGAACACAGCGTGTATCTTAATAAACAACGTTGTGTCGAATGAGTTGAGGACGGCACAAGGATATATGTCATATATACCACGAGCGCGGAGCTCGAGTGAAATGTGACCATGTGCCGTCCTCATCGAGAATGATAAAAAGATTTGAGATCAAATTGCGTTCTGCATTTATGCTGCATCCTTGTATCGCGTGAGCGCAAACCTTGAATGTAAACTCCGTTGATACTGAAACCGTCAATTATTGAGGCACCAATGGAAGCTGATAATTGACGTAATGTATGTCATCGTGACGTGATTTATGTCATCGCTGCTATCAATAACGCAACAGCATCACTTCTTGGATGATTTATGGAGATACTGGTTTTCTTCGATTCGTTAAAAAAAAAATTAACTGCACCAACATTATAGCAAAATCAGCAACGCATACCAATATGCATCATAGCAAATTAGCAGGACCACTTAACATGGGGGCAACTAGAAAAGTGCAATTATCGACCGAAATGGTAATGTACTTGGCGTGCTAATTCACCATGATATGTAGCAGTACGTGTCTATTGGTTTGAATCGACCTTTTCGTCCAGTTGCAAAAATGAAATTACTATATTGTGCTATGTTGATTGTCAGTCACAACAAGAAAACTAAGATGCATGCATCAGGTCAGCCATGAACTATTTAGCAATAGAATAATTCAGTTCGGTTGCGGTTTCACAACGTTACAACTGACATACGATTACACAAGACGAACCTTGAATGTGGAACTATGTAAGAGTGAATATTAATGTTCTAAATCCCATGTTTCACCTTTAGTGGTAATGGGGTCGTACTTTATTAACACGCAAGTAGTGTAATTAAGTACGGGTACTTAGAAGTAACAAATCGTTTAGTTTATATCGTATCGGCTAAAAGGGGTGAGCAGATTGCTGATGATGAATGCTCTCGTTAGCTGCCAATATAATGTGCATATTTGCCCCGTTACGTTTATACACTGTAGCATTGGCGGGCCAGAGTGTGTTGACATGTTAAGTGTTTGGTTCATTAATAACAGATCAGCAGGGATTTGTCGTGATAACGTATACGTGGAAATATGCTACCTAAACGGTTAAATGAACGGTTGATATAGTACACCACCGTGTATACTCGGTTTAAATAGGTATATTATATAGGGACGTGTGCTCAATTTTGGTGCGGACCGATGATAAAAAAAAAATCAGAGGTAAATGTCGGCGGGCGGGAGGGCCATTTTTTCAATAATTTTTAAAGAAATTGAACAGTTGCAGCAGCAGCAAAAAAAGGGTGTACAATTGGCAAATGATGAGGGGCGGCGTGACGTGTAACTAGGATTGAAATTAGATATGCAATTTGGAGATTATTGGATGAGGGATGTTATATTAATTATATTAAAGGGACGAGGGGGCTTAGTTGTCGAAAATATTCATATTTGTTCCAAACACCGTAAACAGAAAAATATTAAAACGCATACATTTTGGTTCAAATATACGATCACTATCGCGTAAGCATCATGCTCACATAAAGACCTACTAAATTTTACCTAAACAAGAGTCTGATTGTGTTATAGAAGGCAGCACAATGCTACTGGCTAATCACACACAAATGGTATAAACGCTCTTTATTATTTCCAAATAAGAAATTGAGCAACAAAGAACGCTCTTTATGTTTACCATCATAATATAAAGAAACACCAAGAAAGTAACTTTTTATGCTTTGTTTACATAACAATCGTCAAATTTACGACAATAACATACTGTTTATGAGATATTTCTCATTTGTATATTAACAAAGTATGTCTATATTTGAATATTATTTTCGTTTGTAGCGGTTTTTGGCAGGTGGAAATATGTTCACAGGATACCCACCAAGGCCTTCCGTACCTTTAACGTATACTGCAACTTTTTTTCTTGTCAATAGCAGAATACATAATGCTATTAAGAAGTGACACAAAACACAGAACATTTTTTTTAATTATAAGTATTGAGCAGTGAGAAATATTTGAGTCGAGGAAACCAGTAACGAAAGGCAATATTAACATGATTTCTGTCAGCGAATAATTGTTTACGTTCCAATGAATATTAAAATGTACTGAAAACAAACTGCTAATGGGTGCCAGACTTTCATAAACACAAATTATGTATTAATGGTGTAACGACATATTTCGTTCTTAATTGTCTAAAAAAATAGGGGATGGGGATGTTTGGATCTCTAGTTTAACGACATTTTTCGGTCTTTGTAGTTTAACGACATTTTTCGGTCTTTAATAGTTTAATGACATTTTTCGGTCTTTATAATATCTCAAGATATAGGGGGTATTTGGATCTCTAGTTTAACGACATTTTTCGGTCTTTATAGTTTAACGACATTCTCGGTCTTTAATATTTCAAGATATAGGGGCCCTTAGTGGGTATTTGGATCTCTAGTTTAACGACATTTTTCGGTCTTTGATAGCAAAATGGAAGAAGTACATCTTTGGAAAGATGTGGTGGCCCTAAAAAGGAAAGTTGTTTGGTGATCTTGAAATGCAGTTTTTCTGAACAGTCTTCCTTGATTAAAGTGATGTGAAACACTCCGGCAGACAACGGGCAGAGTGATCAAATAGAAATTAAGAATAATCTTTCTCAAAGTAGTTATTTGTTACGAATATTAATCTAAATGGATGATACACAACGTCATTCTTATATATTAGTTAAATGCAATGACTCTCGATGGCGAAATAATTTTTGTTTAATTATAGCCGATAGTTGCGCCCCGAATCGAGATGTAAATATTTACAATTTGGAGTAGTTCAGACAATGTTCTCTATGAAGTGGTGTGGTAGATTTTTTTGGAAATTTTCAGTGATGTTAGTAGAATGATAACATTCCCCAGGTTGGCAAAGTGCCTGAGCACTAACTTATCAATTTCTCGCACCCGAAAAAGTCCATAACAAGTCCATAATATGTCTTTAATCATATATATAAATCTCCGAAAACCAAAATTCTAAAGCATTAAACGATTTCTTGAAATGCAGTTTTTCTGAACAGTCTTCCTTCATTAAAGTGATGTGAAACACTCCGACAGACACCGGGCAGAGTGATCAAATAGAAATTAAGAATAATCTTTCTCAAAGTAGTTATTCGTTACGAATATTAATTCAAATGGATGATACACAATGTCATTCTTATATATTAGTTAAATGCAATGACTCTCGATGGCGAAATCATTTTTGTTTAATTATAGCCGATAGTTGCGCCCCGAATCGAGATGTAAATATTTACAATTTGGAGTAGTTCAGACGATGTTCTCTATGAAGTGGTGTGGTATATTTTTTTGGAAATTTTCGGTGATGTTAGTAGAATGATAACATTCCCCAGGTTGGCAAAGTGCCTGAGCACTAACTTATCAATTTCTCGCACCCGAAAAAGTCCATAACAAGTCCATAATATGTCTTTAAGCATATATATAAATCTCCGAAAACAAAAATTCTAAAGCATTAAACGATTTGCTATATTTCCAGGGCATATATTTCATCTGATTTTGCGAGAATCCATATATACTTTTTCACGAGAATCCAGGGTAATTTGCAAGAATATTTACGAGAATCTAGATTTGGATTCTCGCCGAAATATAAGCCCTGATTTCACTCTGAAGTGTGCCTAAATGGCATAAATTGTACCGTGGTTCCCATGTTCGCCAAAGTGGCATAAATTTATTTCAGGATAATACTAATTTTAGGCATTCATTTATATCACTGATATCAGGACACAGCCATTTCCATTGCATGGAACAAAGAGCGTTATTGTTTATCGGTGTTGTTTTTGGAAGTGGTGGTAGTTAAATTTTATACATTTCGACCCCCAATAAGTATTTCCGAACAAATGAATTATTAACAAGCGTGACATGACATCATTGACGAAGATAATTAACACCGATCTACAAGCAATTAAAGTCTTAAAATGAGCTAAAATTTAACATTTTCTTTTAAAAATTTACATTTTTATCTCTCGCGACATAATTGTCACCAATAAAAACAAATTTGATTCATCGTGTAAGTTAGTCGGTGACTATAAATAATGTCACCATTCAACTGAATGTTGTTGAGCATATTTCAACCAATTTTGGAAGTTTAAATGAATATTTTCTTCACACGCAAAGTAAAATTTCAGGATTTTAGCCTGCTTCGTTGGGACCAAAATTTGTTGTGCACACTCAAGAAACGTCTACCGACACTCGCTAGGCCAAATTATGCCATGACCATGCTATAAACTAGCTTGAAATTGGCAAAACAATGAATTTTTTTTTGGTTGAAAAAATTTTCATGGGAATCTCCAGTCCATAGAGAACGATTATTTTTCGATAAAAACGAAAATAATGCGAAATGAAAGTCGGCACTCGTCAGAATGGTGCAGAATAACATACGAGTCTTGTTATATGCGAAAATTTGACCTCATTCGATAAATTAGTCTCGTAATTAAGGAATCAATCAGTCAATGGCGCTCGGACATGTGGAATTCCGTCGCACTGTTAGTGTTACTGTAGATGGCAGACGCAATTTTGAAATGTAAACACGCATCAAACACGCATCAAATTTACCTTTTGTGAGAATAACAAAAGCGCAACCTTGATCAAAGTAATACAATACACAACAACACATAGAATAACACTGATATAAACACGGTATAAGTGAGAATAAGACGCGTATTCAGACGTGGAATTTGACAACATTTCGTCGTTTTATCTGTTTTGCGCACGTCACTTTCCATATTTGGAATTTCCATATATGGGATTTGTGTTAACCTCAATACCGATCAAGTTATCTTAGCATAAACATAAAATATATTTTAATTTATGCAACTACGACCCTGGTAACCCTGATAACTAATAAAATATACCGGCCAATTCATTTTAAGATCGTTATTTCACTTTGCTTTAGGCATAAATACACTCTTAAACGCACATAAACGACCCATTGGCGTTAAATTAAATATACTCGGTATTTATTAATATTAGTTTTTTATTGCTCAGTATAGAGTTAGACCCTTGACACCTGTCAATATATTTGGGCTGAATTCATATGATGCGGTATTATTCCTCGAAATAAACAACAAACCCGTCGTTACTTCGAAATGTCGTTTGGGCTAACATTTACACAAATCCTCCGTGTGTTCTCCTCAATTGACACGCAGGTTCTCAGTCGACACACAGGTTATCCCAGAAACTGGTGTGAAATAAACAGCCAAGGTTTGGCTGAAATGATCACCCATCACCTCTCCATGCATTGAATAGAAATAATCGTAATAATGAATAATAGACCATTACAATGTATATTCTGATAGCTAAATGGGAGAATACATTTAGTAGTACTGTACAGACAGGGTTAAGTCGAATTCCCTCGCGTCTAAGACGAGACGGTGTAAGTAGAAGACAAATGATGTCATATCTGCTTTATCTATTTTTCTATTGATGGATGGGGAATGCGAAATGAATTTGGTGGAATAAAAACCACTATTAACCCTTTCATAACTGGAGCTTCCTGAAATGTTGCGCAAACCATGTACCAATGTATTCTTATATAAGCGAGTCTCCCATAGGGAGCCTCGCATATATAAGAGGACACATTGGCCTAACAATATTTACCGTGACCTTATACGCCAGTGCATTCTCCTATATATGAGGCTCCCTATGGGATAATCGCATATATAAGAGAATGCACTGGCACATGCCCTTTAATGCTGCACCAGCGCAGTTCCCGCCATGAAAGGGTTAGATAACACACGAATGTGTGTATTGACTCCCCTGATTAGGCCGATCTCGGCACCTTGATATGCTCGCATGGTATTAAACATGGACCACCTCACGCCTTGTTAGACTATAGCATGGGTGATTTGCTAAGTTATAGTAATCATAAAGAACAAACATATTGATGCCTGAAAGCAAGGTCAGAAAGGTCCAGACGATATGTATTTCATCTCCGGCAGCTTACATTCGATATGAATCACCCATATATATAATCACTGCTAATCGTCTATATATGCAACGGGAATCTCATTGTATTTGTCAACAATTTCTACAAATTGTCATTTTCGCGGTCATTATAAGTTTGAACACACGACAAGAAAATTATTAATACAAAGGTAATATATACTATTATAAAATAATTCGTTATGGCGTAAAATATTATAAGTAGTCACGGTAGTTTGTGTTTTTGCCACTGTTCTCATTGGTTCGCGGCGATTCTCAGTGGTTCGCGGCGATTCTCAGTGGTTCGCGGCGATTCTCAGTGGTTTGCGGCGATTCTCAGTGGTTCGCGGCGATTCTCAGTGGTCCGTGTCGGTTCTCAGTGGTATGCAGCGATTCTCAGTGGTTTGAGGCGATTCTCAGTGGTTCGTGCGGGTTCTCAGTAGTTTGCGGCGATTCTCAGTGGTTCGCGCCGATTCTCGATGGTTTGCGACGATTATCAATGGTTCGTGGCGATTATCAGTGGTTCATGGCGATTCTCAGTAGTTCTTGGCGATAATTAGTGGTTCGTGACGATTATCAGTGGTTCTATGCGATTCTCAGTGGTTCTTGGCGACAATTAGTGGTTCGCGGCGATTAACAGTGGTTTGCGGCGATTATCACTGGTTCGTTGTGATTCTCAGTGTTTCGTGGCGATTAACAGTGGTTCGTGGCGATTATCAGTGGTTTGTGGCGATTATCAGTGGTTCGTGGCGATTATCAGTGGTTCGTGGCGATTATCAGTGGTTCGTGGCGGTTATCAGTGGTTCGCGGCGATTATCAGTGGTTCGCGGTGAGTATCGGTGGTTTGCGGCGATCTTTGTGAGCGGCGACTCTCAGTGGTTTGCGACGATTATCGTGGTTCGTGGCGATCATCAGTGGTTTGTGGCGATTATCAGTGGTTCGCGGCGGTTATCAGTGTTTAGTGGCGATTATCAGTTGTTCGTGGCGATTATCACTGGTTCGTGGTGATTCTCAGTGGTTCGTGACGATTATCAGTGGTTCGTGGCGATTATCACTGGTTCCTGCCAATTATCAGTGGCTTATGGCGATTAACAGTGTTCGTGGCGATTATCATTGGTTCGCGACGATTGTCAGTGGTTCGTGGCGATTATCAGTGGTTCATGGCGATTACCAGTGGTTCGTGGCGATTACCAGTGGTTCGTGGCGATTATCAGTGGTTCGTGGCGATTATCATTGGTTCGTGGCGATTACCAGTGGTTCATGGCGATTATCAGTGGTTCGTGGCGATTATCAGTGGTTCGTGGCGATTATCAGTGGTTTGCGGCGATTATCACTGGTTCCTGCCAATTATCAGTGGTTTGCGGTGATTATCAGTGGTTCGTGGCGATTAACAGTGGTTCGTGGCGATTATCAGTGGTTCGTGGCGATTAACAGTGGTTCGTGGCGATTACCAGTGGTTCATGGCGATTATCAGTGGTTCGTGGCGATTATCAATGGTTCGTGGCGATTATCAGTGGTTTGCGGTGATTATCACTGGTTCCTGCCAATTATCAGTGGTTTGCGGTGATTATCAGTGGTTCGTGGCGATTAACAGTGGTTTGCGGTGATTATCAGTGGTTCGTGGCGATTAACAGTGGTTCGTGACGATTAACAGTGGTTCGCGGCGATTATCAGTGGTTCATGGCGATTATCAGTGGTTCGTGGCGATTATCAGTGGTTCGTGGCGATTATCAGTGGTTTGCGGCGATTATCAGTGGTTCGTGGCGATTATCAGTGGTTTGCGGTGATTATCAGTGGTTCGTGGCGATTACCAGTGGTTCGTGGCGATTATCAGTAGTTCGTGGCGATTATCATTGGTTCGCGACGATTATCAGTGGTTCGTGGCGATTATCAGTAGTTTGTGGCGATTATCAGTGGTTCGTGGCGATTATCAGTGGTTCGTGGAGATTATCAGTGGTTTGTAGCGATTATCATTGGTTCGCGACGATTATCAGTGGTTCGTGGAGATTATCAGTGGTTTGTAGCGATTATCAGTGGTTCGTGGCGATTATCAGTGGTTCGTGGCGATTATCATTGGTTCGCGACGATTATCAGTGGTTCGTGGCGATTATCAGTGGTTCGTGGCGATTATCATTGCTTCGCGACGATTATCAGTGGTTCGTGGAGATTATCAGTGGTTTGTAGCGATTATCAGTGGTTCGTGACGATTATCAGTGGTTCGCGACGATTATCAGTGGTTCGTGGAGATTATCAGTGGTTTGTAGCGATTATCAGTTGTTCGCGGCGATTATCAGTGGTTCGTGGTGATTATCAGTGGTTCGTGGAGATTATCAGTGGTTTGTAGCGATTATCATTGGTTCGTGGCGATTATCAGTGGTTCGTGGAGATTACCAGTGGTTTGTAGCGATTATCAGTGGTTCGCGACGATTATCAGTGGTTTGTGCCGATTATCATTGGTTCGTGGTGAGTATCAGTTGTTCGTGGTGATTATCAGTGGTTCGATACGATTATCAGTGGTTCGATACGATTCTCTGTGGTTTGTGGCGATTATCAGTGGTTTGTGGCGATTATCAGTGGTTCGTGGCGGTTCTCAGTGTTTTTGCGGCGATTATCAGTGGTTCGCGGCGATACCAGTGGTTCGTGGCGGTTCTCATTATTTTGCGACGATTATCAGAGGCTCGTGGCGGTTCTCAGTGTTTTGCGGCGATTCTCAGTAGTTCGCGGTAATTATCAGTGGTTCGTGGCGGTTCTCAGTGCTTTTCGGCGATTATCAGTGGTTCGTGGCGGTTCTCATTATTTTGCGACGATTAGCAGAGGCTCGTGGCGGTTCTCAGTGTTTTGCGGCGATTCTCAGTAGTTCGCGGTAATTATCAGTGGTTCGTGGCGGTTCTCAGTGCTTTTCGGCGATTATCAGTGGTTCGTGGCGATTCTCAGTTGTTCGTGGCGATTCTCAGTGGTTCGCGGCGATTCTCAGTGGTTCGCGGCGATTATCAGTGGTTTGCGGCGATTATCAGTGGTTTGCGGCGATTATCAGTGGTTTGCGGCGATTATCAGTGCTTTTCGGCGATTATCAGTGGTTCGTGGCGATTCTCAGTTGTTCGTGGCGATTCTCAGTTGTTCGTGGCGATTATCAGTGGTTCGCGGCGATTATCAGTGGTTCGCGGCGATTATCAGTGGTTTGCGGCGATCTATCTGAGCCAGGATTTCTGCTGATTCATATTTATTCGCTCTACGCAAGTTCACTTTGGATCACCACAGAAACAATCATCGTGAATCCTGGTGATCAGTGGGGTCCCCGCGGTGTTGAGTGTTTGGCTTATCGCACATTCTTCACTCTTCTTTCCACATCATATAAATACACAGAACGACACGATGTGTAAATTGGTTTGTCGATACGGCACGATTGCTGCCGCGGAATGACAGAACGAGAGGCGTTTGCGCCTCGAGTTATATCCTTCCGCGACAGCAAGAGTGCCGTATCGACAAACCCATTTACACATCGTGTCGTTCTGTGTTTATTACACACTTCGCGTCCTAGAATCCGTGCATTAAAAATACAGGATTAGAAGGTTTATTTAGGCTCATACAGGGCGTGTTTGTCATCTGTGATGATTCTTTTATTTAAATAGTTCCAGTTTCATGGTTGAAGCGAACGTCATGTACGTAATTTTACGTCAACGAGATGCATATGGAACGTAATATGGAACAGCAATAACACTGTACTTCTATAGGAACAAGCGTGTAATAAGCACACATAGTGATAGTTTACGTATGTATTGAACTACATGTAGTTTGTTCACCGGAACCAACCGGCGGGATGAGACACAAGAGAGCATAACACATCTTCAAACTTGATCTGAGTTGAGGGACATCTCAATGTGTCATTCAGATCGATACATGTGCATGGCCATCTCGGTAGGAAATAATAATCTGTTTACGCTCACCAAACCACGCACATGTGAAGCAATGAACACTCATACTGAGTCCGTGCCTCCATAAATCTGATAATATATAGAAACATGTATAAACGCCAGTACCAGTGATCGTATATGGTCACATACACAATTTCGAAGTTCATTTTGATGTTCTAACATAGCGATGGGTCCGTTCTGTGTCAATATTCGAACTCATGTTCAAGACTGGTCCGCGGGTAAACTCTCGATGAAAGGGCTTCCTTTTAAGTATATCCCCGTTAGGTCGTGGATACCATGCATCGCAGTCTGGACAAGACAAGATTGGCGCGGGTTCGAACCTTGACATGGGCGAAATTGATTTTCAAGCTTTATCTGAGTTGAGAGACAGACAGTACGTGTCTCTATAAAACTGTTATAATTTGCGGATCTAAACCACCAAGTGGCTTTGAATTAGCCCAGTCCGTGTGGAGTCCACGGTTGACCTAAAACGAAAGTGGATCATGGTCCGCTGAGAGATCAAAACAGTTTGGCAGTTACCTCCGCTGAGATATCAACAAGATCAATGGTGTCCCCCAGCAGTATACATTGATTCCCCCCACAAAACATATCCTGTATCTGACCACATCATCTCCGGATGAAAATTGGCTGTCACTCGATCCCACGGTGACAGCGACCGAGTCATTAAGCTTCGCCTGAGTCTTATGACTTGATTAATCACAGATTCCTGCATCCGCTGAGCACGGGGGGTGGGGGTCATTCTAAGATCGTGTTTATACTGCGTAACGACGCCTCG
This sequence comes from Siphonodentalium dalli, assembly GCA_032622095.1. NCBI lineage: Eukaryota > Metazoa > Mollusca > Scaphopoda > Gadilida > Siphonodentaliidae > Siphonodentalium > Siphonodentalium dalli. The sequence goes on along the minus strand of CP136064.1, from coordinate 265,405,309 downwards.
GACGCTCAATTGCTCTATCTTAGGCTAATGGGATCGCTCAAATGCCATTTTCCTCCGAGATATCTCTTTGCTCTATGTCGGAAACAATATGTGGTGAGAGTGACCAGCTGTGTATTCGCGCGACAGATCTAATAACCACTTCAGTGATAGGATAGCCAGACGGTGCTATCACGATGTTAATTTACCACAAGAGGCACAGGAGCTGGCGTGGTTTATGGTTGGTTTAACAATATTATTGAATCCAATACTACATTAAATGGAGTCTGTACGAAAGGAGTTGCCTGTATCTGATGGGGGACTCAAAGGTTATTGAATGTGTGGTAATTCCAGATATAGTAGCTCATGTATAAACCAATTGTAGTGCTCATCTCGGCATCGCATCACTTATATGTGCGGCATAATGTGCCATACCGTTTGATTATCACATTGGCTTCGGGCAGACGTACCGAAGTAGCGATGGCATAGTCGTGTGTCGTCTTATTATAATGGTGTTTAGGTACAATTGGTGTCATAATACTAAACCATAACTAGCTATGTCGCCTGCTGCGTTTTCACACAATGAGTCGACATGACCAATTAACACACTGCGTTTCACCAACGTTGATATCTACTCATTGTTGTATTCTTCTCTACGATATATATAGTTGCACGATCGTTCATATTGATTGCTTGAATGATTGATTGATTGATTGATTGATTGCTTGATTGATTGATTGATTGAAGGGTTAACGTCGTTTTAGCCGCAATGCCATATCACGACCAAGAACAGAATCGGGTATAAAACAAATCGTAGCGAAGCAACTGTGTAGATAAATCAGACAGTGGATTCGATTAAAACAATGAGCTATGAATAAATAAAACCACCCGAGAGAAATGTTTCCACTTGGAGTCAGGAATATAAATTCAAGAACTGACTAGTGGCAAGCATTCGATAAAACGTTATAATTGTAGTACAAGAATACATAATAACTAGCAAACAAATAACAGGAAATTACTAAGGCTGCACATCGAAATATGTAAAGTAGCCTTTAACATCAGATTTTGCATTGGTAAGGTATTTATAATATATGATTAATCTTTGTCAATGGGTCGAGCTGACGGTCAGGTGGGTGAGCCAGAAGAAGCCATCTTTCATCCAACCGACAGCCTCAATCCATGAATACTGTTTTTGTGAGTTTAGTGTTATTCGTTTCTCATCAAGCATCTGGTCAAATTTTGATACTTCAAATGTGAACCTCTCTTTCTGAGAGTCTAAACGTTGGGGAGACTTGGGCGATGTTTTATTTTCGAAACAACAGTCGAGTTTTGTTGTGGGGCAATGGCAACACGAAAAGACTGTGTTGCGGTAACTGGTTCACCTTGAGTTGATTATTTGTGAGCAACGGGTGCATCTTCAGTAGACGTTTCCATGGCATGTGAACAGGTTCTGGGACATGAGTTATAACGGTTATATCAGCTACGTTGAGTTGTGTCACTGATGATACACAATGGTGTTGGTCTGGGTGTTTGGCATCAGCACACTATTTTGTAGAAACGACAGCAGAGTATGTGACTGGTTGAATTGATGGTCGATCACCAACTTTTCCCTTTGCGTCGACATATAATAGATGTGTCTCAGCCTTACAGGTTGACTTTTGCATTCATAGTCCTACACGGGACATGAACGATCCATTGCAGCATGTGAACCTTGACCATTGATCATGTTTTGGTTTAGTGCAAATAATGGTGTTCGTTACCAATAGCGTCGGTGCTGCATATTTTGCAATACCTCTTTGATTTATCGATATTCTCACAAAGAAGCAGTCTCGGTGGGTAGTCGATCATTTATAGATCTAAACCTGGCTAACGTACCTACATCTTTATTGTTTAGCGTTTTTAGATAGATTTAAATCCCCTTGCACAGATTTGTAAATTTTACAAGTGGAGCTTTGTCCCGTTGTATTGTCAGATTCCAAATGATACATAGTGGAATGTGTATGTTTTAGTAAACTTATAATTGATTCATTTATCGTTAGGGTATCAGATATAGTCGAATCATGATGTGACATGCGCTTAGCATGGCATATAGTAAGCAATTTGCACCTGATGACGGTCTTATCAAAACATTTTGGCATCTTTTTAACTCATTGGCAGTATTTTTCAAAAATTTAGAAATTCTACCTTTGGCATTAAATAATCTTGTTTTTGTGGGGTACGTTCTAAAATTATATTCAAAATTCTAATAAACCGCTCCAGGGTCCAACTTCCACCTCAAACTTCATGTCATCAGAACGAGGAGCAATTTGTCTACGAGAAATTGGGACCTTGGTCATCATCACATTAGCTCGAATCTTATGCCTATAGCAGACAACCTCCCGTTTCTTTTGACATCCATACATTTGTGCACCACCTTCATTATGTGGGGAAATTATATGACGGATATGTTGTAAGCCATTATTTCTTTCACTCTTACTTATGTTGACAAACGAAAAGGCCGTAAGGTCCGTCAGCCAGTGCTCCATTCTGACTTGTTATTGTCATTCCGGAGGGCTAGGTGTGATTTTCGTTGACCCGGACAGAATCTGAATGGATACGCTGCAGATCCCAATTCTGGTAATTTCGCAGCGGGAGAGAAATTCTCAGATCTTTTCCTTCAGCGCACTCTTGAAGGAATCCACATGCTGCTGTTGTTGTAGGATTAAGGATTCCTCAAGCTGATTCCAGTCGCATGTGGTTCGAACATATGTGGAATTAGCGAACTGATCTGACACGTATGGTATAGCCTCGTAGCACTGACTGTTGTTCCTTATTAGGTGCGGAGGTATTTGGCTGGTGACGTATCCTGTCAGAACTTTGCTCTGCGATCTAAGACGCCTTGTTTCTGGTGTAAAGTATTGATTGGGGGTATAGCCGGGACCAATCCGCCCACTACCTTACTCATGAATCCCAGCCGATTTAATTTCCGCCGTTTCTGCAATGTTGGTAAATTTAGCTCATCGAGGATCTTGGTCATATATTCCTCTTCTTTGCTCTTGTAGTCTCTTTTGACGAAACGGGCTGCTCTACGCTGGATTCTTTCCAACTTGTTGATGTGATTTTGTTGGTAGGGGTCCCAGATGGTGTCTGTGTGGTCCATGATGGATCTGACCAGCGATATGTACCCCATTTTTCTGCAGTCCTCTGAGCAGTGTCGTATGTTTTTTCGCAGAAAGCCAAGAGTGCATGCTGCTTTCCTGGAAACATTTCTAATGTGGGCGTCCCATGTCATGGTATTGCTTAACGTTAGGCCAAGGTACGGGTGTTCTTGTACTTCCTTAAGTAAATCTCCTTTCAGTCTGTAGTAAAAGTCGGTGATTTTCCGGGATGACATTATGAAGCATTTTTTTGGTGTTAAATTTCATTCCCCATGTGTCGGCCCATTCATCCAGGATGGTGAGATCTTTCTGCACGGCTAAGTGGTCCTCAAAGTTGTTGATTTCTCGATACAGGAGACAGTCGTCAGCAAATAGACGCACCTTCGATTGGATCTTGTTTGGGAGGTCGTTAATGTGACATAGAAATAATAATGGACCGAGTATATTCCCCTGTGGTACCCCAGAGTCTACTGTTTCCTCTCTTTATGTTTTCCCATCTACTACTATGCGCATTTTTCTGTTTACGAGGAATGATGTCATCCATCTCAGTAGTGGTCCTCTGATCCCGTAGTATTCCAATTGTTGTAGTAGTCTCCGGTGAGGCACGGTGTCGAATGCCTTTGAGAAATCGAGAATGGCAATGTCCACTTGTCGTCGATTGTCAAATGATTGGAGTAGGTCATGTGTGGTGACGGCCAGTTGTGTCTCGAGTGAAAAACCGCGCCGAACACCATGGTTCAACGATGTGAGGATCTCATGCTGCTCTAGATGGTTGAGGACATGTCTACATACGATATGTTTTACATGGAACAGATGTTAAAGATACCGGTCTGTAGTTCTCGGCTGCATGATGTCTCCTTTCTTGTATATAGCCGATATATTTGCACTCTTCCAGTCTGATGGTAGTGTCCCCGTTTTTATAGACTGCTTGAAGATCCTAGTGAGTGGTGGTGCTATATAATGATATCCCTTGCGCATTCTTTAGGCACCATGTGTGGGATGTTGTCCCGTCCTGGTGCTTTGTGGACATTCTGTTTTCGAAGCAACTTTTCGACTCCTTCGACCGCTATTTCTAGGTCTGGTATCGAAGGTATGTGGATGTCGTCTAGCTTCGGTGGCTGTCGTTTAGGGTCATCAATGGTGAATACGGATTTGAATTTTTTTAGCAATATTTCCGCTTTTTCCTGTGGGTCTGGTGTAACGTTCTCATCCGTCTTAAGAGGCGCCACTCAGATTGAGTCATTTCTCTTTGATTTGATGTAACTCCAGAAGGGTATATAATTATTTTTGTCAAAGCCTTCTTTGATGTTGTTATTTATATATGTCCACTCTGATTTCCTTATGGATCTTTGACACTCCTTCTGGTAATGGCGATAGTTTTTCCAGTCGTTTTTCTTTCTCGCTTGTTTGTATAACCTCTTCTTCTTCCTCAGCATATTGTGGATTGATCTATTGATCCATGGTGGGTTGTGATTTGTCCTGACCACTGATTATGGTATATGCTTCTCCATGGATTTGGTTACAGCATCTCTAAATTTTGTCCAGATGTTAACAATGTCTTGTTCACCTGCAATCACGCTGCGCAACATGTCGATATCGGCTTGTCTGATGTCTGCTTGAATTAGGTCCCATTCTGCCTTTTTGAAGTTGAAGCGTCGACGTTTACATTTCGGAGAGTAGTGTGGTTTCGTCTCCATGTCTGTAATAATGATGTCATGGTCTGATAGTCCTGGGATGTTTGTGTGTTTTTTATAAGTGAGGCGTTTGATGTAAATACTAGATCAAGTAGATTGTCTCCTCTAGTGGGTTTCCTTTGTAATTGCATCAGTCGGTCGGTGATGTCTACTAGCTTCTGGTGTATGGCTTTATCTGGCGCATCCTTGTCGATGATAAGGGAATTCCAATTTATCCCAGGGCAGTTGAAATCACCCGTCAGAAAGATGTTTTGGTGGTTTGTTTGCCGTATTTTATGTAGCGAGTCTTCAAGTAACTTCAGGTCACTCTCATTTCTATGTGGCATATACAATGAACCAATCAGTAAATCTTTGCTGTTGATTAACTTCACCTTCACCCATTCCAGCTCGCATTCTGTAACGTACTCAGTCCTTTCTTCTGAGATCAGCTCCTTGTTGACTAATATGGAGACACCCCCGCCTAGTGAGTCTCTATCATTTCGGTATACCTCATATCCAGGTGGAAACACTTCACAGAATTGTGTTCAGTTCTGGGTTGGGTTTTGTCCCGGTTTTATCCCCCCTCAACCAAGATTCACAACCGCATATGACATCAGGTTTGGTGTAATTTAGAAGGGCGTGGAATTCTGACAGATGTGTTACCTTGTCGGGCACCCACTTACCTGTATTTGTTAACCTATAAAACTTTGTCCCGTTGTATTGTCTAGCTTCCAAATGATACATAGTAGAATGTATCTTTTATTGAACTTCTAATTGATTCATTTATCGTTAGCGTATCGGATATAGTTACGCATTGTGTGATCCAATAGTATGATAATCCATGCTGTTGTATTTATACTTTAGATTGTGGCTGTGTCTGCGACTGCCACTCGCATCGCTGCGAAGAATAATTACGAAAATCGGTATGTGGATGAATCGAAAGGTTGTACCGTCTCGAATAATCGACAATTCAAAGTATCGCTATCTGCGGTATGCCGAACATAATATCTTTAATGGACCACTTTCAGTTCACCTAGGCGTGCTCACATACGGTGTCTTGCGTTGGTATACAGGACCATTGAAAAAAGTAGATTGCAGATGGGTTACCACAAGATTGTATCTACCACAAGATGTAATTTTCGAATTTATCGAAGTTCAGATCTCTGCAGTTGTTTAATTGTGTGCATATGTAGCGCCTATTTCTCTATCATATCGTAGTTCAGATCACTGCGCCGGGTCCAATCTGTAGAGTGCTCGGTGCATTACGTCGTCGTGGGTCGTCCGGTCGTCTGGGAAAGTTTGTCAGTTGCTTTCCCGGGGTCGGTCGTTTCTACGCGTAGTGGGATGATTTTCATGTAAAATTTACCCTCTGTTTGGTCTTTCCTCCACCTGTAAAAGTGACAACGTCGTGATATGTCAGTTGCTTTCCGGGGAGTCGGTGGTTTCTACACGCAGTGGGATGATTTCCAGGTAAAATTTACCCTCTGTGTGGTCTTTCCTCCACCTGTAAAAGTGACAACGTCGTGATATGGCATCGCTGTTGATACCACCATAAACTCCAATTAATCAACCAACCAATCAGATCATTGCAGTTATTAACCCTTTACCCAACAGAAGGGCCCTGTGCCAATGCATTCTCTTATATATGCGAGTCGACCATAGGTCGCCTCGCATATATAAGAGAATGCATTGGCTTAACACATTAAAAATTATAAAATTGTTAAAGAATGTAAGAAAAAATGGTAAAAAGTGTTAAAAAAAGATTTTTTTTAGGCCAATGTATTCTCTTATATATGCGAGGCGACCTATTGTCGACTCGCATATATAAGAGAATGCATTGGCACAGGGCATAACTGTAACTATCACAATGTGGTCAAGGAGCCGGTTCCAATGATATCCATATTTGTATGGTTCTATTGAGACAGACCGAAGATATTTTAGGCTGTTGAAGCTTTAATTGGCCGGTTTTGGCCGGTTTGTTGGGTAAAGGGTTAAAGGAGCATATACAGCCATTATCTCTCTAATATACGGGATTCTAAGCGCTTAATTCTTAATTCTTTCAATAATTAGCAATTTAGTAGTATAGCACCGCTTGAATAGAGTATTAAACTCTCTTTTCTTAATTATATCATTAATTACTAGTTTAGAAGCATAGCATCGCTAGAATCCAGTTCGAAACTATATTTTCTTATTTGATTCATTAACTGGCAGTTTAGCAGCATAGCACCGCTATATTCGATTTTGGAACTAAAAAACTAAAATATATATATATACATTGTATAAATAGCCTAGAAATGTATGCATTGAATGATAACAAGAAACATAGTAATAAATATATTAAATAATTACACAGAAGATTTTGAAAACCAATTGAAACCAGACGCCACAAGTAAATGATGATCAATGGTCATGTAATGTATATATCAGAGTTATGGAGGTACTGACTCCGTGTGAGTGTTCATTGCTTCAACTGTGCTTAAAGATACGGGCGGCGTTGGCGGTGGGTATGCTGTTGAAATATTCACCTCCGCCAAAACCGCCATAAACAGAAAGAATAGTAAAATATAGACATACCTTGTTCTTATACCAATTAGAAATATGGCCTAAACAGTATGTTATTGTCAAATGTTTTTCCTTTGTTATGTAAACAAAAGCAAAAAACGTTACAGAACCTGGCTTTTGTTTAGATCCGGATATGGTAAACACAAAGAGCGTTATTTGTTACTGTTTGCTGATATGGAAATAATAAAGAGCGTTTATATCATTTGTGTGTGAGTAACCAATAGAATTGAGCTGTGTTTACGTACACCTTCGTACGTCTTGACGACAATATACTATTTACGCGCTGATTATGTTTGGCATATGAACAAAACTATATATAATTTAATATTTATTCTGTTGATGGCGATTTGAACAAATATGAATATTTCTGCAACGAACTCCGCCCGTGCCTTTAATTCAGCGCGTGGAATCGATCGGAATGGCACATTGATGTGTCCCTCAACTCAGATCCAGCTTGACATTAATCTGTCCCGATTTTCGCACATGTCGTCTAGCCCGTGCAGGCTGCGATTTGTATGGTCATTGGCGTCAAAATGCAGGGTCAACCTAGTTCAAACTGGTAACAAGGTTTTTGATGTCAAAACTTACGCCAATGTCCACGGAACAACATATCCAAAATCCGCTAAAATGTGCTTTGGGGCATTTTTATAATTCAAGATGTCGTCCAATATGGTTCTGGAAACTGTTGGCTTAAACACGAGCATTTCACGAACATCTGTGTATGGAAATGGCAAATCTACGTTTGAGTGTATATAACATGAGAAGTTGAATTAATAGGACGAGTGTAAACCAAACAACAGCATACATGGCGCCAAAAATGGTCCGAATCTAACGAAATTTAATGAAAAATAATGAATATTCAACCGAGTTGGTAAATAAGAACGAACTATACATATGTGACCCGCCATATCAAATCCAGTCGTAAGTCGGGATTTTTTTACCCTGTGCCAATGCATTCTCTTATATATGCGAGTCGACCATAGGTCGCCTCGCATATACAAGAGAATGCATTGGCCTAACAGTTTTTTACAATTTTAATAATTTTGTCTTGTATTCTTTAACAATTTTATGATTTCACCCATACAGAGCCCCAGACAAACATGAACAGACGACACTCTTCTATATGCTTCTATATATGTGCGGGGCTCCCTGCAGGGTAAAGGATGTTTTTTTATTTTATGTCCTAATAATTGTAAGAAACATTTATTTAAAAAAAATTATAAAAAATTGTTAGGCCAATGCATTCTCTTATATATGCGAAGCGACCTATGATCGACTCGCATATATAAGAGAATGCATTGGCACAGGGTAAAAAAATCCCGACTTACGACAGGATTTGATATGGCGGGTCACATATAAACTTCTGCCTCTGTTCAAAAGCGTGAAAAAAAATTCACTCCTTATCGAGTGAGGAATTCACACATTAATATATCAAGTATTTGCTTATATGAACAATACGAAATGAAACATATGTCCTAGGTGTTTAAAGCGTGATTTCGGCTTTAAATAAATCTGCGATTTGGTCGAGCAAAGAAGATTAATGCAGATAATTCACAAATCCACGTGTCGCTCTGCAAGCCGCGTCAATTTCATTCAACGTGACCAGAAAACGTTTAACCTAACACACACTCCAAAGTATCCACCCGTTCGTTGTGATAGTCACGTATACATGTGTACTTTCTGAATCTCCTACAACTCCCGCTGTAATGAACCGTCAAGTTAGCAGCAATGGTCATTTTATTGAAACAAGACACATGTTTAAATCGTGAAGTTGAAACCACGGTCACCAGAGTCGTGCAATGGTCAAATTCGTATTTTACATACAACTAAATTTCATCTCCCAGTTTGGCCATATTGTTCGTATATCTTCATATATCACGGTGGGCAGCTGGATTCTGGTATAAAACAATGCGCAGTTTTCATATCTGTCACAACTCACATCTATAATTTACAAAGTTACTCTTAATAGTTGGTGCGCGAAATAGACACCACTTAATCCACACTTGCGCATACAGTCTCAAGTTGTCTCCATTTTACGGTTGTGTGTACGGCATATATATGCAACATTTGGGAGCACAATCAAGCATGGCGCGGTTGCGGATAAGGTTCATGAACTCACGTATATGTGGCATAACCGAATAATATATTCAGTTATATTCACTGATGCCGCAGATACGTGAGTTCATGAACCTTATCCGCAACCGCGCCATAATGTTTGCTTGTGCTCCCACATGTTGCAATTATATGCCGTACACACAAAGCAATCTTATTCTCTTTTATATCGGCTATTTATTTATTTTTGGCATTTTTTATGAATGGATTGAAATGGGTAACTGCTACTAATTCGCGTTTTATTAAATTTCCGTTATAATCTAATACTATGCTTTTCTGTGACAAAAGCTAAACCTTCACATCATTCAGAACATGGTCGAACACAATGCTTGTAATATAGCATAGTATTCACGACAATCATCGAGAACTAGATGAGTATTCACCATAAATGCCTATAACGATGCACTTTAATAGGTCTGGTTGTGAACGTGTCAAAATATAGACATATTCATGGGAGTATTCTGACTACATATATTCTGTGTCAACAAAAAACGTCAACATCAAGGTATGTTTAAACCCTTTGGACATTATTACATTATAGCATTGTGCATATGAGGATGCCATTGTTACGTCTGTTGACAGTGTTGTGTGTACCAAAAATCGTAAGATCAGTCGATCTTTATGACTACATGTTCGAGTGGCTATTGGAAATTTCTTGTATTGGATTCATGGTTCTTAGAATATAAGTTTCTCTTATGTTCCGCATAGATTTAGTGTTGCAATTATGACCACATACAGAGCATTCTAGAACACTATGGAACATCATCCAAAATGTGAATTTCACTCGAAGGTTTATTGTTCAAATATGACCTATCAGTATTTGTTATTTGTATATACGTTAATTTAGTCTAAAATCATTGAGCATATTCTATATTGTTCGATACTGATGACCATGTTGAGTTGAGAATTGTCCCCACAGAGGATTTCAGCGGATTTTGGATATGTTTTTCTTCAATGTCATCCGCAAAGAAAATCCTTAAAAAGGAAGCGCTCTAACCGAGAGTTTGGAAGCGTATCAGTTGAACATGGGTTCGAATATTGACACAGAATGGATCTACCATTATATTGGAACAACACAATGCACTTCCTCCGAAATTTTATGTGTGACCACATACGGTTACTGGTACTGGCATATATATGAGTTATGTAAACAGGAACTCGGTATGAGTGATCACGCGGCATAGAAAATATTTTATAGGGTGGACAAGGGTTTTCTAAAACTGGTAGTTTCGTTTATTCATCTCAGTGTTTTGTGAACATATTATTTAGGTAGCCTGGGTGTTGTTTTATAATATAAGCGAATCAAAGATTTCGGCCGATGGCTGTTGTTCCACTTTAAAGGTCAAACATGTAACAGCGGCAGTTTGTTTGACTACACACAGTCGAACAGTAATAGGGCTACAAGAGAGGTCTTTAGACCAAACGATTTAATGCTGAAAATATTAAATGGACTGACCGTCATATTTTGCTTGGCAAATAGCGACAAATGGACATCCTGTCCAAAGATACATAATGTAAGGCTTGGAACAATCTACCACTAAATACGGATTCATTGGCAAACAAGTGAGCTGGCTCTACGCCGGAAATGTTTGATTTGTAGATTGTACACAGAAAGCCGTTTGTATGGCATTGAGGTTGGCATATATCTGAGTCTCCAACATGACAGTTACCAGTACCAGTGAGTGTCAAAAAGCGATATCTGAGTCTCCAACATGGCAGTTACCAGTACCAGTGAGTGCCGAAAAGAGGGGGTTCCTCGCTAAGACTTCACACAAACAAATCCGGATGTTTTATTTAACGAAATTTAAAAAATGTCTTCGATGCATAATTGATTTACCACTGATTGCATTTCGGCGAAATATAGGTGATATGACTATATAAGGGCTATCATCCGAAATCCATAGGGGGTGACGTCCGGATGACCAGACTCACGGACGGACATCAGTGATTTATATAGTCCCTCGAAATATTTGTAAGTATGCAGCAGTATGCAAGACTCAGTATGCAAGTCTCTATCAACTGGCAGATCCACTTCAACTCCACACAAATCCATTTTTTGAATTTGGAGCACAATAATCCTTATTCCCAAATGTGTGATGACAGACAGCCCAAAACGACCAACTAGTTTACAGTCTAAACATGAACGTAACGTATGTGTTACCGTAGACAACACATTAAAGTTAGATTTCCATGGAAGCGAAAGCAAACCAGACATTTGGAATTGTAAGCAGCACTTTCACCGAGATTGACTGAATCATGTTCAAGAGATTGTATACCAAAATGGTCCAGCATATCAGACTACTGTCATGTTGTATATGGAAATCACACATAGTTGGACTTTCTAGACTGAAATAGGCGTCAGTTGGAAATTATCAACAATTGGACAGCTTGAAGCCAGTCCAGATGATAGGATTTTGCAATTATTTATATTTTCAGATTTCAAAATGTTCTCATACCTCGCCGAACCATGGTCGGCCCGGTGTGTCCTGGTCTTTACCCAGTGGCCAGTCAAAAACGGCTAATTAATTTAACAGAAAACAAATAGGGGTGTGAATTTGCCTGACGATAGACCATAATGCGTGTTCTCCCGAAAATCCGCACTTCACCTGCTTACAATGGAACTTGTTTTAGGTTGATAATCGGCTGAGAATCGCATCATTTTGATTCGATAATATTAATGTGTTGAAAATGAGAGTCACATTATCAACTCACAATGAGGTGATTCTAAGCAGATTATGTGCGCACAATGACACAATGACACATATAAGCCAACTCACGACTTTTCAGGTGTACGCTCTTTAACATGTGTTTTCACTGTGGCCCGCGCTATAAAACGAAATAACGGACATTACTCCATTATCTGCTTATTTCAGAATCAAATAATCACACTATGCATCTACAGTAATGCTCTAAGTAATCGACTTCTTAACCACAGCAGAATTATGGGTAACGTTACAGGATTTAGTCGGAAATATGGCTTGTTGCCATTCATCTGAAAGCTCTCCGGGAGAGCTTTCCGATGAATGGCAACAAGCCATATTTCCTACTAAATCCTGTAAAGTTACCCATAATTATGCTGTGGTTAAGAAGTCGATTACTTAGAGAATTACTGTATTTCACTTTATAGGTCGATTTTATGTGTTTATTTGTGCGAGGATATATTGGATATTATATGTTATAGGAGGTTGCATCTTTCAGGTTCTCAAAATGTTCTCATTCTGGATTATGTTCACCCCCTGGCGAGTGACCACAAGAATACTGATCCATTGTTATAATAGGCTACCGTCGGGCATTTGGGGGGGGAACAGTTGAGAGAAATCAAAGCATCAAAGTTTTTCAGACCGCACAATTACCGTGCAACACGTTGGCATGATAACAAACTCCACACTGAACGAAATAAAAAGCTAGAGGAATTTCACATTAGGCATTAACTGTGTCACGTACATGTAATTTAGAACCAAAAGCCAAAACTGGATTTGTTTCAAAGCCACATAGCGGTTTGCGCTCCAAAATATACCTACATGTAATAATATTCGCTTTTAAATATTTCCCGGTATCGAAATAGGTCGATAAATACTTGAACAACTGTTCTACTGGCATTGTATGTCCCAGAGAGACGGATTGAAGTCATACAAAATACAAATTAAAAAAGTGTTTTGGATCTCAAACAAACAACAGCCATGTGCACGACATGGAACAGAAAAGAGCGTTCCGTGTTAATCTATTCCTGATATAATTAAAGAGCGTTTATTTCATTTATGTGCGAAAAATTTAAAACGCTGGAAAATGGCTGTGACCATGGCAAGTATTTTGGAGAGCACGTGGAACTGGTATATATATATATATATATATCAATATTGCGTGTATATATCAATCTTATTTTATTTTTTTTGTATCCTCCTTCCAAATTACGTAGACAAAATTTGGAAGCTAGAATGAGCCATGTCGTTTATATATATATATATATATATATATATATATATATATGTGCTCATGGCACAATAAAGAGCGTTAATTATTACATGATATGGTAATAATAAAGAGCGTTCACTGTTACATGATATGGTAATAATAAAGTGCGTTTCTCTCATTCCTGTTTGTATACAGCTGATAATTTGTCCTGACTGTCCAAGGATATGTTCATGGTGTATGTATATAAAGCCCAGTTATTGTGTTATCAAGTATTTTATCAAGTATTTGTCTACATTCTTTTGTCAAAAAGGTCACAAAGCTAGGTCATAAATCACGAGGCTAATAACTTGATAACTTGTATCGGTATTTAAAGAGATTCGTAAGTGTTCGTATGTTGTTAAAGAGTTATCTATTACAGGGATAACCGTCTGCTATTTTCCGTAGGTATTTTGATTAATTGTAAATATAGTTATTCCTTGCAGTCCTATCTCATTGTTAATACATGGGTGTTTTTTGAGTATGCAACAAATATAGGAATGTACAACATTTCAATCTTCCATAGCTTTCTATAAATTAACGTATCAATGGGAACTATTAAATAAAAGATACAGGCGGTTTGCTCACATGTTAGCGCGTCTCCAGGATATATAACTCTCGAATATAACATACGAAGTCAAAAAACTTTTCGCATTCGTAATCTTCCTTCCTCAAATTTCACATGGTAATTACTCACATTTGTCGCGTCCAGACGAGGTGGTAAAAATACAAAATACTGTTGTACGTTATTAACGCTCTTTAAAGATGCCCTGTCCGATTAGACACGATAAAACCGGCATATTTATGTGTTATATGGCAGAACATAATCAGAACGAACCCATAAGCCCATTATTTGGACGATTTGATGACAAGATATGGACTTTCAGAAGCGGTTAACACCTTTTGAATTTTTGTCAGCCAAGCAAGTAATCCAATGATCTTCTCTTATAAAGAGCGTCCATGCTTGCGTCGCCCAAAAGTGGCAGCTAATAAAGAGCGTTATCAATTATGAGATTTTGTGATCGTTTTGTGATATTAAGGGTAATTGTGTGTGGATTTTCGGTGTGTCCGTGTCACACGAACGATGTTTAATTCAAGACTGTGTTTCTCGTATTCGTGCATCTGGGCAAGTTTTCCATGTGTTTTACGGGGACAGTGGTTTCTACGTGCAGTGGGGTAATTTCCAGTTTAAATTAACCACATGTGTGGTCTTTCCTCCACTCATAAGTCTGACAACGTCGTGATACATGTATGACATAGCGGCTGAAACGACGGTAAACTCCAATAAGCCAAACCAAATACTGACCTTAACCCTTTCTATACTAAATGGATTCTTTCGATCAGTTAAAAAGGGTTCATTATTCATTTGGAGGGATTTTAATGTGATAAAAGTAGACGACAGATAAATGCAAGTCCAGATGTAGCCCTATTTGTTGAGGGAAATGTATGAGATAATAAGTTTGTTGAACATAATATCTGAACATTTCCTATGGGATAACTACTGATCAATGCTGCTTTAGTATATAAATGGTTAACTAGGCAATGAAGCTTACGAATCGTGTTAACAATGACATATAAACCTACTTCGATATTGTTTACTGCCCTGTATCATTTTGATTTGTTCATCGTGCACGGATGTCCGATAAGTTATTATAACTAAAGAGCGCTGAAACGAGTGAAATTGCAAAATGATTTGAACAAACACTGTAAATATTAGCATCGATCTATTACATCGCGCAGTTCTCATTGTGAGTAAATCTATCAGCTAAAATTCGAATTTCGCGGTGTACCAGTCACGTATAATAAGCGCTATTGATATCTTTGTCACATTCTGTTCGCTGTCCGGGCCAATTCTTTGTTTGAGCAATCGTGATTTTCCTCATTAATCTAGACTATCTATTTGACATAGCCGATATTGCAACCGATTAATCTAATCGACCTCCCATATAATCGTTTGACTCTCACACATCGGTCACAATATTCCCCCAGGTGCTCGGGCATCAGCACATCACGATCGCGACTACATTATTACTGAGAGTCCATCGACCCAAGACACGCACTCCATCAATCAAATGTATAAAGAGCGCTAAGGAGTTTGGTCAATGGGGATATTAACAGACATGGTTCGTTCCAACCCCAAAATGATGTGCACATAATTTGGTAAGAGGTATCTCAAAACATACATTTATCACATAAATTGCCCATAAAAGCAGTTTCATAATTATCGGTTGGCTAGCCTATTTATTCATATTGGAGCATTTCATTGTCTGTATCACAAGTTTGTTGCCATTCGTGTTGTATTCAACAATTGTGTGTTGTTATCTGTGTCCACTGCCAGAATATACATGCACACTGTACCACTAACATAACACATGACATAATTGTACTAACTTTCTAATATGTTGTTTGTATCTTTGCACACTCCACAGTATGAGACTATGAGTATCCAATAGCCATCCAAATGGATATTTTAGTAAAAGTAATCAAAAAGTAATCAAAATGTAATCATGATTACATGTACATTTGAACGCAATCGATTACGATTACGATTACTTGTAATCAAGAAATGTCATGATTACTGATTACAGACGATTACTCCAAATTGTGTAATCGATTACTTTGATTACGATTACTGATTACGATTACCCCAACCCTGTAAGACACACGTTTAATATCAGCGCGTGCGATTACGTCACGCCGTTCTTCAAATGACTTGAGATCGCTGCAGTTTATGATTGTTGTTTTCAATGAATATTTCGCTTTGATTCGCGTTTATTTGATCTTGTGATAACAGGTATCACACACTCGTCCTATTGTATACGTAATTTATCAACCTCGTCCTCTAAATTCTATTTGAGCCTCGGTAAACCTCGGCTAAATCGAATTTAGTGAACTCGGTTGATAAATTCCGTATAAAATAGAAACTCATGTGAGATCCTCTATATATGAGGTACGTGCATGACTGCTGGCGTGAAGAATTGAAAAGTTTTAAAATTAAGAAAGGTATAGTGCCTTGATATACGGTCTTAATAACAATCTATGCCATAAAATATGATTAAACTACTTTATTACACTCCTATGCGCGATTTACATTGAAAACGCTGTTAATTAAAATTGGTAATGTCACTTGTGAATTATGTCATTTCCCGTGACCTCATTGACGTTACGTCGCTTACTGATCTAGACTGAATTTTCTATGGTTGATCTTTATCCACATCGGGACTTTTAAGCATTCATTCTGTGTGTTTTAATCATATTTGGCGAACCAAATTGATGCAGAAGTGTAATAAATAGAGTAATCAATTAGTTCCGAGAATTACGTTCAATAATTCACTCGAGGCGAGAGACGTTTGGGTAAGAAACTCGTGCGCTAACGCGCACTCGTTTCTTACCGACGTCTCTCACCTCTCGTGAATTATTTAACGTAATTCTCGGAACCAATTGATTACTCTCTATTTATTGCACTCCTATGCGCGATTTACATTGAAAACGCCGTTAATTAAAAATGGTCATGTCACTAGTGAATTATGTCATTTCTCGTTACGTCATCGACGTTACGTCGCTTATTGATCTTGACTGAAATTTCGGAGGGTTAAACTTTTCCCACATACATTTATTCTGTGTGTTTTAATCATATTTGGCGAACCAAATTAATCAGGAGTGTAATAAATAGAGTAATAAATTAGTTCCGAGAATTACGTTAAATAATTCACTTGAGCTGAGAGACGTTTCGGTAAACGCGCACTCGTTTCTCACCGACGTCTCTCGCCTTTAGTGAATTAACGTAATTCTCGAAACCAATTGATTGCTCTCTACATAATTCATTACCATTTGAAACGTCTGTGTCTCAGAAGATGCCCATAGATAATTAGACGATACAGACCCTACTTTCTTTTGTTCTTTTGATGACTCTTAATGGCTAAGAAACTGCGCAACGAACCAGCATTCAAGCATAGAGAGATATCTTTATTACCTCCAAGTATAGGAGAGATCGATATACATGACATATAAATACAGTTGGATTAAAGTGGGATCCACTGGCCAGTGTGGTGGGGCGTTATGTACAAGTATGGAGAGGTGTTGGAAACCACGAGAGTGAAGCATATATGCATTTGAATGTTCACTACAGCTTTTGTTGCAGGAAAATCTGATTTGTCCAACAGATATGAAAGTTAATCGTTACAACATGCGTGGGTGTTGAGAAGATAATTACAATGGACGTGACACGGGTTGCTGTACGCCATTCCTTATCATTGTGCTGAGAACGTACAGAAACTTCGCAGAATATAGTACTAGTTCCTTGAGGCAGTGAGATATGTGTTATGTTAGGCTTTCCAGAGAACTTCCGAGGAGGGTTGCTACCAGGTCATCTCTGGCTAACGACGCAATGTGCAAATATTCGGGTATCCCGAAACGAGAGATAATCCCTTCCCAAAAAGAGTTTCTAACAATGAGTGCGGCTGGAGAAGAGCATACGAACATGGCGTGGTCGATTTCGTTCGAGTACACTTCGCTGCAGAGATGACACACTAAATTGTTGGCATAGGTAGTCCTGTTGAGAAGCACGAATGTCTAAACCACAACACGAAATTGTTGCAATTGACATTCTTCTGTATTGGGAAATGGGGGGGGGGAGTCGAACAAAATAAATCTAAATGCTGTATATTGAACAAATTTCGTCAATGTCACTTCGTTTTCTCACGCATAAATTAATACAAATTATATTTTTGCAGAATGTTCTGCTATTGGGCTGAACAATATAGACTTGACTTGAAACATATTTTATTTGCATAATATACAAAAGGGATTGGGGCACAAGTTTTTACAACTTATGAAGCCCCTCTCCCAACACAATATAGCAACACCAATGAAATCAAGATGATGATACAAACGTATTTACATGGTGATAAGTTATGATGTACATGTACGTAATATGTATTGCCTTCCAGAGATTATCGGGCTAAATCGAGGTTGGCTACTGGCCGTAGAAATTTGTGTTTAAGGACGGTTTGAAGTATTTGGTACGATTGGCGCGAGTGTTAATATAATTAGCTATTGTTAGTATTTGTATTATGGCGGTAGAAACAATGAAACACTTGTATTCGATTTTTGGTTACTGTTGTGCTCAGGAAGGCAATACAGATATCTAATCAGAACGAAATGGTCGAATGTGAGGTTTGTCCATATGTGAGGTGACTGCCACGTGACAAATTTTAATTTCGGAAGCAATTTTAGGTGAATTCGGAAGTAAAACAAATAAGATATTTAGGGATCAAAACGCTTAGTCGCTGCAATATATTGTTGTGTGATGAGAAATAATTTCTTATTTTTTTGGGACGAGACATCGGGTATTCCACACATGAGTTCTGCAGTATCGCTTATTGCGATATTTTCACGGGCCAGTTTCACTAGAAGTTCGGAGCGCTCTCTTTGGTACAATGGGCACATGAAGAAATAGTGATAGGCGTCCTCATATCGATTTCCACAGGGACATGCCGGGCTATCAGCGATGTAATTGTTGAACATATCAGATCGGAGTTCACTACAGAAATTACGTATGCGACAATGAACAATGTTGTATTTTCTGCGTCCAGCAATATAGTATAAGTGGGCATACCCCTCCATGCAACTTACTTGTATGCTGCGGCTGGAGAAACATTAAAACATTGACGAAATGAGTTATATATATATACGCACGGATGCGGGGACACGCCCCATCCCAAACTTTGGTAAAAATATTCAACATTTGGTTGGAAGTTTCAAGCCTAACACACCATCAGCTGGAGATTTCGCATCGAAAATAGGTTGCAAATGTTTTCATAGTTTAATATTTCAACCGCCATTTATTGTGGCGTGAAATTGGTCGTTTCTAAATTGGCATCAGTTGGAAATTCCTAACCTTACAGTTGGGCGATTAGAAATTTCCAACAGGTGGATAGAGGGTGCAAATAGAATTTCCAAGTTAAGGAAATGATTCAAAGGAAGTGCAGTTATAAATTCCAAGTATTACTCATCAACGGAGACATTCTAGACACGTCCCTGTAAATACGTTTTAAATATAACTTTGCTTACCGCAATTCCGATATAGTTGGGTCAGCTCTCTTATCTTCATATATTTGTTCCAGCCACTATCGCAGAATTGGGCGTTTTACTGTTGACCGTCCATGAGTTCACTTTCGACGGAATGACTTGTACACTGGCGAGTTCAAATTAATCCCGTGCAACAAATCGTTCCGTTATCACTGGATTTATATATACATCGTCTAAATTTGATTGATCATCTCACTCGTGTCTTCATAATTAAGACGTCCGGCGTGCGACTTGTTTGGGAGTGATCAAATTCACTCACGAGCGCGGAGTTTATCACTCCCAAAACAAGACGCGCGCCGGCCGTCTTAATTATGAAGACACTCGTTGAGATGATCTATCCAATACATAAAAAACAACTGAAATCATAGAAAGATTTCCCCCGTTATGGCTCCCAGAATGTAATAGAATTCAAACGGAACATGTTATTCCCCTCCATTGAAAATAATACACTTTGCACTACAATCCAGATGGAAATTAAGCACAGAAACACGCGGTAACTCAACAGAAGCAACATGTTCATAGTTTATTACACCAGATAAGTTGATGATACAATGCTTTGGAGCTTCCTCTTTCAAATGGTATATAATATGGCTTATATTTTATATATGTGATCTCGGGGTTCGATAATTAAGTGGGTCTTTAACCCTTTACCCAACAAACCGGCCAAAACCGGCCAAATAAAGCTTCAACAGCCTAAAATATCTTCGGTCTGTCTCAATAGAACCATACAAATATGGATATCATTGGAACCGGCTCCTTGACCACATTGTGATAGTTACAGTTATGCCCTGTGCCAATGCATTCTCTTATATATGCGAGTCGACCATAGGTCGCCTCGCATATATAAGAGAATGCATTAGAATGCATTGGCCTAAAAAAAAAAATTACCATTTTTTCTTACATTCTTTAACAATTTAATAATTTTTAATGTGTTAAGCCAATGCATTCTCTTATATATGCGAGGCGACCTATGGTCGACTCGCATATATAAGAGAATGCATTGGCACAGGGCCCTCCTGTTGGGTAAAGGGTTAAGATAAGGCAATATACCGTTTCCGGACATTCCGATTCCAGAATTCCGATGAACAAATGGCAATGTTTTATGATTTGAATGCGCCTTTCTGAGAATATAATGCTCGTGACGATGTAGTTCAAGTATTTATCGACCTATTGCGAATTAAAAGCGAATATTATTAGGTGTATTTTGGAGCGCAAACCGCCATATGGCTTTGAGCCGCAAGGCCACACTGCCAGCGTATCCGCGGCCTCTCAGTGCTAATGGAGACCTACATTAGCATCTCAATACAATTTTGCTTTCTTTGGAGAAATATAAACAGTAATATGTCCGTCCATACGTTTTGCAATAACATTATCAAGCTGGATATCTTCAACACACATTTCCACATTCATTCCGATATCATATAAACACATGTTACAAGTAGTTACATGTACTACTGCACTACAGTTAATATCATTTATATGCGCATAACCGGTCATTCTTCAGACGCACTTCGTCTTCGACTGTGGTAACAATTGTCAACTGTATTTGTCTGCAACGTGGTCAATGGTAAGTTTCAGTCACACATAGCCGTAAGATAAGATGAAAATCTCACATACTAGTCTTTTAACCCTTCCATGGCAGGAGCTTCCTGAGATTTTGCGAAAACCCTGTGCCAATACATTCTCTTATATATGCAAGTCTCCAATATAATGTGCAGCATTAAAGACCCTGTGCCAGTGCATTCACATATATGTGCGACGCTCCATTGTGAAACTCCCATATATAAGAAAGGGCACTGGCACTGTAATGAAAGGGTTAAATATATTTTATAGAGTGGGTAGGAACCAACCGTATCCGGGGAAATTAAATTTTCTGAGTATAATCCGCGGATCCGGAATATGTGTTAAAGATACACCCCAAGATACATGTATTCCCCGGGTGCTCCGGTGTGAGTACACAAGGTTCGCGACTCTAGATTATCCTTGATAGTCCATTGAACCAAGGTACACACATTATCGCTCACATTCTTAAAAAGTGCGAATGAATTGACCAATGGGAATATTATTAAGCTGCGACACCACACTGCCCAGTCGATTCACAGCATCATGGTACAAATGGAGACATTTTACATGAGAATAGTTTCACACATTGGTAAATGTTACTTGTGTTGTTTGTTATACCCTGTGGCGAGTTATCGGGTATATAGGAATCATCTTGTCCCTCCGTCCGTCCGTACCTCCGTCCGTCCGCCCGTCCGTAGACGCAACTTTTCCGCGCTTGTATTTCTACATTTTTCAATCAATGTTTTTTAAACTGGGCACATATATTAAGTACCATGGGAACTTGTATACCTGCGATTATGAGATCCGTCCGGCTTATTCTTTATGGAGTTATCCCCCTTTTTTCAACTTAAATGTTTTTCGCAGCATGCCGCTTTTTTTCTGAGCTTGTATTCTTACATTTTCTGGTCAAATTTTTGTTTTAACTTGGCACAGAGACCTATTTGGGATACGGATGTATCATCAGTCCCATTGGAACAGCCCATCACTAGCTTTTGTTTTGCAGTCTTTTCACCTGGACCAAATAGTGCTAATATAAAAAGCAATAAAATCGACTTGGAAAAAAATGCACGACGTATTTGTAACTGGTTACAATTGCGTCGTATTTTTTTTCTGCACCAAAATCTGCCATATATGCGTCGGCGAGGACAGCGGCTTCAGGAACGCCAACGTCACCCGGAGGTTCCTGCCGCTGTCTTCGACGTGGAGATGGCAACTCCACCCAGCCATACTCCATCAGGGTCGGAAAGTACCACCTCCGCCCCTCCGACGCCGAGGTATGAGGAGAGGCCGGCGTTGCTGAGTAGGACAGAAATCGAAACAGAAAGAAGCCGGATAAAGACAGCGATAACAACACACTACTCAGCAGGAAGGACTTACCATCTCAACAACTTTGAATTATTCCTGCTGAGGGATCGCCATGTCTACGGAGGGACAGACCAATTTGAAAAAAAACATCTGGGACAGTGACGGTCAAAAAGACACAGGGCCAGTTTTCGGTTTCCTGTACAAAGTATCCACCACCACCGGATAAAAGAAAGTGAACACCAAAGAAAAAAAAAGAGTTCAAATTCCTATCTTTTTTGTTCTTGTTATGTTTAATGTTTAATAAAGTAAAAAATATGAGGGATGAAGGAAAGGGCCTATCGGCCCTTTCGACCATCCCCAAACCACCAGTGCAAAAAAAATTAATAATAATACTATCGACATCAGAAGTAAAACTGCTGAAGTTCCAAGTAACCGTGCTACTGACATTTGCCTTCAAATACATGTTTGATTGATTCTTACGAGATAATTTCATACCACATGGCAAATTTAAGTATACGTGGAACTCCATAGTTTTTGCTTCTCGCGTTGTACTACGTGGGGTAGCATGTTCCTTTTCTGGCATATTATAACTCTCTGTATTAAAGGCAAGGGCGGCGTTCGTTGCATAAATATTCATTTTTGTTCAAAACGCCATCAACAGAAGGAATATTGATATATATATAGTTTTGTTCATATGCCAAACGTAATCAGCGCGTAAATAGTATATTGTCGACAAGACATACGATGGTGTACGTAAACAAGAGCCTGATCGTGTTACAGAAGATTTTCTTCTGTTTACATAACACAGCGCAATTCTACTGGTTAATCACACACAAATGATATAAACGCTCTTTATTACTTCCATATCAGGAAAACAGTAACAAATAACGCTCTTTATTTTTACCAAATCCGGATCTAAACAAAAGCCAGGTTCTGTAACGTTTTTTGCTTTTGTTTATATAACAAAGGAAAAAACATTTGACAATAACATAATGTTTATGCCATATTTCTGATTGGTATAAGAACAAAATCTTGTATATTTTTACTTGCGCCAGTCCATGCTGAACGCAAGTAATGTTTCCGGTCTGTCCGGATCTCTGTTTATCTGTTTATTTGTCTGTCCTTCCCGAATATGTTACGTCATACCGGAAGTACATAATGTAAAGAATGCAATTGCGCTAATATGAAATTGTTGCATCAATCGTAATTTAAATCCACATATATACTTAATTTGCATTGTTATATGGTTTTATTTTGGTAATAAATCGTTCATAATTTATTCAAAGATTTCTTTCTGGAAACCGATAAAGACGCCATGACGTCCGAAGCACATCAGGACGTCACAAGTTACATGGGCGCGCAAAACACCAGACATGATTGCGTCGATGTCCAGACAGCTGAGACTCGTATTACACGGCAGGCTAAACCGATCCCTCTGCCAACAGATTCGTGTTTTATTATTATAAATATATATACCCTGCATGGAAAATAAAAGTGGGCAATAGTACTGCACATTAGAAGTCTATTTTATGTAATTTAATACTCGGGAAATGAGTTGAGATCAAGTCTATAAGATGCGTGCGGAATCTTTTTTTTTTTCGCAGAGACAGTGAGGTGCGAACATATTTATTCGAAGTTCAAAAGTATTTCCGAAAGATCCAGGTGCATATTTATAAACCATGTCCGGCCAAACTGTCGAGCGCATGGTTCAATTGAGAAACAATTGCACTGAAAAATGTGAATGTGGAAACATGGATTATTAAAATGCCTTATTAATTAACTTGGAAAACAAGCTTTCTCATTCTCAACGCAATAGACATTTTGACGATATGTTCACGAAGACTGTAGATCAGTCGCTAAGGGCATGTTCCCATTGACGCATTGTTAATCAAAGACTAGCCAATGATCGCGTGTCTTTTATTTAATTGCGTCGGTATTTGTAATTGACTTTCTTTGGTGGTTTTTGCTGCTGAAGTGCAATGGCATACACAAATTATTTTAGTCAAACTAGTAATCTAAAACATTGGTATATAATATATGGCATCATCGGCAACCAATCGTCTTCACACCCTTCATATGAGCGTTGTCTATATTGTTCTATACATATGTCAAACAACTTGTACGGTATTACTAATACCATCATTAGTGTAATAGATCAACTGGAGATAACAGAGATATTCTGTCCGCACACAAATATTTCAGCGATGGATGAACTGAAATTTGATATCTAGATTTTGTATCGATCTCTCAAACGAGGGGCCAGCACCGTGGTTCAAACTGTTGTTGACAATACTCCTCAAAACATGCAAAATGTGTGATGGGCGCAAGAAAAGGCAGCTCCAGTTAGTGCATTCTAGTTTACTATTCTTTCTGTTTATGGTAGTTTTTCGGAGGTGAATATTTTAACAGCATACCCACCGCCAATGCCGCCCGTATCTTTAAAATGCCTGAAAACAAAATACCAGACAAATTTGCGATTGTGCATGCCTGCAAATAGTGTGTCTGTCATTTGCAGAATAAGGTCCCCAAAGGGTGAATAGTTATGTTATCCCGTCCAACGTGCAAGCATCACCAAATTCACCCTCTGTGAACCTCATTGTGCTTAGTCGTCATCTTCTGGGAAGTATCTATAGTCTCAAATTAACATTGTTCTAGTTACTTTTTCCCTTCTGGGAAGTTTCTATATAACCTAATTTGCAGACGATAGAATGCATAATCGAGACGACTAATGTGTGAACATCACCAACTTCAACCGGAAAACTTCAATCTTATCCTAGGTCTCCATAGCACTGTTGCGGTCTAAGCAGAATGAGGTTCCCGGGGGGTGAATTTGTCGATTCTAGCATTTCAAGCCAAATTCTGCTTTCTTTGACGAAATAGAAATCTTAAAGACATATATACTATCATCGCCGAAAATTCTACACATATCTAATATAAGACAAGATGGCAAATGTGATAGGTGCAAAAGTGAAAAGGAAGATATCAACCACATTTTTGGGGATTGTTGTCATGTGCAGACATTTATTAGAGATATCTGTAATTGGGGAAAACATAATGATATAAATCTTTATCCCACAAATATGACGGGAACATGTCTCTATTCCGAAGGTTCGCTATTCCGAAGGTTCACTATTCCGAAGGTTCACTACTCCGAAGGTTCGCTATTCCGAAGATTTTTTTTTTTAAAGGTTAATTCTATATTCATGTATTGAGAGGGTTCTTTATCACGAAGACTCTTTTTTATGAAGGAAATAACTTAAAACATTGAAACAATTAAATGTTATTTTTAATTTTTTTCGTGGGTTTCCTTGAGATTTAATGTCATTATAATACGTATGACGTTATTTTCCCATACATATTCACGTCAGGCAGCCCACACAATTATTCCTCTTTCCGTGCGATTTAATGTCATCGCTTATGGCGTTATATCTCAATAATCTTACAGGCAACAATACGCCAACTAAAGGCGGGATTAAAACAGCGGGACTATAACTCTTAAAGGTACTCAATCCGATAAAACTCCTCTCAAATACTATTTCAATGGCTTCGGGGGTCAAAAATATTTGATTCGAGTCGAGGAAGTCACCCATCAAAGCTCAGATTTGTTAGATATCGATTTTAGAAATCTATTATTTTTCATTATCGGGAATACTTTCTGGCCCAGAACTCAGTCAAAATTGCGTTATTATTACCACTTGATTTTAGAGTTATCCATCCTTGTCTGTTTGAATAGATTTTGGTGTACACATCCCGAGCAGATTACGGCAGTTGAAGGCAATTATTAGTACTCATCTCGAGTAAATAACAAATTTCGAAAATCAATATCTAATAACCCTGAGCATTGTTTGATGGGTTCCTCGACTCGAATCAAATATTTTTTACCCCCAAAGCCAAAGAAATAGTAATATAGGACCCTCTGATCGGATTGTTGTTGTTGGAATCTGTTGAGATGGGGATTGAGTTCGGATTGAGTACCTTAATGAATGATGCGAAGCAGAATGTCGTTGAATAGACGGGTATGAGTTGAACCTAACTGCAATTGTGAATTTGTATTGAATTGTAAGGCCCACTTAATTTTCGAGTCATCGGCTATTTTTTATAGTGCCTTGATATCAGGTTTTAAACACAATCTGTGCCATAAAATATGATTAAAACACTAATATAGTTCATCACCATTCCAAACGTCTGTATCAGAAGATGCCCCTAGAGAAATCGAAAACATCTTAAATCATAAAAAGATTCCCCCGGTATATGGCATGGCTCTCAGAATGCAACAGAATTCAACCTACTGTATTTTCAATTGAAGGGGAATAACATTATCTTTAAAATATAGAGTTGAAAATAATACACTTTACTTTGCGCAACAAAACCAGATGAACCTTAAGCACAAAAACAAGTCGTTAACCCTGCGTTAACTCAACAAAAACAACATGCTCACAGTTTATTACACCGGATAAGCTGATAATACAGTGTTAGAGAGCTTCATATTTCAAATGGTATATATAGTGGCATATATTTTATACGTGTGATCTGGGGGTTCGAAAATTAAGTGGGCCTTGAATGTTGATGTTTTTTTTTCAAATACAGATTGCCAGTTCGGAAAAACTATATCTCTTACGTGTAGTTTATTTCAGTCATCGTGTTTTTAACTTTCCACAATGAACGATATACTGATACTCTTTTCTTGCTATTAATAACCGATATCTAGGACAATTTGGGAATTAGAAGTGGATGTATAAATGTACTATATATGAATACTAGCGTAAGGGTGGATACACACATGCATGTAATCTCTGTAAATATCGTGTATTTGGAGTTTTACATGGATCATACACACCGTGTAATATGTGTCCGCTGACAACCCAATCATTGCGACTGTGTTTGACCACAGTGAGTTAAACTCTGAACCGCTGAAGAGCCGTTGACTGGGACGAAGTCGTCAGGCCGCTTAAAATAATTATTCGCGCGATAACTGAAATGGTTGACGTTCTGTTTAAATCATTGTCAGTATTCTATTGATGTTAATACCAGTGATGGCCTCTTCCACAACGCAGGGGTCTATGACCCCCAACATACACGGGGAGCTCTATTTATGCAGCAATTTATGCTATTCATATAATTATGAACATATTATACAGCTTTAAATTTGAATGCATGGTGTTGCTGTTTGTCTTCATTCGGCGAAAGGGTTGCCTAGCTACGAGTTCCCAACTACGTCACCTTTCATCTCTTGTGTTATACAGTTATACATGTATACGCAAAATTTACAACTATGGAATATTTAAGTAAAACATTATATTGTAATTCTTGCCCAGATAATCCCGGCTGATACATTCAATTAACTCCCTTAGTTATTGGAAGCTTTCGAGAACCAGCCCCTCCCCCAATCATGGATTATGGTAGAAAATGTTATAATTCAAGCTTGTGACAGGTAGAAGCTTATTCAACCTTTGGCTTGAGAAACATATATATAAATGGGGGGGGGTGTCACTCTTTTTAATTTCAACGCTGTACCTGCATTATTTGTTGGCGCTAATGAATATTTGCAATCCCAATTGAATTAATGTTATCACATGAGCTCGCTCTCAAAGTTATCAGAGAAATCTCAACAAGCCGGTATCATCCTATAAAAGAATTCTGCATATTTTATTTCTGTTTTGGATGACCCTGTTTCCAAGAAATGACAGACACAAATCAAGTATAAAATCGACCGGCTCTAATCCACTTTTCGAAATGAATTATAACTCGTGAAAAACAGCAACATATATCAGACAAGAATTACTCATTTCGGCATCCATAAAAGAAGACATGTTTATGACTGGCCTGAAATTTCTTGATGGCAGTTTGTTTGATAATGGCTTATAACTACTCACTGGTGAAATTGATCTCTCGCGCGCAGGTGATTAATTTTGTCAATTATTGGTGTGGCCATGTAAAATACATGTATTTTACATACAGACATTACATGCATGTGTGTATCCACCCTAATCGTATTTTTCATTCCTCGTGTGGTTTTTGTGGTGTGGTGCAAATTTTGATTCATTTCTGGTTAAATACGCCCAGAATAGAAAACCTTCGGAATAGCGAACCTTCGGAATAATGAACCTTCGGAATAGGGAACCTTCGGAATAATGAACCTTCGGAATAGCGAACCTTCGGAATAATGAACCTTCGGAATAGAGAACCCTACCCAATATGACGATGATTCTTGGCACACCACCCATTAGTAAAAACTATAGTACAAACTTACTCTGGCTCCTAATTAAACAATATATATATATCGGTCTAAATTTAAACCAATCACTTTGTCTGTTAATGTTTTCCTCAAAGAGTTGGCATATAGATACGATTGCGAAAAATATACAGCACGATGTCAATCGAAACTTTCAGAATTCTTGAAAAACTGGTTCCTTATAGAAAAAGCTTTAAACAAACAGGCGACTTAATAAAAAATCGACAAAGTTACTTTAATTTTTGAGACTCCTATCGATTATCACGTCAGTTAAAACATATACTATCTACCACCATCTCCACAATAGCCTCTATGTTGAGAGTTGAGTCCACCCGAAACATCCGACATATTTATAATACATTTACTATATATACTATGCATATATTTATGTATTATATAACTTTATACCACTGTTGTGCGAATGCTGTGAGCCAGGCGAGTGCGCGCAGTAAGAAAGAGATATGTGTGAACGCGAGGAATGCCATATATGTATACACATATCAATGCCATTGAACATTCTGTATTTGACATTCCTCAATGTGATTGTTTCTTCAATAAACATTTAAAAAAAACAAAAAAACATCGCGAAAATCTAGTAGTAAACATCGTCTGAACTACTCTCAATTGTAAATATTTACTTCTCGATTCGTGATTCGTGATTTATCGACGATAAACTAGCGCTAACGATTTCGCAATCAATAGTCATTGCATTTGATTAGTATATAAGAATTACGGTGTGTGTTGTCTATTTGGATATAATATTTATAAAAAATAAATACTTTGAGCATCTATTTGATCACTCTATCGGAGTATTTCACATCACTTTAAGTGGAGACTGTTCGCTAAATCCGGCCATTTATGGAACCATCTCTTTTAATACTCAACAGAATATATGCAACAAATGGATGTCAATTTGAGCCATTGATTAGTGCAAAATACAATCGAACGATAAAACCAACATGGTAATTATAACGAAAATGAATTTATGACCAGAGTCATAAACTCATTTTCATTATAATTACCATGTAGTTTGCATCATTCATAGAGCACATGAAGGCATGTTGCGATAAGATTGGTGCACATGGGTAATTTGACCCGGGGAGTGTTATTATATAGGCCCAGTAACCGGGATACTTTAAACATTGTGAAATTTTATTGCCGCATTTTAGTGATCTTAGATGAGCGCTATGAAAGGGTAAGGCAACCGTTCTTAGACGTAAACCTGTATCATCCCTACTAGTTTGTTTACGTCGAAAGAAACTTTGACTATGACAAACCCTTTATTCTTTACTATTTGATCTTTTTATTTTATGAGGATAAATTCGATATCCTGACATGAATGTTAAATCCGTTACGTGGCCTAACATCCGGACCGGAGGTCTTGACAAAACAAAAAGTCGAGTCAGTTGTCTGAAATTCCACCTCATTTCCGACACTGTCCATTTTTTGTCTCTGCTGATTATTTGATGTCGTTTCATCACGTAATTACGCTAATGATGCCTCGACTGTACCAGGTGATCGTGGCAGGAAGATCATAATATGATATCAAATGTCACGGCAATGTTGTCAACACGTGGATAAGATCAATGAGTAAGTTGACATCTGGTATTAGCCCGCATTTAAACCGGATGAATGCTTACAGACTTCCAAGCATAACCACCTCGTGTGTTGTATCAGGGCGCTCTTTGATATCCATAATATAATAATAGAATAACTTTATTTGCCAGTCATATGCTCCTTCACAGACAGTGAATTAAGGTGATATAACACAGTATACTAAAGAAAAAACAATGATTTCGATGATTGAGAGTTAAGTACTACTTCATCTACTTGTACAATTGGAAACAATACTAACATGGGACATAGACATCACAATTTGAGTGTAATACGGAACAATGTACGGTATAATAACATATATTTACATACACCTAATATCTCCTCCGATTTCCCCATAGCGTTACGGTAGACACGCCCCCGTATTCAATGCGTTCATAAATCTATGAACGCAACGTGACGTCACTTCCAATGTCGTTCATATGTTTATGAACACATTGGTCCCGGAAATGACCGGGGATTGTCGGACATTGCCGACTGCTTGAGTATCTATATAGTACGTCCGGATTTGGCAATAATTTTTTTTTGGTTTATAATCAATGTTGTTGCCCGGTGTTACTGAACGTTGATGTTCAAAAATCCCTCTACTTAATAACGTTTTATCATATTCCTTACCGCTACAAATATCCCCCGAACCTCACAAATATATCATTATGGTAGAACGGCGTGTAGTCGATTTCTTATCCACAGCCGAAACTTAATTGTTAGTTTCAGTTATCATTCTTGAAATCAACACGTCTACATTAGTTACTAGCTAAACAAGACATGCAGTTTGTCATATGCGTATACTAAACTGTGAAATAGCGTTTTTTTTCCGTTCGTCAAGAACGGATTCTCAAAATGTTTGGTTTTCCAAAAAACGAGGATTAGCACTTTCTGAACTGAACTCCATCCGATTATTTAAATAGATGAATAAATAGTGGGAAAGACAGACAATCCTAGTACATAATGAATTTAAGTATATAAATATAAATAATAAACGGCGGATTCAACGTGGTCATGGGTTTTGACCGCGATACAAAATCAGAAAACTCCGCATGAACCCCTTCGGGGTTCATGCAGTTTGCTGATTTTTTCTCGCGGTCAAAATCCCATGACCACGTTGAATCCGCCGTTTATTTCTTATATATATTTATCACATAATTTGGCCATAAAAGCAGTTTCATAATTATCGGTAATAGACACGTTTAATATCAGCGCGTGCGATGACGTCACGGCGTTCTTCAGATAACTTGCGATCGCTGTAGTTTATGATTGTTGTTTTCGATGTATATTTCGCGTTGCTTCGGGTTTATTTGATCATGTGATAAAAGGTATCTCACACTCGTCCTATTTTATACGTAATTTATCAACCTCGTCCTCTAAATTCTATTTGAGCCTCGGTAAACCTCGGCTCAAATCGAATTTAGTGAACTCGGTTGATAAATTCCGTATAAAATAGGAACTCATGTGAGATCCTCTATTTATAAGGAAACAATTTATAAAATAATAAAGGTTTGCAGCGTGTGAATGCCAAGGTAATGGTTTTTACTCAAACTTTGCTTGCTGGGGTGTCAGTCAGAATTAAGGACCTAGCAGAAAATAGCGATATCAGTAATTGAACTAGCCGTTTCATTACGGAGGTGTCCTCGGAGCTCATGAACCATATGAACTTATTGCTATCATCTAATACCTTGATATTGGGATATTTATTTATTATTTGATTCAAAAGAGGCTTGTGCACATTCTCCAGCATTGGACATTTCATCATGAAGTGTTGGTCGTCTCCAACTTATAATTTGCTGTGTAATCCACCATGATATTGTGTGGGTGCATTGAAGTCACATGGTGGTTTGTGTGCCAACATACTCCTAATAATATTCGCTTTTCATTTTCCCCTGTATCGAAATAGGTCGATAAATAAGTACCGCCCCAAAACGCACTGAAGTCAGGGGGGGGGGGTGAAAAAATTGCCATGGTGGGTGGGTGGTCAAAGCCACCAACAAGCAATTTTTTCCGCAACTAAAAAACAAATTCCTGCTTGTTTTTAGTGTTTTGGCAATGAGTTGGGCTTCAAAACCACTTTGAATCAGTTTGAATGAGAGAAATAATGTAATTCTAACTGGTAAAATGACTGCAGGCAGTTATCGTGTTGTATTTTGTTGCAAATTTTGAAATCCAAGATGGCCGCTGGCAGCCATGTTTTTTTGGCCGAATGACCTCAAAATTACTCATTCCTATTTACATGTCCATGTTAACATCCATGATAAATAGTATGCACAGAAATTCATATACACCTGTTTACAGTGAATTTCCCCCCGCAAATCTCTGTTTTAGTGTTAAAAGGGGGGGTGGGTGTCAAAAAATGGTCGGAAAAAACTGCCGAAAACGGAAAAAAATTTGGCGGTGGGGGTGGGTGGGTACAAAAAATGATCGAAAGGGAAAAAATGCCATACGTGCCTGAAATTTTTTCCGACCCCCCCCCCCCCCCCCCCCCCCCCCCCCCCCTGCTGAAGTCAGAATAAATAAAACTTGAACATGATGTTTGGGTCACCAAACAAAACAAAACCAGACATTTGCACGGCATGCAACAGAAATGAGCGTTCTGTGTTAGTATATTCCAGATATTGTATAAATAAAGATCGTTTATTTCACCTCTATGCGAAAGTTTTAATATATGTAGCAATTGCTGACCATGGCAAGTTTTTTCAGAGCGCATGAAACCGGTATATCAATATTTAGTGAATTTTAAGCCTATCTGTTATACCTTCATCCAAATTGCATTAGCCGTTTAACCCTTTACCCAACAGAAGGGCCCTGTGCCAATGCATTCTCTTATATATGCGAGTCGACCATAGGTCGCCTCGCATATATAAGAGAATGCATTGGCTTAACACATTAAAAATTATAAAATTGTTAAAGAATGTAAGAAAAAATGGTAAAAAGTGTTAAAAAAAGATTTTTTTTAGGCCAATGCATTCTCTTATATATGCGAGGCGACCTATGGTCGACTCGCATATATAAGAGAATGCATTGGCACAGGGTATAACTGTAACTATCACAATGTGGTCAAGGAGCCGGTTCCAATGATATCCATATGTGTATGGTTCTATTGAGACAGACCGAAGATATTTTAGGCTGTTGAAGCTTTATTTGGCCGGTTTTGGCCGGTTTGTTGGGTAAAGGGTTAATATGAATCAACAACAATCTTGCAGACTAACCAGGGCTCACAAAGAATTACTGAGCATCGCCTCAAAACACCGAATGTTCATATACCTGCTTCATATACCTGCTTCATATACCTGCTTCATATTCTCTGAAAAAAATACTTGCCATTGCCACGATCACATTCCAGCTGTTAATAAATTTTCGCACAGACGTGAAATAAACTCTCTTTACTTCTACCATATCAGGAATAGACTAACACGTAACCCTCTTTTCTGTTACATGCCATATTTTTTGTT